>JBCNJP010000012.1:64785153-64870637 GCA_039602395.1 Deinandra increscens subsp. villosa | reverse complement strand
AGTTCAATTAAAATAGAGGTCTTCACGTGCCATGCCAACCCGCTCCGGATACTCCTTAGCGATCTGCAAAAGTTTAAACCACGCAAGTGTCAACCTAACGGTTGGTGAGTTCACAGTGGGCTTGTCATGCATTGGCCCAGTCTCATAATCATAGTTCGTATCAAAATGTACTTACAAAATATTCATTTGTGAAAAGCAATGCTTGTATTTAATTCTCAGTTTATAAATGGTTTGTCCGTGACCACGTCATCGGGTATGTACTAGTTCCGTAAAGTTAAAGGACTCAACCGATATCGCGGGTAGCTAATCCGTTGTTCCATGCTCTAAGGAAGTTTGTACCAAAGCTGACTTATTTTGTGGGGGCCGAGCCATCCCGTACGGTGCGGACCAAGTCATCGCGGTTTCTGCCTCCCCCGTGTCCTCTCGGGACCACGGTCAAATAGGCTGATATTGTTCCTCCGTGCACTCCCCGTGCCACGGGGCGGAGTTTGTCAAACTCCAGTAGATCTACCCAACATCCCCTCGCTTTCACAAATTAATGGCACAATTAAGTTGAGGACTTTTAAGTTATAAGGCATCCTTAGAAAACATGTGATATCATATGGTTTAGACTTTAACCTACACTAGCCATATTAAAATGTTTTCAGTTTTGTTTCAAAAGCAGTTTGATCAGAATTCACAAGTGTTCCCATAAAACACTTCAGTTCATCAAGTGGGTGCCGAGCATCCCGTGTTCTCAAGTTTATCAGTGAGGTGCCTAGCACTCTCGAGTTTATCAGCATTGTTTTCGTTAAGTTATTCTGTGTGGCCCATCGGACTCACGGTAAGCGGGTTAGTGACACTCACCTTTGGTTGCACTGCTACTCTTCAAGTAATCCAAATATTGTTGTTTAACGAAGACCTAGAACACGTTTAGGTCTTAAGTATTAGTTTCGTGTCTAATCTTTACTTAACGTCACTATGGCCCATAACATAGCACGTTGCAACTATGACTCGACATACCGACACACGACACCAATGGTTGATCATAAACAAGGGTTCATATAAATCAGATATCAAACATGTTTCATCATAGTATAATCATGTGAGTCATGGCATAACACTTAAGCAAATTTCACAAGTTTGGTTTTTAGGTCAAACCTTAGTTTCGCTAGCATAGTTTCGCTAGGCAGTTTCGCTAGGTGCACGGGCAGCACTTTCGCTAGGCAAAGCCCGGTAACACAGTTTCGCTAGGCTAGTTTCGCCCGAAACTGCTGACGCAGTTTCGCTAGCCTAGTTTCGCAGGGAAACTGGTTTGAACTTTCGTTCAGGTATTTCGCTCGATAGTTTCGCTCGAGCTGGTCTGGTCAGGTTCCCGGCGACACTATAGTTTCGCTGGTCAGTGTCGCTGGAAGGAGATATAATTTCGCTACTTAGTTTCGCCCAGAGAACACACAGTTTCGCTGGTCGCGAAAAACATACGGATTTGCCTAAAAATCAACCTAACAGCTTCTGATCATACATGCAATTCATTATCTAGCATCCCTAGGCATTTACCAACATAAATCAAGCAGCTTTAACAAGTTTAACATGCATTTTGATCATCAAATCTCTAAAATGGGTTCAAAACCCTAAAATGAACTAATTTGCACAAATCTCTAATATGGATGGATTTCACACGTAAAGTTATCAACTTTGTTACAGATCTAGCATCCTAAAGCATATATACAGAAGATCAAGCAATATCATGAAGGTTTGGTCATGCTTTTTAAGAAAAACACATATTAAACACATAATGGAGGTTTTTGAGACTCACGGTTCGATCTCCTAGCTTGGTAGGTGATGGTTTGAGACTGAGATCTCGACAACTCGGTGTGAACCTCGGCTGACCAAAATCTCCAGGAGAAAAGAGTGTGTGTGTGTTGTTGTGTGGTTTGAGCAAATGAGGCTACTAGGGTTTATTAAGTTTATTTATATCAGAGGCTAGTTTCGCTGGCAGTTTCGCTGGCTGGCGAAACTGGCTCTGATCTCGGACACATTGATCAGTCTAGCCTGCTACCGGGCGAATCTGTAATTTCGCTCGGTAGTTTCGCTGACTACCAAATTTAGGCAATTTTCACATAATCAAGTATTTACAATTAATCATGCTATTCACAATAATAAGTCATGTATTTAAATCACATTGCACATAAAGACAATCAATGATGAACACATAACACATATGGACGGGTTCGGTGATCAACCAAAGGTCGTGGACGTATTCGGCCTAGTTATGCATTAGCTACTTATAACGTAACTAACGGGTTTGTCTAACGGAAGTTAACCTTGAAATTCTCGGGTGTCACACTATATATATACTTATATATATATATATATACATATATCTGTACGTACTAAGCTTTTACTTACACAGCAGAGCGAGTATCCCAGGTTGGCACGTAAAAATTTTGTCCTTGGGAATTTGTTTGTTTGTTTTGTAACCAAGGTTTTCAAGTTGCAGTTTCCAAATCGTTTTCAAAAATGATTCCAGTTCTCTGCAACCTATGGCTCTGATACCAATCTGTCACACCCCCAAAATACCACTAACGGAGTTTATACCGTTAAGGGGCGCGACTAGACCAGGATCCACAACCATAGTTACAAATACTAAACGAATCAGGGTTAGTTCAACATAAGTCATAAATCAAAGTCTTAATTTACATACGCAGCGGAATAAATTATTTGTCTTAGCACTAACCACGTGCTTTACATAAACTTTGTTTTAAATTCCCAAATAGTTCAATTAAAGTAAAGGTCTTCGCGTGCCATGCCAACCCGCTCCGGATACTCCTTAGCGATCTGCAAAAGTTTAAACCACGCAAGTGTCAACCTAACGGTTGGTGAGTTCACAGTGGGCTTGTCATGCATTGGCCCGGTCTCATAATCATTGTTCATATCAAAATGTACTTACAAAATATTCATTTGTGAAAAGCAATGCTCGTATTTAATTCTCAGTTTATAAATGGTTTGTCCGTGACCACGTCATCGGGTATGTACTAGTTCCGTAAAGTTAAAGGACTCAACCGATATCGCGGGTAGCTAATCCGTTGTTCCATGCTCTAAGGAAGTTTGTACCAAAGCTGACTTATTTTGTGGGGGCCGAGCCATCCCGTACGGTGCGGACCAAGTCATCGCGGTTTCTGCCTCCCCCGTGTCCTCTCGGGACCACGGTCAAATAGGCTGATATTGTTCCTCCGTGCACTTCCCGTGCCACGGGGCGGAGTTTGTCAAACTCCAGTAGATCTACCCAACATCCCCTCGCTTTCACAAATTAATGGCACAATTAAGTTGAGGACTTTTAAGTTATAAGGCATCCTTAGAAAACATGTGATATCATATGGTTTAGACTTTAACCTACACTAGCCATATTAAAATGTTTTCAGTTTTGTTTCAAAAAGCAGTTTGATCAGAGTTCACAAGTGTTCCCAATAAACACTTCAGTTCATCAAGTGGGTGCTGAGCATCCCGGGTTCTCATGTTCATCAGTGAGGTGCCTAGCACTCTCGAGTTTATCAGCATTGTTTTTGTTAAGTTATTCTGTGTGGCCCATCGGACTCACGGTAAGCGGGTTAGTGACACTCACCTTTGGTTGCACTGCTACACTTCAAGAAATCCGAATATTGTTGTTTAACGAAGACCTAGAACACGTTTAGGTCTTAAGTATTAGTTTCGTGTCTAATCTTTACTTAACGTCACTATGGCCCATAACATAGCACGTTGCAACTATGACTCGACATACCGACCCACGACACCAATGGTTGATCATAAACAAGGGTTCATATGAATCAGATTCAAGCATGTTTCATCATGGTATAATCATGTAAGTCATGGCATAACACTTAAGCAAATTTCACAAGTTTGGTTTTTAGGTCAGGTCTTAGTTTCCGCTAGGCAGTTTCGCTAGGTGCACGGGCAGCACTTTCGCTAGGCAATGCCCGGTAACACAGTTTCGCTAGGCTAGTTTCGCCCGAAACTGCTGACGCAGTTTCGCTAGCCTAGTTTCGCAGGGAAACTGGTTTGAACTTTCGTTCAGGTATTTCGCTCGATAGTTTCGCTCGAGCTGGTCTGGTCAGGTTCCCGGCGACACTATAGTTTCGCTGGTCAGTGTCGCTGGAAGGAGATATAATTTCGCTACTTAGTTTCGCCCAGAGAACACACAGTTTCGCTGGTCGCGAAAAACATACGGATTTGCCTAAAAATCAACCTAACAGCTTCTGATCATACATGCAATTCATTATCTAGCATCCATAGGCATTTACCAACATAAATCAAGCAACTTTAACACGTTTAACATGCATTTAGTCATCAAATCACCCAAAAGCACATTTTAACCTAAAAATGACCTAATCTAGCATAAATCATCATCATGGTATGTTTTCACACGTAAAGTTTCTGACTTTATGGTAGATCTAGCATCCTAAAGCAACATATTAAGAGATCAAGTGATTTCATGTAGGTTTAGGCATGCTTTTAAGAGAAATACAAAGAAAACACATGAATGGTGGTTTTTGAGACTCACGGTTCGATCTCCTAGCTTGGTAGGTGATGGTTTGAGACTGAGATCTCGACAACTCGGTGTGAACCTCGGCTGACCAGAATCTCCAGGAGAAAAGAGTGTGTGTGTGTTGTTGTGTGGTTTGAGAAAATGAGGCTACTAGGGTTTATTAAGTTTATTTATATCAGAGGCTAGTTTCGCTGGCAGTTTCGCTGGCCAGGCGAAACTAGCTCCGGTCTCGAGTACATTAATCAGTCTAGCCTGCTACCGGGCGAATCTGTAGTTTCGCCCGGTAGTTTCGCTGACTACCAAATTTAGGCACTTTTCACACAATCAAGTATTTACAATTAATCATGCTATTCACAATAATAAGTCATGTATTTAAATCACATTGCACATAAAGACAATCAATGATGAACACATAACACATATGGACGGGTTCGGTGATCAACCAAAGGTCGTGGACGTATTCGGCCTAGTTATGCATTAGCTACTAAGTTAACACTTATAACGTAACTAACGGGTTTGTCTAACGGAAGTTAACCTTGAAATTCTCGGGTGTCACACTATTGGTCTAGAGTAAGTCATTTTCGATTGAACACACACTTACGTATGAATGCTCATTAGGTGTTTGGTATAGTACACAAGGCCTGCTATTTGCTACTTGTTGTTGTTACTTGTCTGGAATTGCTGTGCACCCGAATGTGAGTTTCACGGCCCCATTTTAATGTTTTAAATCCTGTTAGAGGAGATTGACATGCATGATTTACACAACTGAGATAATTAGACTTTTATATATCACTTGAAGTACTTGTAGCACACTGATATAACAAAGTCCTTCTTATGGTACTGTTAGTATTAATGACAATAGCGGGACATATATTGTAGTACTACTGGGTCTGACAAACCCCACCCGAGTCAGTCGCTCTGGCACGATTGGATATCGAACGGGTGTTATATTCGTCCTAAACACAACAGGGCAAACTATAAACAACTGTTAGCTTCGGTGACCATCAACGTGCGAAGTTTCATGAATATAGCCTAGCTAGCTATTTGATATATATTAGTGATTATGATCTTACAACTTGACTGTTGTTGAACAGTCAATCTTAAACTCAACTTGAACTATTTTTGAACTGATAAATCTGTGAACTCACCAACCTTTGTGTTGACACTTTTTAGCATGTTATTTCTCAGGTTGCGGATGTTCGAGTATCACGAGTACGCATGCATGAGTCTTTGAAACACATTTAGTGTCCTTGGACAAGTCACGTCACCTTGGGTGACGAAGTTTTTACTTAGATTTTTATTTGTATTTACGCTTCCGCATTTGTAAAACTTTGAATTTATATTTTAATGAAATATGAAATGTTTTTATGAATTTTTGGTCGTTTGGTGTAACTAATGAATGGCGATCCTGGTTTAACACCTATTACGAATGTTAGTCCGGAAGGGGCCCCGTTTAACTCGTGTATTTAAATGACAAGTCTTCCGTAACTGTGAACACTCTCGACGAAACCTTCGACTGGTTTGAACTCATCTTGAATCATAAATCTACCTTTGCGACTTTACCTACCATATCAATCCCTGAAACTTTATGATTGTGAGACAACTTGTTATACATTCACCGGACGAATACCCAGACAACAGTGGATAAACATGTTATATAAAATCATATATCGCGAGCACTAGAACATATTTCTTGGTTGAAAACTCTTGTGAAGTTACCCTTCAAAAAAAATTTATACCCCCTGATTTTCTTGTGTGAACCAAAACTTGTTGCCAGTAACGTCGTCACGATTGTACAAACTGCCTACCCCACCACAAGCATATTTCTCTCTAATGGGAGTAATGTTAGTGAAAAGTTATTCTGGTTCAAACTAATGACTTCCGATTTTAACGTAATGACTATTCCGATTGACCCTCCAAACCTGTACTATAGTTTTTTTTCTTTATAGCATGGTTTCGAACATTTTATGATTTAACATCTGGCAATTTCTGATTCTCGCGCTTTTGTAATTCTTTATGTCCTAGATAAGTTTTTAAGCTTTGAACCGGAAGGTGTTACACTTTTGGTTATTTTTTTTAACTAGTTAACACTATTGATGATGAGACTACCTTGTGCTTCAATCGCAGTAACAATACCAAGCCTTTCACGGAAACTCTATTTCCACCCATCGAATTCTTACACATTGAGTACACCAAATTATCCATACATTTTGTATATTTATTAGCGCTCCTGTCATAGCAACTATTGGTAAATTTCTGGTATGCAAATCCTCGTCGTACTTTTAAAAAAACAATTCATTGATGAACCCCCAGCTTAAACTTAAACCATGTGGGCTATTTAAATTTTGATCACCTCGGAATCTGAAGATTTATAATATTTGCAATGCGCATGTCAACCTCTCGACGACCTTCACTAGAATAACAAACCTTACGCATCTTACTGGTATTGTGAATGGAAACTCTTACACCTTCTGTTTACACGACATATTAAGGTTTTAATCTCTCACCCCCTTTACATTCAAGTGTATGCGAGAAACTTGACGTCCTCTATTTCTGATAAAATATCCAATGTGGTTTGACTGATAGCTAATAAAGGTAGGTAGCTGGTATGCCTTCAAGGTGCTGGTAGTGTGGTGGGTTAGCTGCTGTACACCCTATATATAAGCATTGGTGGCACGTTGAAAGTGGGACCAGTACCAGACCAAGGATTGACTTTAGAGTCATACACAAGAGCCTCATCTTGAGAAACTCCATCTAACGGGACTAGGTCTTCGACAAAACTGCTTAATGCTACGGTCTCTGAGAATACAGATATCCCTTACGTATTTCTACTAAAAAAGACATGCCCAAAATAATCAAACTCCATGCTTTCTGAAAACTCTCCTACGTAAGTTCTGACTCAGATGAACATCAACGTTTTAAGAACCTGAGATTTTTCCTTTTATGAATGAAAAACTACATGATCGAATGAACAACTCCAACATTTTGATGCATGGGTTACGAAGTAGATCGACTTTCGTTTAAGGGAGACTACTTTTGGGTCGACTGCTTTGTTTTTATAACCTCTTTGGCATTCACTGTGGGGATAGCTCCCTGACCCTTTTTCTATGGAACACCTGATTAGATCTTTTGTACCCTATCTTACTTTGAGGACCATTTGAACTGATATTTTGACAAGAAAGGAAGCATGACGCATGAAGCGCAAGAAGACCAAGGAGATTGGGCACACTGGTGAGTTTAAACAATGAAGATTTCTCGAACGAGATGTTTACTCTATTGGGTTATATATCCGTTGACACGTTCATTTTGATATCTATTTACTCGAATCCCTTTCCAAATCCTGTCAAGCACACAATATATTTCTCTATGAATTTTATACTATCCATTACGTTAGTTGCATCCTCCCTGCTGGTATCTTCACCAGTGCCATTTTAAGCTCACATTTCATTTTTGGAAGGTGTTGTTGCGACTATCATAAGCCTGATATCTCATCGCTTACTAGAATTCACGAACTAAGCCGTTGGCGCTCTTCATCTTAAATTTGCTATTCTCATACTTGATGAGCACCTTTCCATATTCGATACCTTAAAGTTTACATTTTTATTTTGTTGAACTTTCGCCCTTATTTTTAGATTCTTTAGCAAGGTGATATGCATGATGATATGTTGTACTAAACTCCAACTTGAATTTGAACCTAATTGTCTATGTTATTTCATGAAAAGTTCTTAACAGGATTTAGTAATTCTTTTCTAAAACAAACTGCTACGTGTTACCTTTAAATGGTTGTGAGCTCTTGATTGGATTTCTAATTGGACCTCAGTCCTTTTGTCACAAAGTCAGCATGTTTCCTGTTATATTTTAGTATGTGAGCAACTGTTGAACCATTTTAACCACAATAAATAGTGTGTTTGCTTCTGACCTTCGCATGAGAAATGTTTACAAAACATATGTGTTTATGCATGCTAAATTTGAGAATCTAATCCTATGTTTAGGGAATAGAAACTGATTAATTATTGAAGTGCTGGTTTAAACATAAGCTGCATAGAATTGCATGATTAGTTATGTGTATGAAACGTGTTAGGAACCAGAAAATGACATGTTCTGAATGTATTAACTCGATTGTGTAAGAAAACCATACACCATACAAGGTCCTAAGTCTCCTACTTCGGTGGGAATGATAAGACTGTGTGAAGTTGTCCCGTCAACTTTGCACCGTATGGGTTGTGTTGGTTAGTTTATGAACTTATATGCTAGAGATATGCCATGCTAGGGTTGTATGGTAGTATATAAGGTGTTGGGACAACTGTATGCGTTGTATGGTAAAACCTTCATGATTACGCTTTGACCGCATAAACCTTTAAAAGAAACCTTCGTAGAGACTCGTATGCTATTTGAACCGTTATTGCATGAAATGTGAATTTCAATGTTATTATGAATCATGTGAAACTTAATTGGTCATAAAAATACTAAATTAATCAATGGGTCCTCATGTTAACTTGACCAGTCTTGTGTAATTCTATGCTAATTGCTAATATGTAGGTAAAATCTAGACATTTAAGTTTTCGTGAGACGATGGGTCTATTAAACAAACACTGATTGACCTAAAGCACACACACTTTTCTCATACTCAAATTCCCTTCTCTTCAATTCACTTGGGTTGTTGGGGAATGTGAATTTCTTAACTGAAAACGAGACACGAAATGAGAATCACACTCCAAGCATTGGGTACAATAGTTGTAGGCTACGCGGACATATTATAGTCCTTCTTTGCATTGAAACTTTGATTTCAGATACTTACGTTATCATGTTACCTTCTTCTCCTTATCACTCGACGCGATTCCTGTAATGCGATTGTTCAACTTTTCCCATAAAAACGATTGATGAGAAAATCACTTTCTATACTTCCGATTTGAATTCCCTTGGAAATTCTAGAACATTTGACATCTTCTCAAACATCTGGTACACATTCTTGATCATAGCATCCATCACTCCTTTTGGAGTAGGAAACCTGAATTCTCTCGATACCTAACTGTCAATTCGACTCTTCAATCAATTGTAAGTGATTTAAATTTCGGGATGAAATTCTTTCAACGAGGGGATAATGTGACGACCAAGAATAATTTTCTTTCTTTTTTTTTGACCAACTCTCTAGCCATGTAATGCAATTTTCGGGACAAAAATTTTTCAACAAGCTAGGGGATACCGTGACAATCCAAATTTTCAGGCCTTCTCCTGATTTAACCTAAACCTAAACTGCTATAAATGTTGTGCAAACATTTACGAGATTGAATTGTGTTGACTTTAATTGATTATCTAGGATTTGTGTAACCATCACTATACGAGCATGCACTTGAGTCTAGACGTTTTATATTTATATGATCTTATGTAAATCATATTTCGATCATTTCATGTGAACACTTGTCATTTTATGTGACAATTATACTTCTGATTTTATGATATATATATATATATATATATATATACATTATATCCTATTATTTTATATGAAAATGTATCATGATGTGGTTACACCTAACGTTTCTATTATTTTATGGGACTTTACACGTATCATTACGATTTCAGATTCATCATTTTATGTGAACTCAATATGTATGGTTATGAATTTATATTTAAGATTTTATGTGAGTGAATCAAGGTTTATAGCTTATAAACGTTATACGTTAATTATATCTTGGCAAACACGTATATATACCGTTAAGGTTATACTCCGTTAATCTCATTGGGGTTAGTTAACGCCCGTTACCTTCGAGGGACCTCTTTTACAGTTTTTGAAACTCATTTCTACCTAATCAAACTTGGAGGGACTATTCATGTAATTAACCTAACTCATCTCCTATTATGTAGAGGTTGAGGGGCCGATTCTGCCACTTTCCGAAAGTCAAATTTGAATACCATTTACAACCTGCAACGTACCGTTTCACCTTCACAATCAAGATCGGTTAAATCCTTCATCGGTTACATCCATTGTGTTATACGCATGATTAGGTATTACATCAATTCCGAATCATTACATCACATTGAAATCCTCCAAACTCTCTCCATCTCTCGTAAATCTTTCCCGTAAGCTTCACCGGAGAAGAAACCAGCAAGCGCGAACCACCACTTCCAAGTCTGTACCGGACTTCCCCATTGCTACACGACCACCGGGATTGCACCACCATGGCGTCAAGAAAGAAGCAGTAGCACCGAGAAGCACCGAAGGTGCCGTCGTCTGTGTCGAGACCGAACTTCGGTTCGAATTCATCATCGTCCGCTTCAAGTTTCGTCCGCGTCATTGAGGTAATTCTAAGACCCCTTTTAGTCGATTTTACATTCACTAGTTTCCTGGTTCGATCTCTGCACCTTTCAGATTCAAAAATGGCCAACGGGACATTAGGGTTTTAATGGCAAGAAGAAGACCAGTAAACAGCTAGTTAAATAATTTTCGAACGGAAATAAAACAACAAACTGAGGCTGGTACCGATGGTTAGCGTCTGGGTATGTAAATGGGAGGTCCTGATTTCGAAACTTGGCCACAACTTAATTTTTTTCTAAATCGTTAAACAAACCAGTTTGCTCCAGCGACTTACATATAAAATGATTTCAAACGAAGTCTGAATCAGTAATACATTCTGTTCCAATGGTTATTGCTTTGTCTGGTGAACTAGAGGTCACGGGTTCGAACCCAGTGACCTCCAAAAGTTGTTAAATTATTTTTTTTAGTTCTTGTTTTTACTTCTTGTAGCTATATATTTGATCCTCTATCCATCCCAAACGTGTTTCAAGCCTCGTAACCCTTAATCATGTCGTTTTGAACCAAATCTCGTATTTTGAGAGATATATTTTTAAGAATAAGTTCAATGTTTAATTCATTTACTCGCTCATTAAAAGTTGTTTACAAACCCGTCATACGTTTGTATGTTCGTGAATACATGTATATATATTGTAAGTGACTAAAAAACATTAATAAAAAAACAAATGTATATATACCTTAGTAATGATAAATATACAATGAACGTTTTGCAAATCCCTTTGCTTGTGTAAAAAAAAATAATACGTAAACGTATAAATATAGCTATGCATATTTTGCAATATTAACATTCTAAAATTAGATTTATATTTATATAAATTTTTATAAACATATAAGTACATTTTGGAGTACTCGCTATTGATATAACTATACATTTGGTTATATATATTTATATATATATATATATATATATAAAGATATATACATATTTTATTATGTGATTTCATAGACGTATATTATTATTAAATAATATACTTTTCGTCGACTTTTGTACTTGTCATGATCTTGGTTATGAGTCATCTTTGACTTGTTTTCGACTTAGTGATTTTCATCATGTCGTCGTTTGACATTATTTATCTTTTACTATTGGTCTAGAATAAGTCGTTTTCGATTGAACACACACTTACGTATGAATGCTCGTTAGGTGTTTGGTATAGTACACAAGGCCTGCTATTTGTTACTTGCTGTTGTTACTATGTCTGGAATTGCTGTGCACCCGAAGGTTAGTTTCACGGCCCCATTTTACTGTTTTAAATTTTGTTGGGGGAGATTAACATGCATGATTTACATAACTGAGATAATTAGACTTTTATATATCACTTGAAGTACTTGTACCACACTGATATAACAAAGTCCTTCTTATGGTACCGTTAGTATTAATGACGATAGCGGGACATATATTGTAGTACTACTGGGTCTAACAAACCCTACCCGGGTCAGTCGCTCTGGCACGATTGGATATAGAACGGGTGTTATATTCGTCCTAAACACAACAAGGCAAACTATAAACAAATGTTAGCTTCGGTGACCATCAACGTGCGAAGTTTCATGAATATAGCCTAGCTAGCTATTTGATATATATTAGTGATTATGCTCCTACAACTTGACTGTTGTTGAACAGTCAATCTTAAACTCAACTTGAACTATTTTTGAACTGATAAACCTGTAAACTCACCAACCTTTGTGTTGAAACTTTTTAGCATGTTATTTCTCAGGTTGCGGATGTTGGAGTATCACGAGTACGCATGCATGAGTCTTTGAAACACATTTAGTGTCCTTGGACAAGTCACGTCACCTTGGGTGACGAAGTTTTTACTTAGATTTTTATTTGTATTTACGCTTCCACATTTGTAAAACTTTGAATTTATATTTTAATGAAATATGAAATGTTTTGGTCGTTTGGTGTAACTAATGGATGGCGATCCTGGTGTGTCACGCTCCCTGCGGTGCGTTACCACGCGTGGGAATTTTGTGGGTGTGACACGGTCAAAATTAGGGTTTTCGTAACGTTGTTCTGCTAAAATTGAGTAAACAGTGTTGAATTAAGGTTTGATATTTTGAGGAATATTATAATATATTATAATTAATAAAACCGTAATTTTATACAATTTTATAAAATGTTTTGATATTTATTTAATAAATATGTCGAAATTTAGGGTTTTGAAATATGAATATTCAATATTAAACAAACCGGGAGGTATTAGGACTTATTTTTGGTCTTAGATCATGTTTATAAATTTAACAAATATTTACGTGTCCAAAAGTTAATAAAACATAATTTACCGATAAAAGGGTAAAATGGTATTTTTGAACAAATAGAACCTAAACTCCTTCAATTTCTCATAACTATAGTCATCGTAAGTTCCTATATTCATTTAGCATGTTCGTTTCATTAGGATAATATCCAGGTTGTTATCTCTCGCAAATAGGTTCTATCTCTCCTATTCGATCTACTTATCAGGTGAGTATTCACTAAGTCCCTCTTTCTTTTAAAATGGGATGTGACTCAATATTCAATTATTATCATTTCTAATGGTGATTCATTCGAATGATAATCCGAATTGGGAGAAATCATAGCTCTAAATCTTTAACCTTTTTGGGGTGTAACATGTATCTCTATTCAAAATCATTTCTCTAAATGGTATGCAATTATATGATGATTGAATGAATTATATGTGGAATTGTTTATGGAAATCCCTATATGCTAGTCTGCCAGTCCCCCTCTCTATGAGGAAATTATGCTAGTCTGCCAGTCCCCTTCTATATGAGGAAATTATGATTTGATGTCTTAGGTGATTGAAGGTTTGATATGTCTACTTGTTCATTAACTGATTGACTATATATCTGAATGTATCTCTTATCACGTATATCGCATGTGTTAAAAATATATTTTATAAACTTGTGTTTACTCACCAACTACTTTTGTAGTTGACAGTTGATTTTATACATGTTGCAAGGATAAATACATGAGCTATGTTGTGATCGGGCTAGGATTGCTGGACCTAGATTAAGGACCTTAAATCAGTTTTAAAATGTATTCTGTATGTTTATCTTATTTGTACGATATCAGTAACTGATTAACGAAAAATGGCATGTTTAAGTATTACAACTTATTTTAGTTGTCATGAGCATCTGGACAATCATTGCGCCCCGACATATTCTGCGGTCGGTTGGGGTGTGACACTTCGCACCTCTCAGGGTCCAAGGGATGTCTCTTACTCAAGGATACAATAGTTGGTAAGGTTCCCTCCTTATAAACCACTTTTGACTTCATCCCCCAACCAATGTGGGATAAGTTCCACTTCATTTTCTATCTAAAATCCGCAGCTTCACTTGCTGCAAGACCTTAACTTTGAGACTCGATATCTCATTTATACGAGCTCCGTTTTGGACGTGGTTTGGTGCGTTGGAAAGCCCTCCCAACATACTACACAAACCCAGAAAATACAGAGGCCACAACCTATGTCATATGTATTTTATTTACGTCCAAAGTTGGTGAAAAACTCATTTTTACATTTAGTGAAAAAAACTCATTTTTCACTAGTTTTTCTCCCAAAATTACAACAACGACCTCCAAGCTCTGACCCAACTCCTTCCCTTTTGTTCTTTTGTTCGAAATCAAGGCCCCCACGGCTGTTTCTGGTCACGAATAGAAGCACTAAGAGGTGACAACCGCAATTTCTACATCCCTAACGGCAACGACGTCGTTCCTATGCGCCTCTGGCGGTGGCAGCAGCCCCTGAGTTTGTTGTTTTAATGGTGGTCTCGTGTATAGAAAGAACGCAACTGTGAACCTCTTCGATCTGAGGTATGGTTATCCTGATTAAGGTTAGGTTATGGTCCGATTTGGGGGTTAATTGAAGTTGTGATGTTTGTTGTTGTTTGGATGATGATTTTTGGTGGGTTTTGTGAACTGAATTCGGGGTTGTGGCAGCTCTCTGCCGTCGGACAATAAAAGTGAAGATGATGATGATTTTGGTTAATAGTGAAGTTGTAGAAGTACTTTGAAGTGTTAGTGTTTGAGATTGCTTTGGTTGAATCGGGTCTCGAGTCAAACCCGGTTAACAAATCTGGTCAATGATTTCGGGTAGTCAAACAAGGTCAAAACTAAAACCGGCCTTAGATTATTATTCGTGGCGAAAAACTGATTGGATAGGACCACTTACTTATTTGTCAAAAACAAGGAAGTTGCAGATTTTGCGGTTAACAGAGACCGGGTTCGTGAAACGACCAGAAGGTATATCACGTTGTGTTTACTATCACGTGATATTATAAACATACATGGCGTGCACCTAGACATAACACATCATACATGGCATGGATCTAGTCTTGACACATCATCCGTAGCATGAAAATATAAACTTGACGTTCAATACCGTAAATCTATTCCTAAATATCATTCATGACATAGATCGAGTCATTTTAAACCATGAGAATCAAACCATGATGTTCAATACACATGGATCTAACCCTAGATAGCATACATGATGAAGATCACAACAACTATAGCATAAGATTCATATCCGGATGGTCAATTTCACAAATCTAGCCCTAGATGGCATATATGATATAGATCTAGCCATTCCCAAGCATAAAAAAAAACCATCTTGATAGTTAGATACCTACATCTATAATATATCATCATGCAAGAACATAGATCTAACCTAATTCATCATAAAGTCTCAAATTTTAAACATAAATCCATAGATCTAGAGATTATCAATCATGAAACATGAAGGTCTAACCCTAATTCATCATAAAGTCACACCATCTTGATCATAAAATTCAAAGATCCAATGATTATCAACATGCATTATGAAGATCTAAGCCTTAAACAACATAAAGTCTCAAATTTGACAAGTTTACACATGGATCTAGCATGAATCCTCAAAAATGTCATAGATCTAACTCAAATTTATCAAAAAGATTCAATCTTCCATGAGAAAATCATTAAATCTACAAGCTATGACTATGAAAAGGCTTAGATCTAACATAAAAATGTGATCTTGACCATGTACTAGAGCAAGAAGGAGAAAACTTATAAGCACAAAGAATGGTGAAAAGGATGATCATGAGTGAAGAAAGGGGCTTGAATCTTCAAGATATTTTAGCTTCAAAACATGATTTTGATAAAGGGAGATGGATACCAGGTCATTACAGCCATTTTGGGGGTTTAGGGTTTGAGAAATAGGTTGAAATGAGGTTTAAGACGTTTGAATAGCTGGAAATCACATTCTGCTAAAAAAATCAGTTCCTAGCGTATCTCCTAGGAGTCCCCAAAACTCTAGGCGATACGCCTAGAGTCTCCTGGACGGCTCCTTGGCTTTTCACCTCTTTTCGCGTGCTCGTTTTTCCTTTTTTTGATGTTTCGAGCCCCGTTTTCTCCCAAATCACCCACATCATTATTGCAACATGTTTACCAACTATAATCCACTCAAAATGAATATGAATACGTCACGCAACTCAAATGCATGCAGAAATTAGGTCAAAATAGGTGTTTTTGGTCGGTTTAAACGTACGTATCGGTTTTGGGCAATTCACCAACAATTCGTGACTCGATCAAATGTGTGATGACTCATAACATGATAATTGATTATTAGACTTATAAATTTGACATACAATGATCAAACACGAGATACCAGGTAAACGATGAATCACGTACCGAAATCGCGTATAAACCGGAAATTGCTTTATTTTCAATCCGAGACATCCAATTTGATTCCAATTGATTGTAATTAAGTATTTGATTTTGAAAAACGATTATAAATCATATAGAACCAATAATTAGGGTATAAATACCCAAAAATTCTTCCGGTTCTCAATAATTTACAAATCGGTAAATCACGAAATTTCAAAACGGGTCAGATTTCTCAATCGGGTGAAACGCAAATGTTACACCCCACCCGGGTCAGTCGATTTGACATGATTGGATATCGAATGGGTGTTATATTTGTCATAAATTCAACAAGGTAAATTGAACAAATGTCAGCTTCGGTGACCACCAACGTACGTAGTTTCTTAAATATAGCCTAGCTAGCTCTTTGATATATTTTAGTGGTTATGCTCATTCAACTTGAATTCTTTGAAAAACTATAAGCATGTGAATTCACCAACCATTGTGTTGACATTTTAGCATGTTAATTTTCAGGTCGCTGATTATATTGCATGGGCTAGGATCAACTTGAGTATGTATTTCATATGCATGAGTCATGAATACTCTTTAAACCTATTTACTTTTGGTTTCGCTGTGTATTAGCGCGTAGAATTTATTATGTTTTAAAAAATTTTACGCTTCTGTATTTACTTTTAAACTTGTCTTTTAAACTGCATATAGATTCTGTTCGTATGGCTAATGTGTTTGATCCTGGTTTGTCACACTTCCCGCGGTGGTTTATCCCATGTGGATATTTGGGGGTGTGATACTAGAGTTCCTAAACATATATTGAGATCGCTAGATAACAACTAAGAAATAGCAATTGATCGGATGAACATGTGATATCAGTCCTATACACCAAACTAATGACTACAAGGAATCAAATCAAACACTCGAATAATAACATATTTTTATCATGTGATAAGAATCATTAGAGTTATACTAAAATCAACATGTAATAAGCAAACATCAATCCATATAGTCGAATCAATCAAGAGTCATCTAAACCTAGATGATGAACATTACTAGCCTATCATTACTAAATAGAAATCAGGTTCAAACATAATGAAAACAGAAAATAAACACAATGCAATTGCAAACCAAAGGATCGATGCGTAGTAGCGTTGCTCGGATGATGTTTCCACATTTCTAAGCCTTCAAGAATCCTTCAATCTTCTTCTCCAACCCTTTCTAGTCTCCACAAGGGCGGAGAGCCTCGAAGTCTACCATCGTAAGCTCCTTAAGTCGTACGGAATCATGTTTATTTATAGGAGAAAATTAGAGTTTTCTGTCGGTTACCACGTAACGAGCCGTTACACCATAACGGGCCGTTGTGAGGCACTTTTAGCAAAGCGTGCACAACAATCCAACGAGCATATACAAAGATTCTGAGATTTTTGAGTTTCGCGTACCGCGGAACTTGAAAGGAAATACTTTCGCCTACTCTCTAGCATGTGTTGACTAGAATTTTGACTTTTTCAGCCTTTTGCCTTCAAAGCTTTGTATCTTCTTTGTTTTTCATCGGTTTTCCTTCTATCTTCACCAAAGTTTCTAAAAAGCACAAAATGAAGTATATTAAGCATTCAAGATTCATATTCATCCAAAATCATATTTAAAAGTATATAAAATGTCAGGAAGTATTGCCATAATAGATGTGTAATTACAAACACATCAGCGAACCTACCTAGTGAGTCCTCCGACGGATTAACCCTAATTTTGGGCTATTTAAACATCTGTAGCCCCCATTTTATCTCATCTTCACTAACCCTAAGCACCCAAAACCGACCTACCTGCTCTCATATCAGCATCAACATCATTTCTTGTGATTTGGAGCTACATTCTTGCATATATCATCATTATATTTCACCCTTTTCGGTTTGTAAGTGTTCGTCCTTGTTTTCTTTACCTTGCATGTTTCAAGATTAAACCTTTATAGTGGATTTAGTATAGATCTAGGCCATGCATGCTCTATCATATATTGATCTAGTGATTCCATGTTGAAAGTTGTAATTTTTATGATCAAAGTTTGGATCTTTGACAAGTACATGATAGATCTTGCATGATTCATGTTAAAGGAATGATTGTTATGCATGCATGTCGATAAAGATGCAATCTTGATAAATATCTAGGGTTTAGAAGTGTAAAGTTGCTTGCTTGATGATGCTTGATGAATAAAGTTGAAGTATTTATACGTATGCATGCACATGATGAAAGGTGGTGCTTGATGATGATAATTTTTGTAAATCATAGATCCGTGTAGGTCTTGCATGAATAGTGAATAAATGTTGAATTTTGATGATGTTGATGAGGTAAAGTCATGATCTTGAATGGGTCCTTACATGCAATATAGTTAAGCTAGGGTTTGTCATAAAAATAAATGTATATATAGGAGTATATATGTATTATGATGGATTCCATGGTATGATCTTTGCATGTATGATGTAGTATGTTTTGTGCCTGTATGTTTAGGTATGTAGTGTAAGATGATTATGAACATTGTTTAGTTCAAAATGATTGCATGAAGAATATATATTTTGGTCGTAATGAAAAATAAATATTTATGTTAATAATTATTTTGACGTCGATCAAGCGTTGTGTTTGGGTCATATGATAAGTTGAATATGTACGTTATCACTTAAATAAATCACCAACGGGTCGTCGAGTGGGTTGTGTCCATTGTGTCATCTTGGGTCGTAGAATTTATTTATTTTTATTTCATCGTCAAGGTGATCTTCGGGTTTCACCGTTCCTCTTTCGTGTTGTTGTTTAATCATTCGCGTCTTCGAACTCAAGTGAGTATTCATAGCCCATTTTCTTCTATGGTTTTGGGATGCAACATGTACGATTATTCAAACTCAAGTTCGTTGTTCATTATTCTAAAACTACATTCATATTCTATGATCGTTTTGTGTGTTCTAGTATGTTAAACTTGTGTCGACTATTGATGTTGTTGGAACGACCTCTAGAACGACCTCTAAGTGTAATTATTAACACATAAAAGGCCGGGGTTATAATAATTGATATATTGGTTTGACAACCCACCTGACTTGACCAGTAATTGGCGTTGGATGATTGGAAGCCTAATTGCTAAGGGTTGGATTACGCTCTCTTATTATGCTCTATTTTATGACTCGTTTATTGTACTTATGAATTATCGCGTAACTCATGGATCGCATGCTTTAATCTATGATAGTATACTAAACCTATGTTTACTCACTAACTATTCGTAGTTGGCCCATATGTTTTACATGTTGCGGGTAACACAGATTGACGTGAAGCTTGTTTATCACTGTTAGGTTGCATGGGCCTTAGTAGCGACCTTGATAAATTAAAAGACTTTTTATGTTTATTTATTTTGAAATGTTATGTTTGGATTATGTTATATTTAAATGTTATGAAATGTGTTGATTAAGAATATCACAACATTTGAATTAGTGTTGTGTGCATCTAGACAATCATCACGCCCCGACGTATTTCGTCATCGGTTAGGGTGTGACATCTTTGACTCATTATATCTAACTTCACCCAAAGGTGCATATGGTTTATAACCATTGCATCAACTTTGACCCTTATAGGTCAATGATCATACCATACTACATGCTACATTGGTTAACATACTAGCATTCATCGTTCTAGCTAACTACCATCACCCCAAGTGGAAAATTAACAAAAACTATGATCAACCATTAAGAATTTATACTATAGTAACAACTAGGAATATAACTTAAATGTTACCTTTGATCTTCAGCTTTTGAGTTCGCTGGTTGCCTGAACTCTCACCACGACCACCAATAACTTTACTTGAGCATTTATATCACACGTGATTATGCATCTATGACACCCACGTAAGGTCACAACATTTCATTTAAGCTAAATTCACCGACTTCTAAGATCATCATGTCATGTAGGCATTTTCACAAACACTTGGCATGCATACTTATACCTAATCTATCTCTTTCAAGTTTAGCATGCCATAACATCCAACGTTGCTAATTTGCATCATAGCTACAACATGATGCCAAATCAATGATTTCTACTACATTTATATGCACAATATGAGTCTAGTTAATCAGAACAAACCCACCCACATACATATCATCGACTTCTTTACTTGGGGTCACCATTTCCCATAACTTCCACTAGGATTCATGAAAGATTTAATCATGCATGTCAAATCCTCAGATCATCTACATATATAGGCCACATACACCTGATTTCTCATACCAATTTAACAAGATTAGAGATTTTATACATAACTAACACAAGGAGGTGAAATTTACTCGGCAAATAAACAGAAATTGAGAAGGAATTCATGTAGTGTGTATGTTTTTTTATCTCAATTTCGACCTCCCCCAAGAAATCTCCACCAATCTGGACTTGAATCACAGAATCGCTCAACCCTAGTTATTGCACTAGACGGTTGATAATGATATAATTCTTGACAAGATAATAATCTAACAAATGTTCCTAGCCACAAGTGGTAGACAAGAAATGTTTATGACCATGATCAGCAAGTGAACATTGCCTCAATTGTGTCACAACCACAACTAATCCTTAACTCGTAAACAACCATGAAAAAAAAAACTTTCTAATTGTCACATCTACACAGTAAGTCGACTTTTGTCACTCATTAAGTCATTCTCAACGTCGGGACATCTTATGCACAGACATATCTTCCTACTCTAATAAACAATTACAACTCTTTACAAATGTCAACACCACATTCATTCTCACAAAAGTTTTCCCTCCCAAATCTACTCCCTAATAAATTCTTTTTGATTGGAAACTATATCCTATTTTATAAACATGTTATATTTTTATATATTTATATATATGGAATAATGACAATCACATATTAATTTGAATCTTATTTTTATTTCAAATTATTTTTGAAACTATAATTGTTTTTGTTTTCATAAATATTTATAAAACTTATAAATACCAATAAACACTTATTTACCAACAAAAGTTCATGTTGCATTTTTTAAATATACAAGTAGAGACATAATCTGTATATTATTTTTTGATAAAGAATGAAAAGTCACCGATACCATATTATGAATGATAATTTTAGCTTTTTATTATAGTACATTATTCCGGTAATAAAATGAGTATACATAAATTATCAGTTATATATATATTTTACTAATTTAATCCGTATAACATACGGGTTCTATCCTAGTATCTATAATAAAATACTTCTTTGTGAATTCGATATTCTTAGATTCCAAAGATCACAACTTTACTCATATAAGTGGGCAAAAAAGTGCCTCATTTTGACTCAACTACCGGCTAGTTATATACAAGTCATGGACCACCACTAATTGAGAAAAGCAAGATTACTTAATTACTTAAAATATTTAGCATGACCCATATAACTTCTAAGTGCTCATAACCCCCAACTAAATCCCAACAAACCTAAAAGAAAACTGATCAGAGTTAACCATAATTCTCATTATACAACGTACAACAACGTCGACCTGCAGCCATAAAATTACAAACAAACGAAAAGAAAAATAAAAAAAGGAAACTAGGCTCACGCTTTGTCAATTCTGGCATTAATATTTCCTCTTTTATCCAGAATATTTGAATGCTAATGGTGTCTCGGGTCAGGGCCACCAGGGCTCAACCGGTTCGTGTTGTAACGCTTGTTGAGTTCCACCATATCGTGTTTTTGGATACTTACTTCTAGTGCTTTTCGGGCCCTCTCGATCAATTTGCCTCCATTATGCTTATTAAGAATTCGGGTTTCTGAGACTGTTACTGAAACCAGAACAAGATAAATCAAGAACCAAAGCCTAAAGGAATACGCCATTTCTTTGATGATTGTTAGAGATAAAAATGAGAATGTGTGCTGATCATAACTTGGAGGAATGTGCTTATATAGACCTTTAACTTCACTTTTTTGTATGTTTAAATTAACAACTAACAAAACCTTATTCAACAAATTAATTATGCAACTTTTGATACAAGTGGAACTTTATATTTAATTGGTATGCAAATATACATATACCAAATCAAGACTCCCCTTTTCAACTTCTACTTTAATCTATTGGGATAAAAGACTGCTGCTACTAGACGTGCATGCCATTATTTGGATTATTACAAAGTTTGGAGTTTGTCATCTTGTTCTCTACCTATAAAGTTTCATAAGTAGGTGTACTTTTAACGACTAATATTATCTCTTACTTGTTGATACATAGCTTTGTTTTTTTGTTATTTTGCGGCATAGGCATAGAGGTATGATTCATCTACCATCTCATCTTTGTCATCTTGTCTGTATAGTTAATGGACACTTGCAACAGGTATCTGTAAAAACTCGAGACCCAATCTTCATAAGCTATGGAAAATTATTATAACTTCCACTTGGATGATGGAATCTTGCATATAATTAAAAGTTGTCTTGACTGTCACTGTCAGGAAATTAACTAGTTATAACTAATGAACATTCCAACCATGGGCAGAATATTTGTAGTTTGATAACCTGAATTATTTTTCGTAAAATAGTTTTGAAACACATGCAAAAAAGTTCAATTCTCAAAGACTGGAATATTTGTTATAATCTAAGTCTCCAAGATAACAAGAGCATATATAAAAGGCAAGCCATGAACAGATGACAACAAAAATCCCACCTCATTCGAGATAAAAAGAGATGATTATGAACCACAAACCGACTATATTAAAGAAAACAACAAAAATGAAACCAACATTAGGTAAATCAAAGAACAAACAAAAAAACTTATGAAGAAATTAATTTAAAAGTTGGAAAAGGAGGTGGGCATTAACACAATAATTTCATACTGCCTCCCAGCTAATGTCAACCTGAATTTTAAACTAATCTAAGATGTATGTGCACATTTTGTCCTCGTACGTAACAAACTAGATTTTATATTTCTTCTACTGCCGTGGGTGTAACGCGGAAACATAAACCAGTTGCATTGCTAAAACACACAAAGAAAAGAAAACAAAAAGCTACAATATGACTATGCAATAATGTTAAACGAAAAAAAATTGTCTTAAAGAAATCGCAAATATAAAAGGACTCATACGAAACAACGTTAAGGACTCATACTGCCTCCCAGCTAATGTCAACCTGAATTTTAAACTAATCTAAGATGTATGTGCACATTTTGTCCTCGTACGTAACAAACTAGATTTTATATTTCTTCTACTGCCATGGGTGTAACGCGGAAACATAAACCAGTTGCATTGCTAAAACACACAACGAAAAGAAAACAAAAAGCTACAATATGACTATGCAATAATGTTAAACGAAAAAAAATTGTCTTAAAGAAATCGCAAATATAAAAGGACTCATACGAAACAACGTTAAGGACTCATACGAAACAACTTTAAATAAAATAAAATAAAAAACTGATAAGTAATTGAAATCGTGTCTAAACGGGTTCAACCCGTCTAACACGTTTATGACCCATTTTGACACGTATATTTTTAGTTAATAAATTACATATTATAAGTATCATTATAAAAAGTAAAGTTGTAAGTTTGGTAATTGATTTTTGGTTCGACCTACTTAATATGCAAAATGACTTTTCATTTTTCACTTTTTCCTTGTTCCTGATCTGTCATCACTAGACCACCACTAATATGACTCTCTAATTTTCGCTTTCTTCAAAATAGATCATCGCCCTCTTCAATTCATTTGTTTAGCTCTTTGATTTCTTCTGTTGGGAATGTTCAGTTTGACTGAAACTCTCTAAGTCAGAGTTCCGAAGGAAGTTACTCCGGAACTTCCTCTGCACTAAGAAGTTACTCCGGAACTTCTCCCTAAGTTAGTCCGGAAGTTTGACTTATCTACTCGGTTCAAGTTTCAAGGCAAGAAAGCTGTCAGAAGAGCAGTTTACTTTCCGCCATGCTTTACACTGTTCACCGATAGAGTTGCTCAACTGTTCACAGCGCCCATGCCTGTAGTACAACAACTTTTGGAGTAGATATGATTAGTTTATTTAGCCTAGTAGCTAAATGGAAATAAGAGATTATCTTTTATTTCCTCCTTGCACTATATATATTACATATCAATCAACTTTATTGTTCATCTGTTGTAACTCATTGTAAACATCTGAGAAGTAATAATATTGTAGTGCTTGAAATTGATATCTTGTCTTCAAAACCTTCTAGGCAAAGACCTGAATTTCAATCCAATGAGTTTATAAATCAATCACACCCAAATTTCAAAGGTAATTCACGAGCAAAATCTGCTCCTCGTGAAAGAAAACAATTTTCTGAACAGTATGAAGTGCATGATCATCCTGCACAAGTGAGTTCCTACGGAACTCAGTACCCTCATACTGAAATTCCCACTGTTGCTTCTCAGCCCAAGTTTGAAAATGCAAAACAAAGAAGCAACAGGAAGTACTGGGAAAAGAAGACTTTTATCAAGAAACATGGTTTTCCCAAATGGCAAAATTATAACAGGAATGCTAATGAGAAAAAGGATGACTTTTTAGAGTATGATGACTTTATCACTGAAAATCAACTTGTTTTAAGAAATTACTCATATAATGATGTCATAGGAAGACCCAAGACCACAAAGGCTTGGGTCCCATACTCCAACTAACCATGTTGTTTACCTGTATAGGGGCTACCTAATAAATCTCAAGCAAATGTTTGGGTTGTAGATAGTGGGTGCTCCGGTCACATGACAGGTAATAAAAATCTTCTAGAAAATACAAAAAGACATGATGGAGGTCCCGTTGCATTTGGAAGCAATGAAGGGTACATTTTAGCACTTGCTAATGTCTCAAATAGAAGTTTCACTCTTGACAAGGTAAGTCTTGTCAATGTTCTGAATTTCAATCTGTTGAGTGTATCACAAATTAGTGATAAGAACATGAATGTTCTGTTTAATGATGAAGAAGCTTTAGTGCTTAAGCCTGGTCTCAAAATTCCTACTGAAATGATTTTGATTAAAGCAAAAAGACCGGATGGCTTGTATTTACTTGATATGGCAAGTGCTAAATCTCATGATGGCAATACTTGTTTGATATCAAAAGCTTCTATTGATAAGTCTGACCTTTGGCACAGAAGACTTGTACATGTTAATTACAAAACCATGAATAAACTTGTCAATTTAGGGTTGGTTAATGGTTTACCAAAGAAACATTTTAATTGTAATGAACATTGTACTGCTTGTTTAAAGGGTAAACAACACAAGTCTTCTCATAAGTCCAAATCTAAAAATTCAATTTCTCAACCCTTAGAATTGCTGTATATGGATCTCTTTGGTCCTACAAGGGTAATGAGTTTGGGAAAGAAATCTTATTGTTTTGTTATCACTGATGATTTTTCAAGATACACGTGGGTTTTCTTCCTGAGAACCAAGGATGAAACACCTGAAATCTTAAAGTCTTTAATCACACAACTTGAAAATCAGTCAAATTTCAAAGTCAAAACAATTAGATGTGACAATGGTACTGAATTTAAAAACCATGTTTTAAATTCTTTTTGTGAAAAAAAAAGAGATATCTAGGCAGTTCAGTGCTGCTAGAACTCCTTAGCAAAATGGGATTGCTGAGAGGAGAAACAGAACACTGATTGAGGCTGCTAGATCTATGTTGGTTGAGTCTAAGCTCCCTATAACTTTCTAGGCAGAAGCAGTGAACACTGCCTGCTATGTTCAGAACAGGGTGCTTGTGGTTAAAGGTAAGAACAAGACACCTTATGAACTTTGGAGAAAAAGGAAACCAAGCATACATTTTCTCAAAGTATTTGGTTGTCCTGTTACAATATTAATAACCAATGAGAATTTAGCTAAGTTTCTGAAAAGGCAGATGATGGCTATATGGTTGGATACTCTGGTGTTGCTAAGGCATATAGAGTATACAATCTCAGAACTAAAATTATTAAAAAGTCAATAAATGTGTTTTTCAATGAAAAATCTACTAATAAATTTAGTTCTGAGCCCACATGGTTATTTGATATTGATTCACTAACCAATGCTTTCAACGTTACAGTTGATAAGTCTTTTACTGAGTATGTGCAGTCTCAGGGGGAGAACTCAAATGTAAAGAAGGGTGACTGCAACTTTGGTCACTTCTACTCCTCTGTCAGCACTCAACCTTACAAACCATCTACCATGCCAACTGCTGAAATTCAACAAGTTGCTGATCCCACTCCAGTGAACTTGGTTGAAACTGAGTCAAGTGATTCACAATCGCAAAAGGATGGATATGTCTCAGATACCAGTGATGATGGGAGTGTGCAGCATTCTCCAAATGAAAATCAATATGCTGATCATGATGTTTCTCCTGAGTCAAACTTCACTGACTCATCTTCTGAAGAGAACATCAACTCTGCTAACAACATGAGTGATCAACATGGTTCTGCTGCAACTACATCAAACTTACCTCCTTCACAAAGATTACCAGGAATTGAGCTTAGTATTCACCTGCCCCCAATTATTCCACCTACTAGGCAAGTTCAGAGTCATGGATTCAAAATCAAATGCTGGATTATGGAATCACATTTCTAGAAACTCCTATGTATGCAGACAACACCAGTGCCATTTCCATCACCAACAATCCTGTGAAGCACTCAAAGACAAAGCACATTGAGATAAGGTATCATTTTATTAGAGACTGTGCAGAAAAGAAATTGATTAAGTTACACAAAGTTCATACTTGTAGGTCCGAAAAATACCCGAACACACGATATCAAGATCTAACACGAGTGCGGAATCCTCGTGAGAGATTGAATCAAGAGAAATAGTAGAAGAAAAGACTAGATCTTGTATAAAGATGAAGCCTTGAATGAAAACCGTCTACTAGAAGCAAACCAATCTAGATCGTGAACACAAGAGATGAAGAAGAAATCGTAAATAGTATTTAGAAAGCTTAAAGATTACGATTACAATGAGGTGGTATTTATACCACCTCATACAAATGCTTGGGCCAATCATAAACACAATTCAAGCCCAATCATAAACAATTAAGTGGCCCACATGGCCTAATGATTAAACTAGACTAAGCCCAAACACAAAAGCCCACTAATGTTCATGCCTTAATAATAATAGCCCTACAATCTTCCCCTAGGCATGAACCATTAGTCCACTTCACGGCAGCAGCAGGTCAAACCTGAACGAGGTTTGAACGTTGTTGGACCACCAACCGTTCTCCACTATCTTCTTGGCAGCACCATCAAATATCCCAACCCTTATAGCATTAGCCATATCATTTTCGTCTCCAAGTATGGGTTGAGTTGCCAGAAGCTTGATATCCCTTTCACCAAAACGAAGCAAATCCACCGGGTCATAAAATCGGAATTGACGCATCGGCTTGCAGAGAACCACCACCTCATGAGTTGTCGGATCGTAATACCAGCAATCAAATTTTCTTACCAGTGTTTCGTCCTCGATCTCATCCAACATATTTATCACCCTTGTGCGCTTTGTTGGTGGCCTCCGTGCTTCCCCAACAGACTCCCCTGTCTCTGGGTTTGTTCCTGTCTCTCTCCATCTCACTTCTTTCAGCTCAAAATCCCTGAAATCATTCTGCATGTGGCCCAGCAGGTTATCTCTGATCTGATTTCCCTCTGGTCCATTCCATCTGTTAATAAAGGGAGCTCTCAGAAGGCTCCTGATCTCAGGCTCAGTCCAGGAGTGGAATTGAGCACGTGTTGAGTAGTACTCCACTGGACTATAGCCGTCACGGATCACGGCAAAGATTTTCTTCTCTGTATCGTAATGCCAGCATAAGATAGCCTCACGACTCCCACGTCTATCAATTGTGCTTTCACCAACATCAATGGTGTACTGTGTGGGAGCTGGTCCTTGGAAAAACTCCTTGAACCAGTTTTCGTGGAATCTTGGAGCCTTTGAGACGATCCTGCCACAGCGGGCGTAATCCGACATCTCTATGTTTTCATCTCCATCATCTGCCTCCATAGCTCCTGCAGCTTGAGATGAACTCTGACCTGAGGCACCTGTGTTGCTAGGCCCTGCACCATCTGTCAGTTCATTAATCTTCTTTCTCAGGCCCTTTATCATATTGTAGAGATATTCCATTCTTTCCTTGTCAGCTACCTCATATCCTCTCATATATTTGCTGTTTGCCTCCTCCTTCTCTCTCAAACGCTGATTTTCTTCCATGAGAGCCTTGATCTCATTTTGTCTCATCCTATTCTGAGAGATCAGGAAGTTAATCTGAGGATCAGCACTAATCCTCAGATCAACTGGAAGCTCAGCAGCCATCAAAGGGCGGAAACCTGGAGCTGCGAGTGGTTGGCTTGTCGCGGTAGAGAGGCTCACTCTAACCGGACTTGGAACAACGAAGGTGCTATCAACCTCCAGAAATTGCCTATCTTCACGTACAGGGCTTTGCACGTTCAGAATCGGACTATCGTGCTGCACAGGGGCAGGTTGATCATCGCCACCTTCAGTCTGTGTAAGAGACGGTTGCTCTTGGAGTGCTTCATTAACAGATTCTTCTTGACCACTGGCACCCGCAGAACTGGGTCCAGTTGGTTCTACAATCATTAGGCTCGAGCTGGTCTTGGTGAATCTGAACCGTATGCTCCTAGGATCAGTTTTCTTTCGTGGAGATGGTTCACGAGCAGGGACGGGTTCTTCCACGAAAGCTTCATCAGTGTTTAACTCCAGCTCAGGAGGTGTATCATCACTGCCAGATGACCCAATCATATCTTCTCTTGATCTTTTATGGGTTAGTGGCTCCAAGTCCCCATAAATATCATCTTCAGCTAAGTCCTGGCCAGTGAGGATGTCATCCATTATATTTTCTTCATCGGATGGAATGACATCATCTTCTTGAACATTGACAGCTGGAGTTACTGTCAAGTCTTGGTCTTCGGCAACCATGGCATTCACAACTGGCAAGTCAGCTTCTGGCTCTTCATCCTCCATAACTTGTTCTCGGGCTACCTCTGGAAAGGCACCTCTCTTAACCCATTCCAGTCTACCTTCATACATGTATTTGCCACTTCTATCCTGAGTCTGGAGACCAAAAACACCAGCATCCATCACCTTTACATCCAGTTTCTGTATCCTTTCCTCAATCATTGGATATTTCAGCATGACCACCATCTGCACGAATCGTGGTGTCATCAGAAACTGCTCACGAGCACCCAAGTTAGCATTGCCGATCCAATCTAGCAGCATCATCTTCGAGAAATTGTAGTTCCAGTCAAGGGCCAACGCGACGAAAGCAGTGCCGTGGACCTTGTTCAGCTGGTCAAAGCTCGTTCTCTTGCCCAGAAATGATTTCTGCATGAAATGGGCAAGGCACCTCCAGTAGTGCGGCAGCTGCTTCTTCATGATAGGCGGGAATCTGCCTTCATATCCCAGTAATTGAGCACCTGCCAGAACGGCTTCCTTGGGGTAATCAACCGGATCGGTAGCACGATCGTTGATATTCAGGCCTCTTCTAATATCATCTTCCAGAATGACAACCTGACGGTTCTGGATGGTAGCAGTGATTCTCGTCTTATCAGCACTCGCCCGTGCAGTCCCCCAGAATTCTCTTACCAGCATCTCATCAATCAACACACTCGTTCTCAGTGCATGATTGATCTTGCAGACGTTCATCCCCGCCACCAGAGAGTAAAATAGATCCATGTGATGCTCTGGTGGGTCTTCCAGGAAAGCTGGTATACAGTGATCATGATCAAATTTGATTGGTTCGTCAATAACATTTCCTGCCATCTGAGACAAACAAGACATATGCATCAGATTTGATCATGAGTAAGCAATTATGATTATCAACCCTAAACGTGTTCAATTGACGATAACTTTTTACTTTTTAACTTCACAAAATTTCAATTTGAACATTTTTCGGGAAAATAATTGAATTAAAAACTTGCTCACAAACACCGTCAAATTTTATCTTAAAACCATTCAATTTTAATGAGATTTCAACATTATTAAGTAATTAAAATTTAAATTCTCATTTTAATGAGTGTTTACGACAGAAAATAGAGTTCACGATCCTATTAGTGGGTTTACGATCCGCTTAAATGGGTTCACGATCGATCAATTCTTGGCCCAATCGTAAACAAGAACCCCAATCGTAAACACCGATGAATTTCGATCAGGCCCAATCGTAAACTCCCAAACTCGATTTTGTCGTATTACTCTTGGTCGTAAACGGTCCAATCGTAAACAACGATTGATCGTAAACGACCAACCGTCATCTTCTTCGACGGGATAGTCGTAAACACCGCATTCCGCCATTGTTCACACCTGCAACACTCTCGTAAACACGATTAAACACATCAAAAACACAACATAAGTTCATTAATAACTACCTTTAATCGATTCTTAACACAAAACCGACACCAAATCTTCGATAAATCGACTCGAAACTCAGGTTAAACTCGACCGATGATAATTTTTTAGGGTTTGGAACAATCAACCGAGAGACGATGGTCGATTAACGATGAAAAACAGAGGGGTTTTGGTCGGAAAACGATAATGAACACGATGATGGAGAGGTTTGACTGCTTGGCGGTGGTCGGAAACGGGCTGGGGAGAGGTTTCCGGCGACGGGAGCGGCGGAGCTAGGGTTTGGGAGGATGGAGTCGTAAACGGAGGAGAGAGAGAGAGGATCGTAAATGAGAGAACACGATCGTAAATTGGGTTTTAAACATCAACAATTACACTTAACCCCCTCCTTAAACCGAAAACATTTGAAAACTTTCATTTAAGCCCCTCAAACTTTCAAAATATCAAACAAGTTTACCCCAAACTTGATAATTCTCACAAACTTTGAAGATTTTAAACAACTTTGAGAATTTTACAAAAACTTCCCCTCAGAATCATACCCGAGTATCCGATCATGATCAATAAAAGTTTTAAAAAATTAAAACAGATAGAAATCAAAACCAAATTTAAATATTTACAAACTTACCTCAGAAATTTCAAATATTCACATACCTGGTGCTGGTAAATTTCACAGATAATTTCAGACAAGTCTTTGACTGAGGAACCCTTTTCAGCTTCTGTTACTAGACACTCTAGACAATTGTCAGGTGGTTTGAACACAGAAACTCACATCCAGTAAAGTGCTTAAATATAGTACAGATTTACCGTTATGTTTAACCGTCCCCACACCCAATTTTCCATAGCAAAACCTACCCAACCTCAGAGTTTATTGAGGATTCACAAACCCCCAACTTGAGGAACCATGCAACACTGCTTTTGACTACCACTTATTTCTGATTTTCATATATTATCAGTTGATGATCAGGTCGGCCGCATAAGCACGCAGAGAAGACCAACTGAATAATTTTATTTTCTTTTCTTTTTCTTTTTCAGAATTTTCATTTTTTGCATTCTTTTTCTTTTTCTTTTTCTTTTTCTTGTGGTGTTGTCTTATACAGTATAAACATGGCGTGTGAGAGAGTGAATACTAGGTAATACCACTCTCAACCCATTTTTGTCGGGACTCAGTTTTTTAAACCATGTAGACTAGGATGGGAAACTAAACATGTATAGAGTTTAAGATTACTGCACTTACATAGATGATCATTGTTTTGGTTGAGCTTACCGACATATCATCTTCGAGCAGTCTTTCACATCAGCCTTACACGTGTCAGTCTCCAACCGTCATTAAGCATTTAAGTCCTATCAAAAGACATCATAAAAACCTTTCAGTTTAACCAGCACCATTTCTTCCCCTGTTTTTGTGAGGCTTTTGAAACAAGACTCAATTTTTCAGTCATTTTCTATTTTTTTTTTTAATATTTTTGTTTTAAGAAAAAATTGAAAAACCAAAGACTTTGTACAAAAACATAGATGATCAGATCATTCCTCGAAGGCAATCATCTTCAGGCCTTCAACACAAGATTCAAAATTAGGACGAGGAAGGGGTTTTGTAAAGATGTCCGAAACATTCTGATCGGAGCTTACCTTTTGTAGCTGAATCAGCTCACGATCAAAGCAATCACGAATAAAATGTACCTTAATATCAATGTGCTTGGTTTTGGAATGTTGGACAGGGTTTTTCACAATCTCAAGAGCAGCAGCATTATCACAAAATATTGGAGTGTTAACGAATTCCATACCGTAATCCGTGAGCTGGTTTTGGATCCACACTACCTGTGAAGTACCGGCAGATGCGGCCACGTACTCAGCTTCTGCAGTTGATTTGGATACGGTATGCTGCTTCTTGCTCTGCCAAGAGATGAGCCTATCTCCCAGGTACTGACATCCTCCAGTAGTAGATTTCCTGTCAAGGTCACTACCTCCATAATCACTGTCAGTAAAAGCATATAATTGAAAATCAGTGTTCTTCGGGTACCAAAGACCAAGCCTAGGCCTGCCCTTCAGATACCTGAAGATACGCTTAACAGCAGCTAAATGAGAGAGTTTAGGGTTAGCCTGATATCGAGCACACACGCAAACTGCATACATGATGTCTGGCCTGCTTGCTGTCAAGTACATTAGTGATCCAATCATCGACCGATACTGGAATTCACTCACTGACTCCCCGTTAAGATCCGCTGACAGGAGTGGTCTGGATGCCATGGGAGTGGCGATGGGCTTGCAATCCTGCATCTTGAACTTGTCCAGAATCTCATTCACATACTTCTCCTGATGAATAAGAATCCCGGAATCATTCTGCTTGACTTGAAGTGCAAGAAAGAAACTCATCTCGCCTTGGTCACTCATCTCAAACTTTTTCTTCATGATCTCCTCAAACTCGGTGCACAATTCTTCGTTTGTCGATCCGTAGATAATATCATCTACATACACTTGCACCATAATTATGTCTTCTCCCACCCTTTTCCTGAACAGTGTTTGATCAACGACTCCTCTTGTATATCCATTCTCCACCAGGTGATTGGACAACGTTTCATACCAGGTTCTAGGAGCTTGATGCAAACCGTACAAAGCCTTATCCAGCAGATAAACGTGATCTGGATTTTCTTCATCTATGAACCCTGGTGGTTGAGCAACATAGACTTCCTCGTTCATCTCTGCATACAGGAAGGCAGTCTTCACATCCATCTGATGTACGGTAAAATTGAGATACGAAGCTACAGCTAGAAAGATCCGAATTGCTTCCAATCTTGCCACCGGAGCGTAAACCTCATCATAGTCGATACCCTGGACTTGCCTGTGCCCTTGTACTATCAGCCTTGCTTTGTTTCTCACAATGATCCCCGAGTCATCTTTTTTGTTCTTGTACAACCATCTCGTGGGAATCACCTTCTTGTCTTCTGGCCGCTTCACAAGACGCCACACTCCCAGCTTTGAAAATTGATTGAGTTCATTGTGCATGGCCTCCATCCAGTTTGGATCTTTAAGAGCAACCATCACATTGGGAGGTTCTATCTGGGAGATGAAGCAGGAAAACATACAAAAGTTGATGTGTCCTGTCCGGCTCCTTGTGGTGACACCCGCTGTCACTGGCCCAACAACATTACTCAGTGGATGATCCTTGTTGATTCTGCTCTCTTGGACTTCAGGCACTGAAACATTAACAGGCAGATTAGTATTAACAACATTTTCAGACATACCTGAGCCTTGAGAATCCACTGGAGCATCACGTGTCCCTGAACATTCTGGAATATCAGCAGTTGCATTCCGAGAAGATTCAGCTGATGCTCTATCCACATGAGGTCTTACATCAGCACTGGGAGCTACAATGTCTTCTTCTTCGCCCAAATTGTGGAAAACATTCGAGAAATTAAATCCCTCAAACAATGATCCATAGTCGAAGATCCAATTAGGTCCAGTTCCCGCATCAGTAGGATTGTCCTCCATCCAATCTACATTGAATGCCTCAATGATCAACCCAGTGGTCTTGTTGTACACACGATAAGCACTATTTGCTGAATAACCAACAAAATAGCACTCATCGGCCTTCGCTTCGAATTTCCCTACATCGGACTGGATCAGCACCGTGCATGGACATCCAAACGTCTTGAAGTAACCCACCTTCGGTTTCTCTCCATAAATGATCTGATATGGAGTTTGCTCGTGACGCTTGTTCAGAAGAACTCTGTTTTGTACATAACAAGCGGTATTCACAGCTTCTGCCCAAAAGAAGATTGGTAATTTTGCTTCACACATCATCGTTCTAGCTGCTTCGATGAGTGTCCTATTTCTTCTTTCGGCAACTCCATTCTGCTGAGGAGTGTAAGGAGCACTGAACTGCCTTTCAATCCCCTTTTCACCACAAAACATATTCAGCTCAGCATTCTTGAATTCTGTCCCATTGTCAGATCTGATTGCCTTCACTCTTTTATCCAGCTGGTTTTCAATAAGAGTCACAAACTGCTTTACTAGGGCCGGAGTTTCGTACTTGTTCGACAAGAAAAAGACCCAAGTAAATCGCGAGTAGTCGTCCACTATCACGAGGCAGTATGAGAACTTGCTGACACTTTGTACCTGCATAGGACCAAACAAATCCATATGTAAGAGTTGAAGCACAGAAGAGACAGAATTTGTAACCTTTGGACGATGTGGCAGTTTGTGCTGCTTCCCCTTAGCACATGCCACACACTTTTCTACTGAAGTGAAGTCTGTGATCGGAAGGTTTCTGACATGCTCTCCTTTAGCCAGCTTGGATAAATTCTTCATGTTTGCATGTCCCAGACGACGATGCCACAACAATGCAAGATTTTCATTCTGTTTTGATATAAGGCAAGCTTCTTCTGACGAAGGAGGATTGCTCAAGTTGAGAAGATATGAGTTTGAACGTCTTGGAGTGCGCATAAGTACACACTCCTCGGGTATCTTCACACCTGGCTTCAGAATAATACACTCCTTCTTATTGAACATCACAGAAAAGTCTCTGTCACAGATCTGAGAAACACTCAGCAAACTGTGCGACAGTTCCTCCACATAATGAACGTCAGAAAATGACAGATTACCGCTCCTCACCACACCTTTCTTACTGATTCGACCACCCACACCGCCTGCAAAAGAAACTCCACCTCCATTGAAATCCTCTACATCTTCCAAAAGAGACAGATCTCCGGTCATGTGTCGGGAGCAACCACTATCAACATACCAGAGATTGTTGACAGATCTTCTAGGCTGTCCCTACACAAATCAGAGATCAGTTAGAGTCAGGTACCCAGGTCATAACAGATCTGGGCACTCCCTTGGAGTCAATGTAGTTAACCATTTTGAAAGACATTCCTGCTTTTGATTCAGGTTGATTTATAATTTTAGCATTAACTTTTGGCTTCCAATTTGGTTGCTTTTGTGAGTTTGAACTACTAGCAGAGTTCTTTGTGGGTGATGCTTTTCTTGGAGGAGATGCAGCCTTTTTACCTTTTGTTTTAACAACCGGTGTCCACTCAAGTTTTAATTTGGTATAAACCATTTGTTTTGGTTGAGTAACAGTTTTTGGTTGTTCCATAACTGCTTTACCCTTAGGTTCAGCAGTCTGATTAACTTTTTGCACTTGTTTCTCAAAAGGCTTTGTTTTAACTTTGTTAGGTCTGTTGTAAACTTCTTTAGCTGCATGAGCAGGTTTTGAAGTTTGGCCCACATCTCTCCTTTCATTGACAGGCTTTGTCACTGGGGCTTTTGTGTTTAGAACCTTAGACTTTTGAGTCTTCATTGGTTCAGAACTCTGCTTCCCCTGTGACGAAGCTTGCTGCTTTTGAGTTCTGTTCTCACCCCTCATCATTTTCTCAAGCATATTTGTCCGCTTGTTCTGCGGATAATATGGCTCATAGGGTCTGTTCATACAATTAGCAGCAAAATGACCTGGTTGACCACATTGAAAACAATTCATTTGTCTAGGCCCATTGACGTTGCTACACAAGTATGAGCGTCTTGGGTAAGACGACTTCCATTCCGGTTGATCATCCCATTTGTGTATCACACGTTTTGAATGTTTTTCAGGTTGTGTTATTAAACAAAATTGTTCAGATTTTGATTTATCAGTTCTATTATAAGTTGACACAACCTGGGGATACGGAACAAAATCATTGGGCTTAGACTGACGGCCAATCTTTGTGTTAGGAACACGCATTTTAAAAGAACTAACGACTTCATTAGGATTAGAAACATGTTTTAACAAGACAATTTGATTGGACTTGGATGCTTCAAGTTCTGACACAGATGCCAGAACGTCATCCTTAGGTAAACTAGAAACAGAACAACTAGACTCATGACACTCATTGACTCTCAAGCATTCAGCATCCTCCCCAGATACATCTTCAATGCCTACAACATCTGCACATGTAACAGAAACATTAGTAGGACTAACATTATTGTTTAATGATTCCTGGGAAGGGCCTGGTTCATTTCTGTGTTCATCTACCTTGTTCTGACTACTCATCCCATATATTCCAAGTCTCTCTCTTTCTAACTCCTCTTCTGTCATAGGGGTCACACCTACCAACATACTATCTATAGGAGGACCTGCTTCATGATAACCTGACTTAGTTCTGTCTACCTGATCCTCCTCATAGAGCACTCCTATAATATCTCTAGGGATAGGTGGGGGAATTACAACATTTGCGGCCACGGACTTGTCAGACTTTTCCGACCCAAATCCTGGCGTATGTTTCCCTACTTGACCACAAGTGATAGCCTGAGATAGTTCTTTACCTGCCTGAAGCATTCTTTTGTTTCTTAATTTATTCACATCTAACTGAACCTGCATCTCATTGTTCTTATGTGTCAATTCATCTACCTGCTTTCTAAGGTCAGCTATTTCTAATTTAGCATTATCATACAGGATAGATTGTTCAGTTGCTATCTGTTGGTACTTAACAATATCTAGCTTTTGTGCCTTAATCTTTTCCTCACCTTTTATCCATCTACCCTTAAATGAACTCCTCTCACACTTGATCTCAAACAATTCTAGTTGATAATTCTTACAGACTTGTCTAAGACCAGGTATAATACGAGCACAAGTGGGATCAGAACATACCTTGAGGTTCTCAGCATCAGCAACGTACGCTTCCTTGTCTTCTATCTCAGTCTCCTCAGGCTTTTCCTCATCAGTGACCACAAATGCATGATTTTCTTCATCATCCTCTTCTGCAGTAGCAATCAAAGCATGTGACAAACTAAGATCCTTCATCTGGGGGGTCAGTTCCCTCAGCTGGGGGGTCCAGTCATAACCTCCACCTCCCTGAACCACCAATGCCTTGTCTTCTCCTTTACCTTTTACCTCAGCTGCCTTCTTCTCTTCAACCCTCTCTTTCTTTGGCTTCGTGCATTCCCTGGCAAAGTGACCATACTCATCACAATTGTAGCACCTCAGCTTCGACTTGTCAAACCCCATTCTGATTTTATCCTGATCCTTCCAGACGTTCCTTCCAGTTTTGGCCATAAATTTCTTGGCTCTGAAAACAGCCATGGCCATTTGCCAAGAGACATCTAGCATCTCCACGTCCTCAGGATTTATCTGATTAAGATCACCAGCCACCATATCAGAAGGTACAAGATTCCCGGCCACAAGGGCATGATAGCTGTTCATGAAACCCATTCCAAGGGCAAAGTTAGGATCATTGACATCTCCAGAGTTGACACCTCCGCTTGAACTTCCTTGAGGCTGTGCCACAAATGCATTACCCATTGAAACTGAACTTGATCCACTTCCCGAAGCCTTTCCTTCATGCTTACCTTCAACTTCTTCAGATAACAGAGCCTGATTCAACTTCCCAGCCAAACTTAATGAGCTTATGTGGTTTAGCTCTCTCTGCTTATCATCTATCATCTTTGACTTCAGTTTGTTAATTAGTTCATCCAAAGTCACTTCAGTCAGTCTGTTGTTGTCTTTGATGATGGATATATTGGTGTTCCAAGATTTAGGCAGACTGTTTAGCAACTTCAAATTCTTGTCTTCAGTGTCCGGCTCCACACCATAACTGGACATCTCTGCCATCAAGGACACATACCTCTGAACTTGAGCCTCAAAAGATTCACCCTGGATATGGTTGAACAAGTTAAACTTCTGCTTCAACATCTGCTTCCTACTAGCCTTGATATCCGGATTTCCTTCATAAGCAACAATCAAAGCGTTCCACAGTTGCTTTGCTGTTTTGCAGTGCTTGAACCCTTGAGCGATGTCTGGAGTTAGGGCCATAGTCATTATTGCAAAAGCCCTCTCAGCCTTGTTGCACCTCTCCCAGTCATCATCATCATATTCCTCCTCTTTCTTCTCCTTTCCGGCATTTGCTCCCGTTGTGTGAGTAGGCGTGTACGGTCCATTGAGAACAGCCCTCCATAGTCTCAGATCCACACTCTTCAAATGATTTTCGAATCTGTATTTCCACTCTAAGAAATTATCCGCTGAAGTTAGTCTTGGTGGACGAGTTATAGATCCGATCTCGAAATCCAATTTCTGATACATGCTCGGCTCAAAATCCATCTCAATAGCTTGGGAAAAAATAACCTAAAGTCCAAAAGTCCAAAAATCCTTGATTACGATTGGAAAACCCTGATTACGATCCAAATGAAGTGATTACGATCGACAGACACCGATTACGATCGGAAACACTGATTGCGATGACACGTGTCACACGTAAACACACACCGCCTTTAATAATCGTAAACTGTGATTACGATAATTGATTACGATCGTGAACACCTTGATAACGATCGGAAACACTCTAACCGCCTTTGAAACTCGTAAACACCGATTACGATCCTTTGATTACGACTCCGGCAGTCGTAAACACCGAATCCGATCCAAACACAGTCGTAAACTCCCCTTTTACGATTATACACAATCGTAAACACAAGTACAGTCGATAGTACACTCGTAAACACCTTTTGCAAAGTCGTAAACAGCCAATCTTCAACCAGAAACGAGTCGTGAACACCTCCGAAAACCCAGAAACCTTCGAAGAACAGCAGCAACACAAGTCGCAAACACCTCAAACAGCCTCGAAACCTCAAAATCTCGAACAAAAACCCAGAAATACTCTTGAATCAATATCGTGAGAGCCTCGAATCGAAGATTCTTGGCTCTGATACCAATTGTAGGTCCGAAAAATACCCGAACACACGATATCAAGATCTAACACGAGTGCGGAATCCTCGTGAGAGATTGAATCAAGAGAAATAGTAGAAGAAAAGACTAGATCTTGTATAAAGATGAAGCCTTGAATGAAAACCGTCTACTAGAAGCAAACCAAATCTGATCGTGAACACAAGAGATGAAGAAGAAATCGTAAATAGTATTTAGAATGCTTAAAGATTACGATTACAATGAGGTGGTATTTATACCACCTCATACAAATGCTTGGGCCAATCATAAACACAATTCAAGCCCAATCATAAACAATTAAGTGGCCCACATGGCCTAATGATTAAACTAGACTAAGCCCAAACACAAAAGCCCACTAATGTTCATGCCTTAATAATAATAGCCCTACAATACTGATCTTCAACTAGCTGACCTTTTTACAAAGGCATTTGATGAGGCAAGATTCTTCTTCCTTATCACAGTTATTGGGATGATGAACTTTGGTTAACTTTTGTTGTCAATTGTTGTTCTCTGTACATATATATATATATATATATATATATATATATATATATATTTGTTTATCTCTTAAGTGTCTATGTGTCTTTTAATCCTCTTCTTCCAAAACCAAGAAAATTCTCTGAAATATACACTGTAATTTGTTCATAACCAAAACTACACAAAATTTGCTAAATCTGTCAAGTTATGAGATTTTCTAAGTGTTTTGAGCATTCCAGAGTAATGTTCCGAGGGAACAAAATTGTTCCAAGGGAACTTACTCCGGAAGCAATTTCACTCACAAGAGATGTTCCGAGGGAACTCTCTAAGGTTTCTAATGTGTTTCAAGTGTTTCTCTAAGTGTTTCAGGGAATTCCGGAGTAATTTGAAACTCCGAGGGAACTTCCTAAGAAAAGTTTTTCAGGAGAAATGAGGAGAAAATCTCTAAGGGAAGAAGTTCCGAGGGAACTTCACTCTTTCGAAGGAACAAGTTTGTTCCGAAGGAAAAGTTCCGGAGGAACTTTAATGAATACTTAATCGATTTTATTTTTTTGGATTAAGTGGGTCCCTTCAAAGTTATTTCACTGTTGCACCGTACAAACGCACAATGCGTTAACAGTGACGGTTAACTGCTGGCCCCACTAACTCCACCCTTCATGTTACCATTAATTCCCTCTCTCCTCATCCTTTAACTGTCACTTCTAGAGAAAACCCCTCACTTACGAAACCTAAATTCCCAAATACTCAGAAATCGCTCTCGCTTTCCTCTCAATTTCATCAAAATTCTTCTCATTCACCAAAGAAATCACTCAATACAGAACAATGGTAGCATCCGCGTTTCACAACGAGCATAATCAAAGAGCATATTTGGAGAAATCCCAGAAATCGGTCCTGTTTGACGGGGTGATAGACTTCCTTACTGCGTCGGAACTACACTTTGCTCTAACTGTAAGTCCAATCATTTATGATGAGACGATTACACAGTTCTGGGCTAACGCAGTAGTGGCTGCCCGTGATGAAGACGGCGAGCAAGTTAGGCAAGTTGAAAGCAAAATACACGGAAGAGATGTGTACATCACTGAAGCCATGATCAAAAATAATTTAAAGTTACAGGATGAAGGAGGTATCTCCACTGTCTCCAAGGAGGACTACCAATTCACCCTGATGGGCATAGGCTATGGTAGAAATCCCAGAAGTAAGACGGTGAAGAAATGTCACATTCCACCAGTTTGGAGATTCCTAGCCCACACTCTGCTAGTTTGCCTAACCCCAAGGCGATCACACGAAGAACTTGGTGAAGCCCAAGCAACTGCTCTTCATGCTGTGATCCGGGGAGAGTGTTTTAACTTTTCGAAAATGATTTTTGATGGGCTAAAGGAGAATTGTGCAAAACCTTTTAACATGTATCCAAGGTTTTTACAACACATACTGGATACACAATTCCCTGATGTCCCAAGAGCAGGCACTGTTTACAACCAAAAACATTTAACTGAGAAAATCTTTTCTTATTTGCTTTCTAAAAATGCAGTTGTCAGCTGTCTTGGTGTGGAAAATGACCATCCACTACCAGAACCAAGAATTGTTCATGTACAACATGTGCAAGAACAAGCAGTTGAGATTCAAGAACCAACTGAGCATGTTGCTCTAGGTGACAACACTGAACTTACACCATCAGTTATTGAACCCACACCTGAAATAGACCCTCTTGACAAACTAAATGTTAATATCACCTATCAAAGAAAGAGGGTCAGGCACTCAAAATCATACACCAAAACTTCCTCGCCTACTCAAATAAAAGTTGTTGACAGGGAAATAGGGTCTACTCCACCTGTGTCTCCCAAACTGTTGAGGCTAGATTATGAGGCTTGTAATATTAAATATGTTGGGCTGGGCTTAGAGGGTTTCATCAGATTAGTAGGCTAGTTTTATTATTATGTTTAGGCTAGTTTACTATTAGATATGGGCATGGGCTTGGGTTTATGATTAGGGTTTAAGAGCCCAATAGTAAACTCAAGGGATGGCTATATAAACCCCATGAGTTAACTATTCAAGGTGGCAAGTTTATGAATCAAGAGAGAGAGCTAGTGTTTATGATCGAAATCTAGAGAGAGAGAGGAGTTTACGATTACAAGATTCGTACCCGACAAGTTCATCTTGTGAGCAAAGATCAAGTTTTTATTGTTTTAATCATCGTATTCTTGTGTTCTCTTCATCTCTATTCTTGAATCACTAGTCTAAACGGATTCCGCACGTTAAGATTAGATAATATCGTGAACGAGTGTTGTTTTTGGACCAACAATTTGTATCAGAGCTAAGAATCACAGATTCGAGGTTCTCACGATATTGGATTCAAGTATTTTCTGGAAAAAGGTTCGAGTTTTGAAGGTTTGAAGCTGTTCTTCACATTTACGATCTGAGCTGCTACTGTTCTTGAGGGTTTAAGATCAGTTTCTGGGTTTATTGAGTGTTTACGACTGGTTGTTCTTGAAGATCTTCATCGGAAACGAGTTTACGACATCAAGACAAGATTTTTGGGCGTTTACGATCAATAGTTTCGTGTTTACGACATTTTCTTACCGGAATCAAGAGATTACGATCCATCTTCATCGGAATCAAGGGTTTACGATCCATCTCGATCGGATTCGGAATTTACGATCCAGTTCAATCGGAATCGAGAGATTACGATCAGGAGTTTACGATCCACGGGTGATTATGATCGTAAACAGGTGATTACGATCGTAAACAGGGATTACGATCGGAAAGAGGGTTGGTTTACGGCAAAAAGTCACTATTTCACACTTTCACGGAAACGAACATAACTTTTGACTCGTTTGGAGTTAGAGGCTCAAATTTTAACACGACGTTCGTGACACCGAGCCCCAGAATTACCCTGGACTAATGTCCAGGGGAGCTCGTTTGGACCCCCAAATTCCACTCCGAAGGCCTCCGTTTTCCCGTTTTAAGTTTTTGACACTATTCTTTGAATAGTACTTTTGCCGTTTTTGCAGATTTTTCAAAATTTTCAAAGGCTGCATATCTAAAGAAAGAAAATGAGTTCAGTGGTTGAAGAAAAGAATATGGTTGAGGACAAGGATGCTTTCGCAGATGAAGTTGACAAAACTAAGATATGCCCCAATCCTACTTGTGTTCGTTTAATTCCTGGCCTTAGACAACTTTGGAAAAATAGTGAGATAGAACTATTTGATATGCAATGTTCTAGAAGTTCATTTAAGGGCAGATGGGAGAAGAGTGAAGAGAAGGTGAAAGCTCAAAAATTAGACATTGAGAAATATCAAAGCTAGCAACGGAGAAGACTATTTTATATGATCAGGCTAGGATTGAGATATCTGAGCTGACACAGAAATTAACTGAACTGCAGCAAAAATATGATGAGCTGCAGGTCAAGTATGATTGAAATCAGGAAAGAAATAAGCGAATGCTAAATGCTGGAAAGGAATTGTCACATGCTGTTGTAACTGGTCAAGTTGGGAAAGACACAACTGGGTTCGGATCAGAGAAATCTGATAAGTCCTTGGCTGCAAACAGCATTATTCCTCCACCAGTTCCCAGAGACATTATAGGAATACTTCTTAGTGAGGATCAAGTTGAACGAATCAAGTCTGATTATAAAGAAGTTGCTCCTCCTTTGGATAGTGTCTTGGTTGGAACTACACCGTTGACTCAAGAAGAAATTGATAATGAGGCAAACATGACTTATGGTGAAGGGAGAGTAGAGGATATATCAGACAATGATGCTGAGTGCCAGAAATATGACAGGTGTCATAACTCTGAGTCTGATGATGCTAGGATAGAGTTGAAACCATATCCTAAAATTGAAACCCCATACTTCAAAGTAATTTACGAAGTCAAAAGGTGATCTTGACGACACGGCCTGAGGGGAAGATCTTTATGACATCTGGATCAATGTTTGACCAAGAACCAGATGTTAGATATGAGTTACCATCCTTCTCCTCCAAGTTCAAGGGAATAACTAATGGAGTAATAAGTAAAGCTGAAGTTGAGAGGCCAAAGATCACCATCAAGCACCGAGTATGAAACCAACAGCGGGAGTGAAGAATGAAAAACTCAAGGGAGTAACTATGTCTCTCATTTCTTCAGTTGGATCATGCAGTTGCTGTTGTAATTGCAAGAATGGTGCTTCAACGTCAAAGAATCAAGGAAGCACGAAGACAGTAAAGACAGGTTCAACACAGGCTTCGAGGAACCAGCAGAAAGTCAAATCTGAAGCTGCAGACAAAGCAAAGAAACAGACACAGGGCAAACCGGCTCCATATCAGCCACCAAAGACAAATGGGTACACGTCTGACTTCTATCTAAAGAAGCAGACTTGCTTTAATTGTGGCATCGCTGGTCATATTGCTAGAAACTGTCTTTATCGCCCCTATGAACCCTATTATCCGAAAACTCAAAGGGTTTCATCTCAGGAGTCTGTAAAGTCTAAGCCGATGAGGGTGCAAAAACCTAAGGCAATGAAGACTGTTACTCCTAAGGTTAAACTCTCTGATCAACATTGGGGCGCTGCCAAAGCTGAAAGAAAATCTTTAAATCAAAACAACAGCTTTCCAAGTTACCAAAATTTCCAAAAACAGGTGAAGAAACCGTTTTCAAAACAACCAAAGTCTGAAAAACCCATAGTTACCCCTCCCAAGGTAACTAAAACTGTTTTGAAAAATGATTCTAAAATGAAGAAGGTTGAAATACCTAAAGTCACAACTCCAAAGGTGACTAAAACAAAAACTGTTTTGAAAAATGAATCTAAAACGAAGAAGGTTGAAATACCTAAAGTTACAACTCCAAAAGTGACTAAAACAAATATTAAATCACCTGGAACTTGGAAACCAAAAATCAAGGCAGCTCCATCCCAACTTCCTGATTTCTCAAAGGGGATGTTCTTACAAGAAGTATCTTTTATTGATTCCTCAGGTGTACCCAGAAAAACAATGGCCTGGGTACCAATGGCTAACTAATCTCTCACTGTGTGCACGAACGATCAAGGAGGATTATCACTAATATTTTCATTATTAATTTGTTTGTTGATAAGTGATTGTTCCAGGCACAGGTTAGGAGACGTATCTTCAAATCTTCACAAGTAAGTTATACATTGGAGGATATGTCTCTTTGAGAGGTAAAAGGTCTAATTCAGCATGAGAGGTATTGGTCTGAACTTGGTTGTTTGAATGTTGTAGCAACAAAGGGAGTTTTGAGTCAAACCAAATTCCTTAAAACTTCCAGTTGTTGCTTGGTTGTTCAATTTAAAAAAATATATATATATGAGGTATGCATGCTATAAAACCCATTTTTCTAAAAAAATGTTCAAATCAATACTTTGAAGGTTAGCTTAGCCTGATGTGTGTGTCTTTATTTGTTTTGTTTGTGTGTGTGTGTGTTATTATTAAAAACATATAAAAAATTATATATAAAAAAAATGAATGATGTTCACAAAAAGTTATGACATTAAAAATCAAAAAGCAAGGGGAAGAAATGTAAAGATGAAGAAAAAGTTGACCCCTCAAAAATAGTGTGCTTTTCAATTTTTAATTGTTTGTGTTTGTTTCTGAGAAAGGTAGGGGAAGTTAAATATGTCCGGATTGGAGATGACTGACACGTGTAAAGCGGAAGTGAAAAGCAAGCTCCACGGTGATATGCTCGGTAGGCTCGACCTAATCTTATGACCACCAATGTAAGTGCAATGAACTTAAAATATATATATGTTTAGCTTCTCATCTCAGTTTGCATGGTTTAAAAAACTGAGTCCCAGCAAAAACGGGTTGAGAGTGGTAATTATACCTAGTATTCACTCTCTCACACGCCATGTTTCTGCTGTCATGACTACACCACATAATGAAAAGAAAAGAAATGAAAAAGAAAAGAAAATGAAAAATAATCATTCAGTTTGGTCTTCTTTGCGTGCTTATTCGGCCGACCTGATCACCGACTGATGATTAATGAAATAAGTGGTAGTCATAACGGTGTTGCATGGTTCCTCAAGTTAGGGGTTTGTGAATCCTTAATAAACTCTGAGGTTGGGTAGGTTTTGCTATGTACAATTGGGTGTGGGGACGATTAAACATGCTGGTAATTAGTAATCTTTTAAGCATGATGCATTTGGTTGGGTTTGAACGGGTCTGAGTTTAAAGCGGACAAACATACTAGCAATCACCTGGACTAGTGAAGCTGAAAAGGGTTCCTCAGTCAGATTCACACGGTTTGATCCCTTGTGAACTTTCTCATGTTTGATATTGGTAAGTATTTGTTTATTTTTATCTTTCGTGTGTGAGTCTTTAAGTTCTTTTTGGTTGTGTTTACGCCTTGGCCAGGTTAATTTGACAAGTCAAAATGTGTTTTCATGGATTTTGATGCATGACAGTATGCCCCCTGCAGATCTTGACAAATTTTTAGGGGAAGGAGAGGGGATAATAAGTATTATCCGAAGGGAACTCGAGGATGATACTTATTATCTAATGAAAAGACTTCCATAATACATAGTATCTGAAGGGAACTCGAAGATAATATGTATTATATCATGGGAAGTCCTTAGCTGAGGGGAAGTTATCAGCTAAGGGGAAGTCTTTAGAGGTCTTGGGTTCAGGGGAAGTTAATTATTATCAACCGAACAGATGATAATTAACTTCGGGTTTTTAGTTAAAACATATTATCATCAACTGAACAAATGATAATTGGATTTTTACAATGTTAATTACCTTCTAACCCAAAGACCGGTCATCAAATGTCTGGTGGAGTATATTTTTTCAAATGTGTGTCAGACAGGTTGATGATAGAAAGATGCTGCTGCTGCTCAAAGTTAAAGAACCAGCCGGACAAGACTTCCATCTGGAAAAGCAACTGTTCAGGGGAAGTTGTTGGTGTCTTTACAAGTTTTCAAAAGCTTCAAAAGAACTTCAAAGAAGATGTTCACATGTTTAGGGGAAGCTGAAGATTTCAAGTCGATCTTTGATGAAGAAAACGATGCAGAGAGCAGTTAGAGATCATGAAGATCCAAGATCAACAATCAAGTTCTCCAAAGTTAGGGGTTTCAAGTTCACTTTTACCCTCTAATTTTTGGAGATTCAAGACAGTTACCGAAGATTCAGCAAGAACCAGTTCTTTCAAAAGAAGCAAGTCAATGAGAATCCTCCATCTCATTAACTTGTTCATTTCAAGAAGTTCGAGCTGATGCTGATTAAGAGGAAGTCCCAAGTGCCCGTCATGAAACCCATTGAAGATTTCTGCGGAAAGAATCTTCATCAACATCTATGCCAGCCAGTCAAGAGGAATTTCAAAAATTGAAGTCATTTAATATCACAAGCCTAGGAGAAGATTGTTGAGGCTAGATTATGAGGCTTGTAATATTAAATATGTTGGGCTGGGCTTAGAGGGTTTCATTAAATTAGTAGGCTAGTTTTATTATTATGTTTAGGCTAGTTTACTATTAGATATGGGCATGGGCTTGGGTTTATGATTAGGGTTTAAGAGCCCAATAGTAAACTCATGGGATGGCTATATAAACCCCATAAGTTAACTATTCAAGGTGGCAAGTTTATGACTCAAGAGAGAGAGCTAGTATTTATGATCGAAATCTAGAGAGAGAGAGGAGTTTACGATTACAAGATTTGTACCCGACAAGTTCATCTTATGTGCAAAGATCAAGTTTTTATTGTTTTAATCATCGTATTCTTGTGTTCCCTTCATCTCTATTCTTGAATCACTAGTCTAAACGGATTCCGCATGTTAAGATTAGATAATATCGTGGACGAGTGTTGTTTCTGGACCAACACAAACCCACCCAACCTGAGAACCTTGAGCATGACCCACTGTTTGCTCAACATCAAAGCCAAGGGTTTAGCCACATTGCTGATGATCTCTCACTTGAGACCTCGTCTTCTATTAGATTGGATGCACAACCCTCATCCTCTTTGTTTACCTCCATAGACCTAAACCTGAATTTACCTGTGAATGAAGCAGACACCGATCTATATCCAAATGAAAATCTTTTCACATCTACCTCACCTCATGGAGATGATTGGATGGATATTAATTATGTCTCTCCTAAACCCCATTCACTACCTTAGGAGTTGAATATCAGGAGTGATGAAGATGTTCATATAGAAAGGGCTGCTACTACAATTGGTTCCCCACTGGAACAATTGGACAGTAGTAACATCTCTAAGACCCAATCTATGGCAACCAGCAGCCAGTTTGAGCCAAAGGAACCAGAAATGGAACATAAGGCAACAACTGTGCCTGCAGGGAATCCCGGGCGCCAAGAAAAACAGGGTGATGAGCTCGATCAAGCTAGGCTTGATGGCTCTTTTTTCCCAAGGATACTGAGAAATCAGTTGAGGGCAGTGCTTTACTTATTGAATTGATGGCCAAGCAAACTGAAATGCAAAATCAAATGCAAGCACTGCTTAAAATTCTTCAAGAGTAGGACATCTTGATTAATAGGCTTAAGCAGGAGAAGGTTAGTGCATCAAACCCAACTGGTGAAGCTGTTGCTACCAAAAAGGGGGAGAAAGCTAGCTCTTTAACACCTTATCAGAAGATCTCTGCTGAAACCAAGCCTACTGAAGACTCTGCTAGCTCAGGAGAAATTTACTTTGATCCAAATGAGAGGTTACCTGCTGATATGAAGAAGAAGTTATTCAAGATCTGTGGAATTAAGCCCTTCAACCCAATAGAAGGCTTGCTTAATGTTCACATGGATCAGCTGATGCAGGTAGCACCTGAAGAATGCAAGGTCAATCACATGGAGTTCATAAGATTTGTGACGGATGCTTCAGGTGCTCACCCTCAAAATATTGGAGAAGTCAGGAGCTTCTTGTCTGATGTTTACATGGCAAGAGAGGAAGAGTATCTTCAAACGGGTCAAGATCAGTTTGAGGCTGAAGGATAAGAAAGCAGTGAAGAACACGTTGATGAACCTGAGAGTGAACCAGGAAAAGATGTGGATCTTTTTGATATTGAAGTGACTGAAGCACTTCTCAACTTGCATAAACCTACATCTTTAACGCCAAAGGTTACAACTGAAGAAATTCCCAAGGAAGAAATTCCGGAGGAATTGATCTCTGCTGAGGAAATTCCGAAGGAAGTTACTCCGGAAGAACTCCTCACAACTGAGGATGTTCCGAAGGAAGTTACTTCGGAAGTTGCTCCCGAGCAATTGTCTAAGACTATTCCGATGCTGCAACTTCACTTCCTGAATCTCCAAAGCTTGCGGATGGTGATTCTCTTGATGAGAGAACCATCTCTAGTTTCACTGACACGGAGGATGATAATCAGAGCATGGGAGGCCAAAATGAAGATATGGATCCTGCCACAAAGGCCCTGATTGATCAGTTGGAAAAAGAGAATTCTGAAGTACAGAAGAAGTTCCAAGAACAGAAGGAGGCTGCTGTGTTTGAAGAACAGAAACGACTGCTCATAGAGGGAGGTATCTATGAGTATGTCATCAACAATTCAGACCTGATGTTCTTTATCAATGGAGCTAAGAGAAGATCTGATCTGTACATAGAAGAAAGGATTGCCAAAGCTGAAGAGCAAGGTCTTTCAGACAAGGTTGACAAGTATAGAAGGGTCTTGGGAAATGAGTATAGGAAAATTCAAATGAAAAAGACTGAAGACAACAAAATTTTCCTAGCTCAGTTTAGTGTAATGCTCAGAAGCAAGGAGTGTTTCACTGATGCATGGGTTGATGAAATGAAGGGTGATGATCTAATCAACTGGATGTATATGATCTTGGCCATCCGAGCAGATCAAGACAAAGAGATGAATGTCAAGAGATTTGTTGATTATACTTTTGAGCAGGAGAAGGCACAAGAGAAGCAGGGTACTAAATATCAGAATTTAACTGAGGAAGATGACCTGCTGATTCACAAATGGTACTTCAAAGAAATTGTAATGGAGAACCCCAAAAGAATCAACCCTTGCAAATTGCCTAGGCTGAGACTCGATTATGATGTTATCAGAAAGAGTCAAATTGAAAAGGAAAGAGTTACTGGTGAGAAGAAGCCACTAGGTATGTATGCTCTTTTTGACACTTTACATCCTGAAGGTCTCAGCTACCTTAAACAGAAGAAGAGAAAGGCTCCTGACTCAACTGCTCAACAAAAGAAGCCAAGGATCAACATTGTGAAACAGATGTTTGACACTGTTTCTGATCCTCATCTCCCAACATCTCAACCCTTCACCTCAACACCTCAACCCACTGCTCCCACATTTCAAACTACTAACCAGCCAATTCCATCTCCACAATCTTCACCACCTCCTATAAATCCAAAGCCTACACAACCTGAAACTAAATCCTCATACAGAAACCTTCAACCATACCACCCATCTTGCTCACCTTTTCTGGAAGAAAGAAATCCATGGCTAAAAGGAAGAAGATAGTAGTGAGTGAATTAGAAGGAGAATCTGAACCTTCAGATCCTCCCAACCCACATGTCGATGTTACTCATCCCTGCATTCTAAGGATTGAATCTCACAAAAGTGAAGACATGCACTACTTCTTCATGAGCAATGGGTAAGTAAGGAAGAAACAGGATTTAAGACTGGATGATTGGGATAAGCTGCATCAGATGGACATCATGACCATAATGGGAACTCCCAACTATGTCTGCATGCCTTAAGGTTGTAGTAGAGCTCAAGTAAAGGCATCAAGAAGATTCAACAAGAAGAACAGTTTTTGGTAGCAACATCTTAGGGGGAGACTGTTGGGAATGTTCAGTTTGACTGAAACTCTCTAAGTCAGAGTTCCAAAGGAAGTTACTCCGGAACTTCCTCTGCACTAAGAAGTTGCTCCGGAACTTCTCCCTAAGTTAGTCCGGAAGTTTGACTTATCTACTCGGTTCAAGTTTCAAGGCAGTAAAGCTGTTAGAAGAGCAGTTTACTTTCCGCCATGCTTTACACTGTTCACCGATAGAGTTGCTCAACTGTTCACAGCGCCCATGCCTGTAGTACAACAACTTTTAGAGTAGATATGATTAGTTTATTTAGCCTAGTAGCTAAATGGAAATAAAAGATTATCTTTTATTTCCTCCTTGCACTATATATATTACTTGTATTTCTCTTATTTACATATCGATCAACTTTATTGTTCATATGTTGTAACTCATTGTAAACATCTGAGAAGTAATAATATTGTATTGCTTGGAATTGATATCTTGTGTTCAACTACTTTACTTCTTGTTTATTAGTTACTGTTATCGATCAAAGGCATCTCAAACATAAACACAAACAAGTCTGATTCCGCCTTTCTTGTTTGATACCTTTAAGTAACTTGATTGGTTAGCCTGTTTTAACCACGATCCAACATCTTCACAAGAGATCATCGGTTTCATTCTTTTTCATGTATTTGATTGCATGAAATCACATAAAATAACAATAGTGTGGTCGTTGGTATTATATAATCACGTATATTTGCGTTTTAGCCACATCCGTTAGAAAAAACGTGGCTAAAGAGTTGCTGGAATCAGCCATTTTGTCCCAAAAATGTGTGGGTAAAGGGTGACAACGACCACGTTAAAATAATAAAAAGTGTGGCCGTTGGAATTATATAGGCACGTATATTTGTGTTTTAGCCATATTCATTAGAAAAAAACATGGCTAAAGTGTTGTTTCAATCAGTCATTTTGTCCAGATAAGTGTGGCTAAAGGGTGGCAACAACCACTTAAATAACAAAAGTGTGGCCGTTAGTATTATATAGTCACATATATTTGTCTGTTAGCCACATCCATTAGAAGAAAACATGACTAAAGGGTTGTTTTAGTCACTCATCTTGTGGCAATTAGTGTGGCTAAAGGGTGGGAACGACCACGTTAAAGTATCAAAAGTGTGGTCGTTGGTATTATATGGGAGAGGTTCAAATGAGAAGTTTGTTTTGGGTAAGAAGGATAAGAATGAATTTCAGTCATTGGATCTTGATCTAATAAAAAAGAAATGAGGGGTATTTTAGTCTTAGCCACTTTTGTTGACTTTTTATCTACTTCCTCCATTTTTTAAAAACATTCATAACTTTCACATACGACATTATTTTTTATAAAAATTACACTATAAAAACGAGTGTTTTTGTATCTTTAAAACACGTATAGTGTTGCTATATAAAAAATAAAAAATAAAAAACTCTTTCGATTTTTGACACAATGTTCAGATCATTGTGTCACTGTGTCAAAATGTTCAAATCATTGTGTCATTGTGCTATCGTGTCAAAAGTATATATAGTGTTTCTATATTTAAAATTAAAACAATTACTATTTTGGTTTTTGACACCATGACACAATAATCTGAACATTTTGACACAATAATCTGAACATTTTGACACAATATGACATAATAATCTGATCATTTTTTATACAATGATCTGAACATTTTGATACAATCGAAAGAGTAAATTTTTTTAAATATTATATATAACAACACTGTACGCGTTTTAAAGATAATAACACTCGTTTTTATGGTGTAATTTTTTTTAAAAATAATAATATCGTATCTAAGAGTTGTGAATGTTTAAAAAATAGGGGGAATTTGATAAAAAGTCAAAAATGCTCTTTCATCTTTTATTTTCTTTAGTTTTCTCTCTAATTTACCCTGGAAAACTTTGAGCCATAGATCTTCATTTAAATGAAGATTTAATGGCTATGATTCCTTCTTATCCTTTTTATCCAAACTAAACTTCTCACAATAACATCACCCGGTATTATATAATCACTGATGTGTTGCAAACACATCCTAAATTAAGAGTCTTTTATTTTATAATTTGAGTCCATTTGAGTCAGTTTCCATTTGTTTTAAGTGCTTTTATTAAAGTTTGAGTCTTTTGGTCCTTTTTATGTTTTCTTATAAGTTTTGTAGGTTTTTAATAAAGTCCCGAGCCAAGTTGAAAGTTAAGAAGAAAAGAAGAAGAAATGTTGAAGAAGTAGTTCCAGGCGTATCGCCTGGAACATGATCATGGGCAAGCGGTACGCGCGTGAAAAGGAAAGTCAACGGGGGTTAAGTCGGTTTGACCGACTAAACTGTCGCGGAGCAAGGCCCAGGCGTATCGCCTGGGGGAATGGAGGCAGTAGGCGATACGCCTAAAGCCTCAGAACCCGCAAATCTTGCTTAATTGATATAAATTCGATTTTAGGGTTTCAATTCGGATACTACGACTTCCAGACGAACTCAGAGGCGATTTTGGGAGAATTCGAGAGCAGAGAAAGCCAGGGAAGAAGGAGGAAGCATCGGTGGATCGATTTCTCACGCAAATCATCAACGGTTTACCGGATTTTATTCTCAATTCTTGTTGGTTCTTTTACTTAGCCATGTTTTCTGTCAAAGTTCAGACCTTTATTATTATTCTAGACATTGACATGTTGCTAGGCTAAATTGTTTGTGTTGCCTAGACTCAATTGGATGATTATTTAGTATTTACGACTTCATTCGGTTTTTGGTTGATTGATTGATGATTGCACTTTTATTAAATTCCATATATTGCCATGGTTGATGTATATGTGTGTTATGATCAGTTTATTAATTGATTGTTGATGCTTAATTTACCCGCGAATGTCTTTCGGTTTAGGTAGATTAACTAAAGTAGTCGATTTTAAGGTTGATTGCTAAAGTGTAGTTAGGGTTTCCTTGACTATTGCATTAATATTTAATTGATAATTTGGTTATAATGTGCTGCTAAACTGAAGACTTAAAAGGTACAGGTTTAACGAGTAGTTGGGTTGGTTAAAGTTCTAGGGTTGCATTGTCTCAAAAGGAAGTGTCCTAGGGTTTTGTCTAGCTTGCTAGTTCGTGTCATTCAGGGTAATCAGTGGTAGCTCCGGTTAGTCTAGGTGTGCCTTAGGTATATCCGAGGGTGGCTAGGGTAATTGAAGTGGGAAGGACTTAAAAGGTGAACCCTTGTTCGAGCGTTAGAAGTGTAGCTAGGAAGGACTTAAAAGGTGAACTGGCCACCATCAGATCAATCAATTCCGAGTGAGGTTGAAGGTATTAAGTAGGATTCCAGGGTCTAGGTGATACTTGTCTCTCTCCTGGTTTTTCCAAGGTTGTCCTGTTTTCAGTTGTCAGTCGGTAGTTAAGTAAGTTAGTTAAATCAAATCTCAATTCCGAAAACCCAATTTACTCAGTATTTCCATTTTCTAGGTCTAGGTTAAGTCTTTGTCTATAGAGTGTCTTAGGTTCGATATTCCGGTCTTACCTTAGCTTTACTCCAATCCGACAGGTTCACTGCCTTAGGGTTCGGTTCGGTTTAGGTTATTTCGGTAAAATTAGGTGTGTCTAGGTCTAGGTTTTTATTACATTTTTAGGTACGTTCCGAGCACATAAAGTTTTTGGCGCCGTTGCCGGGGACACTTGGCAATTGGCAAGATTAACTTAGGTCGTCGTTAGGAAATTTTGAGTCTTTTTGGTCTTTCCGTGTCTAGAGTCTTAGGATTCTCTACTTTCGAGTCTAGTTCTTAGGTTTATTTTTTTTCTTAGTTTTCTTCGAGTCATTCCATCGTTTTATGCCACACACTCGTTCACGGGGTCCACCTGAGCTGTCACCACTTTCTGATCCCGACGCGGATATCCGTGAACGATTTCGCCTTCTACGCACCGAGCTAGAGGCATTCATCATTTCCACCGCTCAATCCAAACCATCCTCTTCATCCACACACACCACACGCGACACCAAACCCATTCCTTTTCCCGATCTTTCATCCATGGCGGCACGTCGCACCGTCCACGAGCAGGCTAGCGCCGGAGTCACCGAGGCCCGGTTTGCGATTGCACAGCCTGCTATTGCCAACACCGCGAATTGGCAAGTTCCGTCCCACGTCATCAACGCTTTGACGCATTCCATCCAGTTCCATGGACGTGAGGACGAAGATGCACCGACGCATATTTCTCGGTTTATTCGCATCTGCAACACGTTCGGACTCACCGGAGTCGCGAACGAAATCATCTACTTGCGTCTGTTTCCATTCTCCCTTACGTCTCGAGCCGCCGAGTGGCTTGAGACGCTTCCGCCAAATTCGATCGCCACCTGGGACGATCTTACCGCGAAATTCCTGAAAAAGTATCATCCCCCAGCCAAGGCTTCGCGTACTCGGGAGGAAATCCACTCTTTCAAGATGGACCCCGATGAGCCTTATTCTGTTGCATACGAGAGATTCAACACCCTTCTGAGTAGATGTCCGCAACACGGGTTGACGGACTGGGCGATCATAGAAAAGTTCTATAATGGACTTCCTTATCCTGTTCAGAAGGATTTCAATATTTCGGCTGGAGGGCATATGATGGAGAAGCTCACTGTGGATGAATGCAAATCATTATTTGAGAGCTTCGCACTTGCTGAACAGCAGGCACCCGGAGGTCGGAGAGCCACCTTGGCCCCGACTAGATCACTCGCACCATCTACATCTACCCGGGGTGTCAACCACATTGGCTCAGAAACCATGTCACCTAGGGAGTTAGAGAATATTTACAAATCTTTAGAAGAGATCAAACTCCACATTAAAGCCAAATGTGAGCTGTGCAGAGGCGCTCACGACACCCGAGACTGCCCGCTTGCTCCCGCTGAGCAAGTGGATTATATTGGAAACCGAAACCAGTTCGGTAATTCGTTCCAGTCTGGGTGGAGGAGTGGCCAAAATTCAGGATGGCGAGAGGGAGGAAATCCACCTGGTTTTCAGCCGAGGTATAATCAGAATGGTGGAGGAAACGAGGGGCCGACCATGAAGGAGCTTACAGAGCTGGTCATGAACCAAACGCAGATTTTGCAGCAGATGAACGCGAGAGATGAGGCCACACAGAAGAAGCTGGCAGAGCATGATACGTTATTGAGAAATCAACAAGCTTCGTTTCTGGATTTGCAGCGGTCGGTCGGTGACATAGCGAAGCAGCTGAAGGAGCTCAATTCCCGTGGGGGTCAATTTTCTGGTAGTACTTATAAGAACCCCAATGCTAATGTGAATGCCATCACCACGAGGAGCGGGAGAGTTGTCCAGAGTCCATCACCGGCGGTAGTTGATGAGGAGCCGGTCGATGAGGAGATTGAGTTGGAGACGCCGGACGGGAGGGTGCACGAGAGCATAACGCCAGCAAGTACCGCACCTAACGTCGAGGCTGATGTAGCTAGCGAGAAGCCGCTGAAGGGGGAAGCGGTGAAGGAGAAGAAGAGAGTGAGGTTCGCGCCGAAACCAATCACTGCTGATGACCTTAAACATGTGCCGTATCCTGAGAGGTTGGTTCAGCAGAAGAATGCACGTGAATACAGTCAGTTTTTAGAGCTTCTTAAGCAGCTTAGGGTCACTTTACCTTTTACTGATGTCATTAAACAAATGCCTAAGTATGCTAAATTTCTAAAAGATATGTTAACTAATAAGAAGAAGCTTGAAAGTTTTTCAGATGTTACTCTTGATGCTAATTGTTCTGCTGTGGTTCAAAATAAATTGCCTGAGAAATTGACTGATCCTGGTACATTTACAATTCCGTGCTCTTTTGGTGATTCATCTGTTACATGTGCTTTAGCTGATCTAGGTGCCTCAATTAATGTTATGCCATACTCTGTTTTCATGCATCTAGGCTTAGGAGAGTTAGAGCCGACTAGGATGACGATTTCTCTGGCGGATAGGTCGGTAGTTAGACCCAAAGGAATAGTGGAAAATGTTCTTGTTCAAATTGATAAATTCTTGTTCCCTATAGACTTTGTGGTAGTTGACTGTGCATACGATGCTAGTTGCCCTCTGATTTTAGGTAGGCCTTTTCTTAGGACTGCCCGTGCTTTAGTGGATGTTTTTGAGGGTACCATAACTTTGAGGGTTGAGAATGAGAGTGTGATGTTTAAGGTGGGTAGAAAAGAGGATAGGGGCCCCGAATCTGTGTGCTTGATAGGTACTTTCATGTCCTTAATAGATTTGGTGGTTGTAGGAAATAGATTAGAGGATGAGGAGATTATAGAGGATGAGTGTGGGGAGAGCACCGGGGGATTAATTGAAGTAATTGATTTAACTGATATCTTTGACCCGTTAGTGAAACCCGATGCGAATGAGAGTGTAGGTTTGGTGAATGAGTTAGCTGAGGGGGTGTTGAGTGACCCGTTAGGAGAACCCGAGAAGTTGGTGAGTGTAGAGAGTGAAATGGTGGTTAATGATGGTTGTAGGAGAGCCACACTTGGTGATATAGGTAAGGTTGATGATTGGATAGTGTTGAGTTCAAGTGTGGGGAGGTTAGTTATGGCGGTTAGTGAGAGTGACCCATCCTTGGGGTTCCTGGGTAAACTTCGTGTTATTCCGGGTAGGTTCAAGCATTGGAGGGTTAAACAGTGGTTGCATGTGCTAAAGATGGTTGCTTTATGGCTCAGGAGGTTGATTGATAGTTGTGCTAGTAGAAACCGGGTGGAAACCGGTAGTTTTGTGCTGAAAGATGTGAAGGCTAAGCCTCCAGATGGTTTGGGAGGTTGTGTGATGTTTTGAGTTGATTGATGCAGTATCTGGAGTTGTATATTTCTGTATTTGTGGTTTTAAATTTCTGCAATTTTTCGTTTTTCGTGCATTTGCGTCTTTTGGTTTGTGTTTTTGTGTTTGCAGGTAATTCTGGAGATTCGAGCTATTGGAAATTTGAGGATGTGCAGGTCAAATTTGCAGTTTTGGCTGGAAATTTCGACTAAGGAGCTGCTGGAGCATAAAAGAGATAGAAAATATTTTGGGGCTTAATTCTGAAGTTCCCTGGAAATCGCGCTCAAAGCGTATCGCCTGTAGGTTGGGAGGCAGGAGGCGATACGCCAGTATCCTTTGGCGGGCAGGAAATTTGTAGCTCCAAGCGTATCGCCTGGGAAAATCATGGCTATAGGCGATACGCCTGGAGGGGGTAAGTCAGAAAATTTTTGATTTTTAATTTTTAATTTTATTTCTGTTTACCGGAGTGGTGGATTGTTGTTGGTTGCTGTGCTGGATCGCTGGAGTTTCAGGTGAACACGTTTCGACTTGTCTTATTTTAATTTTTAGTTTGTCTTTATTTTTGTTTTCGTGATTTTATTTCTGCTTTATTTTTGTTCCATTCCACATTGAGGGCAATGTGTGATTCAAGTGTGGGGATGGGATACTTTCGTATTGAGTCAGTCTTCTATTTTGGGTGTGTTATTGAGTCATAAAAATTGAACAAAAAAATTGAAAAAATTGTTCAAAAATGTCCGAGATTCTGGCTGCAGTTAATGGGAAATGATAGTAAAACTGGGAACTGATTGTCTAACTGTGCTTAAAGGTTAAATTAATCAATAATATGGTAAAGTGGATAAGTTTGGTTGAATGGATAGCATTACTAAACTATGATGTGTTGGTAGGCCCAGCTGATCTAGGAGTAGCTTAAATTGCCTGTGTGTTTATTGTTGTATAAATATGCTAATCAGTCTGCTAGTGGGTTCCCATTTTAGGAGTGATAGGAATACTGAATCTGATGATTAGGAAGGAAGAGACCGCTTTAAACTAGATACTCTTATGTCCTTAGAATTTCAATTGAGCATAGTAGTTAATAATTTGGCTAATGAATTAGAGTGAAGGGGCAGAATACTCATGTACGAACTAAGGATAGTATCCCGTGGTAAGTACCTCTGATGATGTTCCTGATCTCGCGGGCAAAATACTCACGTATGATTTCGGGGGTAAGACCTTGTGAAAGAATACCTCTGGTGATGTCCGTTGGTAATTTTAGGTAAAAGTGACCAACTATAAAAATAAAAAAAAAAGAAAAAAAAAGTGAAAAAAATTTGAGAAAAGAAAAAAAAAATGGAAGAAAATTTTAGTTTAGTGAATAAATGCTTAAAAAAATTGCGTATCAATTCATAGTTATTCTTTGGACATTCTAGTATCTGGTTTAAGGGGGGTTGGAGAAAATATATAAATTTAAATCAATGATACCCTTTGCTGTGACTGAATATGATTCGGTAATAGGTTGAACTTGACCTTTCTTTAGTGGGATCCATTGCGACTGAACTTATATCTGGTAATTTTATAAACACATGGGGGCGAAAGAAAAGGTTGGTGGTTGGGTTTAATCGGATAGAAATATCGACAATTGTAGTTAGGGTGTTATTACGTTATGGAATGTGGAATTGTATGGTGGTTATTGCATTTTGAATTGTGAAATGTTTTAGAAGTCAATTTCCTGGTTGTGATTCCATTGCAGTATTTTTCGAGGACGAAAAAAGAGTCAGTGTGGGGATGTTTGATGTGTTGCAAACACATCCTAAATTAAGAGTCTTTTATTTTATAATTTGAGTCCATTTGAGTCAGTTTCCATTTGTTTTAAGTGCTTTTATTAAAGTTTGAGTCTTTTGGTCCTTTTTATGTTTTCTTATAAGTTTTGTAGGTTTTTAATAAAGTCCCGAGCCAAGTTGAAAGTTAAGAAGAAAAGAAGAAGAAATGCTGAAGAAGTAGTTCCAGGCGTATCGCCTGGAACATGATCATGGGCAAGCGGTACGCGCGTGAAAAGGAAAGTCAACGGGGGTTAAGTCGGTTTGACCGACTAAACTGTCGCGGAGCAAGGCCCAGGCGTATCGCCTGGGGGAATGGAGGCAGTAGGCGATACGCCTAAAGCCTCAGAACCCGCAAATCTTGCTTAATTGATATAAATTCGATTTTAGGGTTTCAATTCGGATACTACGACTTCCAGACGAACTCAGAGGCGATTTTGGGAGAATTCGAGAGCAGAGAAAGCCAGGGAAGAAGGAGGAAGCATCGGTGGATCGATTTCTCACGCAAATCATCAACGGTTTACCGGATTTTATTCTCAATTCTTGTTGGTTCTTTTACTTAGCCATGTTTTCTGTCAAAGTTCAGACCTTTATTATTATTCTAGACATCGACATGTTGCTAGGCTAAATTGTTTGTGTTGCCTAGACTCAATTGGATGATTATTTAGTATTTACGACTTCATTCGGTTTTTGGTTGATTGATTGATGATTGCACTTTTATTAAATTCCATATATTGCCATGGTTGATGTATATGTGTGTTATGATCAGTTTATTAATTGATTGTTGATGCTTAATTTACCCGCGAATGTCTTTCGGTTTAGGTAGATTAACTAAAGTAGTCGATTTTAAGGTTGATTGCTAAAGTGTAGTTAGGGTTTCCTTGACTATTGCATTAATATTTAATTGATAATTTGGTTATAATGTGCTGCTAAACTGAAGACTTAAAAGGTACAGGTTTAACGAGTAGTTGGGTTGGTTAAAGTTCTAGGGTTGCATTGTCTCAAAAGGAAGTGTCCTAGGGTTTTGTCTAGCTTGCTAGTTCGTGTCATTCAGGGTAATCAGTGGTAGCTCCGGTTAGTCTAGGTGTGCCTTAGGTATATCCGAGGGTGGCTAGGGTAATTGAAGTGGGAAGGACTTAAAAGGTGAACCCTTGTTCGAGCGTTAGAAGTGTAGCTAGGAAGGACTTAAAAGGTGAACTGGCCACCATCAGATCAATCAATTCCGAGTGAGGTTGAAGGTATTAAGTAGGATTCCAGGGTCTAGGTGATACTTGTCTCTCTCCTGGTTTTTCCAAGGTTGTCCTGTTTTCAGTTGTCAGTCGGTAGTTAAGTAAGTTAGTTAAATCAAATCTCAATTCCGAAAACCCAATTTACTCAGTATTTCCATTTTCTAGGTCTAGGTTAAGTCTTTGTCTATAGAGTGTCCTAGGTTCGATATTCCGGTCTTACCTTAGCTTTACTCCAATCCGACAGGTTCACTGCCTTAGGGTTCGGTTCGGTTTAGGTTATTTCGGTAAAATTAGGTGTGTCTAGGTCTAGGTTTTTATTACATTTTTAGGTACGTTCCGAGCACATCAATCACATATATTTGTCTTCTAGCCACATTTTTTTCCAAAACAAAACGTTGCTAAAGGTTTGTTGCAATCAGACATTTTGTCCCAAATAAGTATGGCTAAAGGGTAATAACGACTACATTAAAATAACAAAAGTTTAGCAGTTAGTATTATATAGTAACATGTATTAGTGATTTAGCCACATCTATTAGAAAAAAACATGACTAAAGTGTTGTTGATATCAGGTATATTGTCCCAATAAGTGTGGCTAAAGTGTGGCAACGACCACATTAAAATATTAAAAGTGGGGCTGTTGGCATTACATAGTCACATATATTTGTGTTTTAGCTTCATCCATTAGAAAAAACCGTGGCTAAATGGTAGCTTTGGTGACACATAATGATTATGGTTGTATGTGGCTATCATGTCCAAATAAGTATGACTATACGGTTGCTATAATCAATAAATTATTTTCAAATTTCTTTTTGTCAAATTACAAATTAAAAGTGCATAGAATATTAATATGAGAAACCTAAAGATCAAATTATATATATAATAATTAACGTAACAATAATTAATAAACGAAAATATTCATACAATTATTTATAAGCAAAATCCCTATACATCTAGCTAATTAAACACATTAATCATACGTTTCTAATTCTTGGTTGTTGTCTTGCTCCTCGTAGCTTTAGCACCAGTTTGAATTTTTGTATTGTTGGGATTTTTTTAGCTTTAGGCTATAGTAACAAAACATGAAAAATAAAATGATATACATATATGTATGTATTACCAAATTATAAAGTGGATTTTCACTTACATGTGATTCTTCAAATGGAAAGCAATTAAAGGAATTAAAGGAACAGACTTGTGACCCTTGAAGTGGTATCACCCACTTCTTCGCCCAGGAAACAAAACTTTTATATGTTGTTTCATCTTCATCAATGGAAACTTTAAACCAATGATATTTTGGAACTCCATGAAGCATTTGATTTTTTATGATTTTGTATATTGTACCCATTGCCATGAGGTTCATTAGACGGTCAAAGAAAAACTTACACATTATCTCCTGATCGAGTGACATAATAAATAATGACATATATTGATTAACAACATAAAGTCAAATTTTGAATAAATAAATTATCAACTACTTACCTCTACCTCTACCTCAGATATGGTTGATGCCTCAACAGTACTAGCATCATTGTTTGGTTTTCCCAACTGATCACTATTAGGTACTATAGGAGCATGTTTCACTTTTCTTGCTTTTTCTTTTACCTAATTTTAATGGATTAGGTTATAATAAGAGAAAATAATCAAGAAATTGTAAGATAATGTTACCTTTTCATTTTGCCCGGATGATGTAGATGGAGGATTTGTGATCCCGCAGAACAAACCTACAATTCAATTAATTAGGTTCTCTAACTAAATTAAATCTTATAATCGGAACAACTTTAACACATTAATGAACTTGTCAAGTTCAATGTATATAGATCTAGATTGATCGCTATAAAATGTCTAATGATACTGTTCAAAATTTGGTTGATGATGAAGTTGCTGATGATTCAGTACCTTTATAACCTGTCACTCGGAAAGAAGCATTGCAACTGTTTGTTGCAATACGAGAATACCGTGCCTCAACTCTCAAGTGCAATGGAGATATTTAAAGATGAACTCAATAGAGATTTGAAGTTCACAAAAAAAACAAGTGACTATAGATTCATTTTTTACTAAACAATCATATAATTTTGGAATATTTTAGTAATTATTAATTTATAGTTTTGTTGGGACCAGTATAATTACATTGGGGTTTCAAAAAATTTATTTTCTTATTATTTTATCAATTAGGATCCAATTTTGTACTGGTCCCAAGTTGGGACCAGACAAATTATTAATTTTATCGAGTTTATTAATTTATCGAGTATTAAATTATAGAGGTTCTACTATATACCCAACTCATATAATCAATTGCATATTTACCCATCCTTAATAAATTCTAACTCAATGACAAAAATACCCCTATAAGCAATTAAGGTTTCCATCTATCTATACCATCTCTGATTTTTTTTCTTTTATTTCAGAAATACATTTTCATTTGTTATAGAAGCTCAAGGTGTTCTTATCATCCAAAATCATTAATCCTCATAATGTAGTAGATAAGCAATGAATACTCATCTCTAAAATATCTTGGATTCATAAATCGGTGGAATTCATAAATCGGAATTTATGGCTGGATGCAGTGACGGTGGGGCGGTGAACAAGATCGTCGGAGAAGAAGGGGAGGGTCGGGTCGACATCGAAACCGGTTACCCAATCTCCACAACCACCACTGCTAAACGCCTAAACCCCCTTCATTTCTTTAGTAACAGAAAGCAACGCAACCGTAATCGTCGCTGCCGGTACCGGTTCCTGATCTCCGTCTACTGCAAGCTCAAAGCTTCCGATCAGAATGGTAACCAAACCAATGTTTAGGGAAATGCTTCTCCCTGGTGGCCGCTTGAATTGCGGGACTCAGCCTCCTGTTTTCGACTTCCCGGTGTCATCCCGGATGGGGTCATGTGTTTCACCATTGATGTTGCTAGAGAGATGGGGATTCCAATCTTCCTGTTTCGGCCGGTTAGCGCTAGCTGTTTTTGGGCTTTTTACTGTATTACGAAGCTGATTGAATCCGGCGACCTTCCGATCAAAGGTAATGGTAGTTGAACAAGCTAGCTTTTAGTACCATGATCATGAGAATTGAGAAAAAATTTACCAAACATCTCAATCGGATTGATGATTTTGTTATCTAATTAAAATGAATATATGATGTATTGATATGTTCAATTATAGGTTGTTTGCTCCCTATTAGAATAGGTTGTTTGAGATGGGTGAGGTAAGTTGAAACCCTAATTCTTTGTAGCGAAGAGAGAATAGAAATATTACATTCTAGTTTTTTTTATATTACGTAATTTATAATATTTAGTAAATAAGGGTAAATTAGTCAATATATAATTTGTTATTAATAATATAAACTAAAATGGGTAAGTTTGTAATATTATTTTAATAAGGAAGGGGAAATATGCAATAAAAGTTATAAGTTGGGTAAATATGAAATTGATAAGTTTTATAGGGGGATATAGGCAATTGCCCCTAAATGAACGAACATGAACACATGTCCCGTTCGTTCATTTATGTTTGTGAACGTTCGTTTTTGTTCGTTTATTTATGTTTGCTCGTGTATGTATGTTAAGTTTTATTAATAAATAAATCAATTTTTAAACTATAATTAGCCTTACACCTTTTCTTTCTTTTAGGGTTTCTTACTCTGAGTCATTTTGTCTAGTCACTTTACTCTTTTACTAACCACGACACAACCAATTTTAAGGTTTAAAGTCATTTGTGTAGTCACTTTTGTACTCACCACGAGTTAGAGTTGTTTTCTTGTTTTCATTTATACTTGATCGTTTAGATTTGATTTCGTTTATTATTGTGTTCATTTATGTTCATTTACGTTCATGAATTGTTCCTTTAGTTTTTAACGAATGAACATAAACGAACATGAACATTTTCATTTTCTTAATGAACGAAAACGAACATATAAATATTTGTTCAGTTAATGTGCATGTTCATGTTCATATTCGCTTAAAGTTATATAAACGAACATGAACATGGTCATGTTCGTTCGGTTCGTTTACAGACCTAGATACTCTACAACATGATACTCAAAGACGAGGACATGACGATATCGCCGGTACACATTTATGATCCTCCAGTACAGCCGGTTGTTGATAATAATGTGTTATTGGAGTTACGGGATAGCGAGACACATTTTAAGCTAAGGTTCCACATTACGAAGCACATTGCCGCAAACATGGAAGTCGTATTAACGGAGGCAGAGCTAAACGCATAGTACTTTAGATTGTATTTTGTTTTAATTTGAAAAATTATGTGGTGTTTGGTTTTATTTTTTTAGCTTGTATATTTTTTTAGGAATTTGTAATATTTGTTTTAGTTTAATGAATGTTTTATTTTATGTTTAGGTTTAATTAAATGTTGATATTTATAAAAATAGAAATTAATTGATAAAAAAAACATATAAATATATTTTATTTTCAATTACCCTAAACTACCCTAGAGTGACCAAACTCTTTTAAAACTACCCTTAAGGTTAAACTTTTTTTCTCTCTCATGTGCTATCCTCCCGTTGGGAAAAAAATAAATTACCCTAAACTACCCTAATAACCACACCTCCTACCCTAATTTAACTAAAAGCATTAATTTTTCTCTTTTCTTTTCAATTAAATAATACTTTTTTCATACCTTTACAATTATATTTTCTTTCTCTTTCACTTATAACCACTTTAAAATAATATTAAAAAGATATAGAAAATCTACAGTGTTTCCTCAAATATAGGAATGAATCGTAACTTTTTTTTCTCTCCTCCACTTATAACACCCACAACCAAATCTAAGTTTTAAGGACTCCACTCACTCAAATACACTCTTAGATGTAAAATGTAATATCTCCATATAATAGATACGTATGCATATAAAAGGTGAGAAACGTTATACTAGGGATGTAGATGAGCTAAGTTGCTTGTAGACTACTTAATACAATTTTAGTAAACCCTCGAATTCAGTCATAATTAGATGAAGAATAAGATTTAAATATAAATATACTAATATAGAGAGAAAAAAAAAGACATTTCTTATATTTCTCTTAAATTTAAGGACAATTTGTAATATAAAGAAACTGATGTGAATACTCTAAATTATAGATAAGCATGCAGATAAAATGTGGGAAATATTATACTAGGGATGTAGATGAGCTAAGTTGCTTGTAGACTACTTAATACAATTTTAGTAAAACCTCGAATTCAGTCATAATTAGATGAAGAATAAGATTTAATTATAAACATACTAATATAGGAGAAAAAAAGACATTTATTATATTTCTCTTAAAATTTAAGGAGAGTGTGTAATATAAAGAAACTGATGTGAATACTCTAAATTACTATTTGAGCCACTCACATTGAACCTAACATATAATTGGAACATTCACAACAGTCACGGAATCTTTATCTTTATAATTTATTTAAGAATATATATTTATTCGTAAAATTTAAAAACCTTTAAAAATCACTCTACATCACATTTCTTATCTTTAAATAAGTCATATGTGTAATGGATTGGTATGTTTACCGATTTCTTATACTTATCACTTAAAATTTAAATATAATGTTTAAATAGAAAAATGCCCGTGTAAAAGAAAAACTATACACTTATTATATTTTTTATAAATTTAGAGCTTAAGTGAACGCTTTAGAGCATGCAAATTTCAATCCTCATCTCCATCCCTATCATTAAATTAAATTCTAACAAAACACTTAAAATTCCACTCCAACCCATTCCTCATCCCTATATATTTAGGAAAAACCAAACTCATCCGAAAATTTTAATTTTCACTATTCAGTCGTATCTATTTTTTTTATGATTGGATATAACTTATAAGGCTATGGGGGCGCTATGAAGCCCAAAAAATATTGTGGGTTAACGCCCACTACACAGCCTAAGCAATATAGAGAAAAATTAATTAACAACAAGCAAACCTAGTAAAGTCTCACAAATAACACATAAATAGTGCTATCAGTAGAGTCTGGAAAGGATGGAATGTAAACAAATCATACCTCTACCCAAAAGAATAGAGAGGTTTCTTTCAAGAGGACCCCCAACTCCGAAACACACATGAAAGCAACAACAAAATCCGGAAAGGATATAGAAAAATATATAAATAAAGATATATAAATAAATAAAATAAAAGAGGAATGAAAGAATACTAATTAATTGAATAGAGATAGACATGAGGAATTTGATTTGGAAGATTGTTAAAAAGTTATAGATAAGTTTAAAAAAAATAGTGTTTTTTAGTTAAATTGATTATCACTATACTTGTTAATTTCTTTCTTAAACACAGATATTGACACAATGTATTGAGATCAAAGTGTGCATGCAAATAGAACTACTAATAATAAATTATCAGCATCAAAGGACAAAGTCATCTAACAACAAACTTTGGCCCGGCGGTCCATCCACGGTTGAGTATCGACCGCACTGCGAACAACCATTGACTTACAATCGGCCTAAGCAGATTTTTCAAGTTAGTAGTTAAATGCAATTTATGATCGTGTTTTTATAACAACAATTTCTATTCTAAGATATATACACTATAACACATGCCTTGCAGAATTTGAACCCCCCAACTATAACACATGCCTTGCTTGAAGACCAGGGGCGGATCTAGGAAATAAAATCAGGGGTAGCGGGGACTAATGGGGGTTCGGGGGCAGCGCCCCCAGAATTTTTTTTTAGGTAATTAACGGGCTTTTGATCATATTTTCAAGGGGCTTTTGATCATATTTTTAGGTAAAAACCATAAAATTTCTTCCAGGGGTCACGAAAAATTTCGTTTCAGGGGTCGCAAAATACCAAAAACGTAAAACCCTGAAAAAATTTCCTTCTTCGCGTTAACGGTTCAGGGGTCGCGGGGGCTACCCCTACCCATAGGGTAGGTCCGCCCCTGTTGAAGACATTGTGTTGTTTACAAAATTTCGGAACCAATTCTTGCACCAATTGTCATAAAATGGTTAACAAAACATGACCTATAAACACATGGTGACTTAATATATATGCAATAGAGTGATTTACAGTGAGATAAAATAAACATGGTTTTAGCAAATAACTAGTATAAACAAGAAGGGAGTTACATAAAGTTACCTAGTCAGGAAGAAAAGGCAGTCTGTTCATCGGGTAGGGCGAGCCATTTGTTTTAGATAAGTCGTTAAGCTCATCATCATCATGGTCATCAGCATCATCGTCATCATCATCTTTATCTTGTTTTTCAGCTTGAAATGGTAAAATACGAAGCCTTGCGTCCATCTCTGAACCAATTCTCTGTGCTTGCAGCTTATATTTACGAACTAGATCCTTTTGAAGCAACAAAATGTTGGATCGCCTTGGAAGTAACTCTACAGGTTCGCCTTTTGGGATTACAACCTGTTCAATTGCAATCCTCACTTCCTGTGAAAAAAATTGAGAGTATTTTACGAAAGTTGGATGCAGGCCAGGATTGTCAGTAAATTTAAGATTGCATTTTCAGAACTTGAAAGTGGGAGATACTCTTTAATTCTAATTGTCAAAATTAGAAGAAATCCAGTTTGATCTTTGAGTGTGTCCCATAGGTTCTTTTAATGTACCCCTAGTATAATTTAGCATGCAACCTAACAACCCCACCCCCACAAACATACAAATTGTAGCTGATACCATGTATGGGTCTGTAAATTGCCCATGAGGAGAAACAACGATAAGAAAAACAAGATTGTAAATACGGAACAGCTCAAGACAGATCTTAGAGATCAAATAAAATTCTCTTACCTATTGTATGTAAGTAGGTGTACCCATTAATATGATAATACGGTGTGCACGTCTATCTTCGTACGGCCTCCAGCCACCCACTTGCCGCCATCCACCCATGCGTTGGCAGTTATGTTTGTAATGTTATTCAGATCTGAGTTTGGGACATCCATTGTCTTCAATGCTGAGGGTACTTAAGTCTACCTAACTTCTCATCAGTTTGCTAGTCTGCAGTGTCTCACTTTCCCTATTCACCGTGTTATTCAGAATCCTTTTGATGAAGTAGATCATCGGTAAATAGCAAGAATCTGGTTGTGTTTATATATTTGAACCTCAGGCACCACAGTCCTTAGCATGCTTTGAGTCATCCTCATCTATGTTTGGGATTCATTGCCGGTTAGGTCACTGTTTTTTCAAAATCACTACCGTGGGCCTCGAGTCAATAACCAAGTTCCTTCCCATTTGAGTCAGTTATTTGTGTCCCTTTTATGTGGAAGTTTGTGGCAGGGTGACTCGGACAATTGTACTTTGAGCGTCCAACTTCCTTGTAGTAGAAACATAAAAGAACATCTGACTAGTCGTGTAACCGTCAAGTAGTTGAGCTTCCCAACCAATTGTGTGTATCGTTCCATCACCAGGCTCGCGTCCTCTAGAAGGAGCTTCCTCGTGGGAAAATGAGATACTTCTATTCTTTGCTAAGGAATTATTGAAGCCAGTCCTAAGTCGCCGACCTGGAATCTGGAGTTTTGGACTTCAGGAACTGTTTGGTAATGCAAAAAGCAATTTAATGTCTCTATTCAATCTTTGCGTTGACACAGCAAGTAAATACAAGATTGCAAAAGAGACAAATCACGTCGTAGAGACTCTTGTTAAAAAAAACAATTTTGGGTTAATCGTGGTTATCAGAGGCGCAAGGCACACTCAAGGCGCATAAGTTCTGCCTAGGGCCTAGGCGATAGGCGCAAAAAAAAAAACGTGGGCCTGAGGAATAAAAAACTCTCTTAAATAAAAACAATATATATAATATAATATAAAGTACCAAAATAGCAAAATTAGCCCAAAAAAACTAAAATGTAATATTAAGTACCAATATAATATATAAAATTATATAATACAAGTATACAACACATAAAATTATATATAGAATTCCCCTATGTATAAAATACAAGTATGCTGCATCATATGCTTGTACTGTACTACAGCTAATGCTGATATATTTTCCTGTACACATGTTGCAATTTCCAGTTGTTACTTCCTTTTCCTTATATTCTTTCTTACCCCTCGGGATTCCTCTTGTTTATGAACACAATCATACACAGAAATACAACACACATTCAATCGGATCTTCGAATTTCACTAAATTAGTGTGAACACAACCAATCGGAGCTGCTACACATTCAATCGGAGCTTTGGATTTCACTGATTTAGTGTGAACACAACCAGATGTTCGTCGGCATGCTTCAAGTCTTTAATCGGAGCTTCAAGCCTTCAATCAGAACACAGCAAGATGTCGCCTTTTTTACCTTGGAACCAGAAGCGCAATTTAATTTGCGCCTAGGCGCCAAAAGCGATTGGTATTGATAACTATGGGGTTAATGCTATTTCCTCATCAGTAATACCTCCTATAAATCATGGTAGTTATGTTCGATTTTTAGTTCGTGTACCTACTATACACATGTTCTTAAATATTTGGCAGTACCTAATTCGTCCAAGAGATGCTCAAACCCACATTATTAAGTTAGATCCAAAATCTCTGAAGCATGTCTTTATTGGATACTCTAGCCTACAAAAAGGTATTCATGCTTCTTTCTTACATCTTATTACATTGTCTTAAGAGATGCCACTTTTTAGGAGAATTGGCCTTTTTGGACCACCTCTCAAGTATGTCTTTATTGGTTATGCCCTTTCACTTTGAGCAAAGGTTTTGTGTGATATAGAGGCGGCTCTTGATATTGCTTCAAACAAACTAACTAAAAATGTCAAGGATGCTTGTCATTTTGTTTGGAACAAGACTTAAGAAGATTTCAAGCGATACTACTTCCTTTGTCTAGATCTACCCCATCTTACTCTCATGCTAGAGCTCAGTCATGAGGCCCAACCCTCGTGACCAGGCTAACCGTGCTCTTTTGGTCTAGGGTTGATGCATCGGGACTTGGGACAACTTTGTTGCAACATGATGTTACTCTCAAAATTCCAAGTGTGCTAACATGCTAAACTGTTAAGTCCTTGTACTTTACTATCTTCATTATGCTTAATTGTTAAAGATTTTATCTTAGGAACAGGGGGTTTTACAATCTGATTGTGAAATGGAACCAACATTACAAATGCTAGTGATATATATATATATATATATATATATGGGAAAAGTGAATATGGTGCTGTCATGCATCTAAGCTTAGATGCGAAACCTATCAAAACGACGTCGTTTTGATTAAATTCCCATAAATACTAAATGGTTTTGCTTAAGGAATATTAGAACCTCGGTTAATTTTTCCAACGTTTCTTTGTTTTCTGTTTTGAGTTTGAATATTTTATTCAAGATTTAATAATATCCATCACTGAGAATATTAGTATGTGAATTACAAAATAAATTGATGATTAGGGGGGATACATGAGAATTAAACCATCCATCATCATAATTGAAAAGTGTAAAATCCCCCCAAAAAGATAAATGGTAACTTCGTAAGTGAAATATTTAAAAATATCGATGACTGTCTTTTATTTTTATTTAATCCACATAAAAACTAAAACTTAAAAAAAAAAGTAGGAGGGGGACGAACAAAACTAACGTTCTCTAAAAAGTAAATAAGGATAATTGATAAACGTAATTGTAAATATGGAAATGATTTAACTGGATTATGAGATTTTTTTTATCAAAACGACATCGTTTTAATAGGTTTCGCATCTAAACTTAGATGCATGACAGCACCATATTCACTTTCCCCTATATATATATATATATATATATATATATATATATATATATATATATATATATATATATATATATATATATATATATATATATATATATGGTTAGGTTCAAATGAGAACCAATTGGTTTTGAGAACTTTTGAGAACTAAATCTCAACCACAAATTTCAGGGGGGACCACTATAATTCATGGGAGGGGGGATACATGTAAATAACTTGTGGCTCAAATTAGTTCTTTTTAGTTCTCAAATCAAATTGGTTCTCAAATGATCCTCTCCCATATATATATATATATATATATATATATATAATATAAATATATATGTGTGTGTGTGAGTGTTTCAACAACTAGAAATGTTTTTGCAAAACAAGTGCACCTCGCATATGCTATGTGTGTGCCTTTAGCTAGGCTCCAGGGACCCTATCGTCTTAGGCCCTTAGAGTGTCTCACGCTTTTTAAAACATATTTCAAGCAGAAATAGAGACATGCATGAATAACCAGCAAAATATCACTTGCTATCAGATATATACAAGAACATGACAAATAATTAAAGGGAGCCCAAGCTATACAACCAATATTATTCTAGAAACAGAAAGATAAAGTACCTCCAGAGCATCAGTCTTCTCCGATTCATTTGTCTGAGGATATTCATCTTCAGTGTCTTCAAAACCATTATCATAATCAGTCACTAATGCCTCTATGGCCCTTGTTAACTGTGTCAATGAGCTTGTCTACACCAAAAAATTAATGAACAAATCAAGCAATGATCATTTATAAAAACGTTAACAAAAAATTCAGTAATGCTTACCTTCGTGACATAAATAGGTATGTCATTAGAGTGGGCAGCAGCCTGAATCCGAGAATTTTTCTTGATTTTAGACAATAATGCAAGTATTGCATCTGCCTCACTAATATTCTCAGTAAATTCAACAGCAGATTCCATATTTAAGTGTTTAAATACTTGTCTTGAACTTGTCTCTGAGACCTGCAGTATTCATATTAACTTTTTGCAATAAAATCCAATTATGCTCTAAAATATAGAAGTGATATCATACACCATAGAGATATAAACACAAGGACGGCTTCTCATAAGAATTGTCTGTATCACTTTGAGACTCTTTAGAAATGTGTTTGGCAGGTGTAAGCTTTTCATTGGTCCAATGTGGAATGCCTTGACTCTTCTTGATAAATGATTCATGTGCAATTGGATCACTTTGTAATGTAACATCTATCACTCCATGATTTAACTTGCAAACTTGATAGTTCGGGGATCGGCCTTCCTTACATTAAGAAATGTAAACATGATCAAACTATGAAATGGGTCAAATCAAACAGTTTAGCTAAAAGAGATAATGCTCGATCAGGTTGAAACTTGAAAGTCACCTAAAGTCTATTGATAATGCATACAACCTCCTAAATCGTGTTTATTCAAAGATTTAGATTATACTTATGCAGTCATAAACAAAGCATTAGTTATTTGTACAGAAATCTTATTGGTAGAGAGAAAAAAAAAGTGACTGCATGAAGACCCCTACTAAGAATGACCCACTTTGGCTTGTATTAGAAAACGACCCATTTCAACCAACTACCCAATTCACCAATCCAACCACCATGGCACCTCTGATAAACAGATAAAGGTGAAAACAAACCAGAAAGTATAGCATCAACAGTTGCTTCCAGACTTCTGTGAACTCTCAACTCAAGCCTAGAAATGATCTCAACTGCACAATCAAAAGTAGAAGGACCTTTCCTCTCCAACACTGATTTTTGAACACCCCTTCGGTTTGCCTCTTCGTCTCCTAGTGTCACACTCTATGAAACCCATGCATTAATTCAAAATGACTATAAACTTAGGGATATATCAATAACTGAATTACCTGTATTCCTCCAACAAGCATATCCAATGAAGGATTCATTACTAAATTCTCAATTGTAATACCATGAGCAGTTGCAACTAACTGAATCCCACGTTGCGCAATAGTACTTGCAGCTGCTGCTTCAAGTTTCGTACCAATTTCATCAATTACAATCACTTGAGGCATATGGTTCTCAACTGCTTCTATTAATACCTAAATTGCGTCAAATATCAATAAATAACAACCTAGGATGCTTGTCTGGAACCATATATAATACACACAATATTAGGAACATTACAAAAAAAATACCAATGCCATTTCTCATTTGTCCCAAATTAGTCATTGTACACTGAGAAATATCTTATGGATCATTACAAGATGACTTTTTGTTTCAGTTGCTGCATCATACAGTTACCAGTCGATGACGTGTCAATAACTTACTGACATGGAACTTATTTTTATTTAAGTCTTTATTGAATTTGGTCATTCAAAATGGTTTTTGTTCCACTGTATGGCTGTCTCGAGCTACCAGATAACATAAGTGAAGCAAAAAGCCATTTCGTAATGAGTTACGTGAGTGTAATGACTAATGTGAGAAAATGAAAACGTATGTTAGAGACTTAGAGCTACTTAGTGGAATCCGACTTTCGGTTTTAAACTTAACGCTCATCAATGTACACATGCTGCCTTTTACAGACTTAGCTTTCAAAAGTTATTCTTTGTTACCTTATGTTGCATGTCAGCAACAGGAACTTGCATACGTCGAGCATTACCTATACCTGCATGTGGTATATCACCGTCCCCACCAATTTCGTTTGAAGTATCAACAATCATTACACGTTTATTATAATCATTTGCAAGCATTCGAGCTACGTCCCTGCAACACACAACTGCAGGTCAAACAAACATAAACTTGTTCACCGTACCTTGTGATTAGAATTACAGAATAACTAAACCACCTGATAATTGTAGTTTTTCCTACTCCTGGAGGTCCAATAAGCAATAAAGAAGCTCCGTCTTTAACCAAATCTTGCAACAACTTAGCACTTCCTGACACAGCTCGACCAACACGACAAGTTAGCCCAATTATCGTGCCCTTGCGGTTTCTGATGGCACTTATTCGGTGTAAAGTTCTGCTGATGCCAGCTCTATTATCAATAGCAAAATCACCTACCTATAACAATTTGTATTCATTATTAAAGTGGTATAATGAATGATTTTACAGCAAATAAGCAGAAACCCATGGCCATGTCCTAAATCATTCGTTCTACTTTCACATATACACAAATGAAAGCAATAGATCGAATATATAAGAAAATAATAATCATATGTTTACCAATGAAGTAGCATGTTCGAGATCATCCACCGTGATTAAGTTATCCGATAAGACAAAATCTCCCGACGGAAATCTAGCCAGGGGTTTCCGGCCCAAATCCATAACGACCTCAATCAATTGGTGAAGTTCCTGATGCTCGTTAACCCTCCGCCGCATCTCCTCCGGCAACAGTCTCAACATACGCCCTAATTCCATATCGAACTCTTCCTCGCTCGAACTGAAAGCCATATCCAACTTCGAACAAGGACAAGGACGACGGTACCCATGACTCCTGCGACTGAGCCTGTTCGAATATTTACCACTATGATGAATATGAACGATTTTGGTTGTTGTCAAGAATCTGAGCACTTGGGTTTGCGTTCCCACTGGGATTTTTGGGTGATGAGAGATGGATCGCACAGGTAGACAGAGCATCTTCGGATTTTGGCGGCAAAATCCAAGGAATTACCTGGTAGAGTTTCGTTACTGGTTAACAGTTCTTGATTAAGGAAGGTCGAATGAAACTCCAGGTGTCTATCTTCATTCGGATATTTTTTTCTTCTTTTTTTCAACGGCAATTGCTAGAGAATAATAAGAAAAGAAAACCACAGGAACAATAAAAAGCCCCATAGGAAGGGGGAAAAAATCAAGAAACCTTAAAAAACTAAGGGGCCGTTTAGTTGTGGAAAATGTTTTTTAGTTTTTTATTTTTGGTTTTCTAGAAAAAGAAATGAAATGAGTTTTCCATCTCTAGAAAACACATGAAAATTTTTTAAAACGCGTTCAAATTTGAAAGATGGAATTTTCATTTTCAAAATTAGAAAAACTAGAAAACATGTTCAAATCAACTGTTTTCTATTTGTTTTCTATATCTACATTTCATTAGATTTCCGTCGACGATGCGGTGGAGCAGACGGCGACGGAGGTAACGGAGGAGAGGTCGAGCGGCTGTGCGTATGAACCCTAGAAAATGAACGCTCCTTTTCTTTTGTATATATTTGGAAAACGAAAATAGAAAACAGAAAACAGTAAAAAAGGTGTTTTCCATTTTTAGTTAAAATTTAGAAAACACTATTTTCTGTTTTCCTAGAAATCGTTTTCTAAAAAATACAATTTGAACGCGTTTTCTGTTTTCCTTGTTTTCTTGGAAAACAGAAATGAAAAACACCCCATGTTTTCCACAACTAAACGCGCCCTAAACATCTCCGGGAGCGAACAAAGCATCCAAACACCAAAACTTAAAGATGCATTCACACCTTGAACTTTAAACTTTTCACTCGATCAGAAACCAAAACGCCATAATCACTCAAAACACCTTAAATATTAGGAGAGCGGTAAATCATCTGCTATTAAATTGAGATTAAATCTTTTAAATGTCCCTCAAACTCATCCATATTTAACCCCACCAATTGGCCAATGTCCTTAGAATTAACTACTTGTGTGAGGACATCATTTGTACAGAAGTATACGAAATCAGACCTAAACCCCTGAGCGAGCCACCGATTCGGAGAGAGTCCTGGATAGAGAGCCCCGCTACACCGCTTTACCACTGTCCATCATCATTCGATCTTGAAGATTAATCCTTCTTTGCCTATCCTTCCTAACGACATTTTTAGGATGTTGTAGATTAGGTATAAAAAAAGGGACTCCATATTGCGGGAGCTACTATTTTTTGTTGGGTCATTTCCGGAAACTAGGGCACCGGATTTGAAAACTGACACACTTCTTTTTTTATTGTAGTATACTGTATTTTTAGAATAATTCTCATATATATTATGGGGTAAACGAGCCGAGCGAAGCTCGTGCTTGTCTAGGCTCGAGCTTGACTCGTTTATACTTAAAAGAGCTCGAGCTTGAGTTCGGCTCGATTCGAGCTATAATTCTAAAACTCAAGTTTGGCTCGTGAAGAATTATTTAAGCTCGAGCTCGAAGTCGTCTCGGACTTGGCTCGGGATCGACTCGTTTATTATTGATTTTTGTTTATATATATATATATATATATATTATTATAATTAAATTTCTATATATTTAGAATTATACTTTTTATATAGAAAATAATACATATTATTTACATATTTCATCATTATTTTATATATAATAATAACTAGGCTCGAGCTTGACTCGTTTAGACTTAAAAGAGCTCGAGCTCGAGTTCGGCTCGATTCGAGCTATAATTCTAAAACTCAAGTTTGGCTCGTGAAGAATTATTTAAGCTCGAACTCGTCTCGGGCTTGGCTCGGGATCGGCTCGTTTATTATTAGTTTTTATTTATATTTTATTATTATAATTAAATTTCTATATATTTAGAATTATACTTTCTATATAGAAAATAATACATATTATTTACTTATTTCATCATAATTTTATATATAATAATAACTAGTTTCCTAAAATATATTTAATAAATTAAATAAAAATTTTATAAATAAAAGGCTCGTGAGCCAGCTCGAGTTCGTTATGTAAATTCCGGGTTCGAGCTCGTTTATTACACGAGCCATATTTCAAAGCTTGAGCTCGGCTTAGGCTTGACTTGTTCTCAGCGTTTTTTTCGATTCGATCTCGAGTAGTTCATAAATGGCTTAGCTCGGCTCGACTCGTTTACACCCTTATATTTATGTCTATCTCTCCCTCACTGGATCATCAACCTCAATGGTTTCCCTTTTTGTTTCTTACTCTTTCCATCACTATTTTTATAAACGGTGTACACTAAAAGATTACTCTAAAAACCGATAATAAAAAATTTAGTGAGAGGATAAAGCGACATAAATAGATGTAAAGAAATAAATGTTTTTTTTCATTCAAGACGTTTGCCTTAGCTGGATTTTTTAAAGATATCTATAAACTACCACTGTTATAAATATAATATATTATGGTTATCAATTTCTAATATAGTTTTATATTGTTTTTCAAGATTTTTCTTCCCTATGAATATTTCTCTGTATCTCATTGTAATACACACCATTGAATAATAAAATTTCCCTCTTCTTATTCTCCTTGTTTTGCTATTAGACTTGTTTCACAACACATTATCAGTGCGAGTTTGCTCGTTGCTCTTTGTTTCGCAAGCTGAATAGCCTTTTGTATTACACACAAGGAATTCCAATCTATACGATCACCACAATCAATCTTTTTCACCATTGATAAACCAACGCTGATCATCACACCTAAGAAACATGGATGCATTGCGAACATGGGGTATCTCAAATGGAGTTCTTAATTGTAGCCTTATGGTGAAGCTGATCAGGTAATTTTGTTTTCATGACCAGAAAAAAAAATTTGTTCTTCGAAGTCAAAGGGAAAAGATTATGATGCTTCAAACTTGAGTTTAGATAACTTAAAAGCCCAATTTTAAATGAAACTGTCATCATTTTTTTTATTCACAATTTTGTGCCAAAGTCACCATAATACTTTTTTTTTTGAACGGCAAATTTGGATCACTGATAGGGACATTACACCACTCATCCTATCATCTCCAATCCCCATCAGGAGGAAACTCACCATTGGTGAGAAAACCCCCTAGCCCAACTTGTAATCCCCATTTTTTTATTATTTTATTACAAGTGAGACTTAAACCTAAGACCTCATGGTTAAAGGCCATACACCTTTGCCACTAGGTTAAGCTAGTGGGTGTCACCATAATACATTAATAATTTTGACACTCGAAGATGACAAGTTTCAATTTCTTTTTGAACGGTTTTTTTAATCATCAATAGGGTTTGAACCCTCACCAAAAGAAAATGCTAAGTCTTATCCAACATCAATATCGGATTTACGAGTCAAACTCGCCGGAGCATCCGATCAATTGGTACAAGGCTTCACTAAGCTTTCTTTGTAAACCGTTTAGGGTTCCTGATAATCTCATATCACGTGGGATTTTCATAATTAGTAGTTGATTACGGATTTACATCAATTCATGATTAGAATGAATTTCTCCCCATGGCATATATATATGTTTGGTTATCAAGATATGGATATACAAATTATAATAAGTGGGCAGAGTAGATTTGGTTTTTATGTGTTTTGGCTAAAAATTGTAAGAGTGAACTTAGTAACCAAATTAGTTGGTGAGGTTAGGTGTCTTGAATGCTAAGTTTATAAAATCAAATTTGCTAGTTAAAATCCAAGGTTTGAATAGTAGAAATGGAAACACAAATGGTAACTTCCCTTAATGCAACTAAGAACACCGAGATTTTTAAGGAGAAAAAGCCCTTAACCCTTGGATGTCTTCAAGAGCCGCCGGCATAAAAAACCCCTTGGCAACGATAACACACGTTGCCCGTTTATTTCACTGAAAGTTGGTTCGAGTACACTTGATTGTGGTGATTGCTAAGTGAGTGAGTGAGAGTACAAGTGAGCGTAAGTGAAAAAATCAAGTCATACACCGCGTATAAATACATATGAATCCTAACTATAATTCCGAGATTCTTGGGATCTCCCTTCCAACGACCTCTGACCGTTACTTGAGCGAGTTTGGTGGCGGATCTTTATTTCCACACGTTGTTCTGGCTTTGACCGAGTCTATATGACCGTTATCCATTTTCTGGTACCTGGCTTGATCACACAGAGTCAATGGAAAGGTTAGTAATGTCACCCTAGCATGTTGGGTATTCGTGCATGCTGGGGCCATGTAGATTAAATAGATAAATATTGAATGCATTACATCCTGGGATATTAATCAAATAAAGGGTAATATGAATATTAATGGAAATCCAGGGTACCGATTAACCGAATGTGCAGTCCTTGGATATTCAACATCCAGGGGTCTCAACCTGTCAAAGAACATTAGTAAAATTCTGTCCAGAATCCAGGGTATAACAATTGCCCCCAAATTCGCAACTAGTGGATAAGTGTAGGTCCAGAAGATCTCCCGAAACACGATATTGATATCACAAACGAGTGCGGAATCCTCGTAAGTGATTGATTTAAGAAGAAAGATGAAGAGAATGCAAGAATACGATGATATAAACAATAAAAACTTGATCTTTGCACACAAGAAAACTTGTCGGGTACAAAACTTGTAATCGTAAACTCCTCTCACTCTTGGGTTTACAATCGTAATCTCTTTTGATCGTAAACACCTTGGGCTGATCCTCTCTTAATCGTCAAACCAGCAACCTCAAATGAGGAGGTCTTGAGGGGTTTATATAGGCACCCCAATAGGTTTACTATTGGGCCCCTTGTGGATCATAAACCCAATAGTAAACCCAAACCCAATCATAAACTAGCCTAAATACAATAGCAAACTAGCCTATGATTCTAATGAAACCCTCTAAGCCCAGCCCAACTTATTTAATATTACAAGCCTCATAATCTAGCCTCTACAATCTTCCCCTAGGCTTGTGATATTAAATGTCTTCAATCTTTGAAATTCTTCTTCTTGACTGGCTGGCATAGATGCTGATGAGGATTCTTTCCGTAGAAATCTTCATTGGGTTTCATAACGGGCACTTGGGACTTCCTCTTGATCAGCATCAGCTTGAACTTCTTGAAATGAACAAGTTAATGAGATGGAGGATTCTCATTGACTTGCTTCTCATGAAAGAATTGGTTCTTGCTGAATCTTCGGTAACTGTCTTGAATCTTCAAAAATTAGAGGGTTGAAATTTTGAAAACCCCTAACTTTGAAGAATTTGATTATTGAACTTGGATCTTCATGATCTCTTACTGCTCTCTGCATCACTTTCTTCAACGAGACTTGAAGTCTTCTGCTTCCCCTAAGCTTGTGAACATCTTCTTTGATAATCTTTTAGAAGCTTGTAAAGAAACCAACAAATTCCCCTGAACACTTGCTTATTCAGATGGGAGTCTTGTCCGGCTGGTTCTTTAACTTTGAGCAGTAGCAGCAACATCTTTCTATCATCAACCTGTCTAACACTCATTTGAAAAAATATACTCCACCAAACATTTGATGACTGGTCTTTGGGTTAGGAGGTAATTATCATCTGTTCAGTTGATTCAAATTAACATAATTTTAACCAAAAACCCTAATATAGATTACGGGTTTTCTATAAAACTTCCCCTGAACCCAAGACCTCTAAAGACTTCCCCTTAGCTGATAACTTCCCCTCAGCTAAGGACTTCCCCTAAGATAATACATATTATCTTCGAGTTCCCTTCAGATACTATGTATTATGGAAGTCTTTTCATTAGATAATAAGTATCATCCTCGAGTTCCCTTCGGATAATACTTATTATCCCCTCTCCTTCCCCTAAAAATTTGTCAAGATCTGACGGAGGAAGTCTTTTCTATTAAATAATAAGTATCATTCTCGAGTTCCCTTCGGATAATACTTATTATCCCATACTCCTTCCCCTAAAAATTTGTCAAGATCTGTCGGGGGCATATTGTCATGCATTAAAACCCATGAAAAACACATTTTGACTTCTCAAATCAACCTGGCCAAGACGAAAACACACCAAAAAGAACTTAACGACACACACACGAAAGATAAAAACAAACAAATACTTACCAATAACAAACATGAGAAAGTTTACAAGGGATCAAACCATATGAATCTGACTGAGGAACCCTTTTCAGCTTCAGTTACTCAACTAGTCCAGGAGATTGTCGGTATGTTTGTCCGCTTTAAACTCAAACCCATTTAATCCCAACCGAATGCGTCATGCTTAATATAGTACAATATTACCGTCATGTTTAATTGTCCCCACACCCAAGCGTACACAGTAAAACCTACCCAACCTCAGAGTTTATTGAGGATTCACAAACCCCCAGCTTGAGGAACCATGCAACACCGTTATGACTACCACTTATTTCATTAAGCATCAGTTGGTGATCAGGTCGGCCGCTAAGCACGCAAAGAAGACCAACTGAGTGATTATTTATTCTTTTTTTTTTCATCATTTTTTTTCTTCATTTCTTTTTCATTTCTTTTTATTATGTGGTGTAGTCATGACAGCAGAGACATGGCGTGTGAGAGAGTGAATACTAGGAAATTACCACTCTCAACCCATTTTTGCCGGGACTCAGTCTTTTAAACCATGCAACCTGGGATGGGAAACTAAACATATATATCTTTTAAGTTCACTGCACTTTCATTGGAGGTCATAAGTTTAGGTCGAGCCTACCGAGCATATCACCGTGGAGCTTGCCTTTCACTTTCGCCTTACGCGTGTCAGCCATTTCCAACCCGGACATTCATTTTACTTCCCCTAAACTTCTCAAAAACAAGACACAAACAATTAAAAATTGAAAAGCACACTATTTTTTAGGGGTCAACTTTTTCTTTATCTTTACATTTCTTCCCCTACTTTTTAATTTTTAATGCCACAATTTTGTGAACATCATTTTTTTTAAACAATAAAATTAAAACACACAAACACACTTAAGTGAACAAAACACTAAATATTGCAGACATCTACCAAGCTAACTTTCAAAGTATTGATTTGAAAATTTTTGAAAATTGGGTTTCATGACAAGACACAAACAATTAAAAAATTGAAAAGCACACTATTTTTGAGGGGTCAACTTTTTCTTCATCTTTACATTTCTTCCCCTTGCTTTTTGATTTTTAATGTCACAATCTTGTGAACATCATTTTTCAGTTTATTTTTTTTAAATAAATAATAAAACACACAAACACACTTAAAAGAACAAAACACAAAATTTGGAAGATATCTGACCAAGCTAACTTTCAAAGTATTGATTTGAAAAATTGGGTTTCATGACATGCACACTTCATTGCATTTGAAGTCAAACACATAATCAATCAACAGCTTAATTGAAACTTTAATGAAATAGGTTTAACTCAAAAGACCCTTTGCTGCCTCATCATTCAAACAACCAAGTTAAGAACAGTACCTTTCATGCTGATTTTGACCTTTTACCTCTCAATGAAACATACCTTCCATTTATAGATTACTTGACATGACATGAAGATACGTCTCCTAAACTGTGCCTGGAACAATCACTTATCAACAAACAAATTAGTAATAAAAATGTTAGTGATAATCCTCCTTGATCGTTCCTGCACAGAGTGAGAGATTAGTTAGCTAATAGTACCCAGGCCATTGTTTTTCTGGGTACCCCTGAGGAATCAATGAATGAAATTTCTTTTAAAAACATTCCTTTTGAAAAATCAGGAAGTTGGGATGATTCGGTTGTAGCTACATTAGCCTTTAGTTTCCAAGTTCCAGGTGATTTAACATTTGTTTTAGTCACCTTTGGAGTTGTGACCTTGGGTATTTCAACCTTCTTCGTTTTAGATTCACTTTTCAAAACAATTTTTGTTTTAGTCACCTTTTGAGTTGTGACTTTAGGTATTTCAACCTTCTGCATTTTAGAATCATTTTTGAAAACAGTTCTAGTTACCTTGGGTTTTTCAAGCTTCGGTTGTTTTGAAACTGGTTTCTTCACCTGTTTTTGAAAATTTTTGTAACTTGGAAGACTGTTGTTTTGATTTTAGATTTTCTTTCAGCTTTGGCAGCGCCCCAATGTTGATCAGAGGGTTTAACCTTAGGAGCAACAGTCTTCCTTGCCTTAGGTGTTTGCACCATCATTGGCTTAGACTTTACAGACTCCTGAGATGAAACCCTTTGACTTTTCGGAAAATAGGGTTCATAGGGGCGATAAAGACAGTTTCTAGCAATATGACCAGCGATGCCACAATTAAAACAAGTCTGCTTCTTTAGATAGAAGTCAGACGTGTACCCATTTGTCTTCGGTGGCTGATATGGAGCTGGTTTGCCTTGTGTATGCTTCTTTGGTTTGACTGCAGCTTCAGATTTGACTTTCTGCTGGTTTGTCGAAGCCTGTGTCGAACCTGTCTTTACTGTCTTTGTGCTTCCTTGATTCTTTGACGGTGAAGCACCATTCTTGCAATTACAACAACAACTGCATGATCCAACTGAAGAAAATGGGAGACACAACTACTCCCTTGAGTTTTTCATTCTTCACTCCAGCTGTTGGTTTCATACTTGGATGCTTGATGGTGATCTTTGGCCTCTCAACTTTAGGTTCACTTATCACTCCATCGGTTATTCCCTTGAACTTGGAGGAGAAGGATGGTAGTTCATATCCTACATCTGGTTCTTGGTCAAACATTGATCCAGATGTCATAAAGACCTTCCCCTCAGGCCGTGTCGTCAAGATCACCTTTTCCCTTTTGACTTCGTCAATTACTTTGAAGCATGGGGTTTCAATTTTAGGGTATGGTTTCAACTCTATCCCAGCTTCATCAGACTTAGAGTTGTGACACCTGTCATATTTCTGGCACTCAGCATCATTGTCTGATATATCCTTTACTCTCCCTTCACTATAAGTCATGTTTGCTTCATTATCAATTTCTTCTTGAGTCAATGGTGTAGTTCCAACCAAGACACTATCAATAGGAGGAGCAGCTTCTTTATAATCAGACTTGGTTCGTTCAACTTGATCCTCACTAAGAAGTATTCCTATAATGTCTCTGGGAACTGGTGGAGGAATGATGTTGTTCATTGCCAAAGATTTATCAGTTTTCTCTGACCCAAACCCAGATGTGTCTTTCCCAACTTGACCGATCACAACAGCATGTGACAATTCCTTTCCAGCATCGAGCATTCTTTTGCTTCTCATTTGATTCATATCTAGTTTCACTTGCAACTCATTGTTCTTATGTGTGAGCTCATCTACCTGCTTCCTAAGCTCAGCTATTTCTAACTTAGCATTGTCATACATGAGAGTTTTCTCAGTTGCCAGTTTTTGATATTTCACAATGTCTAGTTTCTGATCTTTTACCTTTTCCTCATTCTTTTGCCATCTACCCTTAAAAGAACTCCTCTCGCATTTTATCTCAAATAATTCTAACTGATAATTTTTACAAATTTGCCTAAGTCCAGGAATTATACGAGCACAAGTAGGATTGGGGCATATCTCAGTTTTGTCAACTTCATCTGCGAAAGCATCTTTGTCCTCAACTATATTCTTTTCTTCAACCACTGAACTCATTTTCTTTCTTTAGAAATGCAACCTTTGAAGATTCGGCAAAAACGGCAAAAGTACTATTCAAAGAATAGTGTCAAAACCTTAAAACTGAAAAACGGAGCCCTTCAGAGTGGAATTTGGGGGTCCAAACGAGCTCCCCTGGACGTTAGTCGAGGGTAATTCTGGGGCTCGGTGTCACGAACGTCGTGTTAAAATTTGAGCCTCTAACTCCAAACGAGTCAAAAGTTATGCCCGTTTCCGTGAAAGTGTGAAATAGTGACTTTTTGCCGCAAGCTAGTTTCCGATCGTAAACGTTGTTTCCGATCGTAAACACCGATTCCGATAGAGACCAGTCGTAAACTCGTTTCCGGGTCGTAGACTCCAATAGTAAACTCCGATAGTAAACTCCGATAGTAAACTCCGATAGTAAACTCCGATAGTAAACTCCGATAGTAAACTCCGATAGTAAACTCCGATAGTAAACTCCGATAGTAAACTCCGATAGTAAAACTCCGATAGTAAACTCCGATAGTAAACTCCGATCGTAAACCTTCAAATCTTTAAATCTTCAAATCTTCAAATCTTCAAATCTTCAAATCTTCAAATCTTCAAATCTTCAAATCTTCAAATCTTCAAATCTTTAAATCTTCAAATCTTCAAATCTTCAAGTCTTCAAGTCTTCAAGTCTTCAAATCTTCAAATCTTCAAATCTTAAAATCTTCAAATCTTCAAATCTTCAAATTTTTTTTTTTGGAAAAGGCTTGAATCCAATACCGTGAGAACCTCGAATCTGTGATTCTTGGCTCTGATACCAATTGTTGGTCCAAAACCAACAACCCTTCACGATATTCTATCAATCACGAGTGCGGAATCCAAGTGATTGATTGATTCAAGATAAGAGATGAGAAGAAACACAAAGAATACGAAGATTAAACGTTAAAAACTTGATCTTTGCACACAAGATGAACTTGTCAGGTACAAGATAAGAATCGTAAACTCTGTCTCTCGGGTTTACGATCGTGAACAACTAGAATCAGCCCCCTAAATGGTAAACCAATGGGGTTTATATATCCACCCCATTGGGTTTACTATTAGGCCCCTATTGATCTTAAACCCAAGCCTAAGCCCATATCTAATAGTAAACTAGTCCACTAATCTAAATAAAACCTCTAAGCCCAGCCCAACTAATTTAATATTACAAGCCTCAAAATCTAGCCTCTACAGTAAGTACCGACCTGATTGTTGTTGGATTATACAACTTCTGCTTTATTTTACATTTCTTATTTTCCTAAACAATCGGACTTTCTCTGCGTGCCTACCAGCCGACCTGATTGTTGTTTGTTTAGGGTTCTGCGTTATTTTTGCATGAAACACCATGAAC
>JBCNJP010000012.1:64727990-64784653 GCA_039602395.1 Deinandra increscens subsp. villosa | reverse complement strand
GACACATGTGGTCATAATGAAAGCCGTATCCTCCTGGTCATTTGGCTCCATCTGGATCTGTTGAAATCCTAAGGTGGCATCCATGAATGTAAGCATTTCATGGCCTACCGTTTCATCCACCATTGAATCAATGTGTAGCATTGGGAAAGGGTCTTTAGGGCATGCACGGTTCAGATCTGTGTAATCTACACAAACCCTCCATTTACAGTTCTTCTTTTCCATCACCACCACATTGACCCACCATCTAGGGAACTATACTTCCCTAATTATCTTGTTCTTCAATAGGCGATCCACTTCCTCCTGGATTATCACGTACTTCTCTGGAGCATACTACCTTCTCTTTTGGTGTATAGGCCTGCAAGAAGGGTTAATACCAAGTTTATGTGTAATTACGTCTTTGGATATACCTGTCATGTCCTCCGTAGTCCATGCAAATGTAGACATCTTGGATTTAAGGAGCTCCAACAACTCTTTTTCAATGTGACCTGGGATGTTAGTACCAATTAGTACTTTCTTCCCAGGATGCAAGGGATCCAAAGTTACTTCTTTGACATCCTACTCCCTTGCCTCCAGGACATCCCTGGTCTTTTTCTTTAATTACTATCCTTGACGTGTCTTCGATGATATCTTCATGGCTGAAGTGTAGTAATATTTCGCCTCTAGTTGGTCACTGTGGATGGTGACTACTCCCCAGGGTGTCGGCAGCTTTACACACTGATGGTACATTGAGGGGACAACTTTCATGTCATGAATCCAGGGTCTACCCAGGATGATGTTATATCCTGATGGTGCATCTATGACACAGAAGCGCTGCATAGTGTTGACGCCTTCAATGTAGACTGGGAGTTTCACCTCCCCCAGGGTGTTCTTCGTCTCGCCGCCGAATTCCACGAGGATCGTGGATTTGGCGACAATTTCATCCTGGGGTATGCCCATCTTGGTCAATGTTTCGAGCTGGATGATGTTAACTGAACTGCCTCCATCGATCAAGATCCTTTTCACGTAGTGGTTAGCGATGTATAGGGTAATCACCAGCCCATCATGGTGAGGGTCCATGATGTTACACCTGTCGTCCTCACTAAAGGTCACGTCTTTCATGTCTGCTTGCACTGAAGTTCTTACTGGCTTCCTGGGCATGTCCAACTTGGCCTCCTTAGCATGTCTCTTGGCTGCAGAATAAGAAGTACCACAAATTTCAGAACCACCAGAAATAAAATGAATTACCTTAGCATCCGGGGATGGGGATGCTGCCCGCTCAGGAGGTGTGTTTGCATCCTGGGTCCGGCCAGCGACCCTGGATTTTGCTGATTGATCGGTGCCCCTGTATTTCTCCTTCTTTCTCCCAAGGAGCTCCTTCAGGAAACCTTTGCTCAGAAGATAGCTGATTTCCTTCCTCATAGCAATGCAATCCTCGGTCATATGACCAAAATCCTCATGATATGCACACCACTTGGATTTATCCTTCCAGGATGTAGATTTGTTAGTCTTCCTGGGCCATCTTGCCTTGTCCCCCAGATCCTGCATGGCATTGATTACACCTGCAACGTCAGTAGCAAAGCAAAATTCAGTGAAAGTAGGATATTCTTCATCATCCTCATCTTCGCCCCGATCAACCCTGTTGACCCTTGGATTGTCGGGTCTGGAGTATGGTTTAGTCCTTTGGGACTTAGGATGTACGAGCTCAGATTTCCTATTGGACGACCCATATCCTGGGGCAGCTTCAACCTTCTCCTGCACCTTCTTGTCTTCTTCCAACCTGATGAAGCGTAGGTCCCTATGCCTTACTTCATCCAGCCTGTGGCAAGGATTCATCACCAAATCTTCGTAGAAAGGTGAATCTTTCTTGAGTCCCATCTTGAATGCTTGAACAGCAGTAGCCATATCTAAATTGGGAATGTCCAGGGTCTCCTTGCCAAACCTGTTCACATAAGTTCTCAAAGATTCATTAGCATTCTGAGTGACCCTGTATAGGTCACTCGTTATTTTTTCAAAATTGGGACTGCAGGAGAATTGGTTGTTAAACAAATTAATTAAATGAGAGAATGAAGAGATAGAAAAGGGTGGCACACTCAGTAACCACTTCAGGGCTGAGCCTGTAAGTGTGGACCCGAAACCTTTGCAAAGGCATGCATCCTTGATGTCAGGGGGCATGTAGATCACTTCCATCCTTTCCATGTACTGAGCCACATGCTCTTCTGGGTCAGTGGTTCCATCATACAGCTTCATATTTGGAGCTTAAAACCTTTTTGGTATTTCCACGTCGGAGATTGGATGAGCAAACCAGGATAGGCGATGACTTGCAGGTGCCACTTCGGGGATAGGTTGCACCACTCCTGGGACACTTGAAATCATCTCCTTGAGCTTCTTCAGTTCCTTAGCCACAATATGGCTAAGACCTGCATCCTGCACAGATTCGTTAGTTAAGTTATTGAAATTCAGGGACCTATGGATGTTACCACCATCCTGGGTACTAGTGCCCCTAGGATTCGCAGTTGATTCCCTGAATGTTGACATCCTGGGTCCGTCAACCAGGGTAGTATAAGCAGTCGCAAATGTTGGCCTTGGATCAATGATCTGAACATCATCCCCCAAACTTGACCCATTCCTTGGGCTGTTAAATTGCAACCTTCTTGCTTTGACAGGAGAGGTGGGTGTTCGATCCGCCCCATTCTTCTCTGATCTCATCCTGGCCATTTCATCAAGCACATCTTGGTTCACCTTTTGTTGTTGCTCCATGTAATGCTTCATCTTGGCGAACATCTCCAGGAATTCATCGTTAGAGACCAAGACTGGCCTCTCAGTGGTTCTTGACGACTGAGCGACTCCAAGGCTGACAGATGGGTTGGATGCAAAACTGACATTGGCTCCTGTTGAGGTCCCAAAAGCAGGAGGAGGAGGAGGAAGGCTCCCCAAAGTGAAGGAACTGACAGAAGGAGTAGTTGCATTTGAGGAGTTTGATTGTGTCGACATCTTTTTGTAGATTTTCGTAAAAATCAAGTTAAAAATAAATCTAGCAAGGGCTTGTAGGAAAATTGACACCAATTGCCCCACGGTGGGAGCCAAATTGTTTTGGCTAAAAATTACTAAGAAAATATTTGAACCAAATTAGTTTGTGAGGTATGGTGCCTAGGATGCTTAGGTTATAAAATCTAGTTTAACGTTTGAAATCCAAGGTCACAACGAATAAAATAAGGTTTTTAGCAGATTTGACCCTGGATGTAAAATACGATTTAGTAATAAAAAAATACGATTTCAGGATAAAAGTTAAAGAAAAGTAAACACAATCAAATTAATCCCTGGATGCAGGAAAGAACACCAAGATTTTTGAGGGGAAAAGCCCTTAACCCCTGGATGTCTCCAAAGGCCGCCGGCACAAAAAACCCTTTGGCAACGATAACACACGTTGCCCGTTTATTGCACTAAAAATATTAGATTACAGATGTTTGTGACTGATTGCTAAGTGAGTGAGTGCGAGTACAAGTGTTTTTTCTAGCTTCTAAAATGAAACCGTAGGCCGCATATTTATACAATAAGCTTGTAACTATATTCCGATATTCTAGGGATTCTCCTTCAACGGCATGTGACCGTTAGTTTGAGTGAGTTTTAACGGCGAGCTTCCATTTCCACACGTGCATGACTCTGACTCAATCCATGTGACTGTTGCTTGTTGCTTCGAGTACCTGACTTGATCACACAAGGTCAAAGTAAAGGTTAGTAACATTACCCCAGCATGCTGGGTACCCGTGTATGCATGGATCTGGTAGAATAAAAAGATGTGCCCCGGATTCATTACATCCTGGGTCAATGTCTAATAAGAAATCAATAGTGTAAATATATGAATCCCGTGTCTCGATAAAATGCACTGTCCCTGGATGTTTGACATTCAGGGGACCAGACCTGTCAAGCAAAGTTAGTCAATTCAGGGGCAAAATCCAGGGTACAACAATCATGTATACAATCATTATGTGATTAAATCACAAATGAAATCACAAAATGTGATAAAGAGATTACACACGATGTAATATCAAGTATTCAAGATTGAATTCATCGTCAAAGAAGAGGAAGAGTTTAATTGAAGATACAAGATACAAATTTTAAATGGAAGGTGATACTGCACATGCCGAGGGGGAGTTTGTTAGTATTTGGTTCCTGATCGTCATGTGAAGTATCGAATACAAGACAAGAACATGCATGATTGCTGCTGGCCGAACTCTTGGCGAACTCCAAGTTCGGACAGGTCTGAACTTGTCCGAACTTAAGGTTCGGACCATCGCGATTCAGCTCTATAAATAGCGTGTCATGTGTTGTATTCAAAGATGGTCTTAGAGCTTTTTGTCATATCTTATATCTGTGTACTCTGTGGTCTCTATGGTTAATACAAAGCTTCATTGTATTTACATCTCGTGTTCCTACTCGTTTTACATTGATTTCGATACGACTAAGTAGACGATCTACCGCTCACGCATTTTCACAACCAACAGGTGAACCCAGAAGATATTGATCCTGGGGACAGGGTCTTGGTATCCGATGCCCAGGATGCACAGCGGGATAATCCGTCGTCCTGGACCAGACCTGTCATAGACTACCTACAGAATGGCTCTATCCCAAAGGAAGAAAAGGATACTAGGGCATTCAGAACCAGAATGGCCATGTATGTCCATATTAAAGGTAAGTTGTATAAAAAATCTATTGCAGGTACATAGCTAAGATGCTTGGAAGATGACGAAGCTCAGGAAGTACTCTAAGACATCCACGAACGCGACTGTGGAAACCACACAAGGGGCACGTCTCTAGTGTCTAAAATCCTGAGAACAGGTTACTTCTGGCCATCCTTGAGAAAGGATTCCCAGGATTTCGCCCTTAAATGTGATGCTTGCCAATGACACGCCAATATTCCTCATCAACCTGCCAAACCCTTGCATCCTATCCCTGCATCATGGCCCTTTATGAAGTGGGGAATGGACATCATGGGGAAGTTGCCCCGGGCCCCGGGAGGAAAAGTCTTTATGTTAGCAATGACTGATTAATTTTCAAAGTGGATAGAGGCTGAAGCATATGTCCAAGTCAGAGAAAAAGAAGTCATCTCATTCATCAAGAGGAATATCATAACAAGATTTGGCATACCCTCTGAAATAGTGTGTGACAATGGATCTCAATTCATTGGCAAAAGGACTACTGGATTCTGTGAGGGTTGGGGGATAAGAATGATAACTTCTACACCAGTACATCCTCAGGCTAATGGCCAGGCAGAGTCTAGCAATAAGATTATCATCAACAATTTGAAGAAAAGGCTCATGGAGAAGAAGGGAAAATGGGCAGAAGACTTACCATTAGCATTGTGGGCTGATAGGACTACATCCAAAAATGCCACAGGCCACACTCCATTTTCCTTTGTATTTGGTACAGAGGCAGTCATTCCGATGGAAATGGTGGTCCTAACATTCAAGGTTATTGTAACAACCCGTAAGTTTCCAAGGACTTAAAACAATAATATATACTTATGTGTTAACTGTGTTACGTAACTGTTTACTTGCAACGTGCCAATTTTATCATAATTACATTTATTATCAATAGGAATATAGTCTGGACGTAGCCTTGATCCATGTTGTAAACAATAATTGAACATGATGATTTCTTTGCACGAAATGGTCGCTGGAACTTCAATAATAATGAAGTGACTAACCGAATCCATTTATCAATATTACCAAACTGCGTGGTAAACGTTAAACATTATTCCATCATATTGGGATATATCATTATTATCATTATCATATACGTTCGATTTAATCGTAAACCTTGATCACCTTTTATTCATTTTATGACTTACAGAAACTATTTCACATAAAATGATAACGTGTTTAGACAATGACAACGAAACGAGACTTGTGATTCATTCCCTACGTAAACCCTAATATATTTTACGTCCAAAACGTTTTATTAAGCCTTGTTAACATTCGCGACGATCATAATTTCACATGCATGTAATATATATATGCATGCAACGTAAGATTTCAAAATATAAACCTTTGTATTATTCTAGTTCACAATAATTATCGTTTTATTATTTCTAAACGTCGTGACTAATTATTTTTATAAAACACTCGTTACACTCGATTCGTTTAATCCTTTTTACTCGTTCCTTTACGTATATCCAACCCGTCACCCCTTTTCCTTTCTCCTCGTGACCCGACACACCCACGGGTTTCGAACCCGGTACCCCCCTTCGATCGGTTCCCAACCGAGACCAACCACCCCCCATTTCCTTTAATTGGTTTAGTTACTTGGGTTGACATTGTAGATGCCTTTCATGTCCATGTCCCCTTTCCTTACAACCTCTTTGCACCCTATGAACCCTTTTGACAACCATAGGCAAGAGTTGTCTCCACCAAAGCCAAAACTATTACCCTTTGGTTAAAACTTTCCCACCCTTTTTGAACTCACTTCCCTCTTGTTTATTTGCAGCCATATACACCCACATAACACAAGATTAATACTCCCTTGAACCACCTTGGAGACCCATTCGAACCGGCCAAAGAGAAGGCTCGAACCCGAGTCCCTTTCTCTTCTCTTTCGGCCCATAAATCACACACACACACCAACACTTAATGTTTTGTTTTTAACCATTGCTTTACTAGTTATATATCAAACAACCAAGACCCTAACACTCTCTTTTCTCTCCATCTCTCTCTAACCGATCCTCTATCTCTCTCGGTTCCTATCCAACCGAAATCCACCCAAGAACCCAACTAGATACTCCTCCTTTTCATTACACACTCATATATATTCATCCTAATAAACCCTAGCCTCATTTGTTACTTCCACAACTCAAGAACTTCTCTCCTTGCTCTCTCTCCTATCCAAACCCGTAAGTCCCTCTCTCTCTCTACTCTCTCTCTAAATTTTCTACTCAATCTCTCATTCTATGGATGATTCTTGGTGCTAGGAAGCAAGAACACTCAAGAACAACACTCATCATCATCATTTTCGGCCATTCATCTCCTCTAACAAGGTTTCATCTTCATTTCTTCTAGTTAAATCTTGCCTTGACTAGTATTCTTTCATAACTAGAACACTCCATTAACAAGTCTTGACTCACATTGTTGTCTAAACACCATCTTGAACTTTAAAAGCTTACTTACTTGTGTTCATCTTCATGTTTCACCATAGACCTTGCCACTAGAAACTCATGTTAGTATTTACTTACATTTTTATGTGCAAGACTTAGTTTCGTTAGACTTTTACACAAGTATTTGCCTAGTTTGCATTTTTAGTCATTAAACTTGCATTTATCATGTAATATGTGTAGATCTTGCAACTTTGGACCCCTAATGCCTATGACACGTTTTTAAACTGAAAATATGGCCAAGACATGGTATCTTAGACTTTAGAAAAGATTACTAGTGTTTAAACTCACCATAGCTACCTTTTATATGCAAAAGTACACCTTAAAAACCCTAAAAAGTGCTTTTCACTAGAGATCCGTTTAGACCAGAAACTTTTGACATTTTAACAGTAGGTTGTGATGGTTAAAGTGAACCTAAGACATGGCCAAAAGATCCCTTTACAAACTACTCGAATTTGGACACAAACCGGGACTAAAACCGACACCCGACGAACCCGGAAACTCCATTTTTGTAACAAAACCCAAATCTGGTCCAAATGAACTTATAGGGTTATTTTAATGATGAAAACATGTTTACAAATGCTTATGGTGAATTTAGGAACCTAACGGTGTCATTAACGGGCAAACGGGACCAAAACGGCAAAACCGACACTAAATACACAAAACCGGCAAACTAATGCAAACCGACACTTAAAATAATTATCCACCCATTTTGGACAGAAAATAATCATATTTTATTTAACTTGATTGATTTCTAACTTAAACGGATAAATATCGTGTAATCGGCGGTTACCGCGAAATCGCCCGGTTTTCAACTACATAGTCAAAATAACCAATTTCTCATATGAAAACCCTCATTTTGACTTAATATTTATGTACATAAATATTTACCATCTTTAATTATTATTTGGGAATTTTTATATATTTTATTTAATTAAAAATATATACTTTGCATTATTTCCAAATAAATACTTAACCGGATACACTTACCTTGATTTTCAAATCACTTAACCTTAAGGCTACCATGACGTCAAGACTTGACCTACCTAATTGGAGTGACATTAATGTCAACCCAATTACTTATTATATTGCACGTCTTATAATTATCTAGGCTTGCATTTTCATTGATCGTGCTACCGATTTCCATCACTGAATCATGTGAGTTTTTCACGGCCCCTTTTCTCTTCAACTGTTTTCAATTACTTGGGGGAGAATTCATATTACTTTTACTATGCTAGACAATTAGACTTTGTTAACCTATCTGTTACATGTGCCTTTCGGCCGTCCACACCTTTTATTTCATGTTTATTCATGTTATAACCAAACCCCACTATTAACTGAATCCGATTAATTATCATATGAAACGGTAACGTTTGAATAGATCTATTGGGTTAACGCCCCTGCTCTGATTTGGTCGCTCCAATCATGACTCCGTTTTATTAGTCAAAGGGTACAAATTGTTATATCTTACTTTGCGGTATCCGCTGGACAAAGATGCCAAGAGTGGGTAATCAGTCAGTTTCGGAATTCAGGGTATATGGTAACATTTCAACCAGTCTTATCTGATTTTGTCAAAGAATAGCATAAACAAACTTTCATAACAACTTTTGTATACTTTTCAAAGCTAGCTACTTTAAACCTGTGTGACTCACCAACAAAATTATTTGTTGACCGTTTTCTTATGTGAATTCTCAGGTGCTTAACATTTCTGCTGTTACCTATCTGGACCTGCTTTGATGACTGTTGCATTTAGGATCTTTCAATAAATTCTGGAGTAGGAATGTAGCCGTTGGAGATTTTCTTGGCATAACATCTGACGATGTCATGTCTCAAAAATCTTTTGAAAACTATTGTTTTGTGAAACTTAAAACAATTTGTGTAACTCATTACTTAAATTCCGCTGCGTAATGATTTGAAAACTCCAATTTACTCCAAACAATTATCCACTTCCAAACGGCTCTAGTTGTTGAATCATCCAGAGTACGTTCTTGACCTTGTCTGTGATAACGCTGGTTCACATCCCGACACAAAATTTTACAGGGTGTGACAGTTATCAGTCAAACCCAGGATGCAAATAACGAATCCCTGGCTGACGACCTTGACACTGTGGATGAGCTACGAGAGCAAGCTGCTTGGAGAATGGCTGCATATCAACAAAGATTTAAGGATCCGAATATTCAAGGTGGGAGACTTGGTGCTAAGGAAAGTATTTCGGAACACGACGAATCCAGGGGATGGTAAGTTAGCCCCTAAATGGGAAGGTCCCTACTTGATTGAATCGAAGGAAGGTAAGGGGGCATATTGGCTTGCTAACATGGAAGGTGAATTATTACCAAGACCGTGGAATGCTATTCACTTGAAAGCCTATGTTATGTAAGTTTAGCACCCCAGGATGCTGTATCCCAGGTATGTCTCCTAATTAAGAAATTGTTCAAGGTATTTCTCTTACATTCTTTATTATTACATATTTCTGTTTTATTTTTATTTTTATTTTTTATTTTTCTCTATTAAGTCTATTAACTTTTGTGGTAAAGACATTTCAATGGAAATAGGTACATAACCCCGGATGCATGAAGCCAGGGATGTGTTTCTCCTAATTTAGAGACTGACCATCTCTCCTCCGTTCAAGGTATCCAGTATACCTTCTCAGGTTTGAGAGGATATTACCTCTCCTACGTTTGGGTAATCACCTATAGCGCACGACCCCCGCCTGTAGCGCACGTTGATGTGTTGCAAACACATCTCAATTCCGAGGTCTTTTATGTTTATATTTGAGTTGAATTGAGTCGGTTTGCATTAGTTTTAGTTTGTTTTACTTAAGTTGTGTCTTTGAGTCCTTTTTATAGTTTTTATGTAAGTTTTGCAGTTTTGGTGAAGTTCCCGAGGCCACGAGTAGAAAGTGAGAAGATGGAACAAGAAAGGTTAAAGAAGTGCTGAACAAGCTGTTCCAGGCGTATCGCCTGGAACCTCATCTTTGTAAGCGATACGCGCGGAAAGGAAAGTCAATAGGAGGTTTAAGTCGGTTTGACCGACTATTCTGTCGCGTAGCAGACTCCAAGCGTATCGCCTGGAGGAAATATGTTTGTAGGCGATACGCCTACCGCCTGAGAATCCGCAAACTTTGCTTAGTCGATATAAATTCGATGTTAGGGTTTGTATTCGAGATTTTTCGACTGATTGCCGTCCAGAGGGGTTCTTAGAGGCGATTTTGAGGACGAGGAACAGTAAGGAGATTAACTTGAAGGCTAGAGATCAAGCATTCGGTTCCTAATCGCGTGTCCGGTTTCTATCTTCTCTTTGACTTCTTTTGTACTTAACTTTAGACCATGTTTTCCTTTCAATTCTCTGTATTTGTTGCTGATCTTGACTGGATTATGGTCCTAGGCTAAGCACTTAGTGCCGCCTAGGCCGATCGATGACTATTTTGTGTTTCTGATTATTCTCGGTTTATGACAATCATATGTGTGGGTTGTGACTCTCTTTAAATTCCATTGGTTTTCTGTAATTGATGCATAAGTGTACTTAGTCTAGGGTTTCGGTTGATAATCAATACTTGCGTGATCTGCGGATGTCTTCCGGTTTGGGTTGGGTAATTGGTTTGTGTGACTTTGTGTTTGCAAATTGATATGGTTAGTTGATTCTGATTAGCCATAGGATTGATTATTAATTGTTTCCTTGGATTGTGTGTTCTGCTCTCTGAATAAGCTCAAAAGGATGACAGTTGTCGGTAGTCGGGTTGGTTAATCATTTAGGATAACATTGTCTCAAAAGGAAATGCCCTAGGTTATTAGTTAATCTGCTATTTCGTGTTGGTTATAGAAAATCAGTGGTAGCTCCGGTTATTCTAGGTGTACCTTAGGTATATCCGAGGGTGGCTAGGGTAATTGAAGTGGGAAGGACTCCAAAGGTAAACCCTTGTTCGAGCGTTAGAGTAGTCAAAGTTAGGAAGGACTCAAAAGGTGAACTAACTAATCCGTGTGGTTATTCCAACCGAATAGGTATCTTATCAGTAACATCCGGTAAGTGGTCTGGAGGCTCGTAAGGTTTCTAGAGGTTGTGTCAGAAGATCCTGGTTCCATCATTAGTTGCCATATCCGAGAGTAGTCATTAGCATGAAATAGGAGTCTAGGTCTAGGTGGTACTGTTTCTCTAATCTAGTTTCCTCCTAGGTGTCTTTGTTTTCGGTTATTAGTTGATAGTCAGTTAGTTAGTTAATTTATTTAATCCTTAAGATCTAAAACCCAATTCAAATTCTCATTATTTCCATTTCTTAGGTCCTAGGTTAGTTTTGTCTATAGAGTGTCTCTAGGGTTCGATATTCCCGGTCTTGCCTTAGCTTAGCTACAATCCGACAGGTACACTTGCCTTAGGGTTCGGTTTAGTTTAGGTATTTTCGATAAAATTAGGTGTGTCTAGGTCTAGGTTTAGGTCTAGGTTTTTATAGTATTTTTAGAGTCGTTCCGAGCACATCAAGTTTTTGGCGCTGTTGCCGGGGACACATGGCAATAGCAAGATTAACTTTGGTCGTGATTAGGAAATTTTGAGTCTTTTAGGGTTTTTCCGCGTCTAGAGTTTTAGGTTAGTTTTTGAGTCTCATTATTTTTTATTTGTTTTGTTTTTGTATTTTGTTTATTTTGTGTTTTTCGCCATGTCCACCATCGATCTTCAAAGCTTCATCGTAAATATCCGTCCGTTCGCGGAGGAAAAGGCCACATGGAGTAGATACGATCCGCGATTACCTCAGGGCTTGGAGATTATAGAGAATGCTTTTAGCCTGATAGAACGGCTTCAGGAGGACAACACGCCACGTTGTATGAGCTGCGGTGGACCACATAACTACCATGATATTTGTCCGGTTCGGGTTGGTATTTGTAGAGAAATTTGTCAAAAGATCTTCCGAGAGCGTGAGGAAAGAGAAAGGCGTACGGGGGAGTCATCAAGGACGGTGTTTGAGGAAATCCGATATCAGGAGACACTAATGGACATAGAAGTCTCACCTCCAGTTAATCAGGGTATCCAATGGGTTTGTGACGATGATGACTATGATCTAAATCAATGGACGAATAACATCACTTCGATAGACGCCGCCGAGATCGCAGAGGAGGAAGTCGCGAATGAAGGAGATGATGATTCAGATGGTATTAATGAGGAGTCTCCAACGGATGATGACATGGTTGATGAGGATGCATACTCTTCTGATCCAATTTGGGATTGGTCGGAGGAAGAGGACAATATTATGTGGGATGAAGATTGTGAGGATGAGATCGCAGCGAGTACAACAACAAATGAGGTAGATGAAGACGGATGTGAGGAGGTGCTTCAAAAGGGTGATTCGGATGATTTATTTGAAGCACAAATGGTGGAAATGTTTGGTGAGGAGTGGACGACGATGTCACCAAAAGAGTTAGATGAGGATCGGTTTGACCCGGAGGGTGATTTGAAAAAGCTAGAAGAGATGTTATACGGGGAGCCGATCGTTGAGAGTGAACACGTCCCACACGTGAAAGAATTTTGTGAGGATAGCGAGGTTCAAGCGCCAAGGCACGTACCGTACTCAATCTCCATTCGGGACGTGCTAAGGTTTAAGGAACCGGTTGTTGAGAAGGAAGATGAGGTGTTAGAAGACGTCCCACTTGGTAAGTTAGCTAGTAAGAAGGATGATCTTGTGTTTAGTCCAAGTGTGGGGACGTTAGAGGATGTACGTTGTAAGAATGACCCAAAGTTGAGCTTCATTGTGATTATTAGGTTGATTCCGGGTAAGTTCAAACATTGGTGGATTGATTGTTTATTAGGTATGATTTTTGGGGTTTGGTTAGTCAATGCTTTAGGAGTTCTAAACTACTTGATGATTATGGCTCTGGTTAGTAAGAACATTAAGGAGAAGCCACCAGATTGATTTGGTTGAACACTCGGGAAAAGCCCGAGTTGTAAATTTTTTGTAACTTACTCGTTTAAATTTTTCTTTATGTGCTTTTGTTTTCGGTTTTTGTGTTTTGTGTTTTTGGTGTTTGCAGGTAATTCTGGAGATTCAAGATTTGGAATAGGTGAGTTTTGCAGGTCTAAGGTGCTGGTTGCTGGGAGAAATTCGACCATGGAACCTGGAGAGGAGAGAAAAAGAGATAGAAAATTTTTGGGGTCAAATTCCAAAAATTCTCTGGAAATCACGTTCCAAGCGTATCGCCTGGAGGTTGGTAGGTTATAGGCGATACGCTTGTATCCTTTGGCGGGCCGAGTTATGCAGTCCTAGGCGTATCGCTAGGGAGATTCATGGTGGTAGGCGATACTCCTAGGGGAGGTAAGTCAGAAAAATTTTCAATTTTTAAATTTTTATTATTTCTGTTTACCGAGTTTGTGATGGTTCGCTGTGGTCGATGTGCTGAGTCTCTGGAGTTTCAGGTGAACACGTTTCAACTTCTTTTATTTTATTTATTTTATTTCTGATTTGTTTTTGTTCCATTCCACATTGAGGGCAATGTGTGATTCAAGTGTGGGGATGAGATACTTTCGTATTGAGTCAGTCTTAGTCAGTCTTTTTATTTTTAGTGTCTTTTTAGTTTTAGTGTGTTTAATTGAGTCATAAAAATTGAAAAAAATTTTGAAAAATCGTTCAAAAATGTCCAAGATTCTGGCTGCAATTAAATGGAAAATGATAGGAAACTGGGAATTGACTGTCTAATTTGTGCTTGAATGTTAATTAATAATTAATTTGGGAAATGTGGTTAAGTATGGTTGAATGGAAAACATTACTAGTCTATGATGTGTCGGTAGGCCCAGCTGACCTAGGAGTAGCTTAAATAGCCTGTGTGTTTATTTGTTGTATAAATATGCTAATCAGTCTGCTAGTGGGTTCCCATTTTAGGAGTGATAGGGATTCTGAATCTGATGATTAGGAGGAAAGAGACCGCTTTAGGCTAGATACTCCTATGTCCTTAGAATTTCCAATGAACATAGTAGTTAATAATCTGGTTAATGAATTAGAGTGAAGGGGCAGAATACTCATGTACGAACTAAGGATAGTATCCCGTGGTAAGTACCTCTGATGATGTTCCAGATCTCGCGGGCAAAATACTCACGTATGATTTCGGGGGTAAGACCTTGTGGAAAAATACCTCTGATGATGCCCGTTGGTAAGTTAGGTAAAAGTAACCAATTAAAAAAAAATGAAACAAAAATGAGAAAAAGAAAAAAAGATGATAAAGTAGTGAATAAATGCTCAGAAAGTTGCATATAAATAATTAGTTATTCTTTGGACATCTTAGTATCTAGTTTAAGGGGGGGTGGAGAAAAAATATAAATTTGAATCAGTATTACCCTTTGCTTTGACTGAATATGATTCGAGATTTTTCGACTGATTGCCGTCCAGAGGGGTTCTTAGAGGCGATTTTGAGGACGAGGAACAGTAAGGAGATTAACTTGAAGGCTAGAGATCAAGCATTCGGTTCCTAATCGCGTGTCCGGTTTCTATCTTCTCTTTGATTTCTTTTGTACTTAACTTTAGACCATGTTTTCCTTTCAATTCTCTGTATTTGTTGCTGATCTTGACTGGATTATGGTCCTAGGCTAAGCACTTAGTGCCGCCTAGGCCGATCGATGACTATTTTGTGTTTCTGATTATTCTCGGTTTATGACAATCATATGTGTGGGTTGTGACTCTCTTTAAATTCCATTGGTTTTCTGTAATTGATGCATAAGTGTACTTAGTCTAGGGTTTCGGTTGATAATCAATACTTGCGTGATCTGCGGATGTCTTTCGGTTTGGGTTGGGTAATTGGTTTGTGTGACTTTGTGTTTGCAAATTGATATGGTTAGTTGATTCTGATTAGCCATAGGATTGATTATTAATTGTTTCCTTGGATTGTGTGTTCTGCTCTCTGAATAAGCTCAAAAGGATGACAGTTGTCGGGTAGTCGGGTTGGTTAATCATTTAGGATAACATTGTCTCAAAAGGAAATGCCCTAGGTTATTAGTTAATCTGCTATTTCGTGTTGGTTATAGAAAATCAGTGGTAGCTCCGGTTATTCTAGGTGTACCTTAGGTATATCCGAGGGTGGCTAGGGTAATTGAAGCGGGAAGGACTCAAAAGGTGAACCCTTGTTCGAGCGTTAGAGTAGTCAAAGTTAGGAAGGACTCAAAAGGTGAACTAACTAATCCGTGTGGTTATTCCAACCGAATAGGTATCTTATCAGTAACATCCGGTAAGTGGTCTGGGGGCTCGTAAGGTTTCTAGAGGTTGTGTCAGAAGATCCTGGTTCCATCATTAGTTTCCATATCCGAGAGTAGTCATTAGCATGAAATAGGAGTCTAGGTCTAGGTGGTACTGTTTCTCTAATCTAGTTTCCTCCTAGGTGTCTTTGTTTTCGGTTATTAGTTGATAGTCAGTTAGTTAGTTAATTTATTTAATCCTTAAGATCCAAAACCCAATTCAAATTCTCATTATTTCCATTTCTTAGGTCCTGGGTTAGTTTTGTCTATAGAGTGTCTCTAGGGTTCGATATTCCCGGTCTTGCCTTAGCTTAGCTACAATCCGACAGGTACACTTGCCTTAGGGTTCGGTTTAGTTTAGGTATTTTCGGTAAAATTAGGTGTGTCTAGGTCTAGGTTTAGGTCTAGGTTTTTATAGTATTTTTAGAGTCGTTCCGAGCACATCACACGTTAACCCACATATTGGACCCAGGATTATGGGATTGACATGTGTTAACAGCATAGGAGACAACCTCATGATTTATAGACATATAGATGTTCCTTAAGGTTTTTGGAGTTTTCACACAAACATAAGACACACGAGGCAATACCCTAGTTCACCGGTTCGGCTCGAGGTGGACCCTAGAATTCGCCAGTATGGCACCGGGCATGACCCCAGTTCGTCGGATCGACACCAGGTTTAACCCCAGGATTTTTAGGCTTGACCCCAAGATTTTTGGGCTTGACCCTAGGATTTCCAGTTATTAAAATTCATTCCTAACATGTGCAGGATATATCTAAGTGATTATGACCTAGGATGGCATGGCAATGCCAAATCCTATGATTTCGATATCGGTTAAGTAACGGCTTGAGTTGTTACTAAACATTTTAAAGTATAATTGCACTAAGGATGGGAAATCTGTACCAAAAGGAGCTCAACATTTAGGGTACACCCCAGGATGTAGAAGGTACGAATTACTTTCTTAATCTGTTTATCAGCCTTACATATTTGTTTGTGCAGAAAGGATAAAGAAATCACACAAGCATATAGTTCAAAAATGATTATATATATAAAGCCACCCCTTGGTTGGAGCAAAGTGTCCAACCACCTCAGGGTGGTTCAAAGTTAAAACCACAGGTGTTTAGCCTGTGGGTGGAGCATTGTAACACCGCGAATCAAACCTCCAGAAACCATTACAAAAGAAAATGTTTAAAAAAGCTTCACAAAACAAGGAAGAAAGTAAAAGACCATGGACTATTGAACGGTCTCCATGGCTGCTGCATCCTCAGCACTTTCACCTCCTTCCTTCGCTGCTTCCTCTCCTGCTTCCTTCTCTGCCCCAGCATCCTCGACCATCGGCTGCTCCACTCCAGTCCCAGATCCGGATACGCCAACAGGAAGGGTCACCTTGGCACCCTGGGCCTCAACAAAATCGTATCCTTGGGGAACAAAACCTACCAAAGCACGCAGCTGTTTCAACCATAGTTGCACATTCCAGTTGGGGTTGGTGTGACCCGCATCCTTTGCCTCCTTAGCCATCCTCAGCTTGGTCTGCAACACCGAAATCATGGCAGATTTCTTGAACGTCTCCACATTCTCCTTCAGATCCATCTCGTGTTGAAGTCGGGCCTTGACTACCTTCTTCTTATTTTCAAGCACCAGTTTTTGGGCCTTGTCATGCAGGGTTTTGGCTTTGGTAGCTTCTTTGTTGGCTTGAGCGACCCTGGATTTAAGGGTCTCGGCCTCAGCAGCGCGCCTCTTGGCGGCTTCGAGCAGCTCTAAGAGACAGGAATTGGCCTACGAAAAGGTAAGCACATGTTAAAACTTACTTTATATCTAACCACTAAATGATGTAATACAGAAACAACCAAGGGTTACCTGATGGGCGACGACCTCAGCATGTTGCACAAGCTCCTGGGGGATAGCTCAGCCAGTGGATGTTGGGCAGTAGCGGTGTTGGACCCTCGAGTTTTTCTCTTCATACCAGAGGCCCTGGATGTAGTGGCCCGGGATGCTGGGGTAGGTTCGGCTTTGACGGAACTCAAGATCATCAATTCCTGGTCGTCTCCTAACCCTGAAGAGAAGGCAACTTCGTGGTCATCGACATCGAATGTGGGGCAAGCTGCAAAAGACAAAATGACCCCGGATGTCAGCAGTCAGGTATGAAAGAAACTAACAAAATGCAGGGTTACTTACAACTAGACATGCTGACGGTAGGGTGAGAAAAGACTAGATGTTCGATAGCTCTGAATGCACGCTCAAACTCGGGAATTCCCAAGAATTTCTGCAAGTTACTCTCTGTCTCCTCCTCCTCAGGACCAATTTCCCTCAAATTCTTCGCTGCAAAGAATAACATTCAAGGTCAGATTGCATAATTTCAAATAAAAAACCCTAACATATAATGTAGGTGTGCCTACCCTCTACAACCCAAGTTTCTGGAAGCTGTTGACCACCTGGTATACTGGAACGCTTGACAAAGAAAACTTCACCCTTCCATTTACCATGTTGGGTAGCATTGGGGATGAGTTGCATGTCCTTCGAAATGGACTTAAACAAAAAACGGATGGACCCGTGTTCGGAGAAAAGAAAATTACCTGGCCGGAATGGGTGAAAGAGATGATCGGTGCTTGCAATTCTCGACTCGGGTGACGTAAAATACTCGAGTGTTAGGGTATTTATGGGCAAAAGAAGTTACAGGGTTGAAAGGATGTCAAGGGATGAGATTGAAACCGAAAAAGCAATTCCTGCGGACGAGATTAAAACAGGAACAATGACTCATCTTGGTTTGGAAATTCACAACTGTAAATCTTATCTACAAGCTGCGAATTTTGGGGGCAATTGTTATACCCTGAATTCTGACCCTAAATTTTACTGATAACCTCCAACAGCTTAAGACCCTGGATGTCAAGCATACAGGGACTGTGCTTTCGGTAACCTAAACCAGGATTTCTGTTTATGATTTATTTAATTACTATCCACAGGATGTAATGTACTCTGAATTTATCTATTTACTTAATCCCAGCATGCACGGATACCCTGCATGCTAGGACGGCGTTACTAATCTTTCTCTTTGACTCTATGTGACTAAGCCAGGAACGAGAAGGTAAATAACGGTCACGTAGACCCAGTCAAATTCGGAAGCACGTGTGGAAAAAGAGATCCGCCACCAAACTCGGTCAAATAACAGCCATAAGTCGTTGGAAGGAGATCCCTGGAATCTCGGAAGTTTAGTTAGGCTTATCTATGTATTAAAATGCGGCATAGGTTTTATTTTTCACTCTCTCGATCACTTGTATTCACACTAACACTTAGCAAGCAAGCCGCAAACACTTGTATTCGAATTGTTTTACGTGGAAATAGACAGGCAATGTGTGTTATCGTTTCCAATGGGGGATTTTATGCCGGTGGCCTTTGGAGACATCCAAGGGTTAAGGGCTTTTCCCCCTAACAAATCTCGGTGTTCCTAGTTGCATCCAGGGAAATTATTATTTGTTTTTCCATTTAGCTTATTCAAACCCAGAATTTTGACAAGTAAATTTAATTTTATAATCTGAACATCCAGGGCACCTTACCTCACAAACGAATTTGGTTACTGAATTTAGCTTTATAATTTTTAGCCTAAACAATTTGGCGTCCACCATAGGGCAATTGGTGTCAATATTTTTCCAAACTCTTGTTAGATTTATCTTTAACTTGATTTTTACAAAAATCTATCAAAAAATGGCAACATAACCAAGTACCTCAAATGCGACTACCCCTGCGAGCACTTCTACCACAACCAGCACTATTCTTCATCCTCCACCACCACGGGTCACCACATCAACAACCACTACTGTGAACCGCAACATTAGTAAGGCTACCAATCAGGGTGTCACAGGATCAGGACATGGTGGAGAGATCTCAATAATGGTCTCTAATGATAAGTTCCTTACCATGTTCACAATGGTATAGCAGTACATGGAGAAACAACATAAAGTAAATCAGGATATGTTTGGAGAGGTAGCCAGGTTGAGGTCAGAAATGAACAGGGTGGATCATACGCCCGTGTCTCTTGTCCAGGCCAGAAGGCTACAATACAACAGTCCTGGGAATGGATCTAGCCTAGCAGATGACATTCAAATCGTAGATCCAAGGTCTGCGTTTACTACTGCTTACACTACCTTGGCTGACAGAACCAAGATGTCTACATTTAGGGAATCTGCCACGAATCCTGGGGGCACCACTACCCAGGATGCTGGTAACATCCTTGGGACTCCTAATCTTAATGCCCATACTAATGAATCTATGCAGGATGCAGGTCTAAGCTCGGCAATGGCAAGGGAACTCAACAAAATTGAAAGAGATGATCTCGAGTGTTACTGGAGTGGTCCAACCTATCCCCTGAAGTGGCACCATCGAGTCATCGACTTTCAAGGTTTGCTTCCCCAATATGTGACGTGGAAATACCCAAGAGGTTCCAGACTCCCAGTATGAAACTGTACGATGGCACAACCGATCCGGAGGAACACGTGGCTCAGTATGGAGAGAATGGAGGTGATCTACATGCCCCCTGATATCAAGGAGGCATGCCTATGTAAAGGTTTCGGGTCGACACTCACAGGCTCAGCCTTGAAATGGTTGCTGAGTATTCCACCCTTTTCTATCACATATTTTCTCATTTAATTAACTTATTCAATAACCAGTTCTCTTGTAGTCGCAGTTTTGAAAAACTGACGGGTGATCTGTACAGGGTTTCTCCAGAATGCTAACGAATCTCTCAGGGATTATGTAAACAGGTTTGGCAAAGAGACCTTGGATATCCCTAGCATGGACATGGCTACCACTATCCAGGCTTTCAAGATGGGTCTCAAGAAGGATTCGCCATTCTATCAAGTTATTGTAATGAACCCCTGTCACAGACTTGATGAAGTAAGGCATAGGGCCCTACAATTCATCAGGCTTGAAGAGGACGAGAAATACAGGAAAAGCGCACGTTGCCCCAGGATACGGTTCCTCTATTAGGAATTCAGAACCAGCGCATCCAAGGTCCCAGAGGCCTAAACCCTATTCCAAACCCAATAATCCAATGGTTAACAGGGTCGATCAGGGTGAAGACGAGGATGATGAAGAGTATCCTACTTTTAATGAATTATGTTTTGCTATTGAGGTTGCAGATGTGATTAATGCTATACAGGACCTAGGGGACAAAGCGAGGTGGCCCAGGAAGACAGATAAACAAGCATCCTGAAAGGATAAGTCCAAATGGTGTGCGTACCATGAAGACTTTAGCCATGTGACCGAGGATTGCATAGCCATGCGTAAAGAGATCAGTTATCTGTTGAGCAAAGGCTTCCTGAAAGAGCTCCTGGGAGAAAAAAAGACAAATCCAAGGGCGCTGACCAACCTGCAAAATCCAGGGGTGCTGACCAAACCCAGGTTGCAGACAGATCACGCAGACATCCTGAGCGGGCAGCGTCCCCTTCCCCGGATGCAAAGGTAATTAATTTTATTTCTGGTGGATCTGATATATGTGGTACTTCTTATTCTACAGCTAAAAGGCATGCAAGGGAGACCAAGTCAGATGTACCCAGGAAGTCAGTCAGAGCCTCAGTACAAGCAGATCTGAAAGACGTTACCTTCGGTGAAGATGACAGGTGCAATGTCATTGACCCTCATCATGATGGGCTCGTGATTACGCTCTACATAGCCAATCACTGCGTGAAAAGGATCCTGATCGACGGGGGCAGTTCTGTCAACATTATTCAACTGGAAACATTGACAAAGATGGGGATACCCCAGGATGAAGTCATCGCCAAATGCACGGTCCTTGTAGGTTTCAGTGGCGAAACCAAGAACACCCTAGGAGAGGTGAAACTTTCGGTTTATGTTGAGTGGGTAAACTCGATGCAACGCTTTTGTGTCATGGATGCTCTGTTCGGATATAACATCATCCTAGGAAGACCCTGGATTCATGACATGAAGGTTGTCCCCTCGACCTATCATCAATGCGTTAAACTGCCAACACCCTGGGGAGTGGTCACCATCCACATCGATCAACAGGAGGCGAAAGATTGCTACACTTCATCTATGAAGATTTCAGCAAAATACCGCCAAGGATAGCAATTAAAGAAGAAGACCAGGGACATCCTAGAGGAAAGGGAACAGGATGTTAAACAAGTGGTCCTAGATCCCTCGCATTCGGGGAAAAAAGTGTCAGTCGGCACTAACATCCCTGGCCCCATTGAAAAAGAGTTGGTAGAATCCCACATCTCTAGAATGTCAACATTCGCATGGAATACTGAAGACATGGCAGGTATATCCAAAGATGTTATAACCCATAAACTTGGTATTGATCCCTCTTACAGGCCCGTGCATCAAAAGAGAAGAACGTATGCTCCTGAGAAGTATGTGATAATCCAAGAAGAGGTGGACCGTCTATTGAAGAATAAGATGATCAAGGAAGTTAATTTCCTAAGATGGTTGGCCAACGTGGTAGTGGTGGAAAAGAAAAATGGCAAATGGAGGGTCTGTGTGGATTATACAAACCTGAACCGTGCATGTCCTAAAGACGTTTTCCCCTACCACACATTGACTCCATGGTAGATGCAACAGCAGGTCATGAAATGTTAACATTCATGGATGCTACCTCAGGAATTCAACAGATTCAGATGAAGCCGAGCGACCAGGAGGATACAACATTCATTACACCCACAGGTATTTACTGCTATATTGTTATGCCCTTTGGATTGAAAAATGCAGGGGTAACCTATTAAAGATTGGTGAATATGATGTTCAAAGAAAAGCTTGGATAAACTATGGAGGTGTATATAGATGATATGGTGGTAAAATCCCTGAATGTCAGCACTCATGTCCAAGATGTTAAAGAATCTTTTGACATTTTAGACAAGTACAATATGAAGCTGAATCCAGAGAAGTGTCATTTTGTAGTGGGTGCTAGAAAATTCTTGGGTTACATGGTGACCAAAAGAGGAATCGAAGCTAGTCCAGAACAAATTCGTGCAATCATGAACCTTAAGTCACCCGAATCAACCAAGGATGTACAAAGGCTGACAGGCCGGGTTGCAGCCTTGAACATGTTTATTTCCAAATCCTCGGAGTGATGTCGAGATTTCTATGAAATCCTGAGGAAGAACAAGAAATTTGAATGGATGTCCCAACATGAGCAAGCATTCCAAGATCTGAAGGCATATCTATCTTCTGCACCCTTCCTGATGACCGAATCCAGGGGAGCCTTTAGCATTGTACCTTGCAGTTTCAAAAAACACGGTAAGTGCAGTCCTAACCAAGGATGCAGAAGGTCAACAACACCCAATATATTACATTCTTGACACTAAATCCAGGTATTCACATTTGGAAAAACTTATACTAGCCCTAAGTATGGCTTCTACTAAACTTAGACATTATTTTGAGACTCATACTATACATGTGAAAACTAACTACCCTATAAAGTCTGTTTTGAGAAAACCTGAGATGTCAGGGAGGATGGCAAAATGGTCTCTGAAGCTGAGTGCTTACAACCTGATTTGTGAAGCAAGAATAACTATAAAATGACAAGCTTTAGCGGACTTTGTGGCTGATTTCAGTAGTGACATCCAGAGTGAAGCAGATCAAGAATTCCAGACCTTACAGGAAGAAGAATTCTCAGGATGTTGGACCTTATTTATGGATGGGGCATCCAACATCAGGGGGACAGGCATTGGAATCATACTAAAACCGCCACAGGGGGACATGATACCCCAGGCTGTTAGGTGTGAATTCCAAGCAACCAACAACGAAGCAGAGTATGAAGCCCTGATTGCTGGTTTACAATTGGCCTTGCATCTTGTGATTCGGAACATCCAGGTATATGTCGACTCCCTACTTTTAGCTAATCATTATAATGGATCTTATGCAGTGAAAGGGAGAAACTGGCCAAGTACCTAGAAGTTGTAACGGCTATATCCCAGGATTTTCAAACTTTCAACATACAACAAGTACCCAAAGAGGATAATGCTGAGGCAGATGCACTAGCAAATCTCGGGTCAGCATCCAAGGCAATGGAAGATATACACATCCCCATAATCCACATATTAAGTCCAGCAATCAACCAACAGGAAGACTCACAAAATACGGACCCTGGGGGCAGGGTCTTGGCATCCGATACCCAGGACATGCAACAACCTGGTTCCTAGGATAACCTGTCGTCTTGGATAACACCTATCATAGACTATCTACAAAATGGTTCCATCCAAAAAGAGGAAAAGGATACTAGAGCATTCAGAATCAGAATGGCCAGGTCCGTTCTTATAAAAGGAAAATTGTATAAAAAATATGTTGCAGGAACATATTTGAGATGCTTGGAAGATGACGAAGCTCAGGAAGTACTCAAAGACATTCACAAAGGTGACTGTGGAAATCATACATGGGGCAGGTCCCTAATGTCTAAAATCCTGAGAACATGCTACTTTTGGCCATCCTTGAGAAAGGATTCCCAGGACTTTGCCCTCAAATGTGATGCTTGCCAGAGACACGCAAATATCCCTCATCAACCTGCTGAACCCTTGCATCCTATCCCTGCATCCTCGCCCTTTATGAAGTGGGGAATGGACATTGTGGGAAAGCTACCCAGGGCGCCAGGAGGTAAAGTCTTCATGTTAGCAATGAATGATTACTTCTCAAAGTGGATAGAGGCCGAAGCATATGTCCAAGTCAGAGAGAAAGAATTCATTTCATTTATCAAGAGGAACATCATAACAAGATTTGGTATACCCTCCGAAATAGTGTGTGACAATGGATCTCAGTTCATTGGCAAGAGGACTACTAGATTCTGTGAGAGTTGGGGGATAGAAATGATAACTTCTACACCAGTGCATCCTCAGACTAATGGCCAGGAAGAGTCTAGTAATAAGATCATTATCAACAATTTGAAGAAAAGGCTCAAGGAGAAGAAGGGAAAATGGGCAGAAGAATTACCATTAGCATTGTGGGCTGATAGAATTACATCTAAGAATGCTACAGTCCAGACCGCATTTTCCTTGGTCTTTGGCACAGAAGCAGTCATTTCGACAGAAATGGTGGTCCCAACATTCAGGGTTATCATCCAGACCCAGGATGCAAATAGCGAATCCTTGGCTGACGACCTTGACACCGTGGATGAGTTACGAGAACAAGCTGCTTGGAGAATGCACGCATATCAACAAAGAATCTCTAAAACCTACAACAAACATGTGAGGATTCGAAGATTCAGGGCAGGAGACTTGGTTCTAAGGAAGGCATTCCAAAACACGACGAATCCAGGGGATGGTAAGTTAGCCCCTAAATGGGAAGGTCCCTATCTAATTGATTCAGAAGCAGGTAAGGGGGCATACTGGCTCGCTAACATGGATGGTGAATTATTACCAAGACCGTGGAATGCGATTCATTTAAAGGCCTATCTTATGTAAGTATAGTACCCCAGGATGCTGCATCTCAGGTATGTCTCCTAACTGAAAAGTCGATCAAGGTATTTCTCTTACATTATTCATACTTCTGTTTTATTCTTATTTTCTCATTTTTGTTATTTTCTATAAAAACTATTAACTCTTTTGGTTGAGACTTTTGGATTAAAACAGATAACTGACCCTAGATGCATGAAGCCCAGGGATGTATTTCTCCTAAGTTAGAGACTAGTCATCTCTCCTCCGTTCAAGGTATCTAGTATACCTTCTAAGGTTTCAGAGGATATCACCTCTCTAGTTTGGGTAATCGCCTGTACCGCACGACCCCCGCCTATAACGCACGTTAACCCACATATTGGACCCAGGATTATGGGATCGACCTGTGTTGACAACATGGGCGACAACCTCATGATCTATGGACATATAGGGGTTCCTTAAGGTTTTTGGTGTTTTCACACCAACAAAAGACACACGAGGCAATACCCTAGTTCGCCGGTTCGGCTCGAGGTAGACCCTAGAATTCGCCAGTACGACACCGGGCATGACCCCAGTTCGCCGAATCGGCACCGGGTTTGACCCCAGTATGTTTGGGCTTGACCCTAGTATGTTTGGGCTTGACCCAGTATGATTGGGTTTAGTCCCAGGATTTTTGGGTTTGATCTTAGTTATTAAAATTTATTCCTAACATGTGCAGGATCTATCTAAGTGATCATGACCTAGGATGGCATGGCAATGCCAAATCCTAGGGTTTCGATGTCGGTTAAGTAACAACTTAGGTTGTACTAAGCATTTAGAAGCATAATTGCACTAAGGATAGAAGATATCATTTACTTGCACAAGACGGAGTTTCGCATTCAGGGTCTATCTCAAGATGTAGAAGGTATGGATAATTTTCTTGACATTTTTTATCATGTTTACGTGTTTGTTTGTGCAGAAAAGATAAATATATCATACAAGCATATAGTTCAAAAGCAGATATTTATATATAAAAAGTAACCACCCCTTGGTTGGAGCAAAGTGTCCAACCACCTCAGGGTGGTTTAAAGTCAGAACCACAGGTACTTAGCCTGTGGGTGGAGCATTGTAACACCGGGAATCAAACCTCTGGAAACCATACAAAAAACATTTTTTTAAAAAGCTTCACAATAAACAAGGAAAGAGATAAAAGACCGTGGATTATTGAACAGTACCTACGGCTGTTGCATCTTCAGCGCCTTTATCTCCTTCCTTCACAACTTCCTCACCAACATCCTTCTCACCCCCAGCATCCTCTGTCATTGGCTGCTCCTCTCCAGTCCCAGATCTAGATGCACCAGCAGGCAGGGTCGTCTTAGCACCTTGGGTCTCAGCAACCTCGTACCCTTAGGGAACAGCACCACCCAGGACACGCAACTGTTTGAGCCACAATGGCACAGTCCAGTTGGCATTGACATGACCCGCATCCTTCGCCTCCTTAGCCATCCTCAACTTAGTTTGCATCACCGAGATCATAGCCGATTTCTTGGATGTTTCCACATAGTCCTTAAGGGCTATCTCATGTTGGTTCCGGGCCTCAAGTGCCTTCCTCTCGTTTTCGAGCAGCAGCTTCTGAACCCTGTCATGCTGGGCCTTAGCCTTGGATGCTTCCTTGTTAGCCTAGGCAACCCTGGATTTCAGAGTGTCAGCCTCAGCGGCGCACCACTCGACGGATTCGAGTAGCTCCAGGAGGCGAGAATTGGCCTACAAAAAGGTAAACGCAAGTTAAAAACTGACTCCATGTCTAAGTATGAAATGCAGGAACAACCAAGGGTTACCTGATGGGTGACAAGCTCAGCATGTTGTACGAGATCCTGGGGATACAGCTCAGCCAGGGGATGTTGGGCAGCGGCAGTGCTAGATCCTCGGGTCTTTCTTTTCAGTCCGGAGGCCCTACATATAGTGGCTCGGGATGCAGGAGTAGGTTCAGCCTTGACGGTGCTCAATATCGTCAAGTCCTGGTCGTCAGCTAGCCTAGAGGAGAAGGCGGCCTCGAGGTCATTAATATCGTATGTAGGGGCAGCTGCAAAACAGAACATAACCCAGAATGTCAGCGAATCATGTATGTAAAAAACTAACAAAATGCAGGGTAACTTACAACTCGACATGCTAATGGTAGGTTGAGAAAGGGCCGGATGCTCTATTTCCTTGAATCCAGGTTCGAAATCGGGGATACCCAGGAACTTCTGCAGATTACTCTCCGTTTCCTCTTCTTCGGGACCGGTTTCTCTCAAACTCTTCGTTACAAAGAACAACATTCAAGGTCAGATCATATAATTTCAAATAAAAACCCTAACATCTAATGCAGGTATGTCTACCCTCTACAACCCAAGCTTGAGGAAACTGAAGACCACCTGGAATGCTGGAACGCTTTACAAAAAAGAATTTACCCTTCCATTCACCATGTTGGGTAGCGTTAGGGACGATTTGCATGTCCTTCAAAAGGGACTTGAACAAGAAACGGCTGGAACCATGGGATTTCAGTTCGTAAGCCAAGGCTATCTCCGGCAGGCCGATTAGGTGTTCAAAGGAACTGTTCAGATGATCTAGGGTTCCCAGGATGCGGCATACAACAAGAAGGGTTTGGGCATATGGAAGGCCTGTGGCCTCAAAGAACTCGGCAACAAGACCGAAAAAGGGGAAGGATAAATCCATGCTGAATGGGGTGAACGGAAAGCAGACCCAGGTTGGAGAGACGAAGTCCAACCTCAACCTAGGGTCGAAAGCCCTAATGACAGTAGAAGGAGGTAGAAGACCAGAATCTTTCACCAATGCGATTTCATTGTTGGTGAAAGTACACTTTTCTTGTTCGGGATGGAGGAGAAATTTCTGATCAAGAAAATCTTCCACCCCGGCAAGAGAGACGGTGGGTTCTCGGCGGACTCGACGCTTGGTCATGGTTCGAGAAACGAAAAAGGATTCGGAGAAAAGAAAATTACCTGGCCGGAATGGGTGAAAGAGATGATCGGTGCTCGTAATTCTCGACTCGGGTGGGGTAAAATACTCGAGTGTTGGGGTATTTATGGGCGAAAGAAGTTACAGGGTTGAGAGGACGTCAAGGGATGAGATTGAAACCGAAAAAACAATTATTGCGGACGAGATTAAAACGGGAACGATGACTCATCTTGGTTTGAAAATTCATAGTTGTAAATCTTATGTAGCTGTGAATTTTTGGGGCAATTGTTATACCCTGAATTCTGACCCTGAATTTTACTGATAACCTCAGACAGCTTAAGATCCCTGGATGTCAAGCGTACAGGGACTGCGCTTTCGGTAACCTAACCCAGGATTTCTGTTTATGATTTATTAAATTACTATCCCAGGATGTAATGTACTCTGAATTTATCTATCTACTTAATCCCAGCATGCACGGATACCCTGCATGCTAGGATGACGTTACTAATCTTTCTCTTTGACTCTATGTGACTAAGCCAGGAACGAGAAGGTAAATAACAGTCACATAGACCCAGTCAAAGTCGGAAGCACGTGTGGAAAAAGAGATCCGCCACCAAACTCGGTCAAATAACGGCCATAAGTCGTTGGAAGGAGATCCTTGGAATCTCGGAAGTCTAGTTAGGCTTATCTATGTATTTAAACGAGGCATAGGTTTTATTTTTGTCACACCCCAACCAACGGCGGAATACGTTGGGGCATGAGGATTGTTCAGATGCTCATGACAACTAATATAGTTACCAAATTTAAACATGTCACTCATTAAACATAAATAATGTCATACAACTAGTAATATCCAAACAAACAAATAGAAAGTCTTATTTTAATCTTAATCTAGGTCCAAAAGCATGTCCTAAGCGTCCACGATAAATCATCAGTTATGTCCTGCAACATGTACAACATAATAAAGTCAACTACTAGAGTTGGTGAGTAAACATAGGTTTGGGCACAGAATGTAAGTAAAACATGCGATCTAACGTTACGTGGAAATGCCTAAGTATGAAAGAACATGTAATGAAATAAAGCAAGTACAAGTGGAGTGCATAAACCAATCCTGACACTTAGGTTACCAATCACTCGACGCCAAAACCGGTCAAGTCAAGTGGGACATCACCCCAATAGATCTATTATTGGAACCCATGCTTTTTACAGTTAATGTTACGCGAATGATCAAGAAACATAATGAAAGAACAACATGCAATATGACATACAGTTCACATACAAGCAAAACGCATAATAACGAACAAGAATCGCATTTGAGTTAAATAAAAAATATATAGTATGAAAGTTCGATAAGTGTACATGTTACACCCCAAAACATAAAATAAAAATGGGGCTATGAATACTCACCTGATAAGCTAAGCAGGTGACAAAGAACGAGCAACGAACGAGAATAACTAACCCTGATGAAAACCTAAAGAATTCGAAGAATTGACAATTGTAAAGACCGATCGATCAGACTATGCTTTAAACGATTAATTGGGGAATTTATTTATTATTTATGTCAAAAAAAATTTATTTAATAGTTATTGTTACTAAAAGACCCTTTTATGATCATAAATGCCACTTTTGATAATTATGTAAAGATTAGGGTTAAAACTGTAATTTCTTAAACTTAGGGGTTAATTATGTCAATTCAACAAAGTCTTAAAAATATAATTTTCCAGAATTTAGGGTTTATAATATCATTACTAAAACATCGTAACAATTCTGAAAATTTCTTATCTTTAGTAAAATTACACTTTTACCCCTTAAGTTTCAATAATTACATAAATGGCCCAAAAGTTGTAATATTTTGCGACGGTCATATTTAGACTTATGAAAACCTTAACATATGTTTATTAACATCTCAAAAGTGGGTTAGTAAGTTTCATTTGCTACAAAATTGTTAGATTACAAAACTATGTGATAAAACACTTACTTTAACGGGTCAAAACGCATAACTCTTAGGTTTTTGATAAAAGGTCAGTTTTTATGGTTTGGAAGAATCATAATATACTTAAAAGATTATTTAGAATAGACTACAACTCTTGGTAAATGGTAATTATGATTTTTGGTAGTTTTTCCCCAATTAAAGTGTGCATTTAAGGTTTGACTTTTAAAACAGGGCAGTTTTGGTCAAATCCAGCAATGAGGTATTGTAAAGCACACAAAAACAAGAAAATTTTATGAAGAAACTTACTCGTGAAAGTAGAAGGAAGCTGGTCAAATCAGAAGGTCAAACTGCTTGACTTTGACTTTTGAAAACGCAAACGAATGGACAAGGCACGAAATTGAGGCTTCAAGAAGCTTGAGGGATGTTCATAGAAGCAATATCAACTGGTATCTATAGGGTAGAGGGTCGTTTATGGTTTGAATTGAGCATAATGGTGATTTTGGTAAGTCTTGGAAAGAAAGTCTAGAAAAGTAAGAATGGAATTAATTAAAACTGATTATGGAAATCAATTTAATCATGGAATTGGCTTGGAGAATAAGTTAGGGGACTTTAGGATCAAAATATAGAAAAAAAAACCAGACCAAAAACGAGTTAAAAACGAAGATTTTATGCCAAAAAAACCTAAGACTCGAGCTGGTCGCGATCAGCAAAAGAAAACAGTATTAAATAAAAGAAACCAGTGACAAAACATGAATGTAGCGCTGTCACGATGGTTAGGGCGCTGAACCTTTGACCCGGAGGTCGCGGGTTTGAAACTTGCGGCCATCAGTACCCATTTTTTTATTTTTATTTTCCTTCCTTTCATTCTTTATTCATTTAATTTTTTTCTTCTTTTCGCTCGTACACCTTCGTTACTTATCCGAATGACCTCAAATTTTAAACACAAGCTCGAAATATATGAAAGAACATCATCAGACTAAAAAATATGATTTTCAAGCTTTGCGGATCGCCCGGTTAATTCCCGGATGTGCACGAAAACCGAGATTTCGTTATTTGCGCTTCGACCTCCGATTTCCACGAAACTTCACACGGGCCTACTTGTGTGCGTGACTAGTATTACCCACAAGTTTAATACGTGTTCGGATTCGCGTAATCGCTCGGTTTGACTTAAATAACAAAAACGATCGAATTAACGATTTAAAATGCAATAAGTGCAAGACATCCAAACGATTCACGAATGATTCATTAAATGACATAAGTAAACATATACAAATGATAAACGAGATAATAAAATGAAATAGAACATGATTCTTCATTGATTATCAATCAGGATTACAAGTTCGGGTCGGGTATAATCAAATGAAAAAAACCGAAATGTTACAGTCTCCCCTACTTTAGGAAATTTCGTCCCGAAATTTAATCTCGAGAAGACTGTGTGAACAGGTGCGGATATTTAGTCTTCATTTGGTCTTCACGTTCCCAGGTAAACTCTGGTCCACGTTTAGACTCCCAACGAACTTTGACAATTGGAATACGACTGCGCTTGAGCTGCTTGATTTCACGATCCATTATTTCCACAGGTTTCTCAACAAAATGCATAGACTCATCGATCTGGACGCCCTCAAGTGGAACATGGATGTCCTCGTCAGCCAAACATTTTCGAAGGTTTGAAACATGGAAAGTAGGGTGGACTTTAGCCAATTCAGGGGGAAGATCAAGTCGATAAGCCATTTTTCCAACTTTCTCTAGGATTTTGAAAGGGCCAACGTAACGAGGTGCTAGTTTTCCCTTTTTGCAAAATCTAAAGACGCCTTTCCAAGGAGATACCTTTAGGAGGACAAGGTCGCCTTTTTCAAACTCAAGGGGTCTGCGTCATCTATCAGCATAACTCTTCCGACGACTTCTAGCAGTGAGCAAATGATCACGAATCAGGGAGATTTTATCAATCGTTTCCTGAATCAACTCAGGACCGGTGATTTGAGATTCACTGACCTCGGTCCAACAGATAGGCGAACGACATTTTCGACCATAGAGAGCTTTGAACGGGGCCATACCAATGCTCGAATGATAGCTATTGTTATAAGAGAACTCGATCAATGGCAAAAAGGAACTCCAACTCCCACCATAATCAATGACACACGCTCGAAGCATGTCCTCGAGAGTCTGAATGGTGCGCTCAGACTGACCATCTGTTTGAGGATGGTAGGTGGTGCTGTAATCCAATTGAGTCCCCAAGGAAGAATGAAGAGATTGCCAAAAATGCGACATAAAACGACTATCGCGATCAGATATGATACTCAAAGGAGTGCCATGGCGGAAAACGATCTCCTTGAGATAGATCTGAGCCAATATCGCGGCTCCATCGCTTGGTGCAAATCTGTAGAAGGTAAGAAGGTCAAGTACGGTGGAGTCGGATTTGAGTCCTCAGCTAAATCTAAAACTGTTGCAAAAGATTCTTCTTCGAAAATTTTGAAATCTACAAATGCTAAGGCTCGAAATCCTACTTTGGAAACCGACTGTGACAAGGTTGAACCATGGGTGACTTATCGGTTAAAGGGTTCCAATAGGATTTATAGTGACAAAGAATTTCCTTTGGATATGGTGAACCCGAATTTAATCGATCAAATTTTCTCATGTAAGTATGATCCAGCATATGATCCTAAAGTGCGAAATGTGCCCATTAAGAGGGGAAATAGCAGCAGTGCTAATGTAATGGACACATTTCAATCTGAATCTGAGTCTGGGTTGGTAAACAGAGTGAACAGAGTGAAAATTTCTGTTGAAAAATCGTCAAATAAGAAAACAACAAAACCAACCGTTCAAACACCACCGAAAGGTTTTTATGATAAAAAACAACCGAATTTCAGAAAATCCAGTCCATTTTTCAAACGATCTCAATTTTATAATGATGAAGGATTTTATGATGAGTTTGGTTGTGGACCAAATCAATCTGGTTTTAGGAAAAGTTCAAAATGGGTTGATTTTGAAGGTCAAAATGAATATGATTCAAGGTTTGGTGGGTATAGAAACAGATCTAAGAATTTTAGGGATCATCGTTTTTCTGAGAATCCTTATGCTAGAAATCAGGCTGGATTTTATGATGATTGTTCAGGAAACATGTCTGGATATGAGTCAGGACGTAACGATGAGTTTGGACATCGTTATGTGTCTAAAAAGCAAGGTGTAAAACCCAAGTTTCAAAAACGGGTTGTTGAGTCCGAAGTGGATGACAATGCGAGTGAAAAAGTCATAATTGATAAAAGAAAGTGTTTTAAATGCAAAACTCGTGGTCATACATATCGGACTTGCCCGTTGAAGAAATCCAAATCCACCAAATTTGACACAGAAAAGTCTGACGATATGTCTGAAGGCTATCAAACTGATACTAAGAAAAAGGTCAGATTTGTGGATGAGCAAGACAGAATTCATTCTAATGAAAAATCATCAGATTTTCATAAAAATGAAAAGAAATCAGAAAATGAATTTTCAAAGACAAAATCAATTTTGAAAAATTCTGCTGCAAGCTCCAAGGGTTCTACAACTGATGGACAAAAACCTAAGGGTTCGTCCATGGCAGGTAAAGATTTTGTTGAAGATGACGGTCGACCCAAAGCGTCAAGCTTGGGTTCGTCCCGAAACTAATCTTCTGTTGTAATTTATGCAGGGATCTTCGCGACAACTGATGAACAACATCTGGGTTGTTGATAGCGGAGCATCTCGGCACATGACCGGAGACATATCTTTGTTGCATGATGTGAAATACTTTGACGGAGGTAAAGTAACATTTGCTGGGAACAAAGGAGGTCAAGTAACCGGTATTGGTAAACTTTCGAACGGTGATGTCACATTTGACAAAGTTAAATTTGTTCAAGAATTGGAGTATAATCTTTTGAGTGTCTCCCAGATTTGTGATAAACGTTTCACAACTGCTTTCACTGGGAGTGAATGTTTAATACTGAAACCTGAATTCAAGATTCCTGATGAATATGTGGTAATGCGAGCACCGAGATTCTCAAACTTGTACATGCTCGACATGAATTCAGCAAAAGCAACGGTCGCAGGTCAATGTTTCTTGTCAAAGGCATCCGAAAGAGATTCCGTTATGTGGCATCGTCGCATGGGTCACATCCATTACAGAAAGATGAACGAACTAGTGCGGAGGGGTCTTTTTGAAGGGGTTCCAAAGCAACAGTTTGTGTTTAATGATGTGTGTGTGAGCTGCAAGAAGGGTAAACAGAAAAGAAAATCCCATCCACTGAAGAAATATCACTCTATTGAGGTCCCGTTAGAGCTACTTCATATGGATTTATTTGGTCTGGTGAATCGAGCAAGTATTTCGGGAAATTGGTATTGTCTGGTGGTTACTGATGAATTTTCAAGATATTCGTGGGCTGATTTTCTGGTCTCTAAGGATGAAACGCCAAGAATTTTCATCAATTTGATCACAACACTTGAATCTTTATACAAATTGAAATTTAGGAGAATTCGGAGTGACAATGGCACGGAGTTTAAGAATTTAACCGTGAGGACTTTTTGTATGGAAAAAGGATTTGTGCATGAATTCAGCACACCATACACACCTCAGCAAAATGGCGTGGCAGAAAGAAAGAATCGCACAATTATTGAAACAGTACGTACAATGTTGGCTGATGCTCAATTACCTGTTCCTTTTTGGATAGAAGCTGTCAACACTGCGTGTTATATGCTAAATCGAGTGTTTACCGTAAAGCGTCTTGGAAAGACATGCTATGAACTTCTGAAGAATCGTAAGCCGAATCTCGATTATCTAGAGCCGTTTGGGTGTCCCTGTACCGTATTGGCTGCTGCAGGAAAATTTGATGACAAGGTCTTTGAGGGACTGTTTGTTGGTTATTCAAATCGGAAGAAACGTGTTTTCAATAAGCAGACCGGTACGGTGGGTGAATATCTGCATGTGGATTTCCAATCATATACTTTACCACCCAGAGGCGTTGGACCGGACTGGTTGTTCGATTACAAAACTTTGTTTGAAAATTTTGAATTGACGCCAGAAGTATCTGATGAACAACTTACTAGAGTTTTCATTGAATTACAAGATGATACTCCGGTGTTAAACATTCAAACTCTGCCAACTCCGAGAGTGTCTGTTGCTGATGAGTATTTGACCGAGACATCTAATGATACGACTTTTGCTGCTGATGATATGTCTTCTGAAGATGATAGTGAATTTCATGAAGCCGTGACACATCAGGTGGAAATTTCTGCTCAGCAACCTGATCCACAAGTTGAATCTATGTCTGGTGAAGCTGATGTTCCTACAACTGAGAATGTGGTGGTTGAGGAAGATCCTGTTCCTGATTTACCTGAAGCGGTGGTTGTTCCTATTCATCAAACACTCCGGATAAACACCATTCATCCACAAGAAAATATCATTGGTGATTTAAATGAAGGAGTTCATACAAGACATCAAATTGAGAGTGGTTCTTTACTATCTGTTCTGGAATCTGGTATTCAAGAGGAAGTATTTCATTCATGCTTTATATCCCAGATCGAACCGAAAAATGTTAAAGAAGCTTTATTAGATGGTTCGTGGGTTGAAGCAATGCAAGAAGAATTGCTAAAATTTCAAAAATTGGGTGTGTGGCATTTGGAAGATTTACCTGACGGTAGCAAAGAGCCGTGTGGTACACGGTGGGTTTACAAGTGCAAACGGGATGATCGTGGGATTATCGTCCGAAACAAAGCTCGTTTGGTTGTTCAAGGTTTTTCTCAAGAAGAAGGGATAGACTTTAACGAAGTGTATGCTCCTGTTGCCAGAATTGAAGCAATCAGAATATTTTTGGCGTTTGCTGCACATCGTGGGTCAAACAACCTCCGGGATTCTTCGATCCTGATTATCCGGAGAAGGTTTATAAGTTAGACAAAGCTTTATATGGTCTCCATCAGGCTCCTCGAGCTTGGTATGAGACGTTGTCTACTTATTTACTCGACGACGGGTTTAAGCGTGGGTTGGTTGATCCTACTCTTTTCTGTCGTAAAAACGGGGGAGGATTTTCTTCTGGTACAGATTTATGTCGACGATATTATTTTTTGTTGTTCAAACGAGAAGTTATCGAAGGATTTCGAGACTTTAATGCAAACAAGGTTTCAGATGAGTTCGATGGGAGAAATGTCTTTCTTCTTAGGATTGCAAGTTCAACAATCTGATAAGGGTATCTTCAGACATCAGTCGAAGTATGTGAGAGATGTCCTGAATCGGTTTAAGGTGGAAGACGTTCGAATTCCTGGAACTCCTATTCAGCTGTCGCATGGCCTATGTCCTGATGAAAACGGTGAAGAAGTTGAAGTCACTCGTTATCGGGCCATAATAGGTTCACTGATGTATTTAACAGCTAGTCGAACTGATATAATGTTTGTTGTTTGTTTGTGTGCCAGGTACCAGGCAGCTCCTCGTGTTTCTCAAATGAATGCGGTTTTGCGAATTCTTGCTTATCTGAAGGGTAATTCAGATCTCGGGATCTGGTATCCTCATGATGATAAGTTCGACTTATCGGCATATACGGATTCGGACTACGGCGGTTGCAAGATTAACTTTAAGTCAACCACGGCCGGATGTCAGTTTCTCGGCGATAGGTTGGTATCTTGGCAGTGTAAGAAGCAGACTTCTGTTGCTACATCCACGGCTGAAGCTGAATACATAGTAGCTGCTAGTTGCTGTTCTCAGGTTTTATGGATTCAACAGCAGATGTGGGATTACGGTTTGAAGTTTCTTACTACTCCAATTTACATAGATAATTCGGCCGCTATTTGCATAACAAAAAACCCCGTACACCACTCTAAAACGAAACACATTGATTTTCGTTATCATTTCATCCGGGATTGTTTTGAGAAACACCTGATTGATTTGCATAAGATCCATACTGATTTTCAAAAAGCGGATCTTTTTACGAAAGCTTTTGACAAAACCCGCTTTCGTTGTCTTTTGCAGATCAACGGCATACAAAAGTTACCGGTCGAGTAACTTTCGGTTGATCATTTTTGCTTTTTGTTTTCTTATACAAAAATCCAAAAATAGTGTTTGGTATTTTAGGGGGAGAAAAGTATCAGAAAATATAAAAAAATGGAAAAATGCAAAAAGTAAAAAAAAATGGAAAAATGAAAAATTGAGAAATTGATCCGACCAAGCGAGAAATGATATTACATCGGCGTGTGTTATCAACCATGGATAAAGTAAAACAGAAAAGCTGTAGGTTCTTGTTTGGTTAGTTAAGTGCGTAAGGGTAAATCTGATATGTGCTAGTATGATATAAACATAAAAATATTGCTTGTTTAATTGTGAGATACATCATGATGATTATTGTGTGATCTTGGCATTAAATAAAATGAAAAAGCAAAAACAGAATAAGAGATGTTCTGGTGTACGCATGTTTTCATTTTGCAAAGATTTAAACTTGTTTGATTTTCATTATTTTGTCAAACGATCGGACTTTCTCTGCGTATCGAAAGATCGACCTGATTGTTGTTCGTTTGACGTTCTGCTTTATTTTCTTTGGTGTTTCGTATAATCCATCGGACTTTCTCTGCGTGTACGTAAGTGTAGGTCCAAAAACAACAACCCTTCACGATATTCTATCAATCACGAGTGCGGAATCCAAGTGATTGATTGATTCAAGATAAGAGATGAGAAGAAACACGAAGAATACGAAGATTAAACGTTAAAAACTTGATCTTTGCACACAAGATGAACTTGTCGGGTACAAGATAAGAATCGTAAACTCTGTCTCTCAGGTTTACGATCGTGAACAACTAGAATCAGCCCCCTAAATGGTAAACCAATGGGGCTTATATAGCCACCCCATTGGGTTTACTATTGGGCCCCTATTGATCTTAAACCCAAGCCCAAGCCCATATCTAATAGTAAACTAGTCCACTAATCTAAATAAACCCTCTAAGCCCAGCCCAACTAATCTAATATTACAAGCCTCAAAATCTAGCCTCTACAATCTTCCCCTAGGCTTGTGATATTAAATGTCTTTGATCTTTGAAAATCTTCTTCTTGACTGGCCTGCATAGATGTTGATGAAGATTCTTTCCGCAGAAATCTTCAGTGAGTTTCATGACGGGCACTTGGGACTTCCTTTCGATCAGCATCAGCTTGAACTTCTTGAAATGAACAAGCAATGAAATGGAGGACTCTCATTGACTTACTTTTCTTGAAAGAACTGGTTCTTGCTGAATCCTAGGTAACTGTCTTGAATCTCCAAAAATTAGAGGTAAAATTTTGAAAACCTCTAACTATGAAGAACTTGATCGTTGATCTTGGATCTTCATGATCTCTAACTGCTCTCTGCATCATTTTCTTCATCAATTGACTTTAAAATCTTCAGCTTCCCCTAAACACGTGAACATCTTCTTTGAAGCTCTTTTGAAGCTTTTGGAAACTTGTAAAGACACCAACAACTTCCCCTGAACAGTTTCTTTTCAGATGGAAGTCTTGTCCGGCTGGTTCTTTAACTTTGAGCAGCAGCAGCATCTTTCTATCATCAACCTGTCTGACACACATTTGAAAAAAAAATATACTCCACCAGACATTTGATGACTGGTCTTTGGGTTAGAGGGTAATTATCATCTGTTCGATTGATTCAAATTAACATTATTTTAACCAAAAACCCTAATATAGATTATGGGTTTTCTATAAAACTTCCCCTGAACCCAAGACCTCTAAAGACTTCCCTTTAGCTGATAACTTCCCCTCAGCTAAGGACTTCCCCTGAGATAATACATATTATCCTCGAGTTCCCTTCGGATACTATGTATTATGGAAGTCTTTTCGGATAATACTTATTATCCTCCCTCCTTCCCCTAAAAATTTGTCAAGATCTGACGAAGGAAGTCTTTTCCATTAGATAATAAGTATCATCCTCGAGTTCCCTTCGGATAATACTTATTATCTCATACTCCTTCCCCTAAAAATTTGGCAAGATCTGTCGGGGGCATATTGTCATGCATTAAAACCCATGAAAAACACATTTTGACTTCTCAAATCGACCTGGCCAAGACGAAAACACACCAAAAAGAAATTAACAACTCACACACGAAAGATATAAACTAAACAAATACTTACCAAACCAAACATGAGAAAGTTTACAAGGGATCAAACCGTATGAATCTGACTGAGGAACCCTTTTCAGCTTCAGTTACTCAACTAGTCCAGGTGATTGCCGGTATGTTTGTCCGCTTTAAACTCAAACCCGTTTAATCCCAACCGAATGCGTCATGTTTAATATAGTACAATATTACCATCAGGTCGGCCGCTAAGCACGCAAAGAAGACCAACTGAGTGATTATTTATTCTCTTTTCTTTTTCATTACTTTTTCTTTTCTTTTTCTTTTCTTTTTCTTTTCTTTTTCTTTTCTTTTCTTTTCTTTTTATTATGTGGTGTAGTCATGACAGCAGAGACATGGCGTGTGAGAGAGTGAATACTAGGTAATTACCACTCTCAACCCATTTTTGCCAGGACTCAGTCTTTTAAACCATGCAACCTGAGATGGGAAACTAAACATATATATCTTTTAAGTTCACTGCACTTACATTGGTGGTCATACGATTAGGTCGAGCCTACCGAGCATATCACCGTGGAGCTTGCCTTTCACTTCCACCTTACGCGTGTCAGCCATCTCCAACTCGAACATTCATTTTACTTCCCCTAAACATCTCAAAAACAAGACACAAACAATTAAAAAATTGAAAAGCACACAATTTTTGAGGGGTCAACTTTTTCTTTATCTTTACATTTCTTCCCCTTGCTTTTTGATTTTTAATGCCACAATTTTGTGAACATCATTTTTTTTAAACAATAAAATTAAAACACACAAACACACTTAAGTGAACAAAACACTAAATATTGCAGACATCTGGCCAAGCTAACTTTCAAAGTATTGATTTGAAAATTTTAGAAAATTGGGTTTCATGACATGCACACTTCATTGCATTTGAGGTCAAACACATAATCAATCAACTGCTCAATTGAAACTTTAATGAAGTAGGTTTGACTCAAAAGACCCTTTGTTGCCTCATCATTCAAACAACCAAGTTAAGAACAGTACCTTTCATGCTGATTTTGACCTTTTACCTCTCAATGAGACATACCTTCCATTTATAGATTACTTGACATGACATGAAGATACGTCTCCTAAACTGTGCCCGGAACAATCACTTATCAACAAAGAAATTAGTAATAAACACGTTAGTGATAATCCTCCATGATCGTTCCTGCACAGAGTGAGAGATTAGTTAGCCATTGGTACCCAGGCCATTGTTTTTCTGGGTACACCTGAGGAATCAATAAAGGATACTTCTTGTAAGAACATCCCCTTTGAAAAATCAGGAAGTTGTGAGGGAGCTGCCTTGATTTTTGGTTTCTAAGTTCCAGGTGATTTAACATTTGTTTTAGTCACTTTTGGAGTTGTGAATTTAGGTATTTCAACCTTCTACGTTTTAGATTCATTTTTCAAAACAGTTTTTGTTTTAGTCACCTTTGGAGTTGTGACTTTAGGTATTTCAACCTTCTTCATTTTAGAATCATTTTTCAAAACAGTTTTAGTTACCTTGGGTAGGGTAACCTTGGGTTTTTCAGACTTTGGTTGTTTTGAAAATGGTTTCTTCACCTGTTTTTGGAAATTTTTGTAACTTGGAAAGCTGTTGTTTTGATTTATAGATTTTCTTTCAGCTTTGGCAGCGCCCCAATGTTGATCAGAGGGTTTAACCTTAGGAGTAACAGTCTTCATTGCCTTAGGTTTCTGCACCATCATCGGCTTAGACTCAACTGACTCCTGAGATGAAACCCTTTGACTTTGCGGATAGTAGGGTTCATAGTGGCGATAAAGACAGTTTCTAGCAATATGACCAGCAATGCCACAATTAAAGCAAGTCTGCTTCTTTAGATAGAAGTCAGACGTGTACCCATTTGTCTTTGGTGGCATATATGGAGCTAGTTTGCCTTGTGCCTGCTTCTTTGATTTGTCTGCAACTCCAGATTTGACTTTCTGCTGGAGCCTCGAAGCCTGTGTTGAACCTGTCCTCATCGTCTTTGTGCTCTCTGGATTTCCTGATGAAGAAGCACCATTCTTGCAACTGCACTTACAACTGCATGAAGCAACTGAAGAAATGGGAGACACAGCTACTCCCTTGAGTTTTTCATTCTTCACTCCAGCTATTGGCTTCATACTCGGATGCTTGATGGTGATCTTTGGCCTCTCAACTTTAGGTTCACTTATCACTCCATCGGTTATTCCCTTGAACTTGGAGGAGAAGGATGGTAATTCATATCCTACATCTGGTTCTTGGTCAAACATTGATCCAGATGTCATAAATATCTTCCCCTCAGGCCGTGTTGTCAAGATCACCTTTTCCCTTTTGACTTCGTCAATTACTTTAAAGCATGGGGTTTCAATTTTAGGGTATGGTTTCAACTCTATCCCAGCTTCATCAGACTTAGTGTTGTGACACCTGTCATATTTCTGGCACTCAACATCATTGTCTGATATATCCTTTACTCTCCCTTCACCATAAGTCATTTTTGTCTCATTGTCAATTTCTTCTTGAGTCATTGGTGTAGTTCCAACCAAGACACTATCAATAGGAGGTGCAGCTTATTTATAATCAGATTTGGTTCGTTCAACTTGATCCTCACTAAGAAGTATTCCTACAATGTGTCTGGGGACTGGTGGAGGAATGATGTTGCAGACAGAGACTTATTAGACTTTTCTGACCCAAACCCAGTTTTATCTTTCCCAACTTGACCAGTCACAACAGCATGTGACAATTCCTTTCCAGCATCGAGCATTCGCTTATTTCTTTCCTGATTGCAATCATACTTGACCTGCAGCTCATCAAATTTTTGTTGCAGTTCAGTTAATTTCTGTGTAAGCTCAGATATCTCAATCCTAGCCCTATCATATAAGATAGTCTTCTCCGTTGCTAGCTTCTAATATTTCTCAATGTCTCGTTTCTGAGATTTTACCTTCTCCTCATTCTTTTGCCATCTACCCTTGAATGAACTCCTCTAGCATTTTATCTCAAATAATTCATCTGATAATTTTTACAAATTTGCCTAAGTCCAGGAATTATACGAGCACAAGTAGGATTGGGGCATATCTCAGTTTTGTCAACTTCATCTGCGAAATCATCCTTGTTCTCAACCAAATTATTTTCTTCAACCACTGAACTCATTTTCTTTCTTTAGATATGCAGCTTTTGAAAATTTTGAAAAATCAGCAAAAACGGCAAAATCGGCAAAATCACTATTCAAAGAATAGTGTCAGAAAGTTAAAACTGAAAAACGGAGGCCTTCGGAGTGGAATTTGGGGGTCCAAACGAGCTCCCCTGGACGTTAGTCTGGGGTAATTCTGGGTCTCGGTGTCACGAATATCGTGTTAAAATTTGAGCTTCTAACTCCAAACGAGTCAAAAGTTACGCCCGTTTCCGTGAAAGTGTGAAAAAATGACTTTTTGCCGCAAAAGAAGAGTTTCCGATCGTAGACACTGTTTCCGATCGTAAACCCCGTTTCCGATCGTAAACACCACTTTACGATTTAGAGAGACAGCTGGATCGAGAACACTTGATCGTAAACCTGTTTCCGATCACCTTTAGTCGTAAACACCTGTTTCCGATCCGAAAAGTCGTAAACGCCGATTACGATGAATGATTCCGGTGAAGAAATGTCGTAAACCCTAATTACGATCAAGCACAATCGTAAACACCAAACCTCCGAATCATAAACACGATAAAAACCCAATCTTGAACTCGTAAACCCAATTCCGATGAAGATCTTCAACCAGTAGCAGTCATAAACACCCAAAACTGCCCAGAAAGCAATCGTAAACACACTGGAACAGCAGCACCTCAGTCGTAAACCTTCAAACAACCTTCAAAGCTCCAAAAACTCGAACCTTTTCCAGAAAAATGCTTGAATCCAATATCGTGAGAACCTCGAATCACAGATTCTTGGCTCTGATACCAATTATAGGTCCAGAAGATCTCACGAAACACGATATTGATATCACAAACGAGTGCGGAATCCTCGTAAGTGATTGATTCAAGAAGAAAGATGAAGAGAATGCAAGAATACGATGATATAAACAATAAAAACTTGATCTTTGCACACAAGAAAACTTGTCGGGTACAAAACTTGTAATGGTAAACTCCTCTCACTCTTGGGTTTACGATCGTAATCTCTTTTAATCGTAAACACCTTGGGCTGATCCTCTCTTAATCGTCAAACCAGCAACCTCAAATGAGGAGGTCTTGAGGGGTTTATATAGGCACCCTAATGGGTTTACTATTAGGCCCCTTGTGGATCATAAACCCAATAGTAAACCCAAACCCAATCATAAACTAGCCTAAATACAATAGCAAACTAGCCTATGATTCTAATGAAACCCTCTAAGCCCAGCCCAACTTATTTAATATTACAAGCCTCATAATCTAGCCTCTACAATAAGATTTCACAACTGTGAATTTTTTGAATTTGCGATGACTCATCAAAGCTATATCAATCCTGTCTGCAGATTTCGCTTTTCTAGCCTTGACCTCATCCACCGGTGTCCCATCACTTCTGTAACTTCTCAGCCCATAAATACCGCCAACCTCTCGAGTCTTTTACCTCACCTGAGTCAAGAGTTAGAAGCATCCATTGTTCTTTTCACCCCTTCCAATCAGGTAATTTCCCCTCTTAGATCTCTTTTTCTTTTCTCAAATCATGACCAAATGACGTCTTCGTCGCAAACCCACCGTTTCTCTCGCCGGGGTGGAGGACTTCATCGACTAGAAGTTTCTTCACCACCCTGAGCAGGAGAGGTGCAATTTCATGAACAATGAGATTGCAGCATTGAAGGGTTCTGGTCTCCTTCCTCCGTCGGTCATTGTTTTGGCTAAAAATTATAAAGCTAAATTCATTAACCAAATTCGTTTGTGAGGTAAGGTGCCCTGGATGTTCATATTATAAAATTAAATTTACTTGTCAAAATTCCGGGTTTGAATAAGCTAAACGGAAACACAAAAAAAAACTTCCCTGGATGCAACTAGGAACACCGAGATTTATAAGGGGGAAAAGCCCTTAACCCTTGGATGTCTCCAAAGGTCGTCGGCATAAAAAACCCCTTGGCAACGATAACACACGTTGCCTATTTATTTCCACGTAAAACAATTCAAATACAAGTGTTTGCGGCTTTCTTGCTAAGTATTAGTGTGAATACAAGTGATCGAGAGTGTGAAAAATTGTAACATTTCGGTTTTTTTCATTTGATTGTACCCGACCCGAACTTGTAATCCTGATTGATAATCAATGAAGAATCATGTTCTATTTCATTTTATTATCTCGTTATCATTTGGATATGTTTACTTATGTCATTTAGTGAATCGCTTGGATGTCTTGCATTTATTGCATTTTAAATCGTTAATTCGATCGTTTTTGTTATTTAAGTCAAACCGAGCGATTACGCGAATCTGAACACGTATTATACTTATGGGTAATACTAGTCACGCACACAAGTAGGTCCGTGTGAAGTTTCGTGGAAATTGGAGGTCGAAACGCAAATAACAAAATCTCGGTTTTCGTGCGCGTTCGGGAATTAACCGGGAGATCCGCAAAGCTCAAAAATCATATTTTTTAGTCTCATGATGTTCTTTCATATATTTCGAGCTTGTGTTTAAAATTTGAGGTCATTCGGATAAGTAACGAAGGTGTACGAGTGAAAAGAAGAAAAAAATTAAATGAATAAAGAATGAAAGGACATCGCAATGGACTTCGTTACAAAACTTCCGAAAACTTCCAAAGGATGCGACACCATTTGGGTAATCGTTGATCGTTTAACTAAATCCACTCATTTTCTCCCTATCCATGAGAGCGATGGAGCCGCGATATTGGCTCAGATCTATCTCAAGGAGATCGTTTGCCGCCATGGCACTCCTTTGAGTATCATATCTGATCGCGATAGTCGTTTTATGTCGCATTTTTGGCAATCTCTTCATTCTTCCTTGGGGACTCAATTGGATTACAGCACGACCTACCATCCTCAAACCGATGGTCAGTCTGAGCGCACCATTCAGACTCTCGAGGACATGCTTCGAGCGTGTGTCATTGATTATGGTGGGAGTTGGAGTTCATTTTTGCCATTGATCGAGTTCTCTTATGACAATAGCTATCATTCGAGCATTGGTATGGCCCCGTTCGAAGCTCTCTATGGTCGAAAATGTCGTTCGCCTATCTGTTGGACCGAGGTCGGTGAATCTCAAATCACCGGTCCTGAGTTGATTCAGGAAACGATTGATAAAATCTCCCTGATTCGTGATCATTTGCTCACTGCTAGAAGTCGTCGGAAGAGTTATACTGATAGATGACGCATACCCCTTGAGTTTGAAAAAGGCGACCTTGTCCTCCTAAAGGTATCTCCTTGGAAAGGCGTCTTTAGATTTGGCAAAAAGGGAAAACTAGCACCTCGTTACATTGGCCCTTTCAAAATCCTAGAGAAAGTTGGAAAAATGGCTTATCGACTTGATCTTCCCCCTGAATTGGCTAAAGTCCACCCTACTTTCCATGTTTCAAACCTTCGAAAATGTTTGGCTGACGAGGACATCCATGTTCCACTTGGGGGCGTCCAGATCGATGAGTCTATGCATTTTGTTGAGAAACCTGTGGAAATAATGGATCGTGAAATCAAGCAGCTCAAGCGCAGTCGTATTCCAATTGTCAAAGTTCGTTGGGAGTCTAAACGTGGACCAGAGTTTACCTGGGAACGTGAAGACCAAATGAAGACTAAATATCCGCACCTGTTCACACAGTCTTCTCGAGATTAAATTTCGGGACGAAATTTCCTAAAGTAGGGGAGACTGTAACATTTCGGTTTTTTTCATTTGATTGTACCCGACCCGAACTTGTAATCCTGATTGATAATCAATGAAGAATCATGTTCTATTTCATTTTATTATCTCGTTTATCATTTGGATATGTTTACTTATGTCATTTAATGAATCGTTCGTGAATCGTTTGGATGTCTTGCACTTATTGCATTTTAAATCATTAATTCGATCGTTTTTGTTATTTAAGTCAAACCGAGCGATTACGCGAATCCGGACACGTATTGAACTTGTGGGTAATACTAGTCACGCACACAAGTAGGCCCGTGTGAAGTTTCGTGGAAATCCGAGGTCGAAACGCAAATAACGAAATCTCGGTTTTCATGCTTGTTCGGGAATTAACCGGGCGATCCGCAAAGCTCGAAAATCATATTTTTTAGTCTCATGATGTTCTTTCATATATTTCGAGCTTGTGTTTAAAATTTGAGGTCATTCGGATAAGTAACGAAGGTGTACGAACGAAAAGAAGAAAAAAATTTAATGAATAAAGAATGAAAAGAAGAAAAATAAAAATAAAAAAAGGGTACTGATGGCCGCAAGTTTCAAACCCGCGACCTCCGGGTCAAAGGTTCAGCGCCCTAACCATCGTGACAGCGCTACATACATGTTTTGTCACTGGTTTCTTTTATTTAATACTGTTTTCTTTTGCTGATCGCGACCAGCTCGAGTCTTAGGTTTTTTTTGGCATAAAATCTTCATTTTTAACTCGTTTTTGGTCTGGTTTTTTTTCTATATTTTGATCCTAAAGTCCCCTAACTTATTCTCCAAGCCAATTCCATGATTAAATTGATTTCCATAATCAATTTTAATTAATTCCTTTCTTACATTTTTCTAGACTTTCTTTCCAAGACTTACCAAAATCACCATTATGCTCAATTCAAACCATAAACGTCCCTCTACCCTATAAATACCAGTTGATATTGCTTCTATGAACATCCCTTAAGCTTCTTGAAACCTCAATTTCGTGCCTTGTCCATTCGTTTGCGTTTTCAAAAGTCAAAGTCAAGCAGTTTGACCTTCTGATTTGACCAGCTTCCTTCTACTTTCACGAGTAAGTTTCTTCATAAAAGTTTCTTGTTTTTGTGTGCTTTACAATACCTCATTGCTGGATTTGACCAAAACTGCCCTGTGTTAAAAGTCAAACCTTAAACGCACACTTTAATTGGGGAAATCTACCAAAAGTCATAATTACCATTTACCAAGAGTTGTAGTATATTCTAAATAATCTTTTAAGTATATTATGATTCTTCCAAACCATAAAAACTGACTTTTTATCAAAAACCTAAGAGTTATGCATTTTGACCCGTTAAAGTAAGTGTTTTATCACATAGTTTTGTAATCTAACAATTTTGTAGCAAATGAAACTTACTAACCCACTTTTGGGATGTTAATAAACATATGTTAAGATTTTCATAAGTCTAAATATGACCGTCGCAAAATATTACAACTTTTGGGCCATTTATGTAATTATTGAAACTTAAGGGGTAAAAGTGTAATTTTACTAAAGATAAGAAATTTTCAGAATTGTTACGATGTTTTAGTAATTATATAATAGACCCTAAATTCTGGAAAATTATATTTTTAAGACTTTGTTGAATTGACATAATTAACCCCTAAGTTTAAGAAATTACAGTTTTAACCCTAATCTTTACATAATTATCAAAAGTGGCATTTATGAACATAAAAGGGTCTTTTAGTAACAATAACTATTAAATGAAGTATTTTTGACATAAATAATAAATAAATTCCCCAATTAATCGTTTAAAGCATAGTCTGATCGATCGGTCTTTACAATTGTCAATTCTTCGAATTCTTTAGGTTTTCATCAGGGTTAGTTATTCTCGTTCGTTGCTCGTTCTTTGTCACCTGCTTAGCTTATCAGGTGAGTATTCATAGCCCCATTTTTATTTTATGTTTTGGGGTGTAACATGTACACTTATCGAACTTTCATACTATATATTGCATGTTGTTCTTTCATTATGTTTCATGATCATTCGCGTAACATTAACTGTAAAAAGCCTAGGTTCCAATAATAGATCTATTGGGGTGATGTCCCACTTGACTTGACCGGTTTTGGCGTCGAGTGATTGGTAACCTAAGTGTCAGGATTGGTTTATGCACTCCACTTGTACTTGCTTTATTTCATTACATGTTCTTTCATACTTAGGCATTTCCACGTAACGTTAGATCGCATGTTTTACTTACATTCTGTGCCCAAACCTATGTTTACTCACCAACTCTAGTAGTTGACTTTATTATGTTGTACATGTTGTAGGACATAACTGATGATTTATCGTGGACGCTTAGGACATGCTTTTGGACCTAGATTAAGATTAAAATAAGACTTTCTATTTGTTTGTTTGGATATTACTAGTTGTATGACATTATTTATGTTTAATGAGTGACATGTTTAAATTTGGTAACTATATTAGTTGTCATGAGCATCTGAACAATCCTCATGCCCCAACGTATTCCGCCGTTGGTTGGGGTGTGACAAAAATAAAACCTATGCCTCGTTTAAATACATAGATAAGCCTAACTAGACTTCCGAGATTCCAGGGATCTCCTTCCAACGACTTATGGCCGTTATTTGACCGAGTTTGGTGGCAGATCTCTTTTTCCACACGTGCTTCCGACTTTGACTGGGTCTATGTGACTGTTATTTACCTTCTCGTTCCTGGCTTAGTCACATAGAGTCAAAGAGAAAGATTAGTAACGTCATCCTAGTATGCAGGGTATCCGTGCATGCTGGGATTAAGTAGGTAGATAAATTCAGAGTACGTTACATCTTGGGATAGTAATTTAATAAATCATAAACAGAAATCCTGGGTTAGGTTACCGAAAGCGCAGTCCCTGTACACTTGACATCCAGGGATCTTAAGCTGTCTGAGGTTATCAGTAAAATTCAGGGTCAGAATTCAGGGTATAACAATTGCCCCCAAAATTCACAGCTAGATAAGATTTACAACTATGAATTTTCAAACCAAGATGAGTCATCGTTCCCGTTTTAATCTCGTCCGCAGGAATTATTTTTTCGGTTTCAATCTCATCCCTTGACGTCCTCTCAACCCTGTAACTTCTTTCGCCCATAAATACCCCAACACTCGAGTATTTCACCCCACCCGAGTCGAGAATTACGAGCACCGATCATCTCTTTCACCCATTCCGGCCAGGTAATTTTCTTTTCTCCGAACCCTTTTTCGTTTCTTGTACCATGACCAAGCGTCGAGTCCGCCGAGAACCCACCGTCTCTCTTGCCGGGGTGGAAGATTTTCTTGATCAGAAATTTCTCCTCCATCCCGAACAAGAAAAGTGTACTTTCACCAACAATGAAATCGCATTGGTGAAAGATTCTGGTCTCCTACCTCCTTCTGCTGTCATTAGGGCTTTCGACCCTAGGTTGAGGTTGGACTTCGTCTCTCCAACCTGGGTCTGCTTTCCGTTCACCCCATTCAGCATGGATTTATCCTCCCCTTTTCCGGTCTTGTTGCCGAGTTCTTTGAGGCCACAGGCCTTACATATGCCCAAACCCTTCTTGTTGTATGGCGCATCCTGGGAACCCTAGATCGTCTGAACAGTTCCTTTGAACACCTGATCGGCCTGCCGGAGATAGCCTTGGCTTACGAACTGAAATCCCATGGTTCCATCCGTTTCTTGTTCAAGTCCCTTTTGAAGGACATGCAAATCGTCCCTAACGCTACCCAACATGGTGAATGGAAGGGTAAATTCTTTTTTGTAAAGCGTTCCAGCATTCCAGGTGGTCTTCAGCTTCCTCAAGCTTGGGTTGTAGAGGGTAGACATACCTGCATTAGATGTTAGGGTTTTTATTTGAAATTATATGATCTAACCTTGAATGTTGTTCTTTGTAGCGAAGAGTTTGAGAGAAACGGTCCCGAAGAAGAGGAAACGGAGAGTAATCTGCAGAAGTTCCTGGGTATCCTCGATTTCGAACCTAGATTCAAGGCAGTAGAGCATCCGGCCCTTTCTCAACCTACCATTAGCATGTCGAGTTGTAAGTTACCCTGCATTTTGTTAGTTTTTTACATACATGATTCGCTGACATTCTGGGTTATAGTCTGTTTTGCAGCTGCCCCTGCATACGATATTAATGACCTCGAGGCCGCCTTCTCCTCTAGGCTAGCTGACGACCAGGACTTGACGATATTGAGCACCATCAAGGCTGAACCTACTCCTGCATCCCGAGCCACTATATGTAGGGCCTCCGGACTGAAAAGAAAGACCCGGGGATCTAGCACTACCGCTGCCCAACATCCCCTGGCCGAGCTGTATCCCCAGGATCTCGTACAACATGCTGAGCTTGTCACCCATCAGGTAACCATTGGTTGTTCCTGCATTTCATACTTAGACATGGAGTCAGTTTTTAACTTGCGTTTACCTTTTTGTAGCCAATTCTCGCCTCCTGGAGCTACTCGAATCCGTCGAGTGGCGTGCCGCTGAGGCTGACACTCTGAAATCCAAGGTTCCCTAGGCTAACAAGGAAGCATCCAAGGCTAAGGCCCAGCATGACAAGATTCAGAAGCCGCTGCTCGAAAACAAGAGGAAGGCAGTTGAGGCCCGGAACCAGCATGAGATAGCCCTTAAGGACTATGTGGAAACATCCAAGAAATCGGCTATGATCTCGGTGCTGCAAACTAAGTTGAAGATGGCTAAGGAGGCGAAGGATGCGGGTCATGTCAATGCCAACTGGACTGTGCCATTGTGGCTCAAACAGTTGCGTGTCCTGGGTGTGCTGTTCCCTAAGGGTACGAGGTTGCTGAGACCCAAGGTGCTAAGACGACCTTGCCTGCTGGTGCATCTGGATCTAGGACTGGAGAGGAGCAGCCAATGACAGAGGATGCTGGGGGTGAGAAGGATGTTGGTGAGGAAGCTGTGAAGGAAGGAGATAAAGGCGCTGAAGATGCAGCAGCCGTGGGTACTGTTCAATAATCCACGGTCTTTTATCTCTTTCCTTGTTTATTGTGAAGCTTTTTTAAACAATGTTTTTGTATGGTTTCCAGAGGTTTGATTCCCGGTGTTACAATGCTCCACCCACAGGCTAAGTACCTGTGGTTCTGACTTTAAACCACCCTGAGGTGGTTGGACACTTTGCTCCAACCAAGGGGTGGTTACTTTTTATATATAAATATCTGCTTTTGAACTATATGCTTGTATGATATATTTATCTTTTCTGCACAAACAAACACGTAAACATGATAAGAATGTTAAGAAAATAATCCATACCTTCTACATCTTGAGATAGACCCTGAATGCGAAACTCCGTCTTGTGCAAGTAAATGATTTCTTCTATCCTTAGTGCAATTATGCTTCTAAATGCTTAGTACAACCTAAGTTGTTACTTAACCGACATCGAAACCCTAGGATTTGGCATTGCCATGCCATCCTAGGTCATGATCACTTAGATAGATCCTACACATGTTAGGAATAAATTTTAATAACTAAGATCAAACCAAAAAATCCTAGGACTAAACCCAATCATACTGGGGTCAAGCCCAAACATACTAGCGTCAAGCCCAAACATACTGGGGTCAAACCCGGTGCCGATTCGGCGAACTGGGGTCATGCCCGGTGTCATACTGGCGAATTCTAGGGTCTACCTCGAGCCGAACCGGCGAACTAGGGTATTGCCTCGTGTGTCTTTTGTTGGTGTGAAAACACCAAAAACCTTAAGGAACCCCTATATGTCCATAGATCATGAGGTTGTCGCCCATGTTGTCAACACAGGTCGATCCCATAATCCTGGGTCCAATATGTGGGTTAACGTGCGTTATAGGCGGGGGTCGTGCGGTACAGGCGATTACCCAAACTAGAGACGTGATATCCTCTCAAACCTTAGAAGGTATACTAGATACCTTGAAAGGAGGAGAGATGACTAGTCTCTAACTTAGGAGAAATACATCCCTGGCTTCATGCATCTAAAGTCAGTTATCTGTTTTAATCCAAAAGTCTCAACCAAAAGAGTTAATAGTTTTTATAGAAAATAACAAAAATGAGAAAACAAGAATAAAACAGAAGTATGAATAATGTAAAAGAAATACCTTGATCGACTTTTCAGTTAGGAGACATACCTGAGATGCAGCATCCTGGGGTACTATACTTACATAAGATAGGCCTTTAAATGAATCGCATTCCACGGTCTTGGTAATAATTCACCATCCATGTTGGCGAGCCAGTATGCCCCCTTACCTGCTTCTGAATCAATTAGATAGAGACCTTCCCATTTAGGGGCTAACTTACCATCCCCTGGATTCGTCGTGTTTTGGAATGCCTTCCTTAGAACCAAGTCTCCTGCCCTGAATCTTCGGATCCTCACATGTTTGTTGTAGGTTTTAGAGATTCTTTATTGATATTGTAGAAGCATATTCTTATGCTACGTTGTGTCTCGTGTATTGTATCTATATTAGAGCATATGTGTGTGTGACTATGAGGGCAGCGGACCAGTTGGTCTTGCGTATCAAATGGTCCGCCCGGACCAGAAGGTCCGGACATGGTCCGCAGCTCATTTAATCGTACCTATAAATAGGTAACTTGTGTAGAATGTTTAGAACTTCTTGCCATATTCTACATTTTTGTGTGTGTTTCTGTGTGTGTGGTCTCAAGTCTTCATCAATACAAATCACGTTTGTATTTACTTTTGATCTCATTTCATCTCGTTATCACTTGATTAGCAAACGATCCATCGCTCCTTGCATCTACAGATATGCGGGCATTCTCCAAGCAGCTTGTTCTCATAACTCATCCACGGTGTCAAGGTCGTCAGCCAGGGATTCGCTATTTGCATCCTGGGTCTGGATGATAACCCTGAATGTTGGGACCACCATTTCTGTCGAAATGACTGCTTCTGTGCCAAAGACCAAGGAAAATGCGGTCTGGACTGTAGCATTCTTGGATGTAGTTCTATCAGCCCACAATGCTAATGGTAATTCTTCTGCCCATTTTCCCTTCTTCTCCTTGAGCCTTTTCTTCAAATTGTTGATAATGATCTTATTACTACACTCTGCCTGGCCATTAGTCTGAGGATGCATTGGTGTAGAAGTTATCATTTCTATCCCCCAACTCTCACAGAATCTAGTAGTCCTCTTGCCAATGAACTGAGATCCATTGTCACACACTATTTCGGAGGGTATACCATATCTTGTTATGATGTTCCTCTTGATAAATGAAATGACTTCTTCCTCTCTAACTTGGACATATGCTTCGGCCTCTATCCACTTTGAGAAGTAATCATTCATTGCTAACATGAAGACTTTACCTCCTGGCGCCCTGGGTAGCTTTCCCACAATGTCCATTCCCCACTTCATAATGGGCGAGGATGCAGGGATAGGATGAAAGGGTTCAGCAGGTTGATGAGGGATATTTGCGTGTCTCTGGCAAGCATCACATTTGAGGGCAAAGTCCTGGGAATCCTTTCTCAAGGATGGCCAAAAGTAGCATGTTCTCAGGATTTTAGACATTAGGGACCTGCCCCATGTATGATTTCCACAGTCACCTTTGTGAATGTCTTTGAGTACTTCCTGAGCTTCGTCATCTTCCAAGCATCTCAAATATGTTACTGCAACAGATTTTTTATACAATTTTCCTTTTATAAGAACGTACCTGGCCATTCTGATCTGAATGCTCTTGTATCCTTTTCCTCTTTTTGGATGGAACCATTTTATAGATAGTCTATGATAGGTGTGATCCAAGACGACAGGTTATCCTAGGAACCAGGTTGTTGCGTATCCTGGGTATCGAATGCCAAGACGCTGCCCCTAGGGTCCGTATTTTGTGAGTCTTCCTGTTGGTTGATTGCTGGACTTAATATGTGGATTATGGGGATGTGTATATATTCCATTGCCTTGGATGCTGACTCGAGATTTGCTAGTGCATCTGCCTCAGCATTATCCTCTTTGGGTACTTGCTGTATGTTGAAAGTTTGAAAATCCTGGGATATAGCCGTTACAACTTCTAGGTACTTGGCCAGTTTCTCCCTTTCACTGCATAAGATCCATTATAATGATTAGCTAAAAGTAGGGAGTCGACATATACCTGGATGTTCCAAATCCCAAGATGCAAGGCCAATTGTAAACCAGCAATCAGGGCTTCATACTCTGCTTCGTTGTTGGTTGCTTGGAATTCACACCTAACAGCCTAGGGTATCATATCCCCCTGTGGCGGTTTCAGTATGATTCCAATGCCTGTCCCCCTGACGTTGGATGCCCCATCCGTAAATAAGGTCCAACATCCTGAGAATTCTTCTTCCTGTAAGGTCTGGAATTCTTGATCTGCTTCACTCTGGATGTCACTACTGAAATCAGCCACAAAGTCCGCTAAAGCTTGTCATTTTATAGTTATTCTTGCTTCACAAATCAGGTTGTAAGGACTCAGCTTTAGAGACCATTTTGCCATCCTCCATGACATCTCAGGTTTTCTCAAAACAGACTTTATAGGGTAGTTAGTTTTCACATGTATAGTATGAGTCTCAAAATAATGTCTAAGTTTAGTAGAAGCCATACTTAGGGCTAGTATAAGTTTTTCCAAATGTGAATACCTGGATTCAGTGTCAAGAATGTAATATATTGGGTGTTGTTGACCTTCTGCATCCTTGGTTAGGACTGCACTTACCGTGTTTTTTGAAACTGTAAGGTACAATGCTAAAGGCTCCCCTGGATTCGGTTTCATCAGGAAGGGTGCAGAAGATAGATATGCCTTCAGATCTTGGAATGCTTGCTCATGCTGGGACATCCATTCAAATTTCTTGTTCTTCCTCAGGATGTCATAGATGGAAGGGTGAATGGAAGGGTGAAGTTTTCTTTGTCAAGCGTTCCAGTATACCAGGTGGTCAACAGCTTCCAGAAACTTGGGTTGTAGAGGGTAGGCACACCTACATTATATGTTAGGGTTTTTTATTTGAAATTATGCAATCTGACCTTGAATGTTATTCTTTGCAGCGAAGAATTTGAGGGAAATTGGTCCTGAGGAGGAGGAGACAGAGAGTAACTTGCAGAAATTCTTGGGAATTCCCGAGTTTGAGCGTGCATTCAGAGCTATCGAACATCTAGTCTTTTCTCACCCTACCGTCAGCATGTCTAGTTGTAAGTAACCCTGCATTTTGTTAGTTTCTTTCATACCTGACTGCTGACATCCGGGGTCATTTTGTCTTTTGCAGCTTGCCCCACATTCGATGTCGATGACCACGAAGTTGCCTTCTCTTCAGGGTTAGGAGACGACCAGGAATTGATGATCTTGAGTTCCGTCAAAGCCGAACCTACCCCAGCATCCCGGGCCACTACATCCAGGGCCTCTTGTATGAAGAGAAAAACTCGAGGGTCCAACACCGCTACTGCCCAACATCCACTGGCTGAGCTATCCCCCAGGAGCTTGTGCAACATGCTGAGGTCGTCGCCCATCAGGTAACCCTTGGTTGTTTCTGTATTACATCATTTAGTGGTTAGATATAAAGTAAGTTTTAACATGTGCTTACCTTTTCGTAGGCCAATTCCTGTCTCTTAGAGCTGCTCGAAGCCGCCAAGAGGCGCGCTGCTGAGGCCGAGACCCTTAAATCCAGGGTCGCTCAAGCCAACAAAGAAGCTACCAAAGCCAAAACCCTGCATGACAAGGCCCAAAAACTGGTGCTTGAAAATAAGAAGAAGGTAGTCAAGGCTCGACTTCAACACGAGATGGATCTGAAGGAGAATGTGGAGACGTTCAAGAAATCTGCCATGATTTCGGTGTTGCAGACCAAGCTGAGGATGGCTAAGGAGGCAAAGGATGCGGGTCACACCAACCCCAACTGGAATGTGCAACTATGGTTGAAACAGCTGCGTGCTTTGGTAGGTTTTGTTCCCCAAGGATACGATTTTGTTGAGGCCCAGGGTGCCAAGGTGACCCTTCCTGTTGGCGTATCCGGATCTGGGACTGGAGTGGAGCAGCCGATGGTCGAGGATGCTGGGGCAGAGAAGGAAGCAGGAGAGGAAGCAGCGAAGGAAGGAGGTGAAAGTGCTGAGGATGCAGCAGCCATGGAGACCGTTCAATAGTCCATGGTCTTTTACTTTCTTCCTTGTTTTGTGAAGCTTTTTTAAACATTTTCTTTTGTAATGGTTTCTGGAGGTTTGATTCGCGGTGTTACAATGCTCCACCCACAGGCTAAACACCTGTGGTTTTAACTTTGAACCACCCTGAGGTGGTTGGACACTTTGCTCCAACCAAGGGGTGGCTTTATATATATAATCATTTTTGAACTATATGCTTGTGTGATTTCTTTATCCTTTCTGCACAAACAAATATGTAAGGCTGATAAACAGATTAAGAAAGTAATTCGTACCTTCTACATCCTGGGGTGTACCCTAAATGTTGAGCTCCTTTTGGTACAGATTTCCCATCCTTAGTGCAATTATACTTTAAAATGTTTAGTAACAACTCAAGCCGTTACTTAACCGATATCGAAATCATAGGATTTGGCATTGCCATGCCATCCTAGGTCATAATCACTTAGATATATCCTGCACATGTTAGGAATTAATTTTAATAACTGGAAATCCTAGGGTCAAGCCCAAAAATCTTGGGGTCAAGCCTAAAAATCCTGGGGTTGAACCTGGTGTCGATCCGACGAACTGGGGTCATGCCCGGTGCCATACTGGCGAATTCTAGGGTCCACCTCGAGCCGAACCAGTGAACTAGGGTATTGCCTCGTGTGTCTTATGTTTGTGTGAAAACTCCAAAAACCTTAAGGAACATCTATATGTCTATAAATCATGAGGTTGTCTCCTATGCTGTTAACACATGTCAATCCCATAATCCTGGGTCCAATATGTGGGTTAACGTGTGATGTGCTCGGAACGACTCTAAAAATACTATAAAAACCTAGACCTAAACCTAGACCTAGACACACCTAATTTTACCGAAAATACCTAAACTAAACCGAACCCTAAGGCAAGTGTACCTGTCGGATTGTAGCTAAGCTAAGGCAAGACCGGGAATATCGAACCCTAGAGACACTCTATAGACAAAACTAACCCAGGACCTAAGAAATGGAAATAATGAGAATTTGAATTGGGTTTTGGATCTTAAGGATTAAATAAATTACCTAACTAACTGACTATCAACTAATAACCGAAAACAAAGACACCTAGGAGGAAACTAGATTAGAGAAACAGTACCACCTAGACCTAGACTCCTATTTCATGCTAATGACTACTCTCGGATAT
>JBCNJP010000012.1:64686617-64727490 GCA_039602395.1 Deinandra increscens subsp. villosa | reverse complement strand
GGAAGGGTGAAGTTTTCTTTGTCAAGCGTTCCAGTATACCAGGTGGTCAACAGCTTCCAGAAACTTGGGTTGTAGAGGGTAGGCACACCTACATTATATGTTAGGGTTTTTTATTTGAAATTATGCAATCTGACCTTGAATGTTATTCTTTGCAGCGAAGAATTTGAGGGAAATTGGTCCTGAGGAGGAGGAGACAGAGAGTAACTTGCAGAAATTCTTGGGAATTCCCGAGTTTGAGCGTGCATTCAGAGCTATCGAACATCTAGTCTTTTCTCACCCTACCGTCAGCATGTCTAGTTGTAAGTAACCCTGCATTTTGTTAGTTTCTTTCATACCTGACTGCTGACATCTGGGGTCATTTTGTCTTTTGAAGCTTGCCCCACATTCGATGTCGATGACCTCGAAGTTGCCTTCTCTTCAGGGTTAGGAGACGACCAGGAATTGATGATCTTGAGTTCCGTCAAAGCCGAACCTACCCCAGCATCCCGGGCCACTACATCCAGGGCCTCTGGTATGAAGAGAAAAACTCGAGGGTCCAGCACCGCTACTGCCCAACATCCACTGGCTGAGCTATCCCCCAGGAGGTTGTGCAACATGCCGAGGTCGTCGCCCATCAGGTAACCCTTGGTTGTTTCTGTATTACATCATTTAGTGGTTAGATATAAAGTAAATTTTAACCTGTGCCTACCTTTTCGTAGGCCAATTCCTGTCTCTTGGAGCTGCTCGAAGCCGCCAAGAGGCGCGCTGCTGAGGCCGAGACCCTTAAATCCAGGGTCGCTCAAGCCAACAAAGAAGCTACCAAAGCCAAAACCTTGCATAACAAGGCCCAAAAACTGGTGCTTGAAAATAAGAAGAAGGTAGTCAAGGCCCGACTTCAACACGAGATGGATCTGAAGGAGAATGTGGAGACGTTCAAGAAATCTGCCATGATTTCGGTGTTGCAGACCAAGCTGAGGATGGCTAAGGAGGCAAAGGATGCGGGTCACACCAACCCCAACTGGAATGTGCAACTATGGCTGAAACAGCTGCGTGCTTTGGTAGGTTCTGTTCCCTAAGGATACGATTCTGTTGAGGCCCAGGGTGCCAAGGTGACCCTTCCTGTTGGCGTATCCGGATCTGGGACTGGAGTGGAGCAGCCGATGGCCGAGGATGCTGGGGCAGAGAAGGAAGCAGGAGAGGAAGCAGCGAAGGAAGGAGGTGAAAGTGCTGAGGATGCAGCAGCCATGGACACCGTTCAATAGTCCATGGTCTTTTACTTTCTTCCTTGTTTTGTGAAGCTTTTTTAAACATTTTCTTTTGTAATGGTTTCTGGAGGTTTGATTCGCAGTGTTACAATGCTCCACCCACAGGCTAAACACCTGTGGTTTTAACTTTGAACCACCCTGAGGTGGTTGGACACTTTGCTCCAACCAAGGGGTGGCTTTATATATATAATCGTTTTTGAACTATATGCTTGTGTGATTTCTTTATCCTTTCTGCACAAACAAATATGTAAGGCTGATAAACAGATTAAGAAAGTAATTCGTACCTTCTACATCCTGGGGTGTACCCTAAATGTTGAGCTCCTTTTGGTACAGATTTCCCATCCTTAGTGCAATTATACTTTAAAATGTTTAGTAACAACTCAAGCCGTTACTTAACCGATATCGAAATCCTAGGATTTAGCATTGCCATGCCATCCTAGGTCATAATCACTTAGATATATCCTGCACATGTTAGGGATGAATTTTAATAACTGGGGTTAAATCCAAAATCCTAGGGTCAAGCCCAAAAATCTTGGGGTCAAGCCTAAAAATCCTGGGGTTAAACCTGGTGCCGATCCGACGAACTGGGGTCATGCCCGGTGCCATACTGGCGAATTCTAGGGTCCACCTCGAGCCGAACCGGTGAACTAGGGTATTGCCTCGTGTGTCTTATGTTTGTGTGAAAACTCCAAAAACCTTAAGGAACCTCTATATGTCCATAAATCATGAGGTTGTCTCCTATGCTGTTAACACATGTCAATCCCATAATCCTGGGTCCAATATGTGGGTTAACGTGCGCTAAAGGCAGGGGTCGTGCGCTATAGGCGATTACCCAAACGTAGGAGAGGTAATATCCTCTCAAACCTTAAAAGGTATACTGGATACCTTGAACGGAGGAGAGATGGTCAGTCTCTAACTTAGGAGAAACACATCCCTGGCTTCATGCATCCGGGGTTATGTACCTATTCCCATTCAAATGTCTTGACCACAAAAGTTAATAGATTTAATAGAGAAAAATAAAAAATAAGAATAAAAATAAAACAGAAATATGTAATAATAAAGAATGTAAGAGAAATACCTTGAACAATTTCTTAATTAGGAGACATACCTGGGATACAGCATCCTGGGGTGCTAAACTTACATAAGATAGGCTTTCAAGTGAATAGCATTCCACGGTCTTGGTAATAATTCACCTTCCATGTTAGCAAGCCAATATGCCCCCTTACCTGCCTTCGATTCAATCAAGTAGGGACCTTCCCATTTAGAGGCTAACTTACCATCCCCTGGATTCGTCGTGTTCCGAAATACTTTCCTTAGCACCAAGTCTCCCACCTTGAATATTCGGATCCTTAAATGTTTGTTGTTGGTTTTAGAGATTCTTTGTTGATATGCAGCCATTCTCCAAGCAGTTTGCTCTCGTAGCTCATCCACAGTGTCAAGGTCGTCAGCCAGGGATTCGTTATTTGCATCCTGGGTTTGACTGATAACCTTGAATGTTAGGACCACCATTTCCGTCGGAATGAATGCCTCTGTACCAAATACAAAGGAAAATGGAGTGTGTCCTGTGGCATTTTTGGATGTAGTCCTATCAGCCCACAATGCTAATGGTAAGTCTTCTGCCGATTTTCCCTTCTTCTCCTTGAGCCTTTTCCTTAAATTGTTGATGATAATCTTATTGCTAGACTCTGCCTGGCCATTAGCCTGAGGATGTACTGGTGTAGAAGTTATCATTCTTATCCCCCAACCCTCACAGAATCCAGTAGTCCTTTTGCCAATGAATTGGAATCCATTGTCACACACTATTTCAGAGGGTATGTCAAATCTTGTTATGATATTCCTCTTGATGAATGAGATGACTTCTTTTTCTCTGACTTGGACATATGCTTCAGCCTCTATCCACTTTGAAAGGTAATCAGTCATTGCTAACATAAAGACTTTTCCTCCGGGGGCCCGGGGCAACTTCCCCATGATGTCCATTCCCCACTTCATAAAGGGCCATGATGCAGGGATAGGATGCAAGGGTTTGGCAGGTTGATGAGGAATATTGGCGTGTCATTGGCAAGCATCACATTTAAGGGCGAAATCCTGGGAATCCTTTCTCAAGGATGGCCAGAAGTAACCTGTTCTCAGGATTTTAGACATTAGAGACCTGCCCCTTGTGTGGTTTCCACAGTCGCGTTCGTGGATGTCTTAGAGTACTTCCTGAGCTTCGTCATCTTCCAAGCATCTTAGCTATGTACTTGCAATAGATTTTTTATACAACTTACCTTTAATATGGACATACATGGCCATTCTGGTTCTGAATGCCCTAGTATCCTTTTCTTCCTTTGGGATAGAGCCATTCTGTAGGTAGTCTATGACAGGTTTGGTCCAGGACGACGGATTATCCCGCTGTGCATCCTGGGCATCGGATACCAAGACCCTGTCCCCAGGATCAATATCTTCTAGGTTCACCTGTTGGTTGTGAAAATGCGTGAGCGGTAGATCGTCTACTTAGTCGTATCGAAATCAATGTAAAACGAGTAGGAACACGAGATGTAAATATAATGAAGCTTTGTATTAACCACAGAGTACACAGATATAAGATATGACAAAAAGCTCTAAGACCATCTTTGAATACAACACATGACACGCTATTTATAGAGCTGAATCCCGATGGTCCGAACCTTAAGTTCGGACAAGTTCAGACCTGTCCGAACTTGGAGTTCGCCAAGAGTTCGGCCAGCAGCATTCATGCATGTTCTTGTCTTGTATTCGATACTTCACATGACGATCAGGAACCAAATACTAACAAACGCCCCCTCGGCATGTGTAGTATCACCTTCCATTTAAAATTTGTATCTTGTATCTTCAATTAAACTCTTCCTCTTCTTTGACAACGAATTCAATCTTGAATACTTGATATTACATCGTGTGTAATCTCTTTATCAACAAACTTCAGATGACTTGAAGTTGTGATGTTTTCTTTCCACTTAGAAACATGCCAACATAAATAATCTTGACGCAAAATGTCTCTTTGAGACTCCAAGACATTTTGATTTTGAAATTTGATTTTGTATTCCATGTTGATCAATCGAAAATAAATCAGAAACAAAATCTTTTTGGCTTTTAGAAACTTTATATCAAAACACACCGAAAATCTTTTTGGTACTGAAGGAAGGAATATATTTTGTTTCTCTTGCGCCTCCTCGGGCGTTTTACTACTTAATGTCCCACCAGCTGACGTGTCGACCGTAAGTCGTGTGAGTGGATGTAAACCGCTGTAGAAAATCTGCATCTGCTGGTGTAGCTCAATCCCATGTGATGGGCATTTTCTCAACAACTCTCTAAATCGCTCCCACGTCTCGTATAAACTCTCCGTGTCGTCCTGAAGGAAGGAATATATTTTGTTTCTGAACATCGCAACCTTCGATGGAGGGAAATACTTTGAGATGAATTTCTGTGTCAAAATAGCCCATAACGTGATAGAACCAGGCGGGAGAGACTGAAGCCACGCCTTCGCTGCGCCGTGAAGGGAAAATGGGAAAAGTCGCAATTTAATGGCATCAGGTGGGACCCCATTGAGTTTGAAAGTGTCACAAACTTCGAGGAAGTTCGCGATATGAGTCATCGGGTCGTCATTAGGGAACCCATCGAATTGAACATAGTTAAGAATCATGGTAATGGTCTGAGGCTGGATTTGGAAGCTTTGAGCTTCAACAGGTGGTCGGGTGACACTGGGTAACATCCCATCAATGTTGGGTCACGCATAATCGGCAAGTGTACGTCTCTCTGGTAGATTCGCCATTGGTAATGCTCGTTGCACGTGACGAAGGTGATGAAAAACTCTCTCGGGTTCAGATAATGGTGAAAATCGGCTTTGGCGGCGACGTATGCGCATAAACAGAAAAAAAAAATGATAGAAACGACGAAGCAGAAAATGAAAAGAAGCTAACCTAAAAGACTAACTAACACAAAAAGGAAACACCGAAAAAAAAACAAACTAACAGCTAAAAACACAAAGAAAAACAGGTAAACAAATAAAGCAAACAAGTGGTTAAACTACTAGCTCGGATATTTCTCGGAATCTGACGCGTCCCCGGCAACGGCGCCAAAAACTTGATGCGTAAAATTTGGATATATAAAAATGTGGTCAAGTTTTAAATGGTAATCACCAAGTGACCAAACTACACACCAGGGCAGTGAACCCGTCGTGTGCAGTACAGTGTTGGTAAGAACGGGATATCAATCCGTGGACGCGTGTGTAGTCTCCCGATACTGGATCTTCGCTAATATTTAACCGAAGAAAGTGATTTGGTGAACAAATACTAAAAACTAAGCAGAATAACAGAAACCGACAAAAACAGCTAAAATCCGGATAACACGCTGGAAAATCAGAGAAAGCAATGCATCACCTAGACTAGACTCCTCTAGACTCACTAAGACCCTCGGGATGACTAATACCATGAACACCATCATCTAATGCGAAAAACCAGACTATCTAGGGCTATAGACACACCCCAAATAATTCGGAAATCCTAAATGAAGCACGGAAAACAAAACTATGAAAACTGCCTAACGGACTAGCTACTTCGGTCAAAGTCAACTAATCCTACATGAAATGGGAAACTATAAGAGAGATCTCTCTAAACAGCACCTAAATCATGCAATGATGATGATTTAAAACGCTTATGACCTAGAAACCGCTAAACACGAATAAAAAGGATCGAATCTTATGTTCACAAGCAATCTATCCTATTAAACGATGTAAAACAAGCTCCTAGTCTATGAAATGATTCGGTCAAACCTATCTCACAGAGAAGCACACTAAATCAGCCCCAAGTCATCAATGAATCATCAAGAAGGAGGTCTCCTATCAAGCATCAAACGTTTGACTAATAAAAGTCAACCGTTTAACAATAAATAAATCAACACATACTAGTAGTTCTACTAAATATGGCAATTAATCCACATGATCCATCATTAATCAAAACCAAATCAGCATACAAAATCATCATAAGTAATTCCAAATCATCATCTAAGCAATTTTCACATATTCATAGTAAAAAGTCACCCAAACGGGTCAAACGGGTCTAAAATCATCAAATCTAGGTGATACAATGGTAAGATCAGTCATAAAACATGATTAAAAATGATAAAAATCTAATCTTGATAACAATCATGATCATGAACAAGATTACAAAGATAAAAGATTAAAAGACTAGATGAAAAATCCAAACTCAAATCTTTTTCCCTTAATCTTCCAAAATGTTTTCCAGAGGTTTTTGGGGTTTTTCTAGGGTTTTTTCGAGGTCCCCCCTGTAAAATGATTTTATAGTGGAAAAATAGGGTAAATTACGATCAGGTCGCGACTGGGAAGTTTCTGGGCTGCTGCAGGAAGGAAATAAGAGAATGTCAAACCAAATTTAAACCAAGATAAGCTGCTGGTTCAGTGGGTTAAACTTTGCGCAGGTGACCTGGAGGTCTCTGGTTCGACCCTCCTGGACTACATATATTTTTTTATAATTGTGCTGGGCTGCTGGGCTGAACAGAGGTGGGCTGTTTAGTGATTTGGGCCGCTGAACACATGAAATGGGACTGGGCTGCGAATGCTTGACTGTTGGGCCAAGGGCTAGACTTGGCTGCTCATATTATTATTTATTTCTTCTCTAATCAAGCATAACTTTCGCATCCGATATTCGAAGCTGCTCTCGTTTTTTTCTGATTCCTTCTAAATTCATCACGCACACACCAAACACCTAAAATTCATAAATGAAAACAATTAAGTACCATATCTTTTATAATTTCTCAATTAAAATTCTAACTTGTAAAGTTTTCTCAATTAAATACCAAATTAAATGTGAACTTTAAATATTTATCAAATAATAACCAAAGTTCCACCAAATTATCTAAAATTCAAATATAAATATTTAAACACCAAAACTTAATAGTTCTTATTAAAAACCAATTATATGAAGGGATTTTATTTATTTATTTTATGTATAAGATGCCATGCATCAAATATCCCCACACTTAAAGCTTGCTTGCCCTCAAGCAAAATCTTATGCAACACTTCCACAAGCCAATCAAAAACTCAACGTCCACCCAACCCAATGCAACTACTCAAGCCCACATGCATCGCCAATTCTCAAGATTTACACTTTTCAAAAGATTTATAATCCAAGAAGCAATTATGATAATTATATTAAAAAAAACATGGAAATGCCTACTAGCTTGACAGACATCAATGTTCAATCAAATAAGCATCATACCCCTCACAATGATCACTCAACTCGGTGAAATTTAGTGGAGATGATTAAAAAGATCATCGATTTAAGTGGATCACTCAAGGCCAAACATGCACTTCATTGTCATAAGCTTGTATCGAAATCACATCTCCACCAAAAAACATAAAACCAAACATAAATCAAGAGGACTTTCACGGGTTGTAATGTTAGGCTAGAGTTTAGGGTATGGAATGGGAATGTGAAAGTGGCTAAGTGTTTAAAAATCCGGAAAAGTCAATAAACAAACTAAAAGAAAAACTATTTACACAAATAACTCAAAGTCGGGAAATTTTGACCCGAACACACAAACTAACAAAAATTCTATTTTTTTCAGCTTTATCTTAGGTCTATGACCTCCAATAACGAGCTAGCATTTTCTCCTTTTTTTTCTTCTTCTTTTTTATTCATTTTTTTATTCATTTTTTTTTATTTTTTTTTTTCATTTTTTTTTTCATTTTTTTTTAACTAAATATGACTTGATGAAACTAACCAAAAAAATATACACAAAACCCTAAACTAATCCGGATTCTTCACACAAGGGTAATGAACAAAATAAAGGATAATCAAAAGGCTAAATGGGTCAAAAAGTAGGTAAATCAAACGAGAAGGGAAAAGGCTCAACGGGTTTTCTAAGGGATAATACTTTAGGGTAGGAAAAATGATAAGATCAAAGAAAAAGGATAAATCAAAAGGGGACTCCTAATGCCTCTATCATTTTTATGCTCAATTTTAGTTCATGATCTCGACGCGTATAAACAACACAAGTTCTAAAATGAAAGAGCATGATGGCATAACACTCAACAAAACGAAAGTGAGAACAATCATGTTAATAAATAATACAATTTAAGGCTCAGATAACTCACGGAAACGGATGGAAAAGGGCTACCGATATGATGCAAGCAATCTATCCCCTATCCAATAGTTTCACAAAGTAAAGCATCCCATTTATTGATTTTATTTGAAAAACACTTGCTTGGAAATACTTTTTCAAGATACTCGAAGAAAAGGTTTTGACTAGAGACAAACATCGTATACATGGGTGAGCACAACGTCACGAATTACATCAACGGGCCCACTTCCATGTGCAATAAGACGGGCAAAAATCTCAATTTCAACTAAAAACAGGGGGATATGATAAGAAAATTTGAAAATTTTTCACAATTTTAAGCAATTTCAGTTCAATTGACCCCCATCCCCACACTTAATTCGTACATTGTCCCCAATGTACGCTAAAACAGACAAAATAAAGGGGAAAGGGAACTGAAATACTCCCCTGATCACTGTCATGTGCTAGAACTGCCTCCAATATATCCAAAATCCTCAAAGATCATGAAACAGCTCTCGACGAATCAAGACATCTGGTGGTCCAATGATGAATCTAGAAAGAAAACACAACTTAAGTGAAGTAGGAGCGATCGAGTTACAAAATTTGGCCCTTTTTTTTGAGCTTTTGGACAAGTGATCAAATGCGAGTCGTTTGTTGTGAATTATGAAGTGGACGACCGACAGTCAACCAAAAGTCAACAGATTCTACAACACAAACATGGAACCGCCTGGAATGGAGATTGAGTACCAAGCGATTCGTAATGTGTGCATCGGAGGACCTGTTATGCCAATTTGCAACCAATTGCTAAGCAGCACCAACCAACATCAAATACTAACTCACAGAAAAGTAACATTTGATCAAAATAGACCGTCTGTTTATTATGAAGGAACGGTCCACTTTGACAAAAAGTCAACAAGCCCAAGAAAAACCTAGATACAGACCGTTGACTGTCATTTATGAAGTGACGGTCTCGTATCATCCAAACCTAAATACATTCATGAAAACACACTTTGCAAACCATGAGAATGGAGATTGAGTACCCGAAGGATCACAAACTGTGAGTTACCTACCAACCCCACGAAGCAATACCAAAATGATAAGTCAACGCAATGTCTAATCGTGGCATGCTTCCAAAAGAACCTGTAAAACTTAAAACAAACGGATAAAGCGGAAAAAAGAAAATAAACATGCAACTAAAGTAAACAAACTACCTAACAGCCAAAGTAAGCTACTAAAAAGAAATAACGCATGAAATAAGCAAAAAAAAAGAAACCAACAAATCAGGTTACCTCCCGGAAGCGCTGAATTTATTAACGAGTTGTCAGCCGGACTCGAACCCACGGTTAAGTCAACCGGGGTCATAGATGTGGCCTCCCTCACTACCGAACCTACACTTATCCGAACCATGCACGCGCCACTCCTCAAATAAGGGTTGAAATCCCTTGTCTCTATCACGCAAATACATGGCGTACACGTCGACTAACCACGTCCTATCACTCTTTGAAGCCTTTTTCTTTAAATCAGGTGGCTTTTTCTTCTTTTTAGCACTCGCTTCATCCCCACACTTCTTCTTTTGCTGGCCCTGCAATGATTTAGTCGACTTGATAATAACTGAAGGTGGGTCGGGTGGGTGATCTTTAATTCCAATATAATGAACGACGGCCTGGTGATGTTTCTCCTGCTGCTCATCCCTAAGCTGATCCCTAAGTCTCTCTGGATATGGAATATGAGGGATGTAGGGTCGAGGAACATATTTCTCCACTACTGGTTCCTCGGGTCGTGCTGTACTTGCTGGGCTTAGCCTCGGTTGCACCTGCCCAGGAACCTCTACCTCAATCTTCTCGTCTATCTCATCATCACTCTCCTCATCATTTAGCTCAGCACTGAACGTCGATTCTGGATCTGGAGTGGTGTTGTCATTCAGGTAAAAGATTGCATTCACGTATTGTTTAGGATATGACTGTGTGTGCCCTGGCAATCCTCCTGGTTTTCTCTCAGAAAACGATTTGGAAAGTTGACCCATGGTCCTCTCCATATTTTGCATATGAGCTGCTAAATTACTCAACTCTTTGGCCACCACAACTATGTCCTGCTCAGTCCGCAAAATCCTCTGATCATTATGCTGTGAAGTTTTCTTATTCTGCTTGATAAACTGAGACATCATGTTAGTTAAATTCGTCAAACCTGAATCCTCTGTCGGTGTCTGTTTGCCAACCTCTGGGTCATAGAAACCCTGTTGCCTCGGTGGCGGTCTCGACTGAAAGCAACGCATGTTCGAGCTGAAATTTTGGTTGTTCTGCCACCCCTGATTGTAGTTATACGTGTTAGGTGGTGGATGGGCCTGGCCGGCCATGTAGTCGACCTGCTCGACAAAATAGGTGCTACCCCCGATAGGACAACGTGTAATGTCGTGGGGTCCTGAGCACAGCTCGCAATACTTTACCTGCTGCTCCATCACCTGTATTTTGGCTATTTTCTTCGATAACGCCTCGACCTGCATGGACAGAGCTGTAATAGGGTCAACCTGGAGGACCCCTCTCTGTTGGTTCGGCTTACTCTGTGTGCTCGGCCACTGATAATCGTTTAAAGCAAGCTCCTCAAGTAACTCTTGCGCCTCCTCGGGCGTTTTACTACTTAATGTCCCACCAGCTGACGTGTCGACCGTAAGTCGTGTGAGTGGATGTAAACCGCTGTAGAAAATATGCATCAGCTGGTGTAGCTCAATCCCATGTGATGGACATTTTCTCAACAACTCTCTAAATCGCTCCCACGTCTCGTATAAACTCTCCGTGTCGTCCTGAAGGAAGGAATATATTTTGTTTCTGAACATCGCAACCTTCGATGGAGGGAAATACATTGAGATGAATTTCTGTGTCAAAATAGCCCATGACGTGATAGAACCAGGTGGGAGAGACTGAAGCCACGCCTTCGCTGCGCCGCGAAGGGAAAATGGGAAAAGTCGCAATTTAATGGCATCAGGTGGGACCCCATTGAGTTTGAAAGTGTCACAAACTTCGAGGAAGTTCGCGATATGAGTCATCGGGTCGTCATTGGGGAACCCATCGAATTGAACATAGTTAAGAATCATGGTTGAGGCTGGATTTGGAAGCTTTGAGCTTCAACAGGTGGTCGGGTGACACTGGGTAACATCCCATCAATGTTGGGTCGCGCGTAATCGGCAAGTGTACGTCTCTCTGGTAGATTCGCCATTGGTAATGCTCGTTGCACGTGACGAAGGTGATGAAAAACTCTCTCGGGTTCAGATAATGGTGAAAATCGGCTCTGGCGGCGACGTATGCGCATAAACAGAAAAAAAATGATAGAAACGACGAAGCAGAAAATGAAAAGAAGCTAACCTAAAAGACTAACTAACACAAAAAGGAAACACCGAAAAAAAAAACAAACTATCAGCTAAAAACACAAAGAAAAACAGGTAAACAAATAAAGCAAACAAGTGGTTAAACTACTAGCTCAGATATTTCTCGGAATCTGACGCGTCCCCGGCAACGGAACCAAAAACTTGATGCGTAAAATTTGGATATATAAAAATGTGGTCAAGGTTTAAATGGTAATCACCAAGTGATCAAACTACACACTAGGGCAGTGAACCCGTCGTGTGCAGTACAGTGTTGGTAAGAACCGGATATCAATCCGTGGACGCGTGTGTAGTCTCCCGAATACTGGATCTTCGCTAATATTTAACCGAAGAAAGTGATTTGGTGAACAAATACTAAAAACTAAGCAGAATAACAGAAACCGACAAAAACAACTAAAATCCGGATAACATGCTGGAAAATCAGAGAAAGCAATGCATCACCTAGACTAGACTCCTCTAGACTCACTAAGACCCTCGGGATGACTAATACCATGAACACCATCATCTAATGCGAAAAACCAGACTATCTAGGGCTATAGACACACCCCAAATAATTCGGAAATCCTAAATGAAGCACGGATAACAAGACTATGAAAACTGCCTAACGGACTAGCTACTTCGGTCAAAGTCAACTAATCCTACATGAAATGGGAAACTATAAGAGAGATATCTCTAAACAGCACCTAAATCATGCAATGATGATGATTCAAAACGCAAATGACCTAGAAACCGCTAAACACGAATAAAAAGGATCGAATCTTATGTTCACAAGCAATCTATCCTATTAAACGATGTAAAACAAGCTCCTAGTCTATGAAACGATTCGGTCAAACCTATCTCACAGAGAAGCACACTAAATCAGCCCCAAGTCATTAATGAATCATCAAGAAGGAGGTCTCCTATCAAGCATCAAACGTTTGACTAATAAAAGTCAACCGTTTAACAATAAATAAATCAACACATACTAGTAGTTCTACTAAATATGGCAATTAATCCACATGATCCATCATTAATCAAAACCAAATCAGCATACAAAATCATCATAAGTAATTCCAAATCATCATCTAAGCAATTTTCACATATTCATAGTAAAAAGTCACCCAAACGGGTCAAACGGGTCTAAAATCATCAAATCTAGGTGATACAATGGTAAGATCAGTCATAAAACATGATTAAAAATGATAAAAATCTAATCTTGATAACAATCATGATCATGAACAAGATTACAAAGATAAAAGATTAAAAGACTAGATGAAAAATCCAAACTCAAATCTTTTTCCCTTAATCTTCCAAAATGTTTTCCAGAGGTTTTTGGGGTTTTTCTAGGGTTTTATCGAGGTCCCCTCTGTAAAATGATTTAATAGTGGAAAAATAGGGTAAATTACGATCAGGTCGCGACTGGGAAGTTTCTGGGCTGCTGCAGGAAGGAAATAAAAGAATGTCAAACCAAATTTAAACCAAGATAAGCTGCTGGTTCAGTGGGTTAAACTTTGCGCAGGTGACCTGGAGGTCTCTGGTTCGACCCTCCTGGACTCCATATATTTTTTTATAATTGTGCTGGGCTGCTGGGCTGAACAGAGGTGGGCTGTTTAGTGATTTGGGCCGCTGAACACATGAAATGGGACTGGGCTGCGAATGCTTGACTGTTGGGCAAAGGGCTAGACTTGGCTGCTCATATTATTATTTATTTCTTCTCTAATCAAGCATAACTTTCGCATCCGATATTCGAAGTCGCTCTCGTTTTTTTCTGATTCCTTCTAAATTCATCACGCACACACCAAACACCTAAAATTCACAAATGAAAACAATTAAGTACCATATCTTTTATAATTTCTCAATTAAAATTCTAACTTGTAAAGTTTTCTCAATTAAATACCAAATTAAATGTGAACTTTAAATATTTATCAAATAATAACCAAAGTTCCACCAAATTATCTAAAATTCAAATATAAACATTTAAACACCAAAACTTAATAATTCTTATTAAAAACCAATTATATGAAGGGATTTTATTTATTTATTTTATGTATAAGATGCCATTCATCAAGCATCCTAGGCACCATACCTCACAAACTAATTTGGTTCAAAGATTTGCTTAGTAATTTTTAGCCAAAACAATTTGGCGCCCACCGTGGGGCAATTGGTGTCAATTTTCCTACAAGCCCTTGCTAGATTTATTTTTAACTTGATTTTAACGAAAATCTACAAAAATATGTCGACATAATCAAACTCCTCAAATGCAACTACTCCTTCTGTCAGTTCCTTCACTTTGGGGAGCCTTCCTCCTCCTCCTCCTGCTTTTGGGACCTCAACAGGAGCCAATGTCAGTTTTGCATCCAACCCATCTGTCAGCCTTGGAGTCGCTCAGTCGTCAAGAACCATTGAGAGGCCAGTCTTGGTCTCTAACGATGAATTCCTGGAGATGTTCGCCAAGATGAAGCATTACATGGAGCAACAACAAAAGGTGAACCAAGATGTGCTCGATGAAATGGCCAGGATGAGATCAGAGAAGAATGGGGCGGATCGAACACCCACCTCTCCTGTCCAAGCAAGAAGGTTGCAATTTAACAGCCCTAGGAATGGGTCAAGTTTGGGGGATGATGTTCAGATCATTGATCCAAGGCCGACATTTGCGACTGCTTATACTACCCTAGTTGACGGACCCAGGATGTCAACATTCAGGGAATCAACTGCGAATCCTAGGGGCACTAGTACCCAGGATGGTGGTAACATCCATAGGTCCTTGAATTTCAATAACTTAACTAACGAATCTGTGCAGGATGCAGGTCTTAGCCCTGTTGTGGCTAAGGAACTGAAGAAGCTCAAGGAGATGATTTCAAGTGTCCCAGGAGTGGTGCAACCTATCCCCCGAAGTGGCACCTGCAAGTCATCGCCTATCTAGGTTTGCTCATCCAATCTCCGACGTGGAAATACCAAAAAGGTTTCAAGCTCCAAATATGAAGCTGTATGATGGAACCACTGACTCAGAAGAGCATGTGGCTCAGTACATGGAAAGGATGGAAGTGATCTACATGCCCCCTGACATCAAGGAGGCATGCCTTTGCAAAGGTTTCGGGTCCACACTTACAGGCTCAGCCCTGAAGTGGTTACTGAGTGTGCCACCCTTTTCTATCTCTTCATTCTCTCATTTAATTAATTTGTTTAACAACTAATTCTCCTGCAGTCGCAATTTTGAAAAAATAACGAGTGACCTATACAGGGTCACTCAGAATGCTAATGAATCTTTGAGAACTTATGTGAACAGGTTTGGCAAGGAGACCCTGGACATTCCCAATTTAGATATGGCTACTGCTGTTCAAGCATTCAAGATGGGATTCAAGAAAGATTCACCTTTCTACGAAGATTTGGTGATGAATCCTTGCCACAGGCTGGATGAAGTAAGGCATAGGGACCTACGCTTCATCAGGTTGGAAGAAGACAAGAAGGTGCAGGAGAAGGTTGAAGCTGCCCCAGGATATGGGTCGTCCAATAGGAAATCTGAGCCCGTACATCCTAAGTCCCAAAGGACTAAACCATACTCCAGACCCGACAATCCAAGGGTCAACAGGGTTGATCGGGGCGAAGATGAGGATGATGAAGAATATCCTACTTTCACTAAATTTTGCTTTGCTACTGACGTTGCAGGTGTAATCAATGCCATACAGGATCTGGGGGACAAGGCAAGATGGCCCAGGAAGACTGACAAATCTACATCCTGGAAGGATAAATCCAAGTGGTGTGCATATCATGAGGATTTTGGTCATATGACCGAGGATTGCATTGCTATGAGGAAGGAAATCAGCTATCTTCTGAGCAAAGGTTTCCTGAAGGAGCTCCTTGGGAGAAAGAAGGAGAAATACAGGGGCACCGATCAATCAGCAAAATCCAGGGTCACTGGCCGGACCCAGGATGCAAACACACCTCCTGAGCGGGCAGCATCCCCATCCCCGGATGCTAAGGTAATTCATTTTATTTCTGGTGGTTCTGACATTTGTGGTACTTCTTATTCTGCAGCCAAGAGACATGCTAAGGAGGCCAAGTCGGACATGCCCAGGAAGCCAATAAGAACTTCAGTGCAAGCAGACATGAAAGATGTGACCTTTAGTGAGGACGACAGGTGTAACGTCATGGACCCTCACCAAGATGGGCTGGTGATTACCCTATACATCGCTAACCACTACGTGAAAAGGATCTTGATCGATGGAGGCAGTTCAGTTAACATCATCCAGCTCGAAACATTGACCAAGATGGGCATACCCCAGGATGAAATTGTCGCCAAATCCACGATCCACGTGGGATTCAGCGGTGAGATGAAGAACACCCTGGGGAGGTGAAACTCCCAGTCTACATTGAAGGCGTCAACACTATGCAGCGCTTCTGTGTCATGGATGCACCATCAGGATATAACATCATCCTGGGTAGACCCTGGATTCATGACATAAAAGTTGTCCCCTCAATGTACCATCAGTGTGTAAAGCTGCCGACACCCTGGGGAGTAGTCACCATCCACAGTGACCAACTAGAGGCGAAAGATTGCTACACTTCAGCCATGAAGATATCATCGAAGACACGTCAAGGATAGTAATTAAAGAAAAAGACCAGGGATGTCCTGGAGGCAAGGGAGCAGGATGTCAAAGAAGTAACTTTGGATCCCTTGCATCCTGGGAAGAAAGTACTAATTGGTACTAACATCCCGGGTCACATTGAAAAAGAGTTGTTGGAGCTCCTTAAATCCAAGATGTCTACATTTGAATGGACTACGGAGGACATGACAGGTATATCCAAAGACGTAATTACACATAAACTTGGTATTAACCCTTCTTGCAGGCCTATACACCAAAAGAGAAGGTAGTATGCTCCAGAGAAGTACGTGATAATCCAGGAGGAAGTGGATCGCCTATTGAAGAACAAGATGATTAGGGAAGTATAGTTCCCTAGATGGCTGGTCAATGTGGTGGTGGTGGAAAAGAAGAACTGTAAATGGAGGGTTTGTGTAGATTACACATATCTGAACCGTGCATGCCCTAAAGACCCTTTCCCATTGCTACACATTGATTTAATGGTGGATGAAACGGCAGGCCATGAAATGCTTACATTCATGGATGCCACCTTAGGATTTCAACAGATCCAGATGGAGCCAAATGACCAAGAGGATACGGCTTTCATTACGCCCACATGTATCTATTTTTATGTTGTTATGCCCTTTGGATTGAAAAATGCAGGGGAAACATACCAGAGACTGGTAAATATTATGTTTAAAGACAACCTGGGAGAGACTATGGAGGTATACATAGACGACATGGTGGTAAAGTCCCTAGATATCAGTACTCATGTCCAGGATGTTAAGGAATCCTTCGACATCTTGGACAAATACAACATGAAGTTAAATCCAGAGAAGTGTCACTTTGGAGTTGGGGCTGGAAAATTCCTGGGATACATGGTGACCAAAAGGGGGATTGAGGCTAGCCCAGAACAAATTCGTGCAATCCCCAACCTCAAGTCACCAGAATCTACCAAGGATGTTCAGCGGTTGACGGCAGGGTTGCAGCCTTGAATAGATTCATCTTGAAATCCTCATAAAGATGTAGAGATTTTTATGACATCCTAAGAAAGAATAAGAAATTCGAATGGACATCCCAACATGAGCAAGCATTTCAGGATCTAAAGTCATACCTATCCTCGACACCTCTTCTGATGAAGCCAAATCCAGGGGAGCCCCTATCTCTATACCTAGCAGTCTCAAAGAACACGGTAAGTGCAGTCCTAACCAAGGATGCAGAAGGTCAACAACATCCTGTGTACTATGTGAGTAAGAGCCTTTTAGATGCCGAATCCAGGTACTCACACCTTGAAAAACTTATATTAGCCCTAAGTATGGCTTCTACTAAACTTAGGCATTATTTTGAAACCCATACTATAAATGTGAAAACTAACTACCCTATTAAGTCTGTTTTGAGAAAACCAGAGATGTCAGGTAGGATGGCGAAGTGGTCCCTGAAGCTAAGCGCATACAACCTAGTATATGAGCCAAGGACAACCATAAAATCACAGGCCCTGGCTGACTTTGTGGCTGATTTCAGTCATGACATCCAGGGTGAAGCTGATCAAGAATTCCAGAGCATGCAGGAAGAAGAGTTCTCAGGATGTTGGACCCTATTCACGGATGGGGCATCCAATGTCAGGGGGACATGCCTTGGAATTATACTGAAATCGCTAGAGGGGGACATGATACCCCAGGCTGTTAGGTGTGATTTTCAGGCTACAAACAACGAAGCAGAATATGAAGCCCTGATTGCTGGCTTACAATTAGCTCTACATCTTGGGATCCAGAACATTCAGGTATATGTCGACTCCCTACTATTGACTAACCACTTTAATGGCTCCTATGTAGTCAAGGGGGGAAAATTAGTCAAGTATCTGGAAATTGTGAAGGCCCTGTCCCAGGATTTTCAAAACTTCAACATTCAACAAGTACCTAGAGAGGAAAACGCTGAGGCAGATGCACTTGCAAACTTGGGATCAGCATTTAAAGCCATGGAGGATGTCCATATTCCCATCATCCATATACTAAGCCCAGAAATCAAATAAGGTTAGGAAGCAGAGGATGTTAATCCTGGGGGTAAGGTTTCAGCACTTAGTACCCAGGATAATCAGCATCCAGATGACCAGGATGATCAGCGTCCTGGTACCCAGGATGTTCAGCATCCTGACACCCTGGATGATTCTTCATCCTGGGTCAAACCGGACTACCTACAGACTGGTCTTATTGCAAAGGAAGAGAAGGATGCTAGAGCATTCAGAATCAGAATGGCCAGGTATGTCCTTATAGATGGAAAACTATACAAAAAATCTGTTGCAGGCACATACCTTAGATGCTTGGAGAAGGATAAAGCTCAAGAAGTGCTTAAAGACATTCACGAAGGTGACTGTGGAAATCACACAGGAGGCAGGTCCCTAATGTCTAAAGTCCTGAGAACAGGTTACTTCTAGCCTACACTAAGGAAGGATTCCCGGGATTTCACCCTCAAGTGTGATGCATGCCAGAGACACACCAACATACCTCATCAACTTGCTGAACCCCTGCATCCTGGCCCTTTATGAAATGGGGAATGGATATCATAGGGAAGTTACCCAGGGCACCAGGAGGAAAGGTTTTTATGTTAGCTATGACCGACTATTTCTCAAAATGGATAGAGGCAGAAGCATACGTCCAAGTGAGAGAGAAGGAGGTTATTTCATTCATAAAAAGGAACGTTATAACAAGATTTGGCATACCCTCAGAGATTATTTGTGACAACGGGTCACAATTCATTGGAAAGAGAACTACCAACTTCTGTGAAAGTTGGGGGATAAGGATGATTACTTCTTCACCGGTACATCCCCAAGCCAATGGTCAAGCAGAGTCAAGAAACAAGATCATCATCAACAACTTGAAGAAAAGGCTCAAGGAGAAGAAAGGAAATTGGGCGGAAGAGCTACCCTTGGCATTGTGGGCTGATAGGACTACATCCAAGAATGCAACGGGACAGACTCCATTTTCCTTGGTGTTCGGTACGGAAGCAGTTATCCCAATAGAGATGGTGGTCCCAACATTCAGGGTTATCAGTCAGACCCATGATGCAAACGACAAGTCCCTGGCTGATGATCTTGATACCGTGGATGAACTTCGAGAACAAGCTGTTGGAGGATGGCAAAATACAAACAGAGGATCTCCAAGACTTACAACAAGCATGTTAGGATCCGGAGATTCAGAGTAGGAGATTTGGTACTAAGGAAAGCATTTCAGAATACTACGAATCCAGGAGATGGTAAGTTGGCCCCTAAATGGGAAGGTCCCCACTTGATTGATTCAGAGGCAGGAAAGGGGGCATACTGGCTTGCCAATATGGAAGGGGAGTTACTACGAAGACCTTGGAATGCTATTCACCTAAAAGCCTACTTCATGTAAGTTAAGTGTCCCAGGATGTTCCATCCCAAGTAAGTTCTCTAACATCCTAATCGTTCAAGGTATTTCCTTAATATTATTATTATTTAACACTTTACATCTTTATTTAGTTACTTTCTATGAAAATTACTAACATTCGCATTCGAGATCCTTGGATGAAAACACGTGTGACCCTGGATGTGTGTAACCAGGGACATTTATCTCCTAAGTTAGAGACTGGCCATCTCTCCTCCGCTAAGGTATTTGAGCATACCTTCTAAGGTTTGAGAGGATATCACCTCTCCTAGGTTTGGGTAAATGCCTGTAGCGCACAACCCTCGCCTGTAGCGCACGTTTGACCCACATATTGGACCCAGGATTATGGGATCGTGGTGTTGACAGCATGGGCGACAACCTCATGATCTATGGACTTATAGGGGTCACTTAAGGTTTTTTATGTTTTCACATCAACTTATGACACACGAGGCAATACCCTAGTTTGCCGACTCGGCACGAGGTGGACCCTAGAATTTGCCAGTATGACGCCGGGCTTGACCCCAGATCATCGGATCGGCACCGGGTTTAACCCTAGTATTTTGGTCTTGTCCCCAGGATTTTCGGGCTTGACCCCGGGATGTTTGGGCCTGACCTCAGGATTGAAGGGCATGTCCCCAGTTTCTAAAAATTTTACTCCTGATTCTTGCAGGATTTATCATAGTATTGATATCCTAAGATGGCAAGGCTTTGCCAAATCCTAGGATTTCGTCCATTTGGAAGCCTAAATATGCTGTCAAACATTCGGAAGCTTATTAGGTTTGGAAGAATCTTACATCTAGGGTGTACCCCAGGATGTATCAAGGTATGTTTCACCATTTATGTTTACCTATCACATTTAAACATTTATTTGTGCAGGGAGCATAAAGAATTAACACAAACATGTACTAGCAAAGCGGTTATATATATAGCCACCCCTTAGTTGGAATAAACCATGCAACCACCTCGGGGTGGTATCAAAAGATTAAAACCATGGGGGACTACCCATGGGTGAAGCATTGTTACACCGGGAATCTAACCTCCGGTAAGTCATTACAAAAGAAAATATTTAAAAACAAGCTTCACAAAACATGAGAAACATGGAGGACCACGGGCTATTGATTCGGTACCCGTGGTTGCTGCATCAGCAGCCCCTGCATCCTTCTCCTTGGCTTCTTCTTCACCAACTCCCTCTTTGGCTGCATCATCCTAGACCTTAGCACCCTGGGTCTTCACCTGGTCCACCTCCATTTCATTGCCACCACCAGATGCAGCCAAGGTAGAACACCCAGCATCCAGGGTGTCCTCCACATCGAAGCCTTTAGGGACAGTACCTCCTAGCTGCAGAAGCTTGCTCAGCCACAGAAGGTGGTTCCATTTAGGGTTCACCAGCTTCAAATCCTTGGCCTCCTTCACCATTTTAAGCCTGGCCTGCAGCACGGCTACCATCGCTGAATCCTTGGTTGTTTTAACAACCTCAGCCATAGCAGCCTGGTGCTCCTCCCTCGCCTGCACAGCCTTCTTTTCATATTTAGAAATAAGCTTCACAACTTTGTCGTGAAGGAGCTTGGACTTGGTGGCCTCCTTGTTGGCCTGGGCGATTTTTGCCTGAGCAGAGGCTTCAGCATCTGCCGCTCGCTTCTCAGCGGCAGTCAGAAGATTCAGGATGTGGGAAGTGGCCTGAAACAAGGTGTAATCCAGGGTCAGGACTGATGAGAACAATTTCATTCATAGGAGAGCAAGGTTTACCTGGTGAATGAGGGATTCGATCTCTGTGGCCGAAAGGTCTGTGATGGCACTGGGGGCAGCAGAGGTGGTAGTAGCGGTGCTTGATCCCCGGGTCTTTCTCTTAGTCCCGGAGACCCTGGATGGAAGGATCTTGGTGAGAGGGGTAGGCTCGGTCTTCACAGACCCAAGGACCAGAATGTCATCATCGGCAACGGTTCCAGAACTCAGGGCAGCATCTATCTCGTCAAGATCAAACCTGGGAGTAGCAGCTGACAAGAAAAAACCCTGAGTGTCAGAATAAAATAAACAGGTACGTAATTAAAAAACTGTGTAATCCAGGGACACTTACCGCTTGACATATTGGGAGTATGGAAGGAGGATGCAGAGTACTCAAGGTTACAGAAGGATCGATCTCCGTCAGGAATGTCATCGATGAACTTCACCAAATTGGCTTGGGTGGTTGAATTCTCAGGACCAATGTCTATCAATTTAGGCACTGAATGGGAAAACATCCAAGGTCAATATTTAAATGAACATTTATATTAACCATAAACTACAATTACAGGTTATCCTACCCTCAACGATCCACCTACGAGGAAGCTGGTTACCGTCGGGAATGCTTGATCGCTTCACAAAGAAAAATGGCCTTTCCACTCGTCGCGTCGGGTCACCCCAGTCACAAGTTGTAGGTACTTGGTTAATGATTTGAGCAAAAAGCGATTCGATCCATGAGATTTGATCTCATAGACCTGGGCCAATTCAGAAAGGCCAATCAGGGGCTGGAATGTTTGGTTCAGACGATCAAGAGTAGCCAGAATGCGCCAAACCATGGGAAGGGTTTAAGCATATGACAGACCCGTGGATTCAAAGAACTCAGTGACAAGGCCGGAAAAAGGGTAAGACAGACCAATGGTGAAAGGAGCAGCCAGAAAGCAAACCCAAGTACGAGACGAGAAATCCGACCTCAACTGAGGATCGAAGGGTCGAATCTCAGCGGAGGCCAAGTAGACCGGAGGCTCTGACGGAGGCGATATCAGCATTTGTAAAGCTGCATGTCTCCGTCTCAGGGTTTGGAGGTAACCCTGATCCTCAAATCCTCTATACCAGTTGGAGTAGCCGAGGACTCCTTGCGAATTCGTTTTTTTGGTCATGATCAGAATAGGAAATCGAAATCGAAGAGAAGAATGTACCTGGAATGCGAAGACGATCGAAAGTTTGAGGGCAATGCAAGCTTTTTCTCTCCGAGGTAAGTGGGTAAAACCGAATGAGGGAGAGGGCTATTTAATGGCGCAGAAGTTACAGAGGTGAGAAGTGATGGGTGAAGATCGTGGGCACCTATACCGAATTTAACGGATGGGATTAACCTATCTTGAATGAGTCATCGGTTTTTAAAAAAAATGCACAGCTGTGAATTCTTATCCACAAGCTGCGAATGTGGGGGCAATTGCTGTACCTTGGATTTTGCCCCTGAATTGACTAACTTTGCTTGACAGGTCTGGTCCCCTGAATGTCAAACATCCAGGGACAGTGCATTTTATCGAGACACAGGATTCATATATTTACACTATTGATTTCTTATTAGACATTGACCCGGGATGTAATGAATCCAGGGCACATCTTTTTATTCTACCAGATCCCTGCATGCACGGGTACCCAGCATGTTGGGGTAATGTTACTAACCTTTACTTTGACCTTGTGTAATCAAGTCAGGTACTCGAAGCAACAAGCAACGGTCACATGGACTGAGTCAGAGTCATAGCACGTGTGGAAATGGAAGCTCGCCATTAAACTTGCTCAAACTAATGGTCACATGCCGTTGAAGGAGAATCCCTAGAATATCGGAATATAGTTACAAGCTTATTGTATAAATATGCGGCTTAGGATTTCATTTTAGAAGCTAGAAAAAACACTTGTAGTTGCACTCACTCACTTAGCAATCAGTCGCAAACATCTGTAATCGAATATTTTCAGTGCAATAAACGGGCAACGTGTGTTATCGTTGCCAAGGGGTTTTTTGTGCCGGTGGCCTTTGGAGACATCCAGGGGTTAAGGGATTTTTCCACTAAATAATCTTGGTGTTCTTTCTTGCATCCAGGGATTAATTTGATTGTGTTTACTTTTCTTTAACTTCTATCCTGAAATCGTATTGTTTTGATTACTAAATCGTATTTTACATCCAGGGTCAAATCTGGTAAAAACCTTATTTTATTCGTTGTGACCTTGGATTTCAAACGTTAAACTAGATTTTATAACCTAAGCATCCTAGGCACCATACCTCACAAACTAATTTGGTTCAGAGATTTGCTTAGTAATTTTTAGCCAAAACAATGATATAGTCAACTGTGTTCCATGCAAAAAGAAATAAGAACGTTAAATCGTCTACCTTAAGGTCGATCTTTCGATACACAGATAAGGCATCGGATTTAACAAAATAAGAAAAGAAAACAAGTTGAAATTGTATAACTCAACAAAAATCAGGTTGGTCTTGTGGACACGTAGAGAAAGTCCGATGAGTTATACGAAACACCAAAGAAAATAACACAGAACGTCATACGAACAACGATCAGGTCGGCCTTGTGAGCACGCAGAGAAAGTCCGATCGTTTGACAAAATAAAGAAAATCAAAAAAGTTTAAATCTTTACAAAATGAATACATGTATACACAGTGACTTCTCATTTTATTTTTCAAATATCTTTTTCTTAATATATCGTGAGATATGCATCAAGATGTTGTCCACTAGGTCAAGCATCAGATTTAGTGTATATCATATTTGAATACTTTGAATACTTTCTGATTGCCGAGCCTACCTTGCACATCGGTCAAATGGTCTTATGGCTTTTTCATATATTTTATCCATGAGTCAGACGATGTAAGCCAATGTACCATCATTTCCCATTCATGTGGGATACAATTTCTATTTTTCAATGTTTTTTTCTTTTTCAAATTTCTTCCCCTAAAAATGACAACTCTATTTATAGATTTTCATTTTTACGATTTTAAAAACAAAACACTATTTTTGAATTTTTCAAAAACAAACCCCCCTCAAAATGAGACGGAGTGCAAAAACAAATCAAAAAGTGATCAACCAACACGAATACGTGTAGTGTAGCATTTTGAAAACCAAGATGATTTTGAAATTCAATTTAAGTTATCACAGATATTTCACAATCAGCAATTTTCAATCACCGAAAGGTCTTCCTGAAATACCTGCTGACACCAAATAAAACATTAGTCGCTTTGAGATCGACCCGATTCAATAGCGTCAGGTCGACCGGTGTCTTCCACATAGTCGTTGTTGGCCTTGGAAACAACTTTTGGTTTCCATATTTGAAATTTATTTATTTTTGATCAGAACCAGAATCAGATTCACCCGGCGTACTTGGTGTAGACCATGACGACTAACGAGTTGATTTAACATTTGGAAAACATGGTTCATTAAAAATTCAACCTTTGTTATTCACATATTTAGCAGTGTTGTGGATATATGCAGTCGTTGGACAATCAGCCGCAAGATGTCCTGGTTGATGACATGCATAACAAAGTATTTCTCGAAAAATATTTGAAAAATTATTTGATTTTTGAAAACCAGATGAATGATCAGAATCAAAAGCATCAAAGAAACCATCAGAAGAATCATACCTAGGAGATGGACTCCTTGAAGATGATGACCTTTCAGAATAATAAGATTTTTCTTTCAGAGAAAGTGTTTTCTTTGGAACTTTAACTTTTGAAACTTTATCAACTTTCACTGGCTTTTTTGCTAGAACTGGTACTTCCTGAACCTGATAACCCAAACCTTTGTGTTTATAACCTTGATTCTTTGAAAAATTTGACGAAGAACCAGAAACTTCTCGCGCCTTAGCTTCATTAGTGAATTTGGCTTTAATATCTTTCAATGTATTCTTCTCAATCAAACCTTTTTCTTCTTCTGTTGCAAATGAAGTACTTGAAGCAATCTTAATAAATACCTTTTCATTTTTCAGAAAAGAGACTTTGAGGTAAATTTTGGAGCATCACCCAAAGGCTTTTCTTTCTTCTTAGACTTTGATTTCTTCTTCTTGGGTGGAGTGGCAAATTTCGAATAATCATGCAATTCACCTTTAGGATCAAGCGGAGCAGATGTTACCTCAATCAAATCCACTGGTTGAGGAACCATGTGAATATCATTTTTCTTAGAATTCTCCTCACTCTTATCCTGCTTATATAAGAAATTCAGCAATGTCGGTGACAAATTGCAATTCTTTACTTGTCGTTTTAACTCCAAAATTTCCAACTGTAATTTATTAATTTTCTGTTCAGCCTCAAACGCCTCCTTTTGTGACTTGATGAATTTTGCATTGAGATCATCATATTCATAAGCATGTAGTTTCCTGATCTCACATTCAGCAAACAACTCTTCAAGCACACTTTCTCTCTTCTTTTTATAAATCTCAACATCTTTAGTCAATACTTTATTTTTGTCACGATAAAGAACATTTTTGTCACACCCTATAAGATTTGTGTCGGGATGCGAAAAAGGTTATCACAGTCAAGGTTACGAACGTACTCTGGATGGTTCAACAACTAGAGCCGTTTTGGAAATTGTTTAATTGTTGGAGTAAAGTGGAGTTTTTCCAATATCATTACGCAGCGGATTAATTGTAATGAGAAAAGTAAATAGTTTTGAGTTTACAACACATAAGTTTTTAAAAGATTTTTAGGACATGACACCGTTAGGTGTTATGTCAGAAAAATATCCAAAGGCTAAACCATACTCCAGAAACAAATGAAAAGTCCTAAGATGCAAAGGCAGGAAACAAGCAAGCACACCGTTAGGTGTTATGTCAGAAAAATATCCAAAGGCTAAACCATACTCCAGAAACAAATGAAAAGTCCTAAGATGCAAAGGCAGGAAACAAGCAAGCAGGTCCTATGCATGCACAACAATTAAGTTTAAGTACCTGAGAATTCATACGAGAAAACGGTCAACAAGTAATTGTTGGTGAGTTTCACAGGTTTAAAGTGCTAGCAGTTAAAGGTTGAATGAAAATAGTAATTGAAAACAGTTCATGTTAATAATTGACATTCTTTGATAAGACTAGTTGATAATGTTACCATGTACCCTGAATACCGAAACTGACTGTTTACCCACTCTTGGTACCTTTTGTCCGGTTGGTACCGCATAGATATGAGATAACAATTTGTACTCTTTGACAAAAGACGGAGTCACGATTGGAGCTACCAATCAGAACAGGGGCGTTAACCCAATAGATCTATTCAAACGTTGCCGTTTGCAAATGATAATTAATCGGTTTCAGTTAATAGTGGGGTATGGGTTATAGCATGAATGAACATGAAATAACAAGTTTGGACAATGGAAAAGCACATGAAACAATTATGGTAACAAGGTCTAATTGTCTAACATGGAAAAATGTATGTATGCATTCTCCCCAAAAGATAAAATAGTTAAAGGAAAAAGGGGCCGTGAAAAACTCACATGATTCAGAAACTGTAGTCGGTAATGTGATCAACGGAAAGTGCAAGCCTAGATAATTATAAGACATGCAATAATAATAAGTAATTGGGTTGACATTAATGTCACTCCAATTAGGTAGGTCAAGTCTTGACGTCATGGTAGCCTTAGGGTTAAGAGATTTGTAAAGTCAAAGTGAATGTATCTAGTTATGTATTTATTTGGAAAAATGTAAATTATATATTAAATAAAATATATAAAAATTCCCAAATAATATTTAAAGATGGTAAATATTTATAGAAATAAATATTAAGTCAAAATGAGGGTTTTCATATGAAAATTGATTATTTGGCTAGTTAGTAAAAACCGGGCGATTTTGCGGTAACGCCGATTACGCGATATTTATCCGTTTAAGTTAGAAGTCAATCAAGTTCAATAAGATATGATTATTTTCTGTCCAAAATAGGTAGATAATTATTTTATGTGTCGGTTTTCATTAGTTTGCCGGTTTGGTGGATTTTGTGTCGGTTTTGCCGTTTTGGTCCCGTTTGCCCGTTAAATGACACTGTTAGGTTCCTAAATTCACCATATGCATTTGTAAACATGTTTTTACCATTAAAATAACCCTATGAGTTTATTTGGACCAGATTTGGGTTCTCTTACAAAAATGGTATTTCCGGGCCCGTCGGGTGTCGGTTTTAGTCCCGGTTTGTGCCCAAGTTCATGTAATTTGTTAAGGGATATTTTGGCCATGGTCTAAAGTCCTTTAAACCATCACAACCTACTGTTTAAAAGTCTAAACTTTCTGTTCTAAACGGATCTATAGTAAAAAGCAACTTCTAGTGTTTTTAAAGTGTACTCTTGTATGTAAAAGTTTGCTATGGTGAGTTTAAGCACTAGTGTTCTTTCTAAAGTCCAAGAGATCATATTTTGATTATAATAAGAGTTTAAAAACGTGTCATAGGCATCAAGGGGTGCAAAGTTACAAGATCAACACACAATACACAATAAATACAAAGTTATTGTCTAGAAATGCAAACTAAACAAATACTTGTGTAAAAGTCCAACCAAACTAAGTTTTGAGCATAATACTTCAAGGGGAGGATTATCATGAGTTCCTAGTAGGTAAATACATGGTGGAACATGAAGATAAATACAAGTAAGTAAGCTTTTATGGGGTAAAATGATGTTTAGACAACAAAGTGAGTCAAGACTTGCTAATGGAGTGTTATAATCATGAAAGAAGACTAAGTATTCTTGCTAGGGCAAGATTTAACTAAGAAAAGTGAAGGTGAAACCTTGTTGGAAGAAGGTGGAGGCCGAAAATGGTGATGAGGGTGGTTGTTCTTGAGTTCCAAAGCTTCCTAGCATCACGAATCATCAAGAGTATGAGTGATTACTCAAGAGTTTTAGAGAGAGAGAGAGTAGAGAGAGAGGGACTTACGGATCTTGGAAAAGGGAGAGAGAGATGAGAGAGTTCTTGAGTGTTTAATGTGACGAATGGGGCTATGTAAAGTAAAAGGTGTTTAAGTATGAGAGAGTAAATAAAATGGGAGGTGTTTGGAAGTATTTGTGTGTGTGGTTCGGTTCACACAAAACCGAGAGAGAGAGAGATAACCGAGAGAGGTAGAGAGATGGAAAGTAGAGAGTGTTTGGGATATGTTTAGGGTGATAAATATATAGTATGGAATGGTTAAAACAAACACTAAGTGTTTGTGTTTGTTGTGCTTGGCTACGGACCGAACAAGAGAAGAAAGGGGGAACGGGTTCGGTTCTCAGGTGGCCGACCGGTTTCTAGTTCACAAGGGAGGTTCAAGGGAGTTTAAACTTGTGCTTCATGTGTGTGTTTGTATAGTTAAATGGCTGCATAAATGAGAGGGAAAAGGTAAGTCAGGGTGGAGGGAAACTAAGGACCTTTTGTCTATAGTTTTGGTTGATTGTGGAGATAAAGTCTCACCTAGGTGGTCTTAGGTTGTAAGGATGTTAGAGGTTGATTAGAAGGACATCTAAGGAGTTCAACCACAAGTACATGTAAGTAACTAGAAAATAAAGGTGGTGGTTTGGTTTGGTTCTCGTAACCGGCCAAGATGGGAGGGGAGGAACCGGGTTCGAAACCCGTGGTCAAGCCGGGTCACGAGGAGGAGAAAGGGTGACGAGGGATCGGGGTCGCGACTAGGAGAAAAGAAAAGAAAAGAAAATAAATAAATCGAATTGGGTTTGAACGTTTATAAAATATTTATTCACGACAACGTAGAATAATAAAAATAATGACTCGGTTTGGATTAAAAATACTCGAGGGTTAATAACATGAAAATATTACATTGCATGTTTATATATGTTGCATGCATGTGAAAATATATTCGTCGTGAACGTTAATGAAGTTTCATAAAATGTTTTGGACGTAAAATAAATAGATGTTAACGTAGGGATTGGATCACAAGTCTCGCTTTGTTGTCGTTGTCTAAGCACATTGATCATGTATGATGTTTTACCACATAGTTTGTTAAATTTAGTAAACGAATTCGGTTAGTCGTTTTATTATTATTGAAGTTCCAGCGACCATTTCGTGCAAAGAAGTCATCATGGTTCAAGTATTACTTTCAACACAGATTAAGGCTACGTCAAGGCTATATTCCTATTGTAAATGAATGTAATTATAATAAAATTTGACACGTTGCAAGTAAACAGTTACGTAACACAGTTAACACATAAGTATATATTATCGGTTTAAGTCCTTGGAAACTTACGGGTTGTTACAATTTTCATCTTGAAGCATAGAAATTTTGTTTTGAAGCTTCTCAACAGTCGCAACAGTTTCAACAATAAGAGCATTAGCCTTTTCATACTTTTGTTGAATCGGATAACTCTTTTCAAATAAATTCTCAAAATCTTGAGCCGCATCAATAGCTTCAGCTTTGGCCTTTTCACATTTTTCTGCCAACTTACTCTTTTCTTTCAAGACATCTTCATGAACATGAACCAATTCATAATACTTCTTTTAAAAATCATCCAATTCTCGCTTGAGTACAACAATCTCTTCAGTTGATAATTGATAACGTTGTTTGAATCCTGCAATCTTCTTGTGCAACTTTTACATTCCAGGCATTTGACTTTTTCAATTTTTGAACAATTAGTGATTGTGGTAAAACTTCTTGAACCAATGATTCACTTGAATTAGAATCAGAATCAGTGAGAAAACTATCACTATCATGATGAGCAGTTAAAGCAACCTTAATAGGTGCATTTGACAGTTGTGAAAAACTAGAATCTACATTCCAAGCAAATCCATCTGGATGCCAAAACACCTCATTTAATTTCTCATCAAAAGAAACAACGTATTCTTCAATCTTGGAATTTTAATTTAGTGAATGAAAAACTAGATGAGCATGTTGACCAGATTTCAATTTACTGTCAGTTGAACTTGGACATTCTCTTGCAAAGTGACCATATGCCGAACACTTAAAACATTTCACCTTAGATTTGTCCAAACCAATCTTCCCATCTTGAATCAGTCTTTTCTTGCCAGTTCTATTGAAAAAAAATTTGTTCTTCGGACCAACATAGCATATTGCCAGTTCAAATCCATCTCTTCCAGATGATCATAATCTATCTGATCGTAATCTTCATTTGTCAATTTAGCATTATTCATAGCTGTAGTAATAACACCAAAATATGAAGATACCAATGCAGACATTAACGCATTATAATCATCGGTAGTTTGAGTAGACAATGCATTTTGAGTGGAAGAACTAGGGACAGAAACATTAAAACCAGCAGAAAAACTTGAAGTTTCAGATTTACCTGCAATAAATGCTGTAGGAGGTGCGCAATTAAGAATATTAGACTTTCCCGCATTCATGGTAGAAACATTATCACCAAAATACACATTAGGATTCTGAACTTGTGCAAGAAGTGATTTGTTCACCATCAACTCCATATCCCTTGCTTGAATTCTTTGAATTAAATCATTGAAAGATAATCCCGGATATTCTTTATCATGGGTGATCATCATCATATAATTCTCCCACTTATCAGGTAATGCTTCCAAAATCTTTTCTTTCATATCAGTTTCTTCCTTTGTAAGACTTACCAAACACGTTTCACTCATCAAATGAGCGAATCTTGCAATTAGATTTGGAATTGATTCATTTTGGTAATGTTTGAAACTATCGAATTCTTTCTTCAAAACTTTCTAACGGCTTTTCTTATATTGATCATTGCCTTCGCATCATTTTTCCAAAGCAACCAACAAACTCTTTGGTGTGTAGTTACCAGAAAATTGATGTAGTAACTCTTTAGGCAAAGCCATCGTCAAAGTACCATACGCTTTCTTCTCAGCTTGATAAGCTTTCTTTTGTTCATATGACATCTTTCTTTGAAGAATGGGTTCACCAGTTTCATCCTTAGGATAAACATATTGCTCAGTAAACGCCAACCACATATCAATGTCAGTGGTATCAACGTACGCTTCAAATCTTTTAACCCAACTATGATAATCTTCCAATTTAAGCAATTTGGGAACTTTCTGACTTGTTCCAATTTCATTATCATAATTCATCATCGTTTGCATCATTTCTTGAACCAAATTTTGAATAGCTGCGAACGCTTGAAAATCGGACATTTTAAAAATTCTATCACTTTTCACTCCGAACTCGTTCCGAACCTCGTCCGAACCTCTACCGAAATTTAGCCGAACAAATATGTGACTGAACTCTGTCCGAACCTCACTCTCGGAGTACCAAACAAAACTCAGACCAAACTCGTGCCGAACGTGGACCGAAACTAAGCCGAACTACTACCGAACGTCGTCCGAACTCTCACCGAATCGAGATACAACCAAACTTCGCCCGAACCTGGAGTTCAGGGCGGTTATTTTCAGCTTAGTCCGAACCTCAAACGAACTCTAACTCACTCGACACCATTTTCTCGATTTTCAGCGTTTTTGGATGAATTTTTCTACAGAAACACAAGCAAACTCGATAGACACAATCTAGGAGAAAGTTTTTGATGTAAAGCACACTCGAGAAGATCAAATGAACTCCAAAATGATACTCATTTTCGCAAAGACATGAAATTTTGACTAAAAAATTCGAAAAACAATGATTTCCGACCAGTAGAACAAACCAAATGCTCTGATACACTTGAAAATGCGTGAGCGGTAGATCGTCTACTTAGTCGTATCGAAATCAATGTAAAACGAGTAGGAACACGAGATGTAAATACAATGAAGCTTTGTATTAACCACAGAGTACACAGATATGAGATATGACAAAAAGCTCTAAGACCATCTTTGAATACAACACATGACACGCTATTTATAAAGCTGAATCCTGATGGTCCGAACCTCCAGTTCGGACAAGTTCGGACCTGTCCGAACTTGGAGTTCACCAAGAGTTCGGCCAGCAGCAATCATGCATGTTCTTGTCTTATATTCGATACTTCACATGACGATCAGGAACCAGATACTAACAGGTAGATTGCTGGGATTAGTATGTGGATTATGGGGATATGTGTATCCTCTATTGCCTTGAATGCTGACCCCAGGTTTGCTAGTGCATCTGCTTCAACATTTTCATCCCTGGGTACTTGCTGAATGTTAAAAGTTTGAAAATCCTGGGATATAGCCTTTACAATTTCTAGGTACTTGGCCAGCTTCTCCGCTTTCACTACATAAGATCCATTGAAATTATTAGTTAAAAGTAAGGAGTCGACATATACTTGGATGTTCTGGATCCCAAGATGCAAGGCTAATTGTAAGCCAGCAATCAGGGCTTCATATTCAACTTCATTGTTAGTCGCCTAGAATTCACATCTAACAGCCTATGGTATCATGTCCCCCTGTGGCGATCTCAGTATGATTCCAAGGCCTGTCCCCCTGACATTGGATGACCCATCTGTAAATAGGGTCCAACATCCTGAGAATTCTTCTTCCTGCAGGCTCTGGAACTCTTGATCTGCTTCATTTTGGATATCACTACTGAAATCAGCCACAAAGTCTGCTAGAGCCTGTGATTTTACGGTTGTTCTTGCTTCGTAGATAGGGTTGTAAGCACTCAGCTTTAGGGACCATTTTGCCATCCTATGTGACATCTCAGGTTTTCTCAAGACAGACTTTATAGGGTAGTTAGTTTTCACATGTATAGTATGAGTCTCAAAATAATGTCTAAGTTTAGTAGAAGACATACTTAGGGCTAGTATAATTTTTTTCTAAATGCAAATACCCGGATTCACGTCAAGAAGACTCTTACTTACATAGTACATCGGGTGTTGTTGACCTTCTGCATCCTTGGTTAAGACTGCACTTACCGTGTTCCTCGAAACTGCAAGATACAAGGATAATGGTTCCCCTGGATTCGACTTCATCGGGAGAGGTGCTGAGGATCGATATGACTTCAGATCTTGGAAAGCTTGCTCATGCTGGGATGTCCACTCGAATTTTTTTGTTTTTTCTCAGGATGTCATAGAAATCTCGGCACCTTTCCGAGGATTTGGAGATAAATCTATTAAGGGCTGCAACCCGGCTTGTCAGCCTTTGTACATCCTTGGGGTTGATTCGGGTGACTTTAGATGCACAATGGCACGAATTTGTTTAGGGCAAGCTTCAATTCCTCATTTGGTCAACATGTATCCCAGGAATTTTCCAGCACCCACTCCAAAATGACACTTCTCTGGATTCAGCTTTATATTGTACTTGTTCAAAATGTCAAAAGATTCTTTAACATCCTGGACATGGGTGCTGACATTCAGGGATTTTACCACCATGTTGTCTATATACACCTCCATAGTTTCTCCTAGCTTTTCTTTGAACATCATATTCACCAGTCTTTGGTAGGTTGCCCCTGCATTTTTCAATCCAAAGGGCATAACAACATAACAATAAGTACTTGTGGGTGTAATGAACGCTGTATCCTCCTGATCACTTGGCTCCATCTGTATTTGTTGAAATCCCGAGGTGGCATCCATGAATTTTAACATTTCATGGCATGTCGTTGCATCCACCATGGAGTCAATGTGTGGTAAGGGAAAAAGGTCTTTAGGACATGCATGGTTCAGGTCTGTGTAATCTACACAGACCCTCCATTTGCCATTTTTGTTTTCCACTACCACCACGTTGGCCAACCATCTTGGTAACTTGACTTCCCTGCTCATCTTATTCTTCAGCACCTCTTCTTGGATTACCACATACTTCTCAGGAGTATACTTCATTCTCTTCTGATGTACTGGCCTGTAAGAGGGATCAATACCAAGTTTATGTGTTATAACATCTTTGGATATACCTGTCATGTCTTCAGTATTCCATGCAAACGTTGACATTCTGGATCTGAGGAATTCCACCAGATCTTTCTCATAGGGCCATAAAGGTTAGTGCCAATTGACACTTTTCTCCCAGGATGCAAGGGATCTAGGACTATTTATTTTACATCATGTTCCCTTGCCTCTAGGACATCCCTGGCCTTCTTCTTTAATTGCTATCCTTGACGGGCCTTTACTGAAATCTTCATAGATGATGTGTAGCGGTCCTTTGCTTCTTGCTGATCGCTATTGATGGTGACTACCCCCCAGGGTGTTGGCAGTTTGATACATTGATGGTGGGTTGAGGGGACAACCTTCATGTCATGAATCCAGGGTGTGCCCAGGATAATGTTGTATCCGAACGGAGCATCCATGACACAGAAGCTTTGCATCGAGTTCACTCCTTCAATGTATAGTATAAATTTACCTCTCCCAGAGTGTTCTTTGTTTCGCCGCTGAAACCCATAATGACCGTGGATTTGGCGACGATCTCATCCTGGGGTATTCCCATCTTGGTCAAAGCTTTGAGTTGAATGATGTTGAGAGAACTGCCCCCATCAATTAGGATCCTCTTCACGAAGTGGTTGGCTGTATAGAGCGTGATCACAAGCCCATCATGATGAGGGTCCATGACGTTGCACCTGTCGTCTTCACCAAAGGTAACGTCTTTCACATCTATTTGTATTGATGTCTTGATTGATTTCCTGGGTACGTCTGACTTGACCTCCCTTGCGTGTCTTTTAGCTGCAGAATAAGAGGTACCACATATGTCAGATCCACTAGAAATTAAATAAATTACCTTTGCATCCGGGGATGGGGATGCTGCTTGCTCAGGATGTTCGCGTGATCTGCCTACATCCTGGGTCTGGTCAGTGCCCCTGGATTTTGCAGGCAGGTCCGCGCCCTTGGATTTGTCCTCCTTTCTACCCAAGAGCTCCTTCAGGAAGCCTTTGCTAAACAGGTAACTGATCTCCTTGCGCATAGCTATGCAATCCTCGGTCATATGGCCAAAGTCCTCATGGTACGCACACCACTTAGATTTGTCCTTCCTGGATGTTTGTTTATCCGTCTTCCTGGGCCACCTTGCCTTGTTCCCCAAATCCTGCATAGCATTAATCACACTTGCAACATTAGTAGCAAAACATAACTCATTAAAAGTAGGATACTCTTCATCATTCTCATCTTCATCCTGAGTGACCCTGTTAACCCTAGGATTATCGGGTTTGGAATAGGGTTTAGGCCTCTGGGACCTAGGATGCACCGGTTCTGATATCCTGTTGGAGGAGCCGTATCTTGGGACTGCATCCACTTTTTCTTGCACTTTCTTCTCCTCTTCAAGTCTGATGAATTGTAGGGCCCTATGCCTTACTTCATCAAGCCTGTGACAAGGGTTCATCACCAGATCTTGGTAGAAGGGTGAATCCTTCTTAAGGCCCATTTTCAATGCTTGGGCTGCAGTAGCCATATCCATGTTGGGAATATCTAGGAATTCCCTGCCAAACCTGTTCACATAATCCCTGAGCGACTCGTTAGCATTTTTGGTAACCTTGTAAAGATCACTCGTCAGTTTTTCAAATCTACAACTACAAGAGAACTGGTTATTGAATAAATTAACTAAATGAGAAAAAGATGTGATAGAAAAGGGTGGAACACTCATTAGCCACTTCAAAGCTAAGCCTATGAGCGTCGACCCAAAACCTTTGCGTAGGCATGCCTGATTTCAGGGAGCATATAGATTACTTCCATCCTTTCCATGTACTAGGCCACGTGTTCCTCCGGGTCAGTTGTGCCATCATACAGCTTCATATTGGTGGTTTGGAACCTCTTGGGTATTTCCACATCACATATTGGGGGAGCAAACCTTGAAAGTCGATGACTCGCTGGTGCTACTTCAGGAATGGATTGGACCACTCCAGGGACACTCGAGATCATTTATTTTAGTTTCCTGAGCTCCCTGGCTACTGCTGGGCTAAGACCTGTGTCCACCACAGATTCATTAATATGAGCATTAAGATTAGGGATTCCTAGGATGTTACTGGCATCTCAGGTAGCCGTGCCTCCAGGTTTTGCGACAGATTCCCTGAATGTAGACATACTAGGTTTGTCAGCCAGGGTAGCGGAAGCAGTAGTAATTGCAGGTCTTGGATCTAAGACTTGGAGGTCATCTGTTAGGCTAGACCCATTCCTAGGGATGTCGAATTGTAACCTCCTAGCCTGAACATCCACCCTACTCATCTCTGATCTCAGCCTAGCCATTTCTCCAAGCACATCCTGGTTCACCTTCTGTTGTTGCTCCATGTACTGCTGCATCTTTGCAAACATGGTGAGGAATTAATCATTGGAGGCCATTACTGGGATTTCTCCAGCACGTCCTGATTATTTTTTGGTAATTTTTTGTAAAAATCAAGGTAAGAATGAATCTGACAAGAGTTTGGAAAAATATTGACACCAATTGCCCCACGGTGGGCGCCAAATTGTTTTGGCTAAAAATTGCTAGAGTGAACTTAGTAACCAAATTAGTTTGTGAGGTTAGGTGCCTTGAATTCTAAGTTTATAAAATCAAATTTGCTAGTTAAAATCCAAGGTCTGAATAGAAGAAATGGAAACACAAATGATAACTTCCCTGAATGCAACTAAGAACACCGAGATTTTTTGGGGGAAAAAGCCCTTAACCCTTGGATGTCTCCAAGAGCCGCCGGCATAAAAAACCCCTTGGAAATGATAACACACGTTGCCCGTTTATTTCACTGAAAGTTGGTTCGAGTACACTTGATTGCGGTGATTGCTAAGTGAGGGAGTGAGAGTACAAGTGATCGTAAGTGAAAAAAATCAAGCCCTACACCGCGTATAAATACATATGAATCTTAACTATAATTCCGAGATTCTTGGGATCTCCCTTCCAACGACTTCTGACTGTTACTTGACTGAGTTTGGTGGCGGGTCTTCATTTCCACATGTGTTCTGGCTTTGACCGAGTCAATATGACCGTTATCCATTCTCTCGTACCCAGCTTGATCACACAGAGTCAATGGAAAGGTTAGTAACGTCACCCTAGCATGTTGGGTATCCGTGTATGCTGGGATCATGTAGATTAAATAGATAAATATTGTATGCATTACATCCTGAGATATTAATCAATTAAAGGGTAATATGAATATAAATGAAAATCCAGGGTACCGATTAACCGAATGTGTAGTCCCTGGATATTCGACATCCAGAGGTCTTAAACTGTCAAAGAACATTTGTAAAATTCGGTCTAGAATCCAGGGTATAACATCATGATATATGATATTGATATACAAATTAAAGATTGATTAAAGTTAAATTTTTTTAATAATCCAATTGAAACAAAGATTGATTTTTATCATAGTCTTGCTTGATTGAATTCACTTTTTTTGTTAGATACGAAAACCCAAGAATATATCAACGATTTTGAAAAACATTCACTCTAAGTTTTTAGTTATGAAAGATGATAAACCGGTTCGCATCATATATTTTTCTTTGTGGACTTTAATTTGTGGTGATCGGTCCATCATTTATTATTCCTTTCAATACTAATTAAATGGTCCGTTTTCTTTATACAGAAATAATTTAAGCCATTCTATTACATTTTTTTATATATTCTTTTATAAACCTACTAGGTTTGTAACCCGTGTGATACACGGGGTTATATATAATCAACTGAACACAAACATCACACAAACATGACTTGCGAGATTATATACGCTAAAAGACTTTCAGATAACAAAGAAAGAAGTCATTAAAATCACAAACTTGAAGAATAGATCTGGCAAGATATGCGGGTGAAAGAGGTTGAGTAACAGGCCAGGCATGTTGAGAAACATCAAAAACACCTTAAAAAGAGTAGTGTTACGATTCTAGCTCTTTGGTTCCAAGGTTTCATGTCTCTGTTGGTAAAACATGCAATCTTTTGTAAAGTTCAAAGTACCATATATAATATGATTGGCACTTTTGTAAAGCTTGAAGTACCATATAATATGATTGGCGGTAGTATGAATCAGAAAGTAATATGCAGCCCTTGACAATTGTTTCAGCTCCCAAACAGAGAGCATTCAACCAACCAAAATTTGTTCTAAGCATTGTACGGTTTAGCCGCCGTTAGTCATCAGTTATCACAATTAATTCGGCCGCCGCAACGCGCGGCGATTCAACCATCTATTATATATTAAAACACATATCTTAGGCAAATAACTAATAACTACGACTTTTCTTGAAGTCAACAATGAGCAATCTGAAATGCTATGGAGATATAAAATTATCATATTGTGCAAATGCATGTTTTGTCGTCATTCTACTTAACTTGGTTCATATTTATCATCAACCCCTTTAACTTACATACTACAAGAACCCTGTCATCCCACCAAAAGTGAAAATTGACAATATCGGATGATGGCACAAAAGAAAAGATTCTAAATAGAAACAATGACAACATATTAATCACTATACTACCAAAGTAACCATTATAGAATACAATCTTCGAATATATATAGTTGCATAAATACATCATCATGATGTTGTTTGATGATGATCTTAACTTGCGATCAGAAAAGTAGATAATACCTTTGGAAATAGTAAAGTAAAAGAATTGTTCTCATTTACCATCTTAATCAACAATTATAACAAAAGATGAAAAAAACAAAACATAATGATAAATCAAAAGAAATAGTTTCGTTTATTTGACGAAGTGGAAAAATTGTTCTATATATAAAAGTGTAATATGCTTGGAGGTGAACATGTACCTTCGCCTCATTTCATGGATCTTAAATTTTCCATCCCAAATTTTGGTTTGATTATGGTAGATTTTGACTGTAACACGCAATTTTCGTCTCATTGCAACCAACCAAAACCCTAATTTCAAAAAATTTAGGGCCCTTTGAGATCTTGGAGCTCGAGTCAAGTGTCTCCTTTTCAAAATTATAAGATTGCCAATCCCAGATGAAGAGTTCATGAGATTGAGCAGCACATTGAATAGAGTATCAACGACATGATGAGTAGGATTGAAAACCAAATCCATAGTAATTTGAATTCAGTATCGCGGATAGTGAATTGAAAACGCAGGAATAAAGGGAGAAACCGAAGGAAACTAAAAGTTCACTATTTCTGATTAGAAATTTGCAATAGTTAAAGGAGATACCTGAATCGTAGATGAACAACGGTAGGGTTTGAAGAAGGAATGGCTATGATGTAGAAGAATTCTGATTTGATAACCGACTGAAACAACAGACACAACATTTACATGATAATACCACTAAATTTGAAGAGAACAGTTAAGCCTTTCACCCTAATCAAAGCTAATGTTCCAAGAAGGAATGGCCGTGAAATATATAGTAGCTTTGAAGATAGTACACCGTTTTCCGGTGGCGATTGAAATCTCACGCACGCCTCAATTTCAGTTTCAGAAATGAAATGATGAATGGAGATTGAACCGAAAAGAGAGGCGTAACCGACGGTGGTGGCGATTGAAATGGAGAAGCTTCTAGGGACAAAAAAGAAGAAGGAACCGACGCCAAATAGAGATACCTTAGGCATGACACGTGGCAGAAAATCCTTAAACGGATTCTTCTTTATTAGAAGAGTAAGATAAGATAAGATAAGATTTATTTATCATAATACCTCAGTTTGAATTTTGACGTTAATATATGATATTATATCTCATATGTACATTCTAATTTATCATAATACCTCAGTTTGAATTTTGACGTTAATATATGATATTATATCTCATATGTACATTCTAATAATTTTATAGCATGATTCTTGATTCATGTTGGTTGTTCATGGAGAGTTGACCGAAATGCGCATTAAAGACTTTTCGAGAGATCTTCTCCAAATTACTGGTATGGCTATCAAAATCGTGAGCATCAGCATGTAGGTTCCAGATCCAAGTGGTAGTTTCAGGTCCTTTAGCTATTGTTCTTGAGAAATGACCCGGTCTAGCCCATTCCTCGAATGAAGTTTTTATGTGATCCCTATCTACCAAAATTTTTACTTCTGGTTCCGGCGAACGAATAATCATTGGTCGGTCCGTGACCCCTGGATGCCGAAGGCGTCCTTGGGGTAATCTCGTAGTTCCTACGGGGTGGAGATGATGGGGTCGGTCCATGGATTTTCCTTCCTTTTGCCATATTTCGCTCAAAGGGTTGAAGGGAGATAGTGCACCAAGCTGTTCGCAAGGGCCAACTTGATCCTCTTCCCCAGGGATCCCCGATAAGGGAACCCTAGGAGAGCCGCCGGCTCCAACTACCATCGTACTGGTGCTCTCCAAAGAGACTTGACTGTCTACGGTTCCATTGCGTGTGCTCGGGGTAGAAGTTTTGTATAAATGTATCGCCATGCTATTAAGTATTTTGATTTAAGTTCTTTTCTTTCTAAGAGGTGGAATAGAATAACCCGGTTGAAGTGTAAAGATCATACGTCTGTAATGCATTGTCTGTCCCATAATGGGTCCCATTCTTCTAGCCGTTCCCCGAAGTCGATGACTATTCATCGCGATTACCTTGACACCAAAGAAGAGTTCGACCCAATGCTTGATTTCTGTCCTAGTTGATCCTGATTCGACATTAGAAGTATATTGATTTTTCCCCAATAACCGAATACTTTTGTCTGTAAATACTGCATACCTGATTCTATCCATAAATCGATTTGATTCCCTATGAGTTCTAGTCTCAATAAGACTACTAATTCTTACTGTTCATATAGTATGATATTG
>JBCNJP010000012.1:64666864-64686117 GCA_039602395.1 Deinandra increscens subsp. villosa | reverse complement strand
ATTTGCTAGTGCATCTGCCTCAGCATTATCCTCTTTGGGTACTTGTTGTATGTTGAAAGTTTGAAAATCCTGGGATATAGCCGTTACAACTTCTAGGTACTTGGCCAGTTTCTCCCTTTCACTGCATAAGATCCATTATAATGATTAGCTAAAAGTAGGGAGTCGACATATACCTGGATGTTCCGAATCACAAGATGCAAGGCCAATTGTAAACCAGCAATCAGGGCTTCATACTCTGCTTCGTTGTTGGTTGCTTGGAATTCACACCTAACAGCCTGGGGTATCATGTCCCCCTGTGGCGGTTTTAGTATGATTCCAATGCCTGTCCCCCTGATGTTGGATGCCCCATCCATAAATAAGGTCCAACATCCTGAGAATTCTTCTTCCTGTAAGGTCTGGAATTCTTGATCTGCTTCACTCTGGATGTCACTACTGAAATCAGCCACAAAGTCCGCTAAAGCTTGTCATTTTATAGTTATTCTTGCTTCACAAATCAGGTTGTAAGCACTCAGCTTCAGAGACCATTTTGCCATCCTCCCTGACATCTCAGGTTTTCTCAAAACAGACTTTATAGGGTAGTTAGTTTTCACATGTATAGTATGAGTCTCAAAATAATGTCTAAGTTTAGTAGAAGCCATACTTAGGGCTAGTATAAGTTTTTCCAAATGTGAATACCTGGATTTAGTGTCAAGAATGTAATATATTGGGTGTTGTTGACCTTCTGCATCCTTGGTTAGGACTGCACTTACCGTGTTTTTTGAAACTGCAAGGTACAATGCTAAAGGCTCCCCTGGATTCGGTCATCAGGAAGGGTGCAGAAGATAGATATGCCTTCAGATCTTGGAATGCTTGCTCATGTTGGGACATCCATTCAAATTTCTTGTTCTTCCTCAGGATTTCATAGAAATCTCGACATCACTCCGAGGATTTGGAAATAAACATGTTCAAGGCTGCAACCCGGCCTGTCAGCCTTTGTACATCCTTGGTTGATTCGGGTGACTTAAGGTTCATGATTGCACGAATTTGTTCTGGACTAGCTTCGATTCCTCTTTTGGTCACCATGTAACCCAAGAATTTTCTAGCACCCACTACAAAATGACACTTCTCTGGATTCAGCTTCATATTGTACTTGTCTAAAATGTCAAAAGATTCTTTAACATCTTGGACATGAGTGCTGACATTCAGGGATTTTACCACCATATCATCTATATACACCTCCATAGTTTATCCAAGCTTTTCTTTGAACATCATATTCACCAATCTTTAATAGGTTACCCCTGCATTTTTCAATCCAAAGGGCATAACAATATAGCAGTAAATACCTGTGGATGTAATGAATGTTGTATCCTCCTGGTCGCTCGGCTTCATCTGAATCTGTTGAATTCCTGAGGTAGCATCCATGAATGTTAACATTTCATGACCTGCTGTTGCATCTACCATGGAGTCAATGTGTGGTAGGGGAAAACGTCTTTAGGACATGCACGGTTCAGGTTTGTATAATCCACACAGACCCTCCATTTGCCATTTTTCTTTTCCACCACTACCACGTTGGCCAACCATCTTAGGAAATTAACTTCCTTGATCATCTTATTCTTTAATAGACGGTCCACCTCTTCTTGGATTATCACATACTTCTCAGGAGCATACGTTCTTCTCTTTTGATGCACGGGCCTGTAAGAGGGATCAATACCAAGTTTATGGGTTATAACATCTTTGGATATACCTGCCATGTCTTCAGTATTCCATGCGAATGTTGACATTCTAGAGATGATTCTACCAACTCTTTTTCAATGGGGCCAGGGATGTTAGTGCCGATTGACACTTTTTTCCCCGAATGCGAGGGATCTAGGACCACTTATTTAACATCCTGTTCCCTTTCCTCTAGGATGTCCCTGGTCTTCTTCTTTAATTGCTATCCTTGGCGGTATTTTGCTGAAATCTTCATAGATGAAGTGTAGCAATCTTTCACCTCCTGTTGATCGATGTGGATGGTGACCACTCCCCAGGGTGTTGGCAGTTTAACGCATTGATGATAGGTCGAGGGGACAACCTTCATGTCATGAATCCAGGGTCTTCCTAGGATGATGTTATATCCGAACAGAGCATCCATGACACAAAAGCGTTGCATCGAGTTTACCCCTCAACATAAACCGAAAGTTTCACCTCTCCTAGGGTGTTCTTGGTTTCGCCACTGAAACCTACAAGGACCGTGCATTTGGCGATGACTTCATCCTGGGGTATTCCCATCTTTGTCAATGTTTCCAGTTGAATAATGTTGACAGAACTGCCCCCGTCGATCAGGATCCTTTTCACGAAGTGACTCGCTACGTAGAGCGTAATCACGAGCCCATCATGATGAGGGTCAATGACGTTGCACCTGTCATCTTCACCGAAGGTAACATCTTTCAGATCTTCTTGTACTGAGGCTTTGATTAACTTCCTGGGTACATCTGACTTGGTCTCCCATGCGTGCCTTTTAGCTACAGAATAAGAAGTACCACATATATCAGAACCACCATAAATAAAATAAATTATATTTGCATCCTGGGAAGGGGACGCTGCCGCTCAGGATATCCGCGTGATCTGTCTGCATCCTGGGTTTGGTCAGCACCCCTGGATTTTGCAGGCTGGTCAGCGCCCTTGGATTTGTCTTTCTTTCCCCCCAGGAGCTCTTTCAGGAAGCCTTTGCTCAACAGATAACTGATCTCTTTACGCATGGCTATGCAATCCTCGGTCACATGGCTAAAGTCTTCATGGTACGTACACCATTTGGACTTATCCTTTCAGGATGCTTGTTTATCTGTCTTCCTGGGCCACCTCGCTTTGTCCCCTAGGTCCTGTATAGCATTAATCACATCTGCAACATCAATAGCAAAACATAATTCATTAAAAGTAGGATACTCTTCATCATCCTCGTCTTCACCCTGATCGACCCTGTTAGCCATTGGATTATTGGGTTTGGAATAGGGTTTAGGCCTGTGGGACCTTGGATGCGCTGGTTCTGAATTCCTAATAGAGGAACCGTATCCTGGGGCAACGTCCGCTTTTCCTGTATTTTCTCGTCCTCTTCAAGCCTGATGAATTGTAGGGCCCTATGCCTTACTTCATCAAGTCTGTGACAGGGGTTCATTACAAGAACTTGATAGAATGGCGAATCCTTCTTGAGACCCATCTTGAAAGCCTAGATAGTGGTAGCCATGTCCATGCTAGGGATATCCAAGGTCTCTTTGCCAAACCTGTTTACATAATCCCTGAGAGATTCGTTAGCATTCTGGAGAAACCCTGTAAAGATCACCCGTCAGTTTTTCAAAACTGCGACTACAAGAGAACTGGTTATTGAATAAGTTAATTGAATGAGAAAAGATGTGATAGAAAAGGGTGGAATACTCAGCAACCATTTCAAGGCTGAGCCTGTGAGTGTCGACCCGAAACCTTTACATAGGCATGCCTCCTTGATATCAGGGGGCATGTAGATCACCTCCATTCTCTCCATACTGAGCCACGTATTCCTTCGGATCGGTTGTGCCATCGTACAGTTTCATACTGGGAGTCTGGAACCTCTTGGGTATTTCCACGTCACATATTGGGGAAGCAAACCTTGAAAGACGATGACTCGATGGTGCCACTTCAGGGGATAGGTTGGACCACTCCAGTAACACTCGAGATCATCTCTTTTAATTTTTTTGAGTTCCCTTGCCATTGCCGAGCTTAGACCTGCATCCTGCATAGATTCATTAGTATGGGCATTAAGATTAGGAGTCCCAAGGATGTTACCAGCATCCTGGGTAGTGGTGCCCCCAGGATTCGTGGCAGATTCCCTGAATGTAGACATCCTAGTTCTGTCAGCCAAGGTAGTGTAAGCAGTAGTAAACACAGACCTTGGATCTACGATTTGAATGTCATCTGCTAGGCTAGATCCATTCCCAGGACTGTTGTATTGTAGCCTTCTGGCCTGGACAAGAGACACGGGCGTATGATCCACCCTGTTCATTTCTGACCTCAACCTGGATACCTCTCCAAACATATCCTGATTTACTTTATGTTGTTGCTCCATGTACTGCTATACCATTGTGAACATGGTAAGGAACTTATCATTAGAGACCATTATTGAGATCTCTCCACCATGTCCTGATCCTATGACACCCTGATTGGTAGCCCTACTAATGCTGCGGTTCACAGTAGTGGTTGTTGATGTGGTGACCCGTGGCGGTGGAGGATGAAGAATAGTGCTGGTTGTGGTAGAAGTGCTCACAGGGGTAGTCGCATTTGAGGTACTTGGTTATGTTGCCATTTTTTGATAGATTTTTGTAAAAATCAAGTTAAAGATAAATCTAACAAGTGTTTGGAAAAATATTGACACCAATTGTCCTATGGTGGACGCCAAATTGTTTAGGCTAAAAATTATAAAGCTAAATTCAGTAACCAAATTCGTTTGTGAGGTAAGGTGCCCTGGATGTTCAGATTATAAAATTAAATTTACTTGTCAAAATTCTGGGTTTGAATAAGCTAAATGGAAAAACAAATAATAACTTCCCTGGATGCAACTAGGAACACCGAGATTTGTTAGGGGGAAAAGCCCTTAACCCTTGGATGTCTCCAAAGGCCACCGGCATAAAATCCCCCATTGGAAACGATAACACACATTGCCCGTTTATTTCCACGTAAAACAATTCGAATACAAGTGTTTGCGGCTTGCTTGCTAAGTGTTAGTGTGAATACAAGTGATCGAGAGAGTGAAAAATAAAACCTATGCCGCATTTAAATACATAGATAAGCCTAACTAAACTTCCGAGATTCCAGGGATCTCCTTCCAACGACTTATGGCTGTTATTTGACCGAGTTTGGTGGCGGATCTCTTTTTCCACACGTGCTTCCGAATTTGACTGGGTCTACGTGACCGTTATTTACCTTCTCGTTCCTGGCTTAGTCACATAGAGTCAAAGAGAAAGATTAGTAACGCCGTCCTAGCATGCAGGGTATCCGTGCATGCTGGGATTAAGTAGATAGATAAATTCAGAGTACATTACATCCTTGGATAGTAATTAAGTAAATCATAAACAGAAATCCTGGGTTAGGTTACCGAAAGCACAGTCCCTGTATGCTTGACATCCAAGGTCTTAAGCTGTTGGAGGTTATCAGTAAAATTCAGGGTCAGAATTCAGGGTATAACAATTGCCCCCAAAATTCGCAGCTTGTAGATAAGATTTACAGTTGTGAATTTTCAAACCAAGATGAGTCATTGTTCCCGTTTTAATCTCGTCCGCAGGAATTACTTTTTCGGTTTCAATCTCATCCCTTGACATCCTCTCAACCCTGTAACTTCTTTTGCCCATAAATACCCTAACACTCGAGTATTTTACATCACCCGAGTCGAGAATTGCGAGCACCGATCATCTCTTTCACCCATTCCGGCCAGGTAATTTTCTTTTCTCCGAACACGGGTCCATCCGTTTTTTGTTTAAGTCCATTTCGAAGGACATGCAACTCATCCCCAATGCTACCCAACATGGTAAATGGAAGGGTGAAGTTTTCTTTGTCAAGCGTTCCAGTATACCAGGTGGTCAACAGCTTCCAGAAACTTGGGTTGTAGAGGGTAGGCACACCTACATTATATGTTAGGGTTTTTTATTTGAAATTATGCAATCTGACCTTGAATGTTATTCTTTGCAGCGAAGAATTTGAGGGAAATTGGTCCTGAGGAGGAGGAGACAGAGAGTAACTTGCAGAAATTCTTGGGAATTCCCGAGTTTGAGCGTGCATTCAGAGCTATCGAACATTTAGTCTTTTCTCACCCTACCGTCAGCATGTCTAGTTGTAAGTAACCCTGCATTTTGTTAGTTTCTTTCATACCTGACTGCTGACATCTGGGGTCATTTTGTCTTTTGAAGCTTGCCCCACATTCGATGTCGATGACCTCGAAGTTGCCTTCTCTTCAGGGTTAGGAGACGACCAGGAATTGATGATCTTGAGTTCCGTCAAAGCCGAACCTACCCCAGCATCCCGGGCCACTACATCCAGGGCCTCTGGTATGAAGAGAAAAACTCGAGGGTCCAGCACCGCTACTGCCCAACATCCACTGGCTGAGCTATCCCCCAGGAGGTTGTGCAACATGCCGAGGTCGTCGCCCATCAGGTAACCCTTGGTTGTTTCTGTATTACATCATTTAGTGGTTAGATATAAAGTAAATTTTAACCTGTGCCTACCTTTTCGTAGGCCAATTCCTGTCTCTTGGAGCTGCTCGAAGCCGCCAAGAGGCGCGCTGCTGAGGCCGAGACCCTTAAATCCAGGGTCGCTCAAGCCAACAAAGAAGCTACCAAAGCCAAAACCTTGCATAACAAGGCCCAAAAACTGGTGCTTGAAAATAAGAAGAAGGTAGTCAAGGCCCGACTTCAACACGAGATGGATCTGAAGGAGAATGTGGAGACGTTCAAGAAATCTGCCATGATTTCGGTGTTGCAGACCAAGCTGAGGATGGCTAAGGAGGCAAAGGATGCGGGTCACACCAACCCCAACTGGAATGTGCAACTATGGCTGAAACAGCTGCGTGCTTTGGTAGGTTCTGTTCCCTAAGGATACGATTCTGTTGAGGCCCAGGGTGCCAAGGTGACCCTTCCTGTTGGCGTATCCGGATCTGGGACTGGAGTGGAGCAGCCGATGGCCGAGGATGCTGGGGCAGAGAAGGAAGCAGGAGAGGAAGCAGCGAAGGAAGGAGGTGAAAGTGCTGAGGATGCAGCAGCCATGGACACCGTTCAATAGTCCATGGTCTTTTACTTTCTTCCTTGTTTTGTGAAGCTTTTTTAAACATTTTCTTTTGTAATGGTTTCTGGAGGTTTGATTCGCAGTGTTACAATGCTCCACCCACAGGCTAAACACCTGTGGTTTTAACTTTGAACCACCCTGAGGTGGTTGGACACTTTGCTCCAACCAAGGGGTGGCTTTATATATATAATCGTTTTTGAACTATATGCTTGTGTGATTTCTTTATCCTTTCTGCACAAACAAATATGTAAGGCTGATAAACAGATTAAGAAAGTAATTCGTACCTTCTACATCCTGGGGTGTATCCTAAATGTTGAGCTCCTTTTGGTACAGATTTCCCATCCTTAGTGCAATTATACTTTAAAATGTTTAGTAACAACTCAAGCCGTTACTTAACCGATATCGAAATCCTAGGATTTAGCATTGCCATGCCATCCTAGGTCATAATCACTTAGATATATCCTGCACATGTTAGGGATGAATTTTAATAACTGGGGTTAAATCCAAAATCCTAGGGTCAAGCCCAAAAATCTTGGGGTCAAGCCTAAAAATCCTGGGGTTAAACCTGGTGCCGATCCGACGAACTGGGGTCATGCCCGGTGCCATACTGGCGAATTCTAGGGTCCACCTCGAGCCGAACCGGTGAACTAGGGTATTGCCTCGTGTGTCTTATGTTTGTGTGAAAACTCCAAAAACCTTAAGGAACCTCTATATGTCCATAAATCATGAGGTTGTCTCCTATGCTGTTAACACATGTCAATCCCATAATCCTGGGTCCAATATGTGGGTTAACGTGCGCTAAAGGCAGGGGTCGTGCGCTATAGGCGATTACCCAAACGTAGGAGAGGTAATATCCTCTCAAACCTTAAAAGGTATACTGGATACCTTGAACGGAGGAGAGATGGTCAGTCTCTAACTTAGGAGAAACACATCCCTGGCTTCATGCATCCGGGGTTATGTACCTATTCCCATTCAAATGTCTTGACCACAAAAGTTAATAGATTTAATAGAGAAAAATAAAAAATAAGAATAAAAATAAAACAGAAATATGTAATAATAAAGAATGTAAGAGAAATACCTTGAACAATTTCTTAATTAGGAGACATACCTGGGATACAGCATCCTGGGGTGCTAAACTTACATAAGATAGGCTTTCAAGTGAATAGCATTCCACGGTCTTGGTAATAATTCACCTTCCATGTTAGCAAGCCAATATGCCCCCTTACCTGCCTTCGATTCAATCAAGTAGGGACCTTCCCATTTAGAGGCTAACTTACCATCCCCTGGATTCGTCGTGTTCCGAAATACTTTCCTTAGCACCAAGTCTCCCACCTTGAATATTCGGATCCTTAAATGTTTGTTGTTGGTTTTAGAGATTCTTTGTTGATATGCAGCCATTCTCCAAGCAGTTTGCTCTCGTAGCTCATCCACAGTGTCAAGGTCGTCAGCCAGGGATTCGTTATTTGCATCCTGGGTTTGACTGATAACCTTGAATGTTAGGACCACCATTTCCGTCGGAATGAATGCCTCTGTACCAAATACAAAGGAAAATGGAGTGTGTCCTGTGGCATTTTTGGATGTAGTCCTATCAGCCCACAATGCTAATGGTAAGTCTTCTGCCGATTTTCCCTTCTTCTCCTTGAGCCTTTTCCTTAAATTGTTGATGATAATCTTATTGCTAGACTCTGCCTGGCCATTAGCCTGAGGATGTACTGGTGTAGAAGTTATCATTCTTATCCCCCAACCCTCACAGAATCCAGTAGTCCTTTTGCCAATGAATTGGAATCCATTGTCACACACTATTTCAGAGGGTATGTCAAATCTTGTTATGATATTCCTCTTGATGAATGAGATGACTTCTTTTTCTCTGACTTGGACATATGCTTCAGCCTCTATCCACTTTGAAAGGTAATCAGTCATTGCTAACATAAAGACTTTTCCTCCGGGGGCCCGGGGCAACTTCCCCATGATGTCCATTCCCCACTTCATAAAGGGCCATGATGCAGGGATAGGATGCAAGGGTTTGGCAGGTTGATGAGGAATATTGGCGTGTCATTGGCAAGCATCACATTTAAGGGCGAAATCCTGGGAATCCTTTCTCAAGGATGGCCAGAAGTAACCTGTTCTCAGGATTTTAGACATTAGAGACCTGCCCCTTGTGTGGTTTCCACAGTCGCGTTCGTGGATGTCTTAGAGTACTTCCTGAGCTTCGTCATCTTCCAAGCATCTTAGCTATGTACTTGCAATAGATTTTTTATACAACTTACCTTTAATATGGACATACATGGCCATTCTGGTTCTGAATGCCCTAGTATCCTTTTCTTCCTTTGGGATAGAGCCATTCTGTAGGTAGTCTATGACAGGTTTGGTCCAGGACGACGGATTATCCCGCTGTGCATCCTGGGCATCGGATACCAAGACCCTGTCCCCAGGATCAATATCTTCTAGGTTCACCTGTTGGTTGTGAAAATGCGTGAGCGGTAGATCGTCTACTTAGTCGTATCGAAATCAATGTAAAACGAGTAGGAACACGAGATGTAAATATAATGAAGCTTTGTATTAACCACAGAGTACACAGATATAAGATATGACAAAAAGCTCTAAGACCATCTTTGAATACAACACATGACACGCTATTTATAGAGCTGAATCCCGATGGTCCGAACCTTAAGTTCGGACAAGTTCAGACCTGTCCGAACTTGGAGTTCGCCAAGAGTTCGGCCAGCAGCATTCATGCATGTTCTTGTCTTGTATTCGATACTTCACATGACGATCAGGAACCAAATACTAACAAACGCCCCCTCGGCATGTGTAGTATCACCTTCCATTTAAAATTTGTATCTTGTATCTTCAATTAAACTCTTCCTCTTCTTTGACAACGAATTCAATCTTGAATACTTGATATTACATCGTGTGTAATCTCTTTATCAACAAACTTCAGATGACTTGAAGTTGTGATGTTTTCTTTCCACTTAGAAACATGCCAACATAAATAATCTTGACGCAAAATGTCTCTTTGAGACTCCAAGACATTTTGATTTTGAAATTTGATTTTGTATTCCATGTTGATCAATCGAAAATAAATCAGAAACAAAATCTTTTTGGCTTTTAGAAACTTTATATCAAAACACACCGAAAATCTTTTTGGTACTGAAGGAAGGAATATATTTTGTTTCTCTTGCGCCTCCTCGGGCGTTTTACTACTTAATGTCCCACCAGCTGACGTGTCGACCGTAAGTCGTGTGAGTGGATGTAAACCGCTGTAGAAAATCTGCATCTGCTGGTGTAGCTCAATCCCATGTGATGGGCATTTTCTCAACAACTCTCTAAATCGCTCCCACGTCTCGTATAAACTCTCCGTGTCGTCCTGAAGGAAGGAATATATTTTGTTTCTGAACATCGCAACCTTCGATGGAGGGAAATACTTTGAGATGAATTTCTGTGTCAAAATAGCCCATGACGTGATAGAACCAGGCGGGAGAGACTGAAGCCACGCCTTCGCTGCGCCGTGAAGGGAAAATGGGAAAAGTCGCAATTTAATGGCATCAGGTGGGACCCCATTGAGTTTGAAAGTGTCACAAACTTCGAGGAAGTTCGCGATATGAGTCATCGGGTCGTCATTAGGGAACCCATCGAATTGAACATAGTTAAGAATCATGGTAATGGTCTGAGGCTGGATTTGGAAGCTTTGAGCTTCAACAGGTGGTCGGGTGACACTGGGTAACATCCCATCAATGTTGGGTCACGCATAATCGGCAAGTGTACGTCTCTCTGGTAGATTCGCCATTGGTAATGCTCGTTGCACGTGACGAAGGTGATGAAAAACTCTCTCGGGTTCAGATAATGGTGAAAATCGGCTTTGGCGGCGACGTATGCGCATAAACAGAAAAAAAAAATGATAGAAACGACGAAGCAGAAAATGAAAAGAAGCTAACCTAAAAGACTAACTAACACAAAAAGGAAACACCGAAAAAAAAACAAACTAACAGCTAAAAACACAAAGAAAAACAGGTAAACAAATAAAGCAAACAAGTGGTTAAACTACTAGCTCGGATATTTCTCGGAATCTGACGCGTCCCCGGCAACGGCGCCAAAAACTTGATGCGTAAAATTTGGATATATAAAAATGTGGTCAAGTTTTAAATGGTAATCACCAAGTGACCAAACTACACACCAGGGCAGTGAACCCGTCGTGTGCAGTACAGTGTTGGTAAGAACGGGATATCAATCCGTGGACGCGTGTGTAGTCTCCCGATACTGGATCTTCGCTAATATTTAACCGAAGAAAGTGATTTGGTGAACAAATACTAAAAACTAAGCAGAATAACAGAAACCGACAAAAACAGCTAAAATCCGGATAACACGCTGGAAAATCAGAGAAAGCAATGCATCACCTAGACTAGACTCCTCTAGACTCACTAAGACCCTCGGGATGACTAATACCATGAACACCATCATCTAATGCGAAAAACCAGACTATCTAGGGCTATAGACACACCCCAAATAATTCGGAAATCCTAAATGAAGCACGGAAAACAAAACTATGAAAACTGCCTAACGGACTAGCTACTTCGGTCAAAGTCAACTAATCCTACATGAAATGGGAAACTATAAGAGAGATCTCTCTAAACAGCACCTAAATCATGCAATGATGATGATTTAAAACGCTTATGACCTAGAAACCGCTAAACACGAATAAAAAGGATCGAATCTTATGTTCACAAGCAATCTATCCTATTAAACGATGTAAAACAAGCTCCTAGTCTATGAAATGATTCGGTCAAACCTATCTCACAGAGAAGCACACTAAATCAGCCCCAAGTCATCAATGAATCATCAAGAAGGAGGTCTCCTATCAAGCATCAAACGTTTGACTAATAAAAGTCAACCGTTTAACAATAAATAAATCAACACATACTAGTAGTTCTACTAAATATGGCAATTAATCCACATGATCCATCATTAATCAAAACCAAATCAGCATACAAAATCATCATAAGTAATTCCAAATCATCATCTAAGCAATTTTCACATATTCATAGTAAAAAGTCACCCAAACGGGTCAAACGGGTCTAAAATCATCAAATCTAGGTGATACAATGGTAAGATCAGTCATAAAACATGATTAAAAATGATAAAAATCTAATCTTGATAACAATCATGATCATGAACAAGATTACAAAGATAAAAGATTAAAAGACTAGATGAAAAATCCAAACTCAAATCTTTTTCCCTTAATCTTCCAAAATGTTTTCCAGAGGTTTTTGGGGTTTTTCTAGGGTTTTTTCGAGGTCCCCCCTGTAAAATGATTTTATAGTGGAAAAATAGGGTAAATTACGATCAGGTCGCGACTGGGAAGTTTCTGGGCTGCTGCAGGAAGGAAATAAGAGAATGTCAAACCAAATTTAAACCAAGATAAGCTGCTGGTTCAGTGGGTTAAACTTTGCGCAGGTGACCTGGAGGTCTCTGGTTCGACCCTCCTGGACTCCATATATTTTTTTATAATTGTGCTGGGCTGCTGGGCTGAACAGAGGTGGGCTGTTTAGTGATTTGGGCCGCTGAACACATGAAATGGGACTGGGCTGCGAATGCTTGACTGTTGGGCCAAGGGCTAGACTTGGCTGCTCATATTATTATTTATTTCTTCTCTAATCAAGCATAACTTTCGCATCCGATATTCGAAGCTGCTCTCGTTTTTTTCTGATTCCTTCTAAATTCATCACGCACACACCAAACACCTAAAATTCATAAATGAAAACAATTAAGTACCATATCTTTTATAATTTCTCAATTAAAATTCTAACTTGTAAAGTTTTCTCAATTAAATACCAAATTAAATGTGAACTTTAAATATTTATCAAATAATAACCAAAGTTCCACCAAATTATCTAAAATTCAAATATAAATATTTAAACACCAAAACTTAATAGTTCTTATTAAAAACCAATTATATGAAGGGATTTTATTTATTTATTTTATGTATAAGATGCCATGCATCAAATATCCCCACACTTAAAGCTTGCTTGCCCTCAAGCAAAATCTTATGCAACACTTCCACAAGCCAATCAAAAACTCAACGTCCACCCAACCCAATGCAACTACTCAAGCCCACATGCATCGCCAATTCTCAAGATTTACACTTTTCAAAAGATTTATAATCCAAGAAGCAATTATGATAATTATATTAAAAAAACATGGAAATGCCTACTAGCTTGACAGACATCAATGTTCAATCAAATAAGCATCATACCCCTCACAATGATCACTCAACTCGGTGAAATTTAGTGGAGATGATTAAAAAGATCATCGATTTAAGTGGATCACTCAAGGCCAAACATGCACTTCATTGTCATAAGCTTGTATCGAAATCACATCTCCACCAAAAAACATAAAACCAAACATAAATCAAGAGGACTTTCACGGGTTGTAATGTTAGGCTAGAGTTTAGGGTATGGAATGGGAATGTGAAAGTGGCTAAGTGTTTAAAAATCCGGAAAAGTCAATAAACAAACTAAAAGAAAAACTATTTACACAAATAACTCAAAGTCGGGAAATTTTGACCCGAACACACAAACTAACAAAAATTCTATTTTTTTCAGCTTTATCTTAGGTCTATGACCTCCAATAACGAGCTAGCATTTTCTCCTTTTTTTTTTCTTCTTTTTTATTCATTTTTTTATTCATTTTTTTTTATTTTTTTTTTCATTTTTTTTTTCATTTTTTTTTAGCTAAATATGACTTGATGAAACTAACCAAAAAAATATACACAAAACCCTAAACTAATCCGGATTCTTCACACAAGGGTAAAGAACAAAATAAAGGATAATCAAAAGGCTAAATGGGTCAAAAAGTAGGTAAATCAAACGAGAAGGGAAAAGGCTCAACGGGTTTTCTAAGGGATAATACTTTAGGGTAGGAAAAATGATAAGATCAAAGAAAAAGGATAAATCAAAAGGGGACTCCTAATGCCTCTATCATTTTTATGCTCAATTTTAGTTCATGATCTCGACGCGTATAAACAACACAAGTTCTAAAATGAAAGAGCATGATGGCATAACACTCAACAAAACGAAAGTGAGAACAATCATGTTAATAAATAATACAATTTAAGGCTCAGATAACTCACGGAAACGGATGGAAAAGGGCTACCGATATGATGCAAGCAATCTATCCCCTATCCAATAGTTTCACAAAGTAAAGCATCCCATTTATTGATTTTATTTGAAAAACACTTGCTTGGAAATACTTTTTCAAGATACTCGAAGAAAAGGTTTTGACTAGAGACAAACATCGTATACATGGGTGAGCACAACGTCACGAATTACATCAACGGGCCCACTTCCATGTGCAATAAGACGGGCAAAAATCTCAATTTCAACTAAAAACAGGGGGATATGATAAGAAAATTTGAAAATTTTTCACAATTTTAAGCAATTTCAGTTCAATTGACCCCCATCCCCACACTTAATTCGTACATTGTCCCCAATGTACGCTAAAACAGACAAAATAAAGGGGAAAGGGAACTGAAATACTCCCCTGATCACTGTCATGTGCTAGAACTGCCTCCAATATATCCAAAATCCTCAAAGATCATGAAACAGCTCTCGACGAATCAAGACATCTGGTGGTCCAATGATGAATCTAGAAAGAAAACACAACTTAAGTGAAGTAGGAGCGATCGAGTTACAAAATTTGGCCCTTTTTTTTGAGCTTTTGGACAAGTGATCAAATGCGAGTCGTTTGTTGTGAATTATGAAGTGGACGACCGACAGTCAACCAAAAGTCAACAGATTCTACAACACAAACATGGAACCGCCTGGAATGGAGATTGAGTACCAAGCGATTCGTAATGTGTGCATCGGAGGACCTGTTATGCCAATTTGCAACCAATTGCTAAGCAGCACCAACCAACATCAAATACTAACTCACAGAAAAGTAACATTTGATCAAAATAGACCGTCTGTTTATTATGAAGGAACGGTCCACTTTGACAAAAAGTCAACAAGCCCAAGAAAAACCTAGATACAGACCGTTGACTGTCATTTATGAAGTGACGGTCTCGTATCATCCAAACCTAAATACATTCATGAAAACACACTTTGCAAACCATGAGAATGGAGATTGAGTACCCGAAGGATCACAAACTGTGAGTTACCTACCAACCCCACGAAGCAATACCAAAATGATAAGTCAACGCAATGTCTAATCGTGGCATGCTTCCAAAAGAACCTGTAAAACTTAAAACAAACGGATAAAGCGGAAAAAAGAAAATAAACATGCAACTAAAGTAAACAAACTACCTAACAGCCAAAGTAAGCTACTAAAAAGAAATAACGCATGAAATAAGCAAAAAAAAAGAAACCAACAAATCAGGTTACCTCCCGGAAGCGCTGAATTTATTAACGAGTTGTCAGCCGGACTCGAACCCACGGTTAAGTCAACCGGGGTCATAGATGTGGCCTCCCTCACTACCGAACCTACACTCATCCGAACCATGCACGCGCCACTCCTCAAATAAGGGTTGAAATCCCTTGTCTCTATCACGCAAATACATGGCGTACACGTCGACTAACCACGTCCTATCACTCTTTGAAGCCTTTTTCTTTAAATCAGGTGGCTTTTTCTTCTTTTTAGCACTCGCTTCATCCCCACACTTCTTCTTTTGCTGGCCCTGCAATGATTTAGTCGACTTGATAATAACTGAAGGTGGGTCGGGTGGGTGATCTTTAATTCCAATATAATGAACGACGGCCTGGTGATGTTTCTCCTGCTGCTCATCCCTAAGCTGATCCCTAAGTCTCTCTGGATATGGAATATGAGGGATGTAGGGTCGAGGAACATATTTCTCCACTACTGGTTCCTCGGGTCGTGCTGTACTTGCTGGGCTTAGCCTCGGTTGCACCTGCCCAGGAACCTCTACCTCAATCTTCTCGTCTATCTCATCATCACTCTCCTCATCATTTGGCTCAGCACTGAACGTCGATTCTGGATCTGGAGTGGTGTTGTCATTCAGGTAAAAGATTGCATTCACGTATTGTTTAGGATATGACTGTGTGTGCCCTGGCAATCCTCCTGGTTTTCTCTCAGAAAACGATTTGGAAAGTTGACCCATGGTCCTCTCCATATTTTGCATATGAGCTGCTAAATTACTCAACTCTTTGGCCACCACAACTATGTCCTGCTCAGTCCGCAAAATCCTCTGATCATTATGCTGTGAAGTTTTCTTATTCTGCTTGATAAACTGAGACATCATGTTAGTTAAATTCGTCAAACCTGAATCCTCTGTCGGTGTCTGTTTGCCAACCTCTGGGTCATAGAAACCCTGTTGCCTCGGTGGCGGTCTCGACTGAAAGCAAGGCATGTTCGAGCTGAAATTTTGGTTGTTCTGCCACCCCTGATTGTAGTTATACGTGTTAGGTGGTGGATGGGCCTGGCCGGCCATGTAGTCGACCTGCTCGACAAAATAGGTGCTACCCCCGATAGGACAACGTGTAATGTCGTGGGGTCCTGAGCACAGCTCGCAATACTTTACCTGCTGCTCCATCACCTGTATTTTGGCTATTTTCTTCGATAACGCCTCGACCTGCATGGACAGAGCTGTAATAGGGTCAACCTGGAGGACCCCTCTCTGTTGGTTCGGCTTACTCTGTGTGCTCGGCCACTGATAATCGTTTAAAGCAAGCTCCTCAAGTAACTCTTGCGCCTCCTCGGGCGTTTTACTACTTAATGTCCCACCAGCTGACGTGTCGACCGTAAGTCGTGTGAGTGGATGTAAACCGCTGTAGAAAATATGCATCAGCTGGTGTAGCTCAATCCCATGTGATGGACATTTTCTCAACAACTCTCTAAATCGCTCCCACGTCTCGTATAAACTCTCCGTGTCGTCCTGAAGGAAGGAATATATTTTGTTTCTGAACATCGCAACCTTCGATGGAGGGAAATACATTGAGATGAATTTCTGTGTCAAAATAGCCCATGACGTGATAGAACCAGGTGGGAGAGACTGAAGCCACGCCTTCGCTGCGCCGCGAAGGGAAAATGGGAAAAGTCGCAATTTAATGGCATCAGGTGGGACCCCATTGAGTTTGAAAGTGTCACAAACTTCGAGGAAGTTCGCGATATGAGTCATCGGGTCGTCATTGGGGAACCCATCGAATTGAACATAGTTAAGAATCATGGTTGAGGCTGGATTTGGAAGCTTTGAGCTTCAACAGGTGGTCGGGTGACACTGGGTAACATCCCATCAATGTTGGGTCGCGCGTAATCGGCAAGTGTACGTCTCTCTGGTAGATTCGCCATTGGTAATGCTCGTTGCACGTGACGAAGGTGATGAAAAACTCTCTCGGGTTCAGATAATGGTGAAAATCGGCTCTGGCGGCGACGTATGCGCATAAACAGAAAAAAAATGATAGAAACGACGAAGCAGAAAATGAAAAGAAGCTAACCTAAAAGACTAACTAACACAAAAAGGAAACACCGAAAAAAAAAACAAACTATCAGCTAAAAACACAAAGAAAAACAGGTAAACAAATAAAGCAAACAAGTGGTTAAACTACTAGCTCAGATATTTCTCGGAATCTGACGCGTCCCCGGCAACGGAACCAAAAACTTGATGCGTAAAATTTGGATATATAAAAATGTGGTCAAGGTTTAAATGGTAATCACCAAGTGATCAAACTACACACTAGGGCAGTGAACCCGTCGTGTGCAGTACAGTGTTGGTAAGAACCGGATATCAATCCGTGGACGCGTGTGTAGTCTCCCGAATACTGGATCTTCGCTAATATTTAACCGAAGAAAGTGATTTGGTGAACAAATACTAAAAACTAAGCAGAATAACAGAAACCGACAAAAACAACTAAAATCCGGATAACATGCTGGAAAATCAGAGAAAGCAATGCATCACCTAGACTAGACTCCTCTAGACTCACTAAGACCCTCGGGATGACTAATACCATGAACACCATCATCTAATGCGAAAAACCAGACTATCTAGGGCTATAGACACACCCCAAATAATTCGGAAATCCTAAATGAAGCACGGATAACAAGACTATGAAAACTGCCTAACGGACTAGCTACTTCGGTCAAAGTCAACTAATCCTACATGAAATGGGAAACTATAAGAGAGATATCTCTAAACAGCACCTAAATCATGCAATGATGATGATTCAAAACGCAAATGACCTAGAAACCGCTAAACACGAATAAAAAGGATCGAATCTTATGTTCACAAGCAATCTATCCTATTAAACGATGTAAAACAAGCTCCTAGTCTATGAAACGATTCGGTCAAACCTATCTCACAGAGAAGCACACTAAATCAGCCCCAAGTCATTAATGAATCATCAAGAAGGAGGTCTCCTATCAAGCATCAAACGTTTGACTAATAAAAGTCAACCGTTTAACAATAAATAAATCAACACATACTAGTAGTTCTACTAAATATGGCAATTAATCCACATGATCCATCATTAATCAAAACCAAATCAGCATACAAAATCATCATAAGTAATTCCAAATCATCATCTAAGCAATTTTCACATATTCATAGTAAAAAGTCACCCAAACGGGTCAAACGGGTCTAAAATCATCAAATCTAGGTGATACAATGGTAAGATCAGTCATAAAACATGATTAAAAATGATAAAAATCTAATCTTGATAACAATCATGATCATGAACAAGATTACAAAGATAAAAGATTAAAAGACTAGATGAAAAATCCAAACTCAAATCTTTTTCCCTTAATCTTCCAAAATGTTTTCCAGAGGTTTTTGGGGTTTTTCTAGGGTTTTATCGAGGTCCCCTCTGTAAAATGATTTAATAGTGGAAAAATAGGGTAAATTACGATCAGGTCGCGACTGGGAAGTTTCTGGGCTGCTGCAGGAAGGAAATAAGAGAATGTCAAACCAAATTTAAACCAAGATAAGCTGCTGGTTCAGTGGGTTAAACTTTGCGCAGGTGACCTGGAGGTCTCTGGTTCGACCCTCCTGGACTCCATATATTTTTTTATAATTGTGCTGGGCTGCTGGGCTGAACAGAGGTGGGCTGTTTAGTGATTTGGGCCGCTGAACACATGAAATGGGACTGGGCTGCGAATGCTTGACTGTTGGGCCAAGGGCTAGACTTGGCTGCTCATATTATTATTTATTTCTTCTCTAATCAAGCATAACTTTCGCATCCGATATTCGAAGCCGCTCTCGTTTTTTTCTGATTCCTTCTAAATTCATCACGCACACACCAAACACCTAAAATTCACAAATGAAAACAATTAAGTACCATATCTTTTATAATTTCTCAATTAAAATTCTAACTTGTAAAGTTTTCTCAATTAAATACCAAATTAAATGTGAACTTTAAATATTTATCAAATAATAACCAAAGTTCCACCAAATTATCTAAAATTCAAATATAAACATTTAAACACCAAAACTTAATAATTCTTATTAAAAACCAATTATATGAAGGGATTTTATTTATTTATTTTATGTA
>JBCNJP010000012.1:64607495-64666364 GCA_039602395.1 Deinandra increscens subsp. villosa | reverse complement strand
CCGGATCCTCTAAGTATATCCAAAAATCCTTGTGTATACTCCAAGGACATCAGGTATGATCTTTATTCTCATTTCAATCCCTTAATCATTATCTTTGTGAAATGGCTACTAACTTAGGCATCGGAGGGGTGTTAGTCAAACTAACACCCACCCCTCACCAAGCCTTGAAGTAAGTATTTTGCAGATGTTCTAAGCTTCTTGTCACAAGCTAGAGGCTGATCACCTCTTCTAAGTATAAGGCATTCAGAATGCTATTAAAGGTTTAGGAGGTTTTCACCTTCTCGTTCACTAATGGGAATCGCCAGGAGCGCAAGACCCTCGCCGGGAGCGCACGGTGGTAGCCTATGGTTCAAGGTGGTGCGACCAGTCCATCTAAGGGTGGCTGATAATTTCATCACTGTTGGCCATAGAGTGCACTTCAAAATGGATGGCAGACGTGTCATCTCGAAAAGATTCTAAGGTTTTTGGCATTTTCATGTCAACCAAGGTTTAGGCACTTTCGTGTCTCTCAAGTTTATGGGCTTGACCCCAGTTGGCTTAGTCCCAAGTGTTTTTGAGCTTGTCCTCAGTTTAACAAAGGTTTCTAATGTTTTCACATTAACTAAGGTATGGGCACTTTCGTGTCTCTCAAGTTTATGGGCTTGACCCCAGTTGGCCTAGACCCAAGATTTGTAAGGTACATCGCGCCTCAAAAGGCAGATTGGGCTTGACCCCTGTTTAAGTCATTTTTAAGTGCTCAAGGTTTACTCTCAGTTTCGTCGAACCTGCCTTGAGGATCCTTAAGAATCCGCAAGGATCTTGACTATTTTGGAGAATGGAATCCACTTGAACAGGTGACATCAGTATTGTTATAAATTTTTTATTACTAACTGAGTATTGGCAAGCATCATGGTCTGTTAACATTGGTAAAGTTTTATAGACTTTTAAGTTTTTATACTAAACTATGTTATTGAGCATCCTGTAGGATCCTCGTTTAAGTATTTTTCCAAATAATTAAAACTTACACAACACACCATGATGATCAAGATACTACTAAGTCATATATTTGCAGGAAATTAGAAAGATTGACCCCAGGCTTCGTCTTGAAACTCAAGATCCCTCCACCTGAGGTCAACCACATTGTCTAAAGAGCTTGGACTTCGCCTTGAAACTCAAGGTCCCTCCATCCAAGCCCCCAAAAGTCAAGTCACCATTGTTTTTGTTTCACCACAACCATTGTTCAAAAACCACAAACCACCAAAACAAACAAACTAAAAAAGTGGGCTCCGACCTAGTCAAGAATGCCTTCATCGCCCAACTTATCACCAGCAGCCTCCGCCTGCTCCACCTCCTTGCCCTTGCCTTTCTCCTTCTCAGCTTCCTTCTCAACCTCCGGCTCGACCTCCTTCTCAGCTTTTTCTGGAGCATCTCCTCTCTCAGTCAACAGCTTCTTGAGGCTCACCTCCCAGTCCTTAACCGGCCAGCTCTCTGAGGTAAAGCCTTCAGCCTGAGCAGCAGTCGCCATCTCAATCATGCACTCCAGCACACTGATGGCAGCCGAAGATTGAGCATTCTGTTCGGCCAGCTTTAGTGCTTCAGCAGCTGCAGCATCTTTTTCTTTGAGCTGCTTCTCATAGTGGCGTGTGTTGCTGGCTGATGCCTTACTCACCTTCTCAAGACGGAGCGTGGCCTGGTCAAGTTTAAGCTCAGAAGCTTCAAGCTTCTGCTCAGCTGCTTCAAGCTTCTGCTCCATAACCTCCAGCTTGCCTTCGAGATCAATCACCTCGTGGCTCAGCTTGTCGATACCCTGTATCAAAGCATAACGCATCAGAATCAACAAGGGAAGTATTATAATTATAATTTTGACATACTTCTCTATTATTATGCTATTACTTACAATGTTCACCACAGCTTGCAGTGAGAGCAGCTTGTTAGCAGCTGCAACAGGAGGGAGATCATCGAAGCTGTCCACGTTGATAGTGGAGTCTGGAGTCTTGCGCTTCTTTGCAGAAGAGGTCTTGGACCGAGTGCTGGGAGCTCGAAACTTGGCGGCTGAAGGGTCAGTGGGAGCCTTGCTACTGGTCTCTTCGGGTTTTTCTTTCTTTGCGATGAGCAGCTTGAGGTCCTTGAAGGAGAAGTTGGAAGCTGAACCTGGAGCTTCATCATATACAGAAAAAGATCAGTTTCCAGATATCATAAGGTATAACTTAAGACAAAAGGGGAGAGGACTCATACAAATACCTGTTGACATGGTTCTTGAGGGGCTGAGAGACTGCTGAGTGATGCTTCTGGCACTTGAAACGTCTTCGGGCTGACAGCTTCTTTCTGCCACTGGGATGCTGAAGAGATCTTTGAGCTTCTTGGAGGATTCACGGGTCGGCTTGATCAGAGCTTCAAATTTGGGCGCTGTAAAATCAAGAAACAAACATATCAGTCATATGAAATTGAAGAGTGTTTGGAATTAAAATGTTACAAAAACTCTTCCTACCCTTGACAACCCACTGGGTAGGAAGGTTCTCACAACCAACAAGGCTACTCCTTTTTACAAAGAAGAATTGACGCTTCCAATCGTGGTCATTGTGGGAAATCCTAGGGATCATCTGAGCTTCTCCGGTTCTAACCTTCAACACAAACCTGCTGTTGCCATGTGTGGCCAATCGGTACACTTTGCAGATCTCGGCAACCCCAATGTTGAGGTTACGAGTCTGGTTCAAATGATGAAGAGAAAGAAGAATTCGCCACACCATGGGCATCACTTGAGAGTAGGCGAGGTTGGTGATGGAAAAGAAATCGGTGACCAAGTCCGGGAAAGGAAATGACATTCCGAGCAGAAAGGGGTAGTAAAGGAAACAGACCCAATCGTCGGAGATATGGTCAGCTTTTAAAGACGGATCGAAGGGACGGAATTCAGCTCCGGCGGGAAAGCTTGCAGAACGCTGCAACACTGCGATCTTCCGATCGTCAAAGTTGCAGGTCTCCTCCGCTGTCGCCGGGAGGAGTCCTTGATCAATAAATTCGTCGGCCATTTGGTCGGAGACCATGGCCGATGATCGCAACAGCTTTTTTCCCATTATCGGAAAAGAAAACGAGAAGGAAGATAGAGGAAACTAACCTGGAGAAGATGGGAGAAGCTCTAGGGTTTTTCGCCAAGAGATAGCTGTGAGCGATAATGAAAGTGGAGAGAGGATTATAAAGGAGAAATCAAACGGGAACTTCGCCTAGGAAGTTGGGGCTAACTAATTCCTCTCAAATCACAGTTACTTAGCGATAAGATTTAATTTCAAATTTTCGACAGCTGGCTCGCATGCGCCATCCGCCAAAAATTTGGGGGCAATTGTTGGTACTAGAATTCAGGAGATTATGAGCAGCTCGAATCAGCTCGCAAGCACATCATTGTAAGGATCCTGAATTATATTTCCTGACTAACCATTGCTTTTCCCTTTTTGTTCATTGTTCGCAGGATAACTCGAGCATGGATCACGTGTCCTAAAGACTCGGTCAACTAACAGAAACGTGGACCAAGTGGACTTCAAACGGCTAATTGGAGAACGTGGAGTTAGTTGCTAATTTTTAGGGGATGTTGTTATGATGTAATTCGTATTTAATGGAGCTCTAGGCTTACACACACACACACACCTTTACGATTACGATTCTCTGCTACACTTAGATTACGAGCTCATTTCCTTTGTACTAAGAACGTTCATTATATAAAAGTTTTAGGAGGCAGGTACTTTGAACCGGCCCCCGAGGTTTTTTTGCTAGGCTCCTTGAGGATACTCAAGGATTCCTGGATTTTCCCTCGTTACATCCTCGTGTCAATCTTCGCAATTACATTCTCATCTTTATTTACATCAAACACGCTACCTCACATACGAAGTTTGATCAACTAATTGCTTAGGCAGTTTTTGACCAAAACAATATTATTGCATAATATCAAGCACATAAATTCCCTACCACATATTTTCACAACCTGAACCAGAATTTTGAAACCGAGCTCGAGAATTGGTTGAGAAGAGAAAGAATAGATCACATAGATTTTTGGGTATAATATACAAAGTCAACTAAATTTTTGAAACATGTTTAATAATGCTCTCATCAGTGACAAAGGCTGAGGGATTTGGACACTTGAGGGTCTCTTTTCTTGTGCTCTTTGGCATCTTTTGGGTGTATACATGCATTTTTTTTATAATTGCATATATTATTTAAGGTGGTCTGTAAGCACGTATGCATTGACAACTCCAGGTCATTGCTCACGCAAAGCAGAGGAGAGCCTTATATACACGCGAGGCATCCCCAGGTCATTGTTCACGCAAAGCAGAGGAGACACCAACTTTTTGAGCTCAATTTCACACTCTTGGAGACAAGCGTGTGTATCAGGAACTTGAACATGCAGTCAAATAGAAATGAAAATAACCTAAGTGATGTTACCCAACAAACTGCCATACGTTATCTTTAAGTGTGTAACGCATACATTTTCAGATCAAAGAGCTGAGCCTACCAGCATATCACCATGGATCATGTCTTTCACATTCATCTTACGTGTGTCAGCCGTCTCCAAAACGGAAAGTTATTTCACTTCCCACCTTCTCAAGCAAACAAACAAAAGATTAAAAATTAAAAAGCACAATAATTTGAAAATGAGGAGTCAACTTTTTTCACATTACTATTCTTCCCCTTGCTTTTTGATTTTTATATAACCACATTTTTTTTGTTTTAATTTGTTTTTTTTTTTGTTTTTTTTTTTGTTTTTTTTTTGTTTATTTTTTTGTTTTTTTTTTACACACTCACACACTATAAGACAAAATTGGCTAAGCTAACCTTCAAAGTTTATCATTTGAGAACTTTTTTTCAGAAATGGGTTTTGTCTTATGCAGAACCATACCTTACAGCAATTTATCAAGAAACAACCAATTCAGACAGTACCTTGCTGATTTGTTAGAGTTACCTCTCATCAGAAGAACATCCCTACTATTGAGAATTTGCATGTCATGTCATAGAGAAATGCCTCTTATCCTGTGCTCGGAACAATCACTATCACAAACAAACAAGGTTAATGAAAGTCCTCCTTGACTGTTCCTGCACAAGGTGAGAGATCAGTTAGCCATAAGTACCCATGCCATTGTTGTTCTGGGTATACCTGATGAGTCGGTGAAAGTTATCTCTTTGAAGCACATTCCCTTTGTGACATCAGGGATTGGGGCTGTGGCTGCCTTGGTGTTGGGTTTTACCTGGTCATCTTTGGGAACATCTTTGTTTTTAACCTTCCAGGTTTGGTGGTTCAGTTTTTCTTTTACCTGAGGACTTTTGGGTGGATTCTTCTGAACATTCTGATTTTTAATTTTAACATTTTGAAATTGTTTGGAGTGTTTTTTATACACCCCTTTAGGCTGGTAATTCTGGTTTACCACCTTTGACTCATTCCACCTCTCTTCCTTACTCCTCACATTTGTTTTTGAATAACCGACTGGTTTCAGAAAACTGGCAGGTTCCGTAAAACGGGCTCGTTTTGTAAAACTGACTGGTTTTGATTTGGAATGAAAGACATTATCAGTTTTAAAAACATTTTTCATTGTTTTTTGAGGTGACTTAGACTTTTGATTCACCTTCTGTACCTTTGGTTGCTGAGGTACAGACTTCTGCACCTTTGGTTTTGCAGGTGCAAGTTTTTTCTTTGAACCACCATTTGGTTGGGCCTTTGGGATAAGTTTCTGATGAACCCTCTTAGGGTAATAAGGTTCATATGGTCGGTGCAACACAATTTCTCGCCAAGTGTCCAGATTTTCTACACACATGGCAAGATTATTTCTTGGGATACGCGGGAGCCTGTAGTTGGTTTCGCCTAGTGGATATCTAAGTTGGTTTTGAGCAGTTCTTGTGTATCCAATGGATTTTGCCATTTGGCTTAGTGGTAAAGATATACTCCCACTGTATCGGTCTGTACTAGTCATATGCAGAATTGACTTCTGGGACGGGACGAAATCATGAGGTTTGGCGTCCCGTACTTTCTGCACATTTCTCACAACACTTTCATTTTTAACTTCACTATTTTTCACCCCATCAGTTGAGGGTTTGGGGCCAGCAACCTGTGGCCCCGTACCTCTTCTCAAGATTTTCATAGTTCTTAATGGTTCCAATGGGTTTGCATCACACTTTCCAAAGTTAAAAGCACCACACACAGAAAGTTTATCACACAAAACAGACTCTGAAGTTTTTGACTCAGACTTAACAGAAGGTTCAAGTTTCTCAAAATCAAAGTTTTTATAATAAGAATCCATAAGTGGACTTCATGGGACTCTTACGGGACTCCTTGCAATTCACTACCCCTGCTTCTTTATTACCTTTATCTGCACAACAGGTAGAAGTGTTAGTAATGTTAGAAACAGGAGCAGAAATTTTAATGGGGCATGCAGCAAGTTTCTTTTCTATTTCAGCCTTAGCTTCTAAAGATGTCTTTGAACTCTCATAGTCTGGGATCATTTCATGGATCAATGGCATCAGTACTGTATGAGTGGATGTTTCATCCTTCATCTCAGTACCGAGACCCAAACCAGAGTTGGCTTTGAGATGTCGCATTCGGACATCTGTGTTGTAGAAAAGAGAGCTAGCCTTCATCATTTCTGACACAATCTTATCATTTCGTTCAACTTTATTTTGTGATGTTTCTAATTTGGCTTTAAGTTCTTCAACCTCTGATTTTAATGTGTCAATTTCTTCGTTAGCAATTCTAAGATAAGCTGTTTTATTACTTAATTGACTTTGAAGGCTCTTAATATCTAGTTTAGCTGCTTCTAATTTTTCTCTAAATGTTTTACTCCTACCTTTGTACTCCCGAAGGTCTCTATCAGATAATTCACGATTTAGAGTTTCATTAATGAACTTACGTTCCCAGTCTTTACATTCATTAAATGTAATTTGGCATTTAGGGTTAGAACATACCTCATGATTGCTAGATGCAGTGGTACCTGGTAGAGCGTGTGCCATCATCTTCTTTGGATGAATGTCTAACGCAAATTCGGAATGGAAAGTCTTGACCGGATCGAAAAGTGAACGCCGGAGGGTTGGATAGAAAAGTGTGATGTTTGGATAGAAAAGTCAAGTTTTGGATCGAAAAGTGGACTTTCTGATCGAAAAATGGACTTTTTGATCGAAAAGTGGACTTTTTGATCGAAAAGTGTGGCTTGATTGAAAAGTTGGTTTGCTGATTGAAAAGCTGGTTTGCTAATCGAAAAGCTGGTCGAAAAGCTGGTTGGCTGATCGAAAAGCTGGACGAAAAGCTGGTCGGCTGATCGAAAAGATGGTCGGCTGATCGAAAAGTTGGTCGGTTGATCGAAAAGCTAGTCGGCTGATCAAAAAGCTGGTTGGCTGATCGAAAAGCTAGTCGGCTGATCGAAAAGCTGGTCGGCTGATCGAAAAGTCTCAAGGGGACTTTTCGATTGGAAGAACAAGCAACAAAGACTGATCGAAAAGTCACTGAGGGACTTTCTCGATCAACTATGTGCGTCTTGATGTGCTTTTCGATCAAATGGTCGATCGAAAAGCCTTGAATTGGGCCGAAAAGTCAAACACACGATCAAAAAGTCTTCTGTTTTGAATCGAACCTGCAAGAAACTTCCGAACAGTGCTAAAAACTGAAAAAACACCACAAAAACTCAAATCGTTAGTCATCAAAAACTTAAATCTGATATCGCGAGAGCCTCGAAACTTACGTTTCTTGGCTCTGATACCAATTGTAAGTTCCGAAATTGGTCCCCACGCGATATCAAATCTACTAACCAACGTGCAGAATCGGAAGGTTAGAGATGATTCAAGTATAATCGAAAGAAATAATTAAAGAACAATTGAAATCAAATAACAAACCGAAAGAGAATTAATCTTGCTTGAATAATCCGGTTTCAATACACAGATACAAAATTCTCCTCTAGAGAATTTCGTGAACACTCCTAGCCCCCTCAATACACAGATACGAAACTCTTTCTAAATGAGCCCAGACATATCTAAATTGGCCCAATGACCCAATATACCCATAACCCAACTAATTTTCACCTATTCTATCACATAGGTCTTCAAAATAGTCCGCCAATGAACTATTTAATACACAATCCACAAATTATTCCCTTACATATTTCATTTTGGTTTTCATCATTAGTGGATAGTGATCGTGTTGATTAGTCAAACTAGGGGTCTTATTGGGTTTAGAGGATTCTTATCTAGGTGATATTTTTCTCTGACTGAATTTTCCATCTTTTGTTTTAGTTGTCTGCCCGTTTTATCTGCTTAGTTAAATCTTTTTAGTGTTCTCAATTAATTCATCATCACATTTTAATCAGCTAACAATTAGCAAAGATCCAGTATTGGGAGATTGCATACGCATCCACGGATTGATACTCGGTACTTGCCAATACCATACTGCATACGACGGGTGCACTGCCCTGGTGTTTAGTTTGATTACTTGGTATTTACCAATTAAAACTGGACCTGATTTTTATAGTATACAAACATACGCATCAAGTTTTTGGCGCCGTTGCCGGGGACGCGTCAGATTCCGAGAAAGATCTGAGTTAGTAGTTTAACCATTTTGTTTGCTTATTTTTTTTCTCTAGTGTCTTAATCTTCTTGTTTGTTGTGTTTATTTTTCTTGTGTAGTTGTTTTAGTTTGGCCTTTTAGGTTAGATTCTTTTTTCTCTTTTTGTTTGATTGTTCTCTGCAACGAATTTCATGGAGTGGTTCTTAGAGCAACATAATGAGAGCTATTGGGTGCGGTGTGAGATATGTGGGGAGCCCCATCACGCACGATTTTGTAATTATTCAACGGGACCCCCCACCGGTTAGTATAGTTATTCACCGTCACCTGCATACGACCTTGGAGTTAGCAAACAAGCCCCAACTAAGGAGAACAACGTGAAGAAAACAATGGATATTATGGCATAATTAATCGATAGTAACGAGGTTATTAAAGCAGCAAGATAGATTACTCGAGCAGCAAGAGGCACGACACCTTCAGCGAGAAAGTGAAAGTGAGCCCGTCAATTACGATGAAATATTTAGCCGTATAAATAAGCACTTAAGAGTAATCAGACAACATTTTGGAATCACTGAGGAGGAACACAGAAGTGGAGTGCAAGTCTTCACATCTGATGATAAGTGTGAGCCAGCCCTGGAGCAGGAGATTTTAATGGACGAGGTGCAATCAAGGATAAGCCCAGCAAGTACCGCACATGTCCCACCTATAGTTCAACTTGAGATCAGTCATGATGAGCCATACTCAGTTGATATGATGCAGGTAGATCAAGCTCCACATGATATATACTCACACGATACATATGATGATCAGATGTTAGAGTAGTTTGGAGATGAATGGCTGGTTGTGCCACTCGTGGTTGATAGCACTGATAAGTTTGATCCAGATGGTGATTTGAAAGAGTTGGAAGCCATGTTTTACGAAGAGCTGACCATGGATATTGCGGAGAAGCCATTCAAAAATGATGATGAGTTAGTAGAGAGCATGTTTATTGTTGAGCCACAGATCGAGGCGTCGAGTAAACCACCTCCAGACATACTAGTCAGCCTCCCCGTGAAGGAGCAACGCAGAGACCAAGTGTGGGGATGCCCGAACACCCCTAATTTTATGAATCAGCTTCCTCACTACCTTCATTCTATCAAATTTGGACCAGGGAAATTCAAGAGTTGGTGGCCAGATGAAGCTAAATGGCATAACTTTCACCCACTGTCTGCACACCTAGAAAGCCACACTAGGAAGACGAAATAAGGAGGAGTCCACACGGGCTCGGTGAGAAGCACATTAAAGAGAAGCCGCCTGATTGAGGATTGCAGGTTCAATTCTGGCCGATGACTCATAAATAAATTCAGCGCTTGCGGGAGGCAACCCGATTACCTCGTTAGTTTAGTTTGCTTGCTTTTGGTAGTTTAGTTTGCTTGCTTTTGGTAGTTTAGTTTGTCTTTCAGATAGTTTGTGTAAATTTAGTTGGATTTTCTCCTGTTCGATTTTATGTTTTCTTTCAAGTTTTACAGGTTGTTCAAAGCATGCCACGTTTAGACATTGCATTGATTTATCATTTTTGTTATGCTTCGCGGGTTTGTACGTAACACATAGTTTGTGGACCGTGGGTACTCAATCTCCATTCTCACGGTCCGAAAATATGCTTTTATGATATTGTTTCTTATCTTTAAGGATACGGACCGTCACTTCATAAATGGCAATCAACGGTCTGTATCAGGGTATATTGGGCATGTGACTTTTGGTCAAAGCGTAACGTTCACTCCATAAATGACAAACAAATGGTCTGCTTTGATCAATTATCTCTTCTCTTTCTGGGGTAGGTTGGTATTTTTTGTGGTTGGCTGAGATGACTGCATCGCAATTTGGTTGCAAATTGGCATAAGAAAATCTACCGATGCACACATTGCGAATTTTCTGGTACTCAATCTCTATTCCAGACGGTTCACATGTTTGTATTGTAGACTCTGTTGACTTTTGGTCAATGCCGGCCGTCTACTTCATAATTGATAACAAACGGCCCGCATTTGATCAATTGTCCAAAAACTCAAAATTTCAATTTTTTGTAAAATTGCTAGATTTTGCAACCCGTATTTCATTTGGCCTATATTTTCTTCCAGATTCACCACCGACTACCAGCTACCTTGATTCACGGGTTTAGTGATTATCAGTGTTGTATTTTCATTTTGTATTCATATTTATGACACACAACTCGGATATTTGATCTTGATTGATATATATTTGTGATTGATCTGATTATGTAGTGTTTGGATGATAGTTTGTGTTGCGGACTCAGCTCTGGCATCCGTACGTTAAGAGCTGCTTTGATTCATTTTTCAGCATCCGACACTGGCACACGACATGATAGGGGAGTATTTCAGTTTTCTTTACCCCTTTTTCTATTCTGTTTCTCGTACATTAGGGACAATGTACAAATTAAGTGTGCGGATGAGGGTAAATTGAACTGTAATTACATAAAGTTTTGAAATAGTTTCAAATTTTCTTATCATATCCCCTATTTTTAAGATGGAATCAAGATTTTTGCCCGTCTTAATGCATATGGAAGTGGGCTCGTTGATGTAATTCGTGACGTTTTGCTCGCCTGTGTATACGATGCTTGTCTCTAGTCAAAACTTTTTCTTCGAGTATCTTGAAAAAATATTTCCAAGCAAGTGTTTTTCAAATAAATCAATATATGGGATGCTTTACTTAGTGAAACTATCGGATGGGGGATAGATTGCTTGCATCATATCGGTAGCCCTTTTCCATCCATTTTCGTGAGATATTTTAGCCTTAAATTTCATTATTTATTACATGATTGTTTTCACTTTCGTTTGGTTGAGTGGTATGCCATCATGCGCTTTCGTTTTAGAACTTGTGTTGTTTATACGCGTTGAGATCATGAACTAAAGTTGGCATAGAAATGACAGAGGCACTAGGACTAAACCTCTTTGACTTAGCCTTTTCTTTTGTGTTGTCACATTTACTTACCCTTAACATTATCCTTTAGAAAACACGTTGAGCCTTTTTCCTTCTCGTTTGATTTTCTCACTTTTTGACGCATTTAGCCTTTTGGTTAGCCTTTATTTTGTTCTTAAACCAGTGTGAAGAATCCGGATTTGTTTAAGATTTTGTGTATATATTTTGGTTAGTTTCATCAAGTCATATTTAGTTCCAAAAAAAATAGTGATTAAGTGTGATTCCCCTAGTACTCAATCTCCATTCTAGGAATTCATACGAGATTTCAAAAAAAATGAAAAAATTGCTGAAAAATTCTAGCTCGTTATTGGAATTCCTTATATCTCAGTCCGCGAAGCCTAGAATTCTGGCCCAGCGACCTAATGTCATCAGCAACTCATTTTTTAGGATATTTAAGGTTTTGTATCCGTTTTTTACAGATTGTCAAGACCACTTAAACCCTAAACCCCTCCCCCCCCCCCTCCCCACAAGATCTGGAAAACATCAAGGGAGATTAGATCATCAAGACTCAAGCTTTTTGGATTAAAATTTCAAGATTTTGGTAGCATTTCGGTTTGCTTTTCATCTTTCTTTGTTTTTGTTCACTTTTGTCTTTTTTTTAATGATCATGTTAAGAATCAATATTGGTTTTTTATCCCTTGTTATCATGATTTGTGACTGATCTTACCATTATATCATCTAGATTTGATGATTTTAGACCCATTTGACTTTCTAGTTTGACTTTTTGACATGATCATGTGAAATTGTGTATTAATTCTGATTTGGATGCCTTGGATGAATTTGTATGCATGATTAGCTTCTGTTAGTATCATATCATATGAGTTAATTGATGAGGATTGTAGAACTATGACCATTTAGTGATTAACTTACTGTTAATCGATTGATTTTTTGGAGTTTATTGATTAATGCATGATACGGAGACCCCCTACATAATAATTTGATATTGATTTGGGGCTGAATTTGTGTGCATCTATGTGGGATTGAGTTGACTAATTCATTTCATGTACTAGGAAATAGTTACGCATTGTTTAGTGAGTTAGGGTGCTTATGACCATAAGATTCGAGCTCGCTTATTCGTGTTTAGAGTTTTCTAGGTCCTAGGCTATTCATTTCAGAATTATTACTGCATGTGTTAGGTACCATTTGGAGAGACCTTTCTTGTGGTTTCCTTTTACGTGCGCGTTTAGTTCGCTTTGACCGAAGCGGTTAAATCATTGGGTAATTTTACATAGTTTTCTATCCGAGTTTAAATTAGAATTACCTTTGTGATTAGAATTTGTCTATAGTCCTATTTCATTTTGGTTTTCACCATTAGTGGATACTAATCGTGTTTATTTAGTCAAACTAGGGGTCTTATAGGGTTTAGAGGACTCATATCTAGGTGATATTGTTCTCCGACTGAATTTTCCATCTTTTGTTTTAGTTGTCTGCCTGTTTTATCTGTTTAGTTAAATCATTTTAGTTTTCTCAATTAAGTCATCATCACATTTCATCAGCTAAATATTAGCGATGATCCAGTATCGGGAAATTGCATATGCGTCCACGGATTGATACTCACTACTTACAATACCGTTCTGCATACACGGGTGCACTGCCTTGATGTTTAGTTTGGTCACTTGGTATTTACCAATTAAAATGTGACTGATTTTTATAGTATACAAACATACGCATTAATATTGCAGGCATGTCGAGTTGTCGACGACTCCATCAGACGTTAGAGCATCATCTGGAGCAAAAGGGGAGAGGCTTCGCAAGACGAGTGATGACAAGGAATCATCGGATGTGCGTGATTTCGTCGAGTCATCCTACGTCCGGAACCGTCACGACCCCACAAACTGGATTTGGTATCGTGGACACGTGCGTCAGCTGGTCGAGGGTAGCGTGTTCCATATCTTGCATCTGCTGATCTTACCCCTATCATGCTAGAAGCGTCTCGTGTGCCATTCTTACCCCCACTACCGTGCCCCGAGACTCAGGTGATCGCAGCATTGGTGGCAGCCTTAGACACCACACAGCAAGCCATGAGTGATACCATGCATAACATTACACAGTTGGGAGAGAGGCATCACCGTTCAGATGAGACGATCTAGGTATTGAGCCGCAGTCTGGGTATAACTGATGTGGCTCATGATAATTTGGTCGAGCATGTGCGAGCAATGCGGAACCGGGTGATTGTTCTAGAGGATCGGCACCGAGTGACTCATGATAGAGTTGCTACGTTAGAGGGCTTACTGGGAGCCATAGGAAGCGATCGCGCAAATCCTTTGGCTGAGGGCCCTACTCAGGACTAAAAGGGGGAGGAGGAGCCCGTCATCATCGACTGATTATTCTCAGAGTTATCTAGTATTCGTTAGTAGTTAGTATCTATCTTAGCTGCTTTTGTGAAGCATTGTATAAAGATTAGTCGTCTTTATCTATCTTGTGACATGTTAAAGTGGACTCAATTTATAGTTTAATGAAATTGTGAGACAGTTGCGATTTAGTTTATTTAAAGTTGTAGTGAAATTTGTTAAGTATTATGTATGTCATTTGATACTTTTACTATACCCGAATGGTAAACACCGGGATGTTAATCATTTTTGTATGTTATGAATAAAGATAATGGCAGGTAGAGGCCGAGGCCGTGGGATCAATCTCATTGCAGAAAGCTCAATACTATTATCGGTCAGAGTGTGGCAGCAGCTCTAATAGCTCACGCACAGGCAAACAGTAATGTACCGCAAGGGTGTTCTTACAAGATGTTTATGGAATGCAAAGCGCACATGTTTAATGGAACAGAAAGAGTCGTAGGACTACTTCACTGGATGGAAAAGACTGAGTCGGTTTTCAAGAGCTGCAACCGTCCAGCTGAATACCGAGTTAAGTATGCATCAGGAACGTTAGAAGGAGTAGCTTTAACATGGTGGAACTTGCAAGTTCAAGTACTTGGTCTAGTAGTAGCGAACGCAATGCCATGGGCAGAGTTTATGAGACTGTTGATCGCGGAGTATTGTCCTCGCATGGAAGTTAAGAAGTTGGAGGTTGAGTTTGCTAACTTGAAGATGGAAGGATCTGAAACTGAGATGTGCACATCGCTCTAGAATGAATTAGCCTTGCTTTGTCCTACCATGGTTGATCCGCCCTATTGTCGTACTGAACGGTACATTGATGGCTTGGTACCTCATGAGTAGATCCAAGCTTTATTTTAGATCCAGGGTTGATTTGTGATGGTATGATGTTCTCATGAGTAGATCTAGTGTTTGATTGCATAAAGTTTGCATCTTTGGATCAAAAATGATATTTTTATGCAAGATATGATGATCCATGCTAGATCTAGGGTTTTGCATGGTTATACATGGTTGCATGTGGATAGAGCTTGAAGATTGATGCAAGATCTATGTCCTAAAAGCTTGCTAATGATAGATCTAGGGTTGTCAATTAATAAAGTCATGAACTTTACGAGAGATCTATGATAAAAACCCGATTTCGGTAATCATGCATGCTAGATCTTGAATAAAGGTGCTTGATTTGTGCTAGATCTACAATAAAGTTGCTTGATCTAATTTAATGGATGCATGATAGTCTATAAAATTACCAACTTGATGTCAGATTTCATGAGGATTCATTTATAAAAGTAATTTACATGAAATTATGGTTAAAATGGCCTATTAGGTCAAAGTGGTATGCATGCATGTGGTTAGGAACTTATGACATGGCTTGAAATATGTTAATTGATGATCTTTATGACCTACATGAGATGATGATGTGTTTTAATCGTGGAATTAGCCTACATGTGGTAAATATATATATATATATATATATATATATATATATATATATATATATATATATATATTTACCGGAAAATAAATAACTATGTAAATGCATGTGTATGATCATGAGATTACTTGATTAAGTGTTTGCATGTCATTAGTCAACTAGTTATAAGTTAGATGAGTGTACAAGTCCTAAGTAACATACCTCGGTGGGAATGACAACACTTTGTATGATTGCCACGTCGATCATAAATCGTATACATGGGATAATGTCGTAAATAATTGTGACGTAATTATAATTATCATATAGCATGTTATATGAGATATACGTGCTTGGACAAATATAGAAAACCTAAGTTTGATCACTAATGTGTATTCGAGTCCACTTATCCGTTGTCCATGCGTTGTCGGGACGGTTGGTCAACACAGTCAACACTCACACTGTTGCGTGTCATAGGTGAAATCTAGGAGGATTTTACCATCTCTATCCAACGTTTATATTTGGATACTTAATTATTTGCATCCTAAGGTGAGTTCTCGGCCCCACCTTTTAATGTATTATGCATTTGGGGGAGAAGACATGTGGTAACGAATTCTGTTGAGAAATACTAAAAGATTTCTATTGAAAAATACTAAACTTTTATTTTATAGACTATTTGTAAACCATAGAGGAAAACATGCGAAGGGAGTCATTCCATAATTCATGTACCATTAGTATCAAGATGATAACTCAGAAATGTAAAACAAATCTATTGGGCTTGACAAACCCTCCCCTGGCTGGTCGCTCTAGCCCCACCGCCTTCGGGGGTGGATAAGGGGTATTATATTGTCCTAACTCGGGTCATGCTAGGTATAGCATGGCAGGGAGGCAAAACTTAGCTGTCCGGAATGGGGACACAGGGCCTATGGTGTGACAATCCGTCTTTTCCCAATTTAACCTAAACCTAAACTGTTAAATATTGTGTGAGCATTTATGAGATTGAATTGTGTTGACCTTAATATCTAGAGTTTTAACCGTCACTATGCGAGCATGCACTTGAGTTTAGACGTTTTATAATTTATGATTTTATGTAGATCATAATCTATGAGTTCATGTGAACACTTCATCATTTTATGTGACAATTTATGATTTTATGTGATATATACATATATATATACATTATATTCTTTGATCTTATGTGACAATGTGTTATGAACTTATACGTACTTTCTATAAATTTATGTGAGCTTTACACGTGCCATTATTATTTCATGTTTGTCAGTTTATGTGAACTTAAAGTATATATTTATGAATTATTATCTATGATGTTATGTGAACAAATAAAGGTTTACTTCTTATAAATGTCGTGTGTTAAATATGTTTTGACATACACTCGCATAGTCATCGTCAAAGTTATTCATGTTAACTACGCCAGAGTTCGTTGACGATTTGTAAATTTTAGGGACCTAACTTGTAACTTTTGAAACTTGTTTTCTAATAAACAACCTAGAGGGACTAATCTTGCACTTAACTAAAACTTATTTCCTATTATATAACTAGTGAGGGACTTCCTTGCCATTTCCCTATTCTTGATTTGAAGACCTATTCGTAACAGTCGGCAAAGCAATCGTTCTCTCCATAACTATCAACATCGGTTACGGATTTCAACTGACGGCCTCAGACTTGAGCCAGTGTAACCAATACCCTCAATCATTCATGCACAACTTGAACTCACATAAACCCTCTCGTGAACCACCAACGTAAAAAATCTCGGCCACCACATCGAGTTTCCTTTTACGTTTCTTTATGTTCCATCCATCATCGAGTGCCCTTATTTCACCCCAACAGACCTCATTAGTAGACCATATCGGTCATACCATTTCCCTGTGATTAGGTCATTGAGCAATCAAGGAACCTCCAAACCATTGGACGTGATTTGCAGATACCTCAAGGATCAAACAATTCTGGCATTCGTCCCTCCGTAAACGGTCATCGCATCCCTTCCTGAGCACTTGCAGCCGCGGCCTGACCCTCAATGCACCAACACCTGCCACTGACGATACCACCGGCGAGGAACAGCTAGCGTACATGAATCTCGGATCGAGCAGTCATACACGAAGTTTTACCATCACCTTTGCGCTCTTGTTTTTGTCTTCATTACGAGGTATAATTGAAAGCAAACTCCCTTCTGTATTTGTTTCTTAGCTGTCTTGGGCATAGTCGAACCTTCTATGTCATCAATGCTGGTCGGGTGATTCGGTTTCTTTTCAATGAAGAAGACACCCGACCCGGATTGAATGTATATTTGTTTGTTGATTCAAGTAACAACCTTTCAACTCTCCTTGTGGTTGGGGGGCTTCTATTGTAACAATATGGGTCGCGATTTCGAGACCCGCATCTCCATTTCTTTTTTTATCAACTGTATTTTCAAGATTCATTGATATGTTGGGATAAAACCAATCTAAAATGATTTTAACCAACTCCATGGTTTTGTCCCAGTGGAATAATCCTTGTTTGGTTAACTTAGGGTCTCGGGTTCGACCCTAGGACCCTTTAAAACATTTTTATTCAATTTGTTTTTTTCTTCTCTTCACTTGTATTCCTGAACCTCAATGGTATGCATTTTATCCCCACGCAATCCCAAACATTTTACGAGCCCCTTAACTATCAAATATGTTGTCTTTTGACCAAATCGCGTATTATAGAGTTTTAGATGGAATCTAAAGTTTTAATCCGACAATTGTTGTTATTGGGGGTGTCTGTGTGTGTTTTTGAATATGATGATTTTGGCCAAATATCTTTAATAGAATTTCACTCGTTTGTTTATTTAACATATCAATATTTCGTATCATCTTAAATAGTATAAATATATATACTTTAGAATGAGCAAAGTATCTATATTCTATACATCTAACCGTGTGTATCTTTTTGTAGAAATGTCAACATACAATGAAACGTTTTTTCTTGATCATTTGAACGAGTGAAATAAGAAATCTTGATGGTAAATTTGAGTTTACCGTCATTATCACTTCTCAATTTTGGAAACTGACACACACATCGAGCCATGAGCATAATGGTCAAACACCTCCGTCTAGGTTACGTCGTTAGTATTTTAGACACGGACATACATATACATGCTCGTTAGGTTATCGGTAGATTCCTGGAACCTCGAAGCTTGGTTATTTTGCCGCGCACCCTAAGGTGAGTTTCACGGCCCTATTTTACTCTTTCTTTTGGGGGAGAGAACATGCAAAATTACTTACTGTTTTTATACAGCTTTTATATTTCTAACATATCACATGTACTTGATTTGCCTGACACCAAAAACTAAGTCCTTACAAATAGAACCGTTAATTGTGAAAAGCGAGGTAATGTTGAGTAGTACTATTAGGATTTGACAAACCCCTCTCAGCGGGCACGTGATGCACCACCCGACTGGCGGTCGGACTGAGAGCAATATTAGCCTAAACGTACCGTTGTTTCTGGTGGGACACAGGGAAGGCAAAACACGTAAGGAGGATTCCTAAAAATTATTAGTCAGCCCCGGTTGCGAACTATCTAGTGACATGAACACTGTAGGTTAGCTACCTATGACATGGAAATATAGCAAAACTTTACAACTTATCCATGGACTTTAAATTGTTGTGTACATAGGCGAAAAACTTGACTGTGAATATCAAAACCTGTGAACTCACCAACCTTTGGTTAACACTTTTTCTTTAAACATGCTTCTCTCAGGTCGCAGGTGTTCGAGTATCACGAGTACGCATGCATGAGTATTTGAAAACCCTTTTAATGTCTTTGAGCAAGCCACGTCACCCTGGGTGACGATGTTTTTACATTAACACTTTCATTATATTTACGCTTCCTCATTTGCAAAGCTCTGTAATTATATTTTAATGAAATATAAAACCTTTATTTAATTATGGGTCATTTGGTGTAACTAATGGACTGCGATTCTGGTTTGTCATGCTCCCTGTGGTGCGTTACCGCGCGTGGGATTTTTGGGGTTGTGACATATGGTGTTATAAATAACGTGGTCTTGCTAACCCAAGTATATAGAATGTTGATTATCTTTCTCAGGATGTGTGATTCCTGGGTGGGTTACGCCTCGTTGAGGGTAACTAGTTAACTTACTGTTTTAAATAAATGATATTTATTTACTTGCTTAAATTCTTAGAATTCACCAGACCTAGCGTTGACACTTTACATGTTTCTTCTCAGGTCCTTAGGAGAAGCTAAGGAGCACGTTAGGTATCATTCATGGGGTCATTTGCATGGTTTGTAATAATTGAAACACCTTTTGTCGCCTTGGACGAAAAGACATCTTAAATTGTTTTGTTGGTTGTCGTTTCCGCTACTTTGAACTTAAACTTAATTATGTTATGATGCTTCCGCTTTATTTGAAAACTTTAAAACTCTGATAAACTATTTGATACATCAGTATCCAAACTTGGTCTCAAAATGGTGAGTCGAGCATATAGAGTGTTCAAAGTGTCTGACGAATCAGATCCTGGTCTGGTTCACGCCTCCGTTCGCGGTAATTCGCGGGTGGGTTTTGTTGGGTTATATAACTAATTATCGATTTAAACACGAGTACGCAGCGGATATTATCCTATGAATTAATTTAACTAACCGGATAGATAATGTGTACCTTTTTAGCTCGGCAAGAGAAGATCTTCTAGGATTTGAAGTAAATCCCTCTACGATCGCACACACGACACACCGATGTACGTATGCTAGTACTTGATCACGAACTCCTCTCTTGATGAAAGCTTGGTCGAACCACAAGAAAATCGAATCCCTTGGATTCGGTTTCCTTTGCCGAAATTTAGAGAGAGAAGAGAGAGAATTAGGGTTTGCACTTATCAGGTATAATGCAACAACATAAACCTTAAACCAAGAGGGTCTATTTATAGGTTTTAGGAACTTGGAAAACAAGTTAGGGTTTGGGATGGGGAGGCTTACACGATTTCGACCCTAAAGCCCACTCCCAAAGCCTTTCCTAATTGTAATCCAATTACAACTCTCTTTTATTAACAACTAACACCCTGTTAACAATTAACTGTTAGTTTTAACGACTCCTCGTTAAATATTCGTGATAAATATTAATTAACTGATTAATTAATACAAATACATTAGTGTCGAGACGTGTGACCCCGTAGGCTTAAATACTTTCCGGACATACGTTTATTTTTACGTGATCATATCCCTACAACTCCCACTTGAGCTCGTAATAATAAAGGTAATAACATTGGTTAGCGTCTAGCAACACGCCAATGCTCCCGGAAATATTTAAGTACAGTTTCTCAAAGTGTATTTAAATGGTACAATCATTTACTATCCCTTTGTTACCGATACCTTTGTTAAATATGAATATGGATCAAAGTCATTTCATACTTTAACGATTTTGTTTCTCATTCCTAGCTAATTAAAGATTACCAAATTCAAATCGAGACACATCTGGATTTCATTTGGGCATGGCCATGCAGACATCTTAATTAGTCCCAATGAGGGGCCCAGTGGTATCTGCTTCAACTTTTAAGCTGAAGGAACAAATCCTCTTGACTACACGTGTCCAGTCACATACTTCACTACACTTACTGAAAATAGCCCTTTTGTACTACCTCATCCAGAATAGTTAGAACTATATCAAGTAGGTGCAATCCATATATGCATGACCTGCTTGTATCTCAAGTCTAAGGATAAGTAAATAAACCATTTACGAATTTCACTTAATGACGACGATCCATAAAGTGACAATTCGTTAGTGGGGTAGTCTGATATGCATCCTATGAATACCATGTGAGTTTGGTGGGACCATCCTCTATATATTCCAAGAATATTACCAATCACTCAGATTTGTCTTAGTTTAACTATATTACCATATAGTTAATTGACAATGGACAATTTAGAATACTTGACAAGTACTCAAGGATTAAACATGTAAATATAGGACACAATTTTCTATTAAATGAAATCAAACATATCAAGTACTTTATTTCATTATATAAATAGAAATTGTTTAACATCCCTTATCCAAATACCGAACAACAGACATACATGATTTAACTAGCTAATCTAAGTCCCATGCCCTCGGCATGCCTTTCAAGCTTCGGCCTCGACAAAGCTTTCGTGAAAGGATCAGCTAAGTTAATATCTGTGTGAACTTTGAGTAATCTGATTTCACCTAGTTCAATCTGCTCACGAACATAGTGATATCTCCTGGCATAGTGTTTGGCGCCCTTCTGAACTCCAGGTTCTTTGGCAGTGATTAATGCACCAGTATTATCACAGTACATATCAATACGCAAGTTACTTGTAGAGATCACGTCAAGCCTACAAATAAACTTCCTTATCCAGACTGCCTCCGTTGCGGCTTCCGAAGCAGCAATGTACTCAGACACTGTTGCAGACATAGCAACTGTGGTTTGTTTCTTACTTTTCCAATCCACAACGCCTCCATTCAGAACGAAAACGTACCCAGACTGAGACTTCGTGTCATCTCTATCAGTCTGAAATCCAGCATCGCAGTATCCAGTCACTTTGAGCTCTTGATATGGATTTCCCCCATATACCAAAAACAAATCTCTAGTAGCTCGTAGGTACTTGAGAATGGTCTTAACAGCAGTCTAGTGACTTTCACCTAGATTCTGTTGAAATCGGCTAACGATATTCTGCGCAAACACTATATCAGGTCTAGTGCATCTCACTGCATACATTATAGAGCCTACAGCCGAAGCATAAGGGACTCTTTGCATACGCTTCACCTCATCAGGTGTAGAAGCACCTTGTTTGACCGATAGACCAAGTCCTTCCTACATAGGTACTATACCACGCTTGGAATTCTCTATCTTGAATCGCTTCAAGATCTTATCAATATAAGCACTTTGACTTAGTCCAATCAACCGCTTAGTTCTATCTCTTTAGATCTTGATTCCAAGAATGAATGCTGCTTCTCCCAAGTCTTTCATGGCAAAACACTTTCCAAGATGGGATTTTACATCTTGCTTTAGTCCATAAATGGACCTTTGAAGCTTGCATACTTGGTTGGGATGTTTTGGATCAATGAACCCTTCAGGTTGATCCATATAGACTTCTTCATCCAAGTAACCATTTAAGAAGGCAGTCTTAACATCCATTTACCATATCTCAAAGTCATAGTACGCTACTATCGCTAAGAGAATCCTAATAGCTCTAATGTCAGCTACTGGTGAAAAGGTCTCATCATAGTCAATGCCAAAACGTTGAGTATAACCTTTCGCCACGAGACGAGCTTTATAGGTGTGTACATTTCCATCCATGTCGGTCTTCTTCTTGAAGACCCATTTACTCCCAACGGTCTTCGCGTTAGGATGAAGATCAACCAAGTTCCAAACTTGATTATCTCTCATGGATTTCATTTCCACGTTCGCAGCTTCAAGCCTTTTGTCGGATTCCGGATCTGATAATGCAGCTTTGAAGTTCGGAGGCTCATCGAGATCTCCTGATACGTTTTCCTCAGATTCGACTAGACCAATCCATCTTCGGATCTATGAAGTGGAATCACAACATCATCGACTTGAGGTTCATCACTTTGAACATCCCCCCCCCCCAAGTTGATGATTGCTAGTTGTTTCAGAAGGTGACACATCTTCTAGTAGTTCTACAATTCTTCCACTGTTCCCTTGAGCTATAAAATTCTTTTCAAAGAATTCAGCATATCGAGCAACACGAACAGTATTTTCGGAAGGATTGTAAAAGTAGTAACCCATTGTTTCCTTTGGGTATCCCACGAAGATTCACTTAGTAGTCCTGGGTTGTAGTTTGTCAAGCGTATCACGCTTCACAAGTGCCTCACATCCCCAGACTCTTAAGTAAGACAACACAGGGACTTCTCCATGCCACAATTGATGCGGTGTCTTTTCAACCTTCTTGGTTGGAACCATATTTAGAATGCGTACAGCGGTTTCTAGAGCAAAATCCCAAAATGATATTGGGAGAGTTGTAAGGTTCATCATCGACCTCACCATTTCTAGTAAGGTTCGATTCCTCCTCTCAGATACTCCATTATGCTGAGGAGTGTAAGGAGGAGTAAGTTGTTGGACAATTCCATACGCTTTAAGATAATCCCTAAACTCTTGGCTTAAGTATTCCCCACCACGATCTGATCGAAGGATCTTGATGGTCTTTCCGAGTTGATTTTCTACTTCGTTCTTGAACTCTTTGAATGTTTCAAACACTTCATGTTTATGTTTAAGCAAGTAAACATAACCATAACGACTGAAATCATCCGTGAAAGTCACGAAGTAGCTAGCACCTTTTCTTGACACATGTCTAAATGGGCCACAAACATCAGTATGAATGAGTCCAAGTAGTTCTTTAGCCCTTTGCGGCTTGTTCGGAAAGGATTTTCTTGTCATCTTTCCTGAGATACAGGAAACACATTTATCAAATGATTCATCATTTGATTGTAAGATCCCTTCACGTTGAAGTCTTTCAATGCGGTTTTTGCCAACATGGGCAAGACGACAATGCCAAAGATAGGTAGAGTCCAAACTAGTTTTGGCTCGTTTGCTAATATTGTACATTGATTTATTTGAAACACAACCACGCATATCAATTTCATAAATGCCATCACAAGGAACAACATCAAAATAATGAACATTATTTTTAGAAACTGAAATACCGATATTATTAAATGCATTAATAATTCCTTGGTTTTTCAACAAAGAAACTGAAATAACACCTCTAGTAATAGAAGGTGCATAATGACAATTGTCTAATACAATAATTAACCCAGAAGGCAGAATTAAATGATATTCTCCTATAGCTTCCACAGCTGCTGGCAAACCATTTCCCACGAACAACTACAAAGCTCCAGGCTTCAGTTTCCTCCTCTTTGTAAGGCCCTGTAACGAATTATAGATGTGAGTTCCATAGCCAGTGTCATACACCCATGAATCACTCTTTAAAAGGAAAATAATTCAATTGTGAAGATACCTGAAGTACTAGTCCCACTAGTATTCTTTCTCTTCTTCATCAACTCAGCTAGATAGGTAGGACAGTTCCTCTTCCAGTGTCCAACTTCACCACAATGGTGGCAGATCTGGTCTTTAGCCGGATGCTCTTTTGCGACCGGAGGGGTTTGCTTAGTTTTAGGAAAAAGCGCAACTGCCTTGCCTTTTCCCTTACCATCATTCTTGCCCTTCGCCTTTTGCGGTCGTTTAGCCTTTTGGATCTTTCCCCCTTTGATCATAAGAACTTGGGGTGTTTCAGTGGCCTTCTTAGGAATCGTTTTCTCATACTCGACAAGCATAGCATGAAGCTCAGGTATAGTTTTAGTCATACTATGCATGTTGTAGTTGCGCACAAAACCCTCATAATCTTTCGTAAGAGATTTGAGGATCATGCCAACTGCCACAGCCTGATTATACCCATAATTGAGCGATTCCAATTTGTCAAAGTAGCTCTTCATCTTGAGCACATGACTATTGACCGATTTACCAGTTTCAAGCTTCAAGTCGTGGAGTTCCACAACTAGGTCGAACAATTCAACACCAGCTTGTTTTTCATACATCTTTTTTTAGCTCTTTGATCATATCACAAGGTGTATGAAATTCGTATTGCTTCTGAAGATCGGGAGTCATACTCGAGATCATTATGCAAAGAACCTCATCGTATCTGCTATACTCTGCATTGTAGAACGCTTTCTCTTGATTAGTAGCAGTAGCAGCTGGCTCGGTCGGCCAATGATTTTCAAGGACATCGGTCCTCCGTTCAACTCTAAGGATGATCCTCAGTTGACGATACCAGTCATTGAAGTTAGATCCATTTAGCTTTTCTCTTTCAAACATTTGACGAAAATCATGACCAACATTGTTTTGAGGAGGGTTTGTTGCCATCTACAAAACAGATTGAGTTCAAAAATCAGTATTTTCGATAATCTTTTCCTTAATAAATTTAACTACCCAATGTTTAAACACCTTTAAACAATTAAGCTTATTAAGGCTAGGATCCAATTGACATGCCATCATTTCATCAGTTGATCTGCTAGAAATGATGCACTCAAAAGGTAAGTGACGATCAATAATTGTACTCCAAGTACAATTCCTAGATTTTATGGGACCTACAAATAAAACTTGTGAATCTTGCACCAAGTAATTTGTAGTCATGTTTCATCCCATCTTTTGCCACGGGCCAAGGGTCTCACCGCCTAGCTCGCTTTAAGTCGTCCAACTAAGAACGCACAAATTGTCCACCATTGTGTACCAATGAGTGGGAATTTGCCATGCAAATGCCATTTTACCATTGTGTACCAATGAGTAAGATGACATCCACAAGTGTCCTTTTCAAGGTGGATGGCAAAGACTTAAGTTTGGTTTGGGTCAAAGCAATTTTGATGTGTGATCAAAAATGTTATGTGTGAATATTCATACACATCTTCATCACATAATGTGTTTATAAAATTCTTAGTTTGTCTTCCAAATCAAAAGAGCTCGGTAGCTCCATTTGCAACACACAAAGAAGCGTAGGGGTGAGGTTTGCACTTTTGCAATTAAAGACCTACCCACTTAGGGAAGCATGGCGACCAGACTTATACCTCTCTTAGAGTGTGCTCAAATGGGTGAGCCGGTGTTTCTTTTGAGTATTAGGACACAAATTTTATTTTTTATAAACAAAATCATATTTCAATAGTTCAAGAGCAAATTTCGATTTTCATAAAATATATTTGCAATAAAACCTTTTATTATGTCACAATTATCACAAATAATCACATAATCTTAGGGTTTCTAATTATCTAATATAATTTTAATTTTAATTCTCTTTGATGTAAGTAATAACCATGAACGATTTGCATGAAACTTCATGGTTTTTACTTCTTTCTAACATTTAAAATAAAGGTACAACATGTTGTTTAAACAATTATCAAATAACAAAAACTTGGGTTCTTAATTTTAGATCACAAGAATCGAATTTTTGGACCTAAAATTAGGGTTTCCGATTCGGCTAGAGGTTTTCGATCCAATATATAGATATCGATCGGAATTAGGGTTTCCGATCGGGATCACAGTTTTCGATTCCGGCGACCTTGAGTTTACGATTTACGATAGGGTTTCCGATCGGAATTAGGGTTTACGATCGGAAACTAGGGTTTCCGATTGGAAACAGACGGCGGGTCGTAAAATAGGGTTTTCGATCAGAATTAGGGTTTACATTTTTTACCAATTTGCGAAACCTATTTTCCAATTGTAAAAGACGATTTTATGTGGATCGAAAAGCTAGAATCTTGATTAGAAAACTTGTTTCTAATCGAATTTGGTTACCCCCCCTCCCCCTCAAGTTTTTAATCCCGATAATTAATTAAAATCGTAGGTGGCTCGTGATACCACTGTTGGGTTATATAACTAATTATCGATTTAAACACGAGTACACAGCGGATATTATCCTATGAATTAATTTAACTAACCGGATAGATAATGTGTACCTTTTTAGCTCGGCAAGAGAAGATCTTCTAGAATTTGAAGTAAATCCCTCTACGATCGCACACACGACACACCGATGTACGTATGCTAGTACTTGATCACGAACTGCTCTCTTGATGAAAGCTTGGTCGAACCACAAGAAAATCGAATCCCTTGGATTCGGTTTCCTTTGCCGAAATTTAGAGAGAGAAAGAGAGAGAATTAGGGTTTTCACTTATCAGGTATAATGCAACAACATAAACCTTAAACCAAGAGGGTCTATTTATAGGTTTTAGGAACTTGGAAAACAAGTTAGGGTTTGGGATGGGGAGGCTTACACGATTTCGACCCTAAAGCCCACTCCCAAAGCCTTTCTTAATTGTAATCCAATTACAACTCTCTTTTATTAACAACTAACACCCTGTTAACAATTAACTGTTAGTTTTAACGACTCCTCGTTAAATATTCGTGATAAATAATAATTAACTGATTAATTAATACAAATACATTAGTTTCGAGACGTGTGACCCCGTAGGCTTAAATACTTTCCGGACATACGTTTATTTTTACGTGATCATATCCCTACAGGTTTTGCGAGGGTGTGACACAAAACCATGCAAAACCCTAGATCTAACATGGATCATCAACCTTGCCATAAAAATCACATTTTTGATCCAAATATGCAAACTTTATCATCACAAACCCTAGATCTATGCATGAGAACACTATATCATCACAAATTAGCCCTAGATCTAGCATAAAGCTCAGATCTTGGCAACTTTTGAACAAGCAAATCATGATGAAATACATACCGGTGAATAGAGGACGGTCAAGGATGATATCGGGACTTGATTCTTGAAGAAAAGCACTAATCTTGATGGATTTTAAGTAGGAAAGGGTTTGGGGTCGTGAGAGCAGCTGATGAGTCGTTCTTGAGGTGCCCAAATGGAAAAATGCGGCATAAGTAGGTTTAAATAGGGACAATTAGGGTTTCTGCTAGAAATTTCCCTCCAAGCGTATGCTTGTGGCACTGGTTGCTCTAGGCGATATGCCTAGAGTTCCTGGCAGCCCTTTTGACTTTTGTTGACTTTTCATGTTTTTGATGTGTTTGGTCATGGTTTTCAATGATTTGGCTTTTCCTCTATTTACCATTGTTTTTATCACATGAAATCCAATAAAATCAAGTATCAACTTGCCATATAACAATTTATGATCATGCAATTAAATTGACATATCAGTTTGCACGTAATTCACGACACAATAGTTTTTAGTTTATCACCAAGGTATTGAGACTCCAACTTGTGTCTAATGTTTGTGAAGTGTTTTAAGGCTACAAGACTCTTCTAATACCTTAATTGACATACTACGCCTATATACGCATCTCCCGGTTTGCCGATTTTATCGGTTTTACCTATTTCTAAGGCTCGGGTCCCACCCGAACGGCCAGAATGTCACATAAGGTTAGATCTTGCATGTGTAGTATTAAAGACATGATCTTCATGCATGATTCATGATAAAGGATTTGCATTTATGTTAGATCTAGGGTTTGGATTATTAAAGTTGCATGCTTGATGACGTAGGATCATTAGAAGTTTAATATCTACATGTATATATGCATGTTTATGAATAAAGATGACGACTTGTTAGCATTATGTCTAGATAATCTATAGATCTTGCATGTATTGATGTAAAGCATGAATTCTGATGATAATAAAAGTATATGAAAATATAGATATGGATTATAATGAACACTATGGTATGGCCCTTGCATATATGATATTGTATGTGATACACATGTATGATTGGATGCTTAGTATAAGGTAGTCGTGCTCAAAGTTTGATTCTAGATGATTTCATGAAAAATATATATTATTTTAGGTCGCGATGACAAATAAATATTGAAGTTAATATTTATATTGTCGTTTCATGATCAAGTGTTGTGGTTGGTTTATGCGATAAGATAAATATGTATGCTATCACTTAAGTAAATTCACCAACGAGTCGTCGAGTCGATTGTGTCACTTTGAGTCATGGGAATTATTTATTTATTTATTTATTTATTCATTTTCCTATCTAATCTAGTCGTCAAGGTCCTCTTTGGGTCCAACCGTCTCAATCTTGCAGTGTCATTGTTTCAGTTGTATCTCCAATACCAGGTGAGTATTCATAGCTCCTTTTCCTTTATCGTTTTGGTGTGTAACAAATTCACTATATCAATATCAAATACCTAGTTCATTACTCTCAAATCTCATGCAAACTCTATGTGTTATGTTGTCTAGTATGTTGAACTTGTGTGGATTATTACTGTCATGGATGGAATCTATTTCAATCTCAATGTCAATTTCAATGTTGTGTGGTGATTGATGTCAAGTTTCAAGTTTTAAGTTTCAAGGCGTAATTATTAACACTAAAAAGGTTGGGGTTACAATGACAGATCTATTGGTTTGGCAGCCCACCTGACTTGACTAGTAATTGGCGTCGGGTGATTGGAAGCCTTATTTGTCAAGGGTTGGATTACGCCATTCTCTGTGTACTATATCAACACTTGTTTATCATATCAAGGATGTTCATATAACTCATGGATCACATGTTTTAATCTATCATAGTATACCAAACCTATGTTTACAACTATTCGTAGTTGGTCTTTATTTATACATGTTGTAGGTTTTGCCGCGAGATGGTGATTACATGTTGATGACACCTTAGGATGCATGCGGACTTAGTGAGACCTAATCAAAATGAGTTAATGTGCTATTTATTGTTGTATTTTCCTCGATTGAATTATGTATCATTTGAATCTATGAAATGAGATGATTAAGAATATCACAATCTTTAGTTAGTGTTGTGTGCACATGGACAATCATCGCGCCCCGACGTATTCCATCGTCGGTTAGAATGGGACAATTGGCTAGTGAATTTCATAAGTGCTTTTTAGTGGTTTTCCCTAAAATTTAGATATGATGTGCAAAATGGGGAATGTGGTGCAATTGTTTTTATTTTATATTATTTATGAGCGGTAGAAGAAAAAACAAAAATAAATAAAAAATATATATATTCTTTAATTGAATAGAAATAAATATGGGGAATAAGATGTGAACAATATCTGAAAGTGATTGATAAATTTTAAAAATAGAGTTTTTTGTTAAATTATAGAAACGAGATATTGAATGTTGTTATACCTTCATCATTTTACATTTCTTCCCTCAAAGAACACTTGTTAGAGTATTTATAGCAGGTTTTCATCCTCCTCTCTATAATTTAACTAAAAATCATCAATTTATTAAATTTATTCTTCATTTTCTAAACACTCACATCTTATTTCCATATCTATTCATATTTCAAATAAGTAATAACTTTTTTATTTCTTTTTTATAAAAATAAAATACGGGGTATGTTAATAATGAGAAAATAAACTTTTTCTTATAAATTGGGGTATAAGGATAACGAAGGTTACTTTTGGGCCGTGGGGTTCGGGTCGATTAAACGGATACGACATACCCATATTTTGAAGCGGTGGGTTTTTGGATTATTTTGCAAGAAAAGAAGGGTTTATAAATGTAATAATCGATTTTCTCATCGTCATCATCTTCGGATTTCGAAATGGAGGAAGAATACTCAATCGTTGATACTTCCAAGCTGCTCCAAGCAGCTTCTGACTTCTCCTTTGATCCTGGTTTGCTTACTAATTATTATTCATGTTTATCTGTCTGAAGCTTTTTGATCTGCTGTCATTCAATGGTGTTGTTATCTCAGGTACTCGTTCAGAAGCTGCTGTGAAGGAATTCCTTGAGTCTTTCCCCCTTCCTCTCATTATCAGGTAGCCTCTTTTATCTTATCTGTTAGTTAAGTTTTAATTCCTGTTTTGGTGTTGGTAAATAATAGTCACAAAGGATACTGTACTAAATGATCAAAAATGGAATGAATAAAAAACTATAAGTTGAAGTGACTTAGAGAGGCTACCTTCCTTTAATTAAAGGCAGTTCATTATTTGAAATTAAAACTGATCCCGGTTGGAATGATCGGATATTCGGTTCTGATCTCTAAGTGCTTCTTTGAACCAACACATGCCTCAAGCTAGCTTCACCAGAAACAGCATAGAACAGGTTCAAATTGATCAGACTCTAATAGCGCATTAAGACGTGAGAGAGAGGGAGGGAGGGTTGTCATTGTATCAACCATGTGGCGTGAGAGTAAGTATCTAAGTATCTGGTCGGAGATGTAAAGTATGTGTGTGCTTAGGGAAAGATTGAATGAGAGCATAGGAAAGAAAATACCTTAATACCTTAGAGCATTGTTCTCCATCCCCATCCCTATAATTTATACTTTTATTATTACTTTCATCTCTTTTTTTACTCACAACCATAATTAAATAATACTTTTTATACATTTATCATTACCTTTTCTCTATCTTTCAATCCCCAAATTTTAGCAAATCACCAGTTTTTTTTGTTAAATATGCAGATTTGTTATTTCTCTCTTCTCTACTCACAACCACTCACAACCAAACCTCAAATTTTACAGATTTACACTCACATATTTTTTAGGGAACCTGCCGTAAATGCTTTTACTATTTATAGTTGCTTGAGAATTAGGGTTTCCTCACGTATGTGACACGTGGAGTAACAGTTTATTTTGGTCCCCACTTGACGCTTGGCGCATGGACCTTTACTTGGCTGGCGTGAGGCTCAAGTGGAGCCAAGTAGGGCCCACTTGAGGATGAATATATATCTTTCTTCTTTGATTCATTTATTGTTTGACTTCCTTTGCTAGTAATTTAATCACTCAATCTGAGATTGTTGAGATCAAGGATGCATGTGAGCTTGAGCATATTTGACATAAAGTAGGACTAGTTTCAGAGATCTTAATGTCAAGTGACGTTCGTTTATCAAAAGTTTGTTGCATTCTATATTAAATATATTTATATTGAAGTGCTTTGCAAACCAAGGGAGACGTGCCTGGTTTGGAGGATGCACTGATTGATTGTTTAGAGAAGATATTTAGAACAAGATATGGGGCCTCCCTCATCCCGCATTTCATGGTATGTATGCCTCTTTAGCTTAATTCATTTCATTTTCTGTTACTGTTTTTTTTTGCTTTCTAATTATAGTTTAGGCAAAATTGATAAAATGATCATTTGACATTCTAAAACAAGATCAAATATGTATTTCTTTAACCTGCATACATCCATCCCTTCTAGTTGTAGTTATATAACAGAAATCTAACGACAAAGTTTGATTAATTAACTTCTTGAGATTGATGTTAGGTTGTTAATCTAAATGGCAATCGGACATTGTGGATTTAATTGATATACATGGAGTATAAAATTGCTCTATAAGTTGCCAGCAGCATCATTTTGTTCTTATACCACTTAAGAACCACCTAATAAAAATCCTTCTACTGTTTTTGATTTACTTTTTGTTCTTATTCAGCCTTTCATTGTGGTCGGCCTGCAAGCATATTCTCAAAGAGTCAGAGCTTTGTCATGTAAAACGGTAACTATTTTTTAACATTGTGTGTTTTTTATTTCTGTTGTGTATTTTTTTTTAAGACCAATCATTTGTTTTCGTTCTCCTTGAGAAAGTACTGGTTTCCAAATGGGTTCCTTATTTGGAAGGGGTTTGATAGATTGAGTGGTCCAGCATTTTGTATCTGGTTTGCTATAGGATCAAAGTTAAGTGCTGGACTTTCTGAATTCTGACTGCACTTTCATTATTTCGCTCAGATCTCCAGCCTTTTGGAGAATCTTGAAGATAATACTGGTTTAGCTGCATCATTGATTAAAGAAAACGATGCGTATCCGCTTTTGCTTAATTGTCTAATCGATGGGTACACTCTGAACTTATTGTAATTTTCTTGATGATAAATCTGGTTATATTTTCTCCAAATTAACTACAATTTTTTTTTCTTCAGTGATGAACAAGTGGCTGTTGCTGCAACAGATGCAATCAGGAATTTAGCAGGATCTCAACAGGGGATAGTGAGTTCAACTATTCTGATTTATAATATAATTCGTATCTGGTAATATATTCATATTTATGGGAAGTTATGATGTTCTTTGGTCAATCTGTAGGAAATCGTATTCCCGTCGACTCCCAATGAAGCTACAGATATCACAAAATTAGCAGCAAGATGTTCACCACTGGTATGGTAGATGTTACATGTATAGTTTATGTAACCTGTTGTCGCAGCTTGAAATTACTTTTGATTTACGTTGTTTATCTTCTCAGAGGACTAAAAGTGTGAAACGAATAGTCATCTTAAAAATCGGTTAGGCTAAAAGACAATTATTATTCTCTACTTATTTTGAAATTTCTTTTCAGGGACGAGTTCGAGTATTGGCATTAATAGTGAAACTATTTTCCACTTCAAGAGCAGTTGCAAGATTAGTTTACAACTCAAATCTTTTAGGTGTTTTGGAGGCAGAAATTCGCAATGTTAATGATACACTTATAACTTTGAGTGTTTTGGAGCTTTTTTACGAGGTTTTCCATAATAATGTCATTTTCTTATTTCATCTTGCTTTCAACCACTGTTCATGATTTTTTTAATCTCGTGCTGTTAATTTATGAAGTTGGCTGAGGTCCAGCATGGAATGGAATATGTAAGCCAGACCAATCTTTTGCCATTACTTATTTCCATAATCAGGTACTTGCATTCTAAAATAGCTTTGAGGTTTGTTTATGATCTCTAATTTATACCTATCATAATTTTATATTGTATAATATTCATGTAGAAATTCTTCCGCCGAGTCGATGTTGAGATCAAGGGCTATGATGATAAGTGGGCGACTTTTATCCAAGGAGAATATTATCACGTTTATTGACGAATCTGGTATCCCTGTTTTTTGTGTGTTTGAGTAATTATCAACTGATTGTTTTTATCTTTTTTAATGTTACTTTTTTGAGTAGGTATTAAAGCTGTGATCACAGCCATTGATGAAAGACTCCCATTGCTAGATAATCAAGATGCTGATGAATATGAATGTGCTTTGGAAGCATTGGGTCAAATAGGGTCATGTAAGAACATCAGCCAGTTCTATTATTTTAATCCTTTGTACTATGCATTTTTTTGAATTTAAACATTTTCGTGCTGCGTTTAACGATTCTAGCATCACAAGGAGCTGCATTGCTATTGTCAAATGCATCTGCTGCTAAACACGTTGTTAATGCTGCCTTTGACCTGCATGGCCGTGGCAGACAACTAGTTAGCTTTTCTCTTCCCTTATAAACATATAAAAAATGTACGATTATTCCCATTATTTTGCGATAACTATTTAATTTGAAAACAGGCAGCGTTGCATTCTCTTGGAAATATTGTAGGAGAAACTCGACCTGAAAATAACAAATTATTGAATTCTAATGCCGAAGAAACCCTGCGGCGATTAGTTTATGAGGTGGCATCCAACTCTCCAAAGCTTATACCATCGGTTAGTTTTTTTAAACCATCTTAAATATTATGTGTAATTTCATATCCCCGACTGAAAACTTGGTATAATATCATTGACATTTATACCTTTCCTCTAAACTCTCATCAGGATATAAGAGTTTGGAGTGTAAGGAGAAAGAGAAGGGTAATATGGCCATGCCTCAAAAAAATCATTATATCAAATGTATACTTTTCAAAATTGACATTTATACCTTTCCTCTAAACTCTCATCAGGATATAGGAGTTTGGAGTGTAATGGGAAGGAGAAGGGTAATATGGCCATGTCTCAAATTACATTTATTGAAATGGAAAATCTGAAATTTAAGTATTTTGAATGTGTATAGTTGAAATATATTTTTGGTTGGGTACATGATATTATGCGATTTTTCAGGGGTATATATGAAATTACCCCAAAATATTTTGTTCCTTTTAAGTTAGAACCTTTTTTTTTTGTGCCACGTGACAGGGTCTCGTTCTTTCGATTCTTAAACTTGAATCTGAATTTCGGATTGCGGTAAGATGCCTTTGTAAACTCATAGTATTTCATTATTGAAAATATATAATTCCTAAGATCATACATGGAGATATATTGCTTAAGTTCTCATCTACAAATGATTTTCAGGGTTACAGGTTGATAGCAGGACTGTCTGCTAGACCATGGTTCCTGGTGGAGATCTGCTCAAGACAAGAGATAATAAACATAATCACAGATTCATATACAGAAACAACTAAAATAGGTTTGAGTTTATATTGCTATACAATAAGAGAAAATTGAATTTGAAATTCATTCCTTTTTTATTTCGGGGTTTTTAGGCATGGAGGCCCGATACAACTGTTGTGAAGCAACCTATAAGGCTCTTGCATCATCGTCTAAATTTCTGAGTGATCCGGCGCTCTCTGGGACTGCAGAAAAGGTTTGATTCCACTTTTAGTTTTGATATATTAAATTATTTTATTTAAGTTTTGTAATTTTTAGTGCAGCTGTTGGAAGCTATCAAAAAGGGTCCTTATCTTGCTAAAGGACGAAAATACGAAGCCCGGCCTGAAGTTGCAACTGCTGACAGATTTTAGTTTTCTTGATGATACAACACCTTGTACTGTGAGTGAACAAACCGTTGAATTAGAATTATTTCTTTCTGTAAGAATATGTAGCAATGAAATGAACTCTAGAATTCTATTCATTTTGGACCCGTTCCAAAGATCATGTTATTTGAACAGATGAATTCAGTAGATAGATTGTTAGAATAAGAGCTAGAAGTAGAATAATAAGCATCATTGGAGTCTATGCCCCATAATGTTCATGGTCTACAATCTCTATTCCAGGCCCAAGCAGTTTCGCAATTCGATTTTACCTTCCTTTCGCTTCTAAAAATCCATTGCCATGAGTTAATCTAGAGTAGTCAATGTTATTATTAAATAGTTAAAGGATCTCAATGTAATTTGCATGGTTATTTATTATGTTAGTAGTGATGGAATGGTCAGATTTTAAAGTTTGAATTCCTTATCTCTATCCTAGTTCTTTTCTAAGCTGGTTTGATCCCTATTAAAAGGGTATTAGAACCTATCAAGCCTCTACCAGAACAGATAAAACCCTACCATCACATCAGACAACACTATGACCTTGACCAACAACGAGAAAGCCATATCCGAACTCCAAGCAACATTGGCACCTATGTTGAGCCAACAAGAAAGATTTTGAAACCGGTGAACAAGAAAAGTGTCGGGTCCAGCATGACAATTGACGAGGACCAACAATTTGGCAATCGACCAATGCGGATCGAGAAAGGCGAGTTTTCCAGGTTTAATTAGGAAGGATGAATGTCCTTGCGAGCATGTATCTTTTCACGATCGATGAAACACCGGCTAACATGAAACTTCGGTATGCAGTCATCCACCTTAAGGGCCACTTTAATGACATCAATCCTGCGATTGTTTATTGAACAATGTCACCATTGTAGTCGAAGACGACGTGGATATAGATTCGGACTACATAATTCCCCTCCATGCTTTGACCGGGGGGATGCCTTCATATTTTCGGTAGCATAGTACTTAGGGCCCGTTTGGTTTGTAAGAATTCAATCCCATTGGAATCGAAATTTGAATTTCATTTTATAATGTGTCCTGTTCATGGAATTTGAATTTCATTTTTAATGTGTGTTGATTGATAAAGGAATTGGAATTTGAATTGGAATTTGATTATAGAGTAAACCTCTATTTTAGTCCTTGAGGTTTGCCATTTAAATCCATTTTAGTCCAAACGTTTTAAAATATCCAATTTGATCCCTCACATTTCGTTTTATAATCAATTTTAGTCCAATTATTAATTTTATTTTAAAATAACATCTTAGTTTAACTTTATCTCCTAATATATATTTAAAAAGCCCCTTTTGCATATTTTATGTGTATATGGATGGAAACCATTATTTCTTATTAATTTTTTTTATATATTTATGTTGTTTTTGCTGTTTTTTAGATATATTGTATGGATATATGGATGCGATAGTTTATATGTATGCTATTTGTTACCATGGTTACCATGGTTACCATGGAAGTGGGTTGCATTACTGCAGTAGCTTATAAAGGGGTGTGAAGAACACAAGTATTTCGGTGCAGCAGCTTATATGTATGCTATTTGAATGAATTTTTCATTTAAATATATTTGAATGAGTATCTCATTGAATTTAAATATATTTGAATGAAGAGTACTTTTCAATGAATATTGCAGTAGCTTATAAAGGAATGTGCAGATGATATCTTTTTGAATTTTTTTTTGTTTGGTACCTTTTGTGCAGGTTACCATTTGAAAACAAGTCAAAATGGCAATTGTAAATATATATTAGCAGATTATTTTAAAAAGAAATTAATAATTGGACAATTATACCCTTAAGCTGGGTCAACAAAGTCAAACTAAGATATTATTTTTAAAGAAAATTAATAATTGGACTAAAATTGATTATAAAACGAAATGCGATGGACCAAATTGGATATTTTGACACGTTTGGATTAAAATAGATTAAATTGGCAAACCTCAAGTACTAAAATAGAGGTTTACTCTTAGTTATATTCCATCAAATTCTGTTATTTAATGGATTTCACATTTCTTCCGAATAATAAAGGATTTTAAATTTCTTTCATACCGATGAATCCTACTGCACTGACCCGACTGACCTGTCGCCCGGACCGCATCGATCGGCCGCGGTGCCGGACCTGACCCGGCCCTAGAACCATATTGACTGGACTCGACCCGGGCGTCGGGCTTCCTCAATAGGACTGACGGGGCCCGTCGTCGAACCAGACCGACCAGACTTGACCCCCGACTGCACCCACAGGACCTGACCTCGAACCGAACCGATCAGACCTACCACCGGGAACCCACCCGACCCGACCTCCGGACCCCACCCGACCCCGACCGCAACCACCGGACTCGCCGCTCGTACTGGACCAACTGGACCCAATCCTTGGGTCGCGCCGATCAGACCCGACCCCGGACTACACCAATGTGACAACCCGTCAGAAAATACCGGGTCAAGCCTATACTTTGACTATATATATACGTATATACATGTGCCTAACTTGAACTAATAGTAATATTAGTAAACACTATGCACGTAAACGTTCAACCTTGGTTCGTATTGGAAAAACAAACCCATAACAAAAGGGAAGTTCACCATGTGATCGGTGGAACTTTAATAACAAGAAAAATAAAAATATAAATTACTTTTATATTTTACCGATATAGTGTCTGAGAAAATCACACCGACACTCGACAAGGTCTTTGAGCGAACGTTTTATTTAGATCTTTAGTTAGTTTTAATAGTGTAAAATATTTGAGCTCGAAACGGATCAAAACATTTATTTATTTTCTGAACGCGGTACGCGAGCAAATAAAATAAATAAAACTAAAATTTCTAAAAAAAAATAATTTACGACCAAAACAATAATTGTTTAACAATATTGAAGTCTCATAATAAATTTAGAAACTTGTTTCGATTTAAACGGTAGGACGATTCGGTATAAATCGCCCGTATACCGAAATGGGCCCGGCAAGGCCCAATAACGCGAAACGAACGAGCCCAAAAACATGACCCGACGAGTCAACCGACAATAAAACTCAAACATATCGATCTCGACTAATTTAGTAAATAACGAAGCAACCCACGTGAAAATCAGAGAAAGGCTCGCATACCAGCCTGACACGAACTGTACCGACCCGACAACCGTTCTACAAGTTTCGGCCAATTTAAAGTCTCCACTTTGTAGTAATTATTCTATAAAAACGCTACATTTATATTTGGTTGATTTTATAAAATGATAGGAAAATTGTTAGTTTTATAAAAACTAATACGACCTAATTACTTAAACCCCACAAAATATCCTTAACCCTACATTCTAACCTAGGTTAACTACCTAACCTAACCATGGTTATGAGTTGGCTAGCAAATCTAACCTAAAGATTTAATCACATGTGTAAAACTATTTACACCATACCCTTTCACCCACACACACACACACACAACCCCTAATTTAAATACCCCTTCCCCTTCCCTTCTCCTCCACACCAACCGACCACCTCCATCCTCTCCCTCCCTCTCTCGGTCGACGATCACCGCCACCACCTCCCTGCTGCTGCCGCCGTTCCGCTCGACGCACCACCTCCAGCCGCCGCCACTGGAGCTCTCGGCCTCCCTCTCCCGTCACAACTGTGCACCGCCACCACCACCAATATCAACCACCACTTCTCGAAGCTTGCTCCTTATAAGCTTCTAAGTCACACTATCTTTACATTTTCTACATAAAATGTTACACCCGATGAACCCCCGAGTCTTGATGATCTTGTTTTCATTGTCGGGTTAAAAACCAACATAAAATGATAAATTTATCTTGTTTTTTTTTCATCTCTAAAGTAATCAAACTTTGTGTGATGCTTAAAGGGGCTTAATATTGTCACATTGTGGGTCTCGTGGTTAGAAACTAGTGGCTTAGAATGGTTCTCAAAATTTCTCAAAAGTTCTCGAAAAGTATATCTAAACCTGAGATTGATACACCAAACAGTTACGATTTTATGTTAAAAAATGGTTATCTAAAAAGTCTAAAAATGGTGTACATACTTAAAATGGTCATTAAAACTTATAAACACTTTTAAAAGTTCAAATGGTATTAAAACTCTTACATTTTCTTGTATTTACTAAATGTTGAATAAACAAGGTAAATGACAAGTCAAAGATGGCAACTACCTAACATAAGCATATATATATATATATATATATATATATATATATATATATATATATATATATATATAGGAAAAGGATCATTGGAAAACCATCTAACTTTTTTAAAAACTTGGAAAACCTATTTCAACCAATCACAATATTTCTTTTATTTTTTAGTTTTATTTTAAGTAAAGGGTAAGAAGGTATTTTCAACTATTCTATTTTAGTAAACTATATATTTTTTAAATTTCATTATATTGATTGTGATGATTTCCAGGGATTTTGTTTATGTTGACCATCTTCTTCATTAACCCTAATTTTCGTTCTAAATCACGTCCACGACCCTCCCCATTTTTTTCTCTAATTCCTCTGATTCTAATCCACGAAACAATTGATGGAATAGAATGTTTCAGTCCCATGAATGCGAATGAAGATAATCGTGATTGGATCCATATGAATGCGAATGAAGATAATCATGATCCGATCCATATGAATGCGAATGAAGATAATCATGATCCGATCCGATCCATATGAATGCGAATTATGATAATCATGATTTGATCCATATCAAATCGTCTCTATCTTATATCGGTTTGAACTTTCACGTATTGTTCTTGTACATTATAAATTTTCGTTATTTTAAACTGATTTTATGTTGTGTAGTATAAATTTGATATACGTTACACTGATGTAACATTTGTATCTTTTATCAGGTTTTAGGATCTGAGTATATGAGGTGAATATAAATATATGAAGGAACCATAAAAATATGTTACACTGATGTAATTCCGTATCATTGTCAGGTTATAGTTTCTGAGTAATTTGCATTGTTACACCGATGTAATACTGTATTTTTCTCAGGCTATAGTTTTTGAGTAAATTTCATATGTTACAACACTGTAATTTATTTTAGATTTGTAATGTTTTTGATAGATTGTTCTGTATACAAAACTGAAGATGTGTAGAAAATTACATCATTGTAACATGTTGGTATTACATATCTGAAAAAGCAGACCAACAAATATATGTATAGAAAATCGTTACAGTATTGTAATGTTTTTGACAGATTGTTCTGTATACAAAACTGAAGATGTGTAGAAAATTACATTGTTGTAACATGTTGGTATTACATATCTGAAAAAGCAGACCAGCAAATATATGTATAGAAAATGTTATTACAAAAACTGAAGATGTGTAGAAAATTACATTGTTGTAACATGTTGGTATTACGATTTATTAACGAACCTGCTGATCAACATTTTTTTCCTTTCGTAAATTCAGTTTTTTTATTTCTAAATTTGTTACAACTGTGTAACAATCGTTACTCTGGTGATGAACTAGTGATCAACGATTTTTTTTCTTTTATAAATTTGGTTTTTTTTTAAAACAAATTTGGTCTGAAATTTGAAATTAAAGGAGAGAGAGAGAGATTTTAGGAAATAGAAGATTGGAGAGAGAAATTGATTAAAACATTTATTAATAAATATATCATTTGTCTATTATGTCCTTTATTAAAGCCCCCAAATTTACCATCTTGCCCTTATTTGATCTTAACCATTGAATTAAAATCAATGGTTAAGAAAGGGTTTTCCAGGTTTTCCAGAAAAAAATGGTTTTCTACGGATCCTCACCCTATATATATATATATATATATAGAGAGAGAGAGAGGGTTAGGTTCAAATTTAAACTTTTTATTTTGAGAACTTTTGAAAACCAAATCTCAACCACTAATTTCAGGTTGGGACCGCTGTAATTCATGGGGGGGGGGGGGGGTTCCATATATATAAACTAGTGGCTTAGAATAGTTCTTAAAAGTTCTCAAAACCAATTAGTTCTCAATGATCATCTCCATATATATATATATATATATATATATATATATGTGTGTGTGTGTGTGTGTGTGAAAGTTCAAATACAAAGGGCTCAAGTCATGCGAAGTGTAGGAAGGACTCACAACCATTGATCTACGAATTCAATAGCTCAGATTCAATCAAGATCTAATTAAAAAGTAAGGGACAAATTTTAAAGCGTGAAATAGCTGGAGGGGTAGAATTGGTATAGCCTACAGTTATTGACGTTTTTCAAGTTCCCCCAAGTTTTTTAAACGTCTGTAACTTTTTTATATGACATTTTAAAAAAAAATTTACCATAAAAACGGAAATTTTATTCTCTTTAATCCGAGTATAGTATTGCTATACTTTTTTCTAAAAAAAACTTTTTTTTCTAAGTTCGTCTATATGCTTTCGTATAACTTGCGTGATTATGAAGTATAACTTGCGTGATTATGAAATATATCTTGCGTGATTATGAAATATATCTTGCGTGATTATGAAATATAGCTTGCGTGATTATCAATATAACTTGCGTGATTATAAACATGCGCGGACAACTTTAACCTTACTTCGTACCTTCGCACGAAAAAAACTCTTTGTATAATAACTTTCCCCTATATATATATATAGGATATGGATCATTTGAGAAACTAAAAGTTATTGTGAGAACCATAAGAACACTTTCTAGCCACACATTTAGAATATAACTCATTTAATTTATTTAATTCAAAAGGGCAATAAAGTCTTTAACCTATATAACTAAAACACAAAACCATATTAAAATATTATTAACTATTAATATCTTGATTACTCAAGATTAATTGCTTTAAATATTTTTTAAAAACTTTCTTTTATGCTTTTATTATGTTTTTTAATATTTTTTAAACTTATTTTTAATGTTTTCTAATTTTTATTAACTTTTTTAAACGTTTTTATTTTCATTTTTTAACAATTTTGTAAAAATTTTATTAACTTATGATTTTTTATGTCTTTTTAATAAGTTTCCTTTTTACTTTTTATTAACTTTTTTAACTTATTTTTTTTACTTTTTAAATTATTTAAAAAAAAATTGTTTACTAGCTTTTTTTAATTTACTTTTTATGTTTTTAATATAATATTTTTTTACTTTTCTTTACTTATTTTTTACGTTTTTGAATAACTTTTTCTTTTACTTTTATTAAACATTTTTTTAATCTTTTTTAATTAACTTTTTTTTTTACTATTTTAATTTATTTTTTTAAACTTTTATTAGTTTTTTTAATATAATTTTTATGTTCTTAAAAAATTACTTTTTTTACTTTTGTAAGATTTTTCTTAATATTTATTGTAAAAAAAATTAAATGCCTACGTGTATGTGTCACACCCCCAAAATACCGCTAACGGAGTTTATACCGTTAAGGGGTGCGACTAGACCAGGATCCACAACCATTAGTTACAAATACTAAACGAATCGGAGTAAAGTCCAAGTGTTCATAATCAAAACAGTTTTTAAAAGTACGCGGCGGAAAATAAACATAAGTATCTTAGCACTAACCACGTGCTTAAATTACAAAACATGAATTATTATTAAATTCCCAAATTTGAGTTTAAAATAAGAAATCTTCAAGTGCCATGCCAACCTCCAGCGGATACTCCTTAGCGATCTGCAAAAGTTTAAACCACACAAGTGTCAACCTAACGGTTGGTGAGTTCACGGTGGGCATGACATGCATTGGCCCGGTCTCATAATCGTATTCATCAACATGTAATAAGTATTAGTTTTATAAACATTGCTAAGTGGTGTATTACCTAATATGCACTAGTTAAGTAAAGTTAAAGCGGTCAACCGATATCGCGGGTAGCTAATCCGTTGTTCCATGCACTAAGGAAGTTTGTACCAAAGCTGACTTATTTTGTGGGGGCCGAGCCATCCCGTACGGTGCGGACCTACGTCGTCGCGGTTCTTGCCTCCCCCGTGTCCTCCCCGGGACTACGGTCAAATAGGCTGATATTGTTCCTCCGTGCACTCCCCGTGCCACGGGGCGGAGTTTGTCAAACTCCAGTAGATCTACCCAACATCCCCTCGCTTCCACAAATTAATGGCACAATTAAGTTGAGGACTTTTAAGTTTTTAAGGCATCCTTAGAAATCATGTGATATCATTGGTTTAGACTTTAACCTACACTAGTCATATTAAAACGGTTTACTTTGGGGTTCTTATGAATCCCGAAAACATTTTTCAGTTTCGTTTTAGAATTAGTTGTTTAAGTATTTCACAAGTGCTTCCCATAAAGCACTTCTAGTTCATCAAGTGGGTGCCAAGCATTCCCGAATTCAAGTTCATCAGAGAGGTGCATAGCTCTCATTAGGTTGTCAGCATTGTTCTTCATTTAGTTATTCAGCGTGACCCAAACGGGTTCACGGTAAATGGGTTAGTGACACTCACCTTGGGTTGCACTGCTACACTGGCTATATAATCCAAATATTGTTTGTTTAACGAAGACCTATGAACACGTTTAGGTCTTAAGTATTAGTTTTGTGTCTAATCTTTACTTAACGTCACTATGGCCTATAACATAGCACGTTGCAACTATGACTCGGCATACCGACACACGACACCAATGGTTGATCATAAACAAGGGTTCATATAAATCAGATATCAAGCATGTTTCATCATGGCATAATCATGTAAGTCATGGCATAACACTTAAGCAAATTTCACAAGTTTGGTTTTTAGGTCAGGTCTTAGTTTCGCTAGCACAGTTTCGCTAGGCAGTTTCGCTAGGTGCACAGGCAGCACTTTCGCTAGGCAATGCCCGGTAACACAGTTTCGCTAGGCTAGTTTCGCCCGAAACTGCTGACGCAGTTTCGCTAGCCTAGTTTCGCAGGGAAACTGGTTTGAACTTTCGTTCAGGTATTTCGCTCGATAGTTTCGCTCGAGCTGGTCTGGTCAGGTTACCCGGCGACACTATAGTTTCGCTGGGCAGTGTCGCTGGAAGGAGATATAGTTTCGCTACTTAGTTTCGCCCAGAGAACACGCAGTTTCGCTGGTCGCGAAAAACATACGGATTTGCCTAAAAATCAACCTAACAGCTTCTGATCATACATGCAATTCATTATCTAGCATCCATAGGCATTTACCAACATAAATCAAGTAGCTTTAACACGTTTAACATGCATTTTAATCATCAAATCTCTAAAAACACTTCTAAACCCTAAAATGACCAAAATTGCATAAATCATCATCATGGTTTGTTTTTAAACGTAAAGTTACTGACTTTATGATAAAACTAGCATCCCTAAACAACATGTTAGCAGATCAAGCAATTACATGAGGGTTTGAGCATGCTTTTAAAGAAAACACAAGGAAAAGACATAAAGAAAGGTTTTTGGAGACTCACGATTTGATCTAGGATCCAAATGGGTGTTGTCTCAAGGCTGAGATGATGATTCTTGATGGTTTCTTGGCTGACAAGAATCTCCAGGAGAAAAGAGTGTGTGTGTGTTTGTTGTGAAATGTGGCAAATGAGGCTACTAGGGTTTATCAAGATTATTTATATCAGGAGCCAGTTTCGCTGGCAGTTTCGCTGGCCAGGCGAAACTAGCTCTGGTCTCGTGATATTGGATTGTCTTAGCTGGCTACCGGGCGACACTATAGTTTCGCCCGTTAGTTTCGCTGGTCACTAAAACAGGTCAATTTTCACATAATCAAGTATTTACAATTAATCATGCTATTCACAATAATAAGTCATGTATTTAAATCACATTGCACATAAAGACAATCAATGATGAACACATAACACATATGGACGGGTTCGGTGATCAACCAAAGGTCGTGGACGTATTCGGCCTAGTTATGCATTAGTTACTAAGTTAACACTTATAACGTAACTAACGGGTTTGTCTAACGGAAGTTAACCTTGAAATTCTCGGGTGTCACATCATTCCCCTGAAATTGGAATTTTCGTCCCGAAAATTATTCTTGTGTCGTAGCGTTCGCAGCATCAGCTGTCGTCGTTGCTGTCGTCGCTGGGGAAAGAAAGTAAAAAGTTTTAGGGTTGTCACATCCTCTTCCTGTTAAGGAATTTTGGTCCCCAAAATTAAATCATACCATGAGTTTCCGTGGACGTTTGCTCAAACAAATGAGGATACTTTTTCTTCATCTGATCCTCACGCTCCCAAGTATATTCAGGTCCACGCCTTGAGTTCCATCGCACCTTGACGATCGGAATCTTGCTACGTCTGAGGGCCTTCTCCTCGCGTCCCATGATTTCTACTGGTTGCTCAATAAATCTCAGATGTTCGTCGATTTCCAATTCCTCCAAGGGAATTATTTCGATGTCTTCAGCCAGACATTTCTTTAGATTGGAAACGTGAAACACGTTGTGAACTCCATCGAGTTCAGCAGGGAGTTGCAATCGATAGGCCACCGGGCCTACTTCCCCAATAATTTCAAACGGACCGATGTAGCGAGGATTTAACTTTCCACGCTTCCCAAAGCGTATCACTCCCTTCCAAGGAGATACTTTCAGCAATACTTTGTCACCCACCTCAAACTTTAGAGGTTTTCGGCGTTTGTCGGCATAACTCTTTTGTCGATCACGTGCTGCAGCTAGCCGTTGCCTGATTTGAATAATTCGCTCGGTCATAACATGGATAACTTCCGGTCCAGTGAGCCCTTTCTCACCCGTTTCAGCCCAACACACGGGCGATCTACATTTTTCGGCCATAAAGTGCTTCAAAAGGTGCAGCACCTATACTTGAATGATAACTATTGTTGTAAGAGAATTCCACCAGTGGAAGGTGAGTCCCCCAATCTTTCCCAAAGTCGAGGACGCAAGCTCGGAGCATATCTTCTAAGGTTTGAATGGTTCGTTCCGTCTGACCGTCAGTCTGCGGGTGATAAGCTGTACTCATGTCTAGTCTGGTTCCTAGTGATTCTTGCATAAATTGCCATAGTCGGGAAGTGAATCGAGGATCTCGATCAGAAATGATAGTCTTAGGCACACCGTGAAGCTTCACAATTTTATCACTGTACAGCTTTGTCAATTTATCCATATTATCACTTTCCTTCATCGGAATGAAATGTGCCGATTTGGTTAATCGATCGATGACAACCCAAATCGCATCCGGTTGATTTGATCGATGAGGTAGTCCTGTTACAAAATCCATTGAGATATCCTCCCATTTCCATTCTGGGATCTTTGGTTGTTGTAATTAACCAGAAGGCTTTTGGTATTCAATCTTGACTCTTGAGCAGGTAAGACACTTAGCCACATATCGCGCAATGTCAGCTTTCATGTTCGGCCACCAATAAAGATTTTTCAAGTCCTGATACATTTTATCTGATCCGGGGTGTACCGAGTATCTTGACTTGTGAGCCTCGTCCATCACGAGCTCACGGAGATTTCCAAACAAAGGAATCCAGATTCTGTCATTATAGTACGCGAGTCCATCGGACTTAACTTCAGAATGGCCATCTACACCACGCAGTGCTTCAGCTGCGAAGTTTTCTGCTTTCAAAGCTTCTCGTTGGCAGTCACGGATCCGATCCGGTAATCCTGAATGTATTGTAAGTTGAAGCGCTCGTACCCGACGAGGCTTTTCGTATTCTTTTCTGCTTAGGGCATCAGGCACCACATTTGCTTTTCCCGGATGATATTTAATGGCCAAATCATAATCGTCCAGTAATTCAACCCACCTTCTTTGCCGCATGTTGAGGTCTTTCTGATCAAAGATGTGCTGTAAACTTTTATGATCGGTGAATATTGTGCACTTTGTTCCATATAGGTAATGTCTCCAAATCTTGAGTGCATGAACGACGGCTCCCATTTCCAAATCATGCGTTGTATAATTCTTTTCAGTATCCTTTAGTTGCCTGGACCCGTAGGCAATCACTTTATCTCGTTGCATCAACACGCAACCGAGTCCTTGGATTGATGCATCGCAATAAACCACAAAGTCGTCAACTCCATCGGGTAACGCAAGAATTGGAGCCGAACATAACATATCTTTAAGCGTTTGGAACGCGCGCTCTTCTTTCTCACCCCATCTGTATTGCACTCCTTTGTGCGTTAAGGCCGTTAAGGGTTGGGCCAATTGAGAGAAACCCTTAATAACCTTCGATAATATCCGGCAAGTCCTAAAAATTTTCGGATTTCTGTTGGCGCCCTTGGGGTAGACCAGTTCTTTATTGCTTCCACTTTGGCTGGATCGACATGAATTCCTTCCTCATTAACAATGTGTCCAAGAAACTGGACTTCGCGGATCCAAAAGTCACACTTTGAAAACTTGGCGTAGAGCTGTTCCTTGCGGAGCAATTCCAAAATAAGACGCAGATGCTCCTCGTGTTCTTCCTTTGTCTTAGAGTAGATCAAAATGTCGTCGACGAAAACTATCACAAACTTATCGAGGTACGGCTTGCACACTCGATTCGTCAGATCCATAAATACGGCAGGCGCATTGGTTAGCCCAAACGGCATAACCAGGAACTCGTAGTGTCCATACCGAGTTCTAAAAGCAGTCTTAGGAACATCGTCTTCACGAACACGAAGTTGGTGATAACCAGACCGTAGATCGATCTTTGAGTAGTAGCTTGAACCTTGCAGTTGATCGAAGAGATCGTCGATTCGAGGAAGTGGATACCGATTCTTGATCGTAACTTTGTTAAGCTCTCGGTAGTCAATGCACATGCGAAACGTTCCATCCTTCTTCTTAACAAACAGTACCGGAGCTCCCCATGGAGACGAACTTGGACGAATAAACCCCTTGTCGAGTAGCTCTTGTGGTTGCGCGGAGAGTTCGTTGAGCTCGCTTACAGCCAAACGATACGGAGCGCGTGCAATCGGAGCGGCACCTGGAGCCAAATCAATCCCAAACTCAACTTGTCGAAATGGAGGCAAGCCAGGCAGATCTTCAGGAAACACATCTTGGAAGTCGCGAACTATCGGGTAATCGTCAATTTTGCGCTCGGGATGTGTCATGTCAGTGACGTTTGCAAGAATCGCGAAGTGATCCTTACGGAGGCATTTCTGAGCTTTAAGGAATGAAATAACGCCGGTGACTGTTCCACCTTTCTCACCTTGAACCGTTAATACTTTACCGTCTTCGAGTGGGATACGAACCACTTTTTCTTGGCATAAAATTTCAGCTCGGTTTTCGGATAACCAATCCATTCCTACTATGACGTCGAAACTTACCAATCGGGAAAGGCATAAGGTCAATTCCTAGGGTATGGCCCGCTAGTTCTAGTCTACAGTCCTTAACCATCTGAGTCGTATCATGAAGTTTACCATTTGCTAGTTCTACCACATATTTAGCATCTAAGGCAATTGGTTTAGCATTAATCAACTTAGCAAATTTAGTGGAAATAAAACTTCTTTCAGCACCAGAATCAAACAATACAGTAGCAAAGAAACCATTCAATATAAATTTACCATTAATCACGTCGGCGTCGTTGCGAGCTTCTTCTTGACCCATGACGAAAGCTCTTCCTCTGTCGTTTCCATTTCCGTTGCCATTTCTCCGATTACCGTTCCTGTTATTGTCTCCCTGTTCTCTCATCTGTGGGCGGTCCCTCCGCATGTGACCCGGAACACCACATTCATAGAAGTTCCCATTGCCATTTCCTCTGGGAGCTTCATTGTTGTTGTTACGGTTGCTGCTGTTGTTTCGCCTTGGGAGGTTTTGTGGCTTAGGTAACATCGTCCAACAGTCTTTTGCTTCATGGCCTTTCTTGCCACATCTCTCGCAGTTCAAACTCATTCTGCAGATACTGGTGTGATGCTTCCCACACTTGTTGCACCTGGGCAGTTTGCCCTTGTAGTCTCCATTCCCACCTTGGCGGTTGTTACCTCCGCTGTTCCCAGACCTTTTGTTTCCAACACTCCGATTGTTCATTGAGTTTCCAGGAGTTTCTTCATCAGCCCTTCTCTTGTTACTTAAGGCAATCTTCTCAGAGGCTTTTGCAGGAAGTGTATCTCCCTCATTCTTCTGTTTAGTAAGCTGATGAGCCAAATGGATGGCTTGCTGCGCGGCGATTGTAGCATGGACGGCTGCCACTGCGGCTTGTACGTGTGCGTTTATCATTGCTTGTAGTTCTGCAGGTGTTAGGGTAATGTTGTTCCTTCCATCTCCTCCCGACATTTTCTGGACAGTTAAAGTAGCCGGTGTTCAATTATAGTTATATTCTATACTTATCCCATAATATGTATATTAGCAATTTCCCGTTATCCCTCTATTAGTCCCGAAAAATGTTCGTGCAAAGTCGAGGCGTCGTCGGGGAACGTCATATGTCGTAGGTAGCTATCGTCGAAAGTCGGCTTTCCCATAAAAGTCATCGTCGGCGTAGTCGTTGTAGTAGAAATCAGGACGTAGCGTGTGGCATCGTTTCGTTGTCGCTTTCTCCCGGAACAGTGTGCGTATTCGCGTTCGTGTTTCGTATTCGTGTGTGAAAATTTCCTAAGGTCTTCCGTTAGACTACTTAGACACGGTCTATACATATATATTTATATATATATATATATATATACATACGTATTAAGCCTTTACTTACACAGCAGAGCGAGTATCCCAGGTTGGCACGTAAAAATTTTGTCTTTGGGAATTTGTTTGTTCGTTTTGTAACCAAGGTTTTCAAGTTGCAGTTTCCAAATCGTTTTCGAAAATGATTCCAGTTCTCTGCAACTTATGGCTCTGATACCAATCTGTCACACCCCCAAAATACCACTAACGGAGTTTATACCGTTAAGGGGTGCGACTAGACCAGGATCCACAACCATTAGTTACAAATACTAAACGAATCGGAGTAAAGTCCAAGTGTTCATAATCAAAACAGTTTTTAAAAGTACGCGGCGGAAAATAAACATAAGTATCTTAGCACTAACCACGTGCTTAAATTACAAAACATGAATTATTATTAAATTCCCAAATTTGAGTTTAAAATAAGAAATCTTCAAGTGCCATGCCAACCTCCAGCGGATACTCCTTAGCGATCTGCAAAAGTTTAAACCACACAAGTGTCAACCTAACGGTTGGTGAGTTCACGGTGGGCATGACATGCATTGGCCCGGTCTCATAATCGTATTCATCAACATGTAATAAGTATTAGTTTTATAAACATTGCTAAGTGGTGTATTACCTAATATGCACTAGTTAAGTAAAGTTAAAGCGGTCAACCGATATCGCGGGTAGCTAATCCGTTGTTCCATACACTAAGGAAGTTTGTACCAAAGCTGACTTATTTTGTGGGGGCCGAGCCATCCCGTACGGTGCGGACCTACGTCGTCGCGGTTCTTGCCTCCCCCGTGTCCTCCCCGGGACTACGGTCAAATAGGCTGATATTGTTCCTCCGTGCACTCCCCGTGCCACGGGGCGGAGTTTGTCAAACTCCAGTAGATCTACCCAACATCCCCTCGCTTCCACAAATTAATGGCACAATTAAGTTGAGGACTTTTAAGTTTTTAAGGCATCCTTAGAAATCATGTGATATCATTGGTTTAGACTTTAACCTACACTAGTCATATTAAAACGGTTTACTTTGGGGTTCTTATGAATCCCGAAAACATTTTTCAGTTTCGTTTTAGAATTAGTTGTTTAAGTATTTCACAAGTGCTTCCCATAAAGCACTTCTAGTTCATCAAGTGGGTGCCAAGCATTCCCGAATTCAAGTTCATCAGAGAGGTGCATAGCTCTCATAAGGTTGTCAGCATTGTTCTTCATTTAGTTATTCAGCGTGACCCAAACGGGTTCACGGTAAATGGGTTAGTGACACTCACCTTGGGTTGCACTGCTACACTGGCTATATAATCCAAATATTGTTTGTTTAACGAAGACCTATGAACACGTTTAGGTCTTAAGTATTAGTTTTGTGTCTAATCTTTACTTAACGTCACTATGGCCCATAACATAGCACGTTGCAACTATGACTCGGCATACCGACACACGACACCAATGGTTGATCATAAACAAGGGTTCATATAAATCAGATATCAAGCATGTTTCATCATGGCATAATCATGTAAGTCATGGCATAACACTTAAGCAAATTTCACAAGTTTGGTTTTTAGGTCAGGTCTTAGTTTCGCTAGCACAGTTTCGCTAGGCAGTTTCGCTAGGTGCACAGGCAGCACTTTCGCTAGGCAATGCCCGGTAACACAGTTTCGCTAGGCTAGTTTCGCCCGAAACTGCTGACGCAGTTTCGCTAGCCTAGTTTCGTAGGGAAACTGGTTTGAACTTTCGTTCAGGTATTTCGCTCGATAGTTTCGCTCGAGCTGGTCTGGTCAGGTTACCCGGCGACACTATAGTTTCGCTGGGCAGTGTCGCTGGAAGGAGATATAGTTTCGCTACTTAGTTTCGCCCAGAGAACACGCAGTTTCGCTGGTCGCGAAAAACATACGGATTTGCCTAAAAATCAACCTAACAGCTTCTGATCATACATGCAATTCATTATCTAGCATCCATAGGCATTTACCAACATAAATCAAGTAGCTTTAACACGTTTAACATGCATTTTAATCATCAAATCTCTAAAAACACTTCTAAACCCTAAAATGACCAAAATTGCATAAATCATCATCATGGTTTGTTTTTAAACGTAAAGTTACTGACTTTATGATAAAACTAGCATCCCTAAACAACATGTTAGCAGATCAAGCAATTACATGAGGGTTTGAGCATGCTTTTAAAGAAAACACAAGGAAAAGACATAAAGAAAGGTTTTTGGAGACTCACGATTTGATCTAGGATCCAAATGGGTGTTGTCTCAAAGCTGAGATGATGATTCTTGATGGTTTCTTGGCTGACAAGAATCTCCAGGAGAAAAGAGTGTGTGTGTGTTTGTTGTGAAATGTGGCAAATGAGGCTACTAGGGTTTATCAAGATTATTTATATCAGGAGCCAGTTTCGCTGGCAGTTTCGCTGGCCAGGCGAAACTAGCTCTGGTCTCGTGATATTGGATTGTCTTAGCTGGCTACCGGGCGACACTATAGTTTCGCCCGTTAGTTTCGCTGGTCACTAAAACAGGTCAATTTTCACATAATCAAGTATTTACAATTAATCATGCTATTCACAATAATAAGTCATGTATTTAAATCACATTGCACATAAAGACAATCAATGATGAACACATAACACATATGGACGGGTTCGGTGATCAACCAAAGGTCGTGGACGTATTCGGCCTAGTTATGCATTAGTTACTAAGTTAACACTTATAACGTAACTAACGGGTTTGTCTAACGGAAGTTAACCTTGAAATTCTCGGGTGTCACAGTATGGAATATAAACATTAACAACAATGTAACATATGCCTACAAGCATGTAATATTTTACAGTGTATAACATTATGTGCACATGCAACACATGAATAATTTACTACTTGTTAGTATGTTTCTATAATGAATAGGTAAAGATATGTAACAAGATGCAACCATGTAACAAATGCCTACGAGCATGCAATATATTAACAATCATGTAACATATACCTACGAGCACGCTGTGATATGTAACATATATGGAACAAGATTCAATCCTACTTTAACCATACCTGATTGTTCATGAGATTGAACTTTTCTTTGACTTCTTTTATACACCATTTAATTCGGTATTCTTGGATTTCCTCATTACCGATCCCTTTTTTCATAATTTTAATATTGACTCTTACGTGTAAGAACGTTTGCACCAATTTAACAACAACGTACACCTTTTTATTAGTCTAAAAGCATGTTTATATGTTTGTTACACTATTTCAAGCATGTAAGAACTCGCTGCATTGATGTAGCAAGAACATGATACAAGTGTGTAACATTAGGTGCATTGATGTAGCAAGAACCTGATACACCTTTTTATTAGTGTAAAAACATATATGTAACTGTTCATTACACCTACGTAACTGGTCCTTACATACATGTAACAACATGCATTCAAAAAATTAATAATTTGAGATCTTGTTGATAAGTTGAGATCCTTTGATGTTGTTTTTTGTGTTTGAAAAAAATAATAATAATTTTGAGATCTTGGTATTGTTTTGGTGCTAGTATTATCATGGTTTTAGTTTTTTTACGGGTGGTAACCTTTTACTACAAGTTTGTAGGACTTTGTTACCAAAATGTAACGTATATTTAAGAAGATGCAACCATGTAACAGATTCCTACGATCATGCAATATAGACAACAACTATGTAACAGATGTCTACAAGCATGCAACCATGTAAAAACTTGTTTACATTTTTGGTATACAATGCTTCAGGTTTGTAAAAACCAGCTACGTGGTTGTAGCAAGAAAATGTGTTTGCGAAAAACGTGTTTGTGAATTTACTTGATAGATAATTTGTATACGGAAATGAGAGAGACGAAAATATGATAACTGATCAATAAGAGAGAAATTTAAATATTTATATTTTTTTAATATTTTAGATGCGTGTAACTGTTTGTTAAATATATGTATATGTTCTCTACAAATATGTAATTGTTCTTTACCTACATGTAACAACATACATTAAAAAACTTATAAAAAATTAATAAAAAATTACGAGACTATAACCAAATTAAAGATAAAAAAGCGTCATATTTAATGGTGTAATTTTTTAAAAAATTATTGTTGTATAAAAAGTTATTAACGATATAAAATGAAGGGGGAAAGTAGATATTTATGTCACATCACCTATTATGTCATCTCAATTCAAATAGAAAATTACTTAAGTGCCATTTTTCTATATATTTAATAGATTTTTAAATTTGAATTTAACTTAAATAAATTCAAATTAATCTAGATCATTCATTTTAAAAAGTGGTTAAGATGTGTGACTCATATTTGTTCTCGTGGTTCTCACAATATTTATAGGTTCTCATTTGATCCTAACCCTATATATATATATATATATATATATATATATATATATATATATATATATATATATATACTAGGTGTATACCCGCGCGTTGCAGCGGCGACAGTTCATAGGGCGTTATTCGTCATTTGTTCGCTTGTTATGGCGACGCGATGTGGGTTTCTTTTATACAGACAAAGTAAGAGTAATGTGAGATCTAAAAAAATATTATTATTTAGTAAAGGTTTTGAACCTGGGCAGATAAGAAAATCACCTATATATGTTTTACCAACGAAGCTAATGACACGATCGTGCTTTCATTTTTGTTACAAAACTTAAATTAGCTAAAATTATCTGTTTTATATTTACAATAATTAAATTAGCTATTATCCTTCCATCTCTATTTTAAGGGGTCTACAATGAACATCACCCTAGCATGGTGTCCGCGCGTTAGGGCGACAACATCAATGAACTAATGCGGTACTTTGTATTATTTGTAAATTATTAGTGTCAAAAGTAAAAATGATGAAAGGATATGTATTCACTTCCATGTAAAATTTGTGGCACCTTTCTTAATATGTAAAACAATCAAATTCATTGCTCTACCAGGAACTCCTTTTGACGATGAAAATATATCACCTAGTCTATTGATGTGAACCCAACTGGACAAACCTTTTTTAATATGATTCCCGTATGTCAAATGTATACTAATTAACCAGCATCAACTCTCTTAAAATATATACTTAACAGCTATTCTATTTACCTTGTTTCCAATGAAATTGCATCAATTATGATGACAAATAATGTATGAAAATTTATGAACGAAAGAAGCAAGAATTTAAAATTTTTTGATGGCATAAATGACTAACCAGTGGCAGGTACTACATATGCATTAGTAAAAAACACTATAACTACAAACTGAAATGTTCAAAAAAATTACATATTGTTACATCTTTTTTTTAACAACCGTTACATCATCTAGTAGCAGCCTCAATTTGAAGCTTATTTAGACTTTCTTGAAGTAGAATCTCAATAAAACCTAAGTAAGTATTGAGCTCTTTCACTTTTCGGTCTTATGTTATGGAGGAAGTTATTCTATTGTGAGGTTTTTTGATGTAGTAGCAACCTGAAACTGCAATAAACAAAGACAACAAATAAAATTAGTTGCTGATAGCTGATATTGCATAAAGATGTTAAAAACAAATGTTAGTTGGTGAGGAAAAAATAGCAAATCTAAGTGAGTTGGGGTAACCTTTTAAGTATGTCACCAAGTACCAGAGAGAACACAAGTAGAGATAACTTTTATAATACTCAAAGTTGCTAGCGGAAAACTTTGCTTTATAAACCAAAACAAGCATTTGCACACACGAAACAAAGTAAACAAAACAACACGATCAAAACAGATTTACAGAAGCACAAGACAATGACATGACAAAACTACAGAGAAAAACATTAAGACCAACCCAATAATTGGACAAAACTATAACCCTTATTTTCAGCAACCCATCATGCAATTGCAAATCATGAAAACTGGGTCAAACCAAGACTTGTTCAATTAACTTGGTTAATCCCACGTTTGCTATTCATAAATCAAACACGTGCATAAGCTAACTAATTAGTTATTTTTCTTATCCATACTCATGCACCGATTAATTTATGACCCGGTGACCCATGATCAAACCCGATTAATCTAACAATGATGTAGAGGTGGGCTGGTTGTATATAATTCATAAGGGTAGCGCCAAACATCCCTGCTGCTGTAAGTGAAGGAGCATCTGGTATGAGCTTTCTCATATTTGATTTTTATGGCTTTATATTTTAATGAATTTGATTGTGTCATTTTATGGATTTATGTGACAATGTTCGTTCATATACAAACACACAATATAAGGATATTAACAACTATTTTGCTTATTAGTTTACAAGACACACAATAGCATCTTGCCTTTGTATGTGACCTTGCAGAAACTAAAGCATCCATGGGTTACTGGTTAAAAAGCGAAAAGTTCAATTATGCCAACTATAGATACTACAGGAGAAATGATTAAGAGAACTCAAATTACCCGTGTATACGACCCATTTAAAACTCCACGTATTCTTTACCCATTTCAAGCCATTCCTACCTCTCTACTTTCTAGGATCCGAAGTGACCGGCTGTTTATTAAAAAAATACCCATTTAACCTCACAGGGCTGATTTGCCAGGTGTAAGGCTATGCTTTAACAAGGCATATCAACTTGATTATAAATCAATATTTGAATAGTATCACATACAAAATGTACAAATCCAAAGATAGTGTTCACTTAAAAGATTTTGTGTAGCATACGATTGTGAGTTACATACCTCAAAATTTGCGGCAGCAGCAATGCTTGCAGTAGCAGCAGCAGCAAAACTTGCAGCAGCAGCAGCTTGTCCTTGACAAACACCAGCAGAAGACACATATTCCATTGGTGAAAACCTACCACGAAATTTTATAAATCACCAACCATGTTTCTGATGCTCACATTAGTTGTATTTGAGCAGACTTAAAACACATAAGAACGACAATAGTAGAGCTTTTACTTGCTTGGGACCTGATTACTTGGAATTTCCTTCAACATCATAGCAACCTTTAAACACACTTAACAACCTAAACAGGGACACTAAAGTACACTAACAAAGACATGAATACAAATCACATATATAATAGCAGTTGCACTTATAAAAATACAACTGTAGAAACCATAACCAACGGATCCACATCCTACATAATTCAATTAGAAACTTCTAGATACACTTACAGAGAGCTAGCCATTGCCCTGCACCAAAAAATGAAGGCTGACCACCAAAAAATGCATGTGATTGAACATTTTGTTATAGTTCCAAAAAATGAAGGCTGACCACCAAGCTGTTTTCGAGAGATTTAATAAATAAATTAAATCAGTGAACTTATAATGAACGAAGGTGTGAAGGCTCCAAGTTTTGAAAAAACAGAAAAAACAAAAAAAAAATCTAATCATTATCAATATAAACATTGAAATCTTAGAAACGCCGGATAACTTAACTAAAACTAAATAGTACAAAGTATTTTGCAGGTCAATCGTGACTCATAGGGAATTCTAACATATAACTCACACAACTTGCCGAAATGCTTCAGGTACCAGAAAGTACCTGAATCCAAAACTGCCATAGAATATATTAAAAGCTAAACAGATAAACAAAGTAATAAATACATGTAGATAACAACATTATAAGCATCCAAAGTATAAGTAATGACCCTAAAAGTGAAAGAAGAAATATAGGTAAATGAACAAACAAAAAAACAAATTCAAATGAGTAACAAATGTGTGATAGAATTAACTTAACATAGCAAAGACAACAATGATTATGTGTTAGAAAAAGTAGAAATTGTAGTCACAACTTAAAGCAAATCTGTAAACTATAACATGATTCAGTTTTATGAATTTTATTAGCCTTTTTCTTTAAAAGAATCAGAATATAAACCTTCCATTGCACAGCAGAATATAAACAATCAGTTAAGGCTGTCCCGTGTGAATACAAAAGAACGTACCTTTCAAGCACATCGCGTGTGGGACAGTGGGATTGCCACTTCTAGTGTAATCATAAGGGCCATTTTTAGTTGTTGAAGCCTGCAAAACAACTTCTAATATGATCCTTCTTTCTGTATGACTAAACGCTCTTACCTCCACACCAAGGCTCATATCTTGTATGACCAAAAGCTCTAAGTAACTACCCAGGAGCTGAAGATATTAAGGCAAGACCTTGAATGCCTGTACAGTGAACCAATCTAATACTCTAATAATATCAACATTCAACTCTCTCTGTAACCTGAGCAACAACATAAGAAATCCAAGATTAACAAAGACATAAGAAATCCAAGATTAACAATGACATAAGAAATCCAAGATTAGGGTCATATTTTATATAAAAACACAAACTTACAGAAGTAGCTAAATGAGTAAATGGACATTGCCACCTAAATACCCCTGGCTGTGTAGAGTTGTGTCCTTTTAGTTACTCGAAGTTGTTCCTATTGAGAAGGACGGGAATCTCAATATCTAAACAAAATAATCCAGATGTCATAATAAGAAAGAAACCATAGATCATGTATATGAATCAAAATCAAAACTATCCATCTGTTAGGTTACTATATAGCTGAAATCAAGATGTGAGCGAGACGAAATTAACCTATGTATGCACAGCTGATACCCAAACGAAAAGACGAAGAACGATGGAGATCTTGCAGCAAAAATTGACTGTATAGAAAATTAAGAAGATTGTTTAGGTCAATCCAATAACACAAATCTATCTTGTGAAGAACAAAAGTGTAAATCCAAGTAAGCAAACCTTTCACTACAGTCGTAATGCACGCGGACTAATGGTTAGAGAAGAAAACTCCAACCGCACATTTTTGCAACAGGAGAAATCAAGATATTAATACTTAACTGACCTAAATCATGGAATAGTCTGAGAGATTGCGAGATTAATCGATGTGGTTACAAAATGTGTCAATTCGTTGTGACGATTTCATGAGTTAGGGTAGAAACGAAGAGAAAATAACACACCAATAATCATCGTGTTCTCTGGCAGATCAAAGATCAAACCTATAGATTTGATGAGAAATATTGAGTTCTCCGGTGTGATGGTGTGTCGGGTGGTATGGTATTTAGTTAGACATCACGCATATGCATATATACCTTCAATGTTGAACTCTTCCCAACCTTACTTTATCTTGTGACAGCATGCTATCATTCCATGCCTTTGTGTTCGGAATTCAAAAACAACAATGCACATTGAACGCATCAGCAAATTTGCTGCTGAAACGGGTCAAATTAACATGTTATGAAGATCATGTTATTGGTGAAACATACATGTATGTTCCTGTTACATTTCGCCTTTTAAATATGCTGCATTTAGCCTTCAAAAACATAAAATGGTTATGA
>JBCNJP010000012.1:64496612-64606995 GCA_039602395.1 Deinandra increscens subsp. villosa | reverse complement strand
TCAGCAATGCAGAATTAAACTATTTATGAAGCCGTCATAACAAACTTATCCACTCACCATTAAATAAGAAGAGTGTAACAACCGTAAAGCAGATCTAAGAGGATTGATCATAGATCCATAGCCACTCTTCTGAGCTCTATCAAGAAATCCAATATAAAATCATTAAACAATTTAGTGACACCCAAAATACTATTGAAGACACATTTTGAACGAACACATAAGAAGTAAAGTTGAAAGAACCCTGAAAAGTGATACAAATATGGTTACTCTTTTTAGCCTCCTTTGAGGGTACCTATCATCCAATGTCTTTGGTGGTTGGGCTTGGGCTGGTTCCATCAGTGTGGAGAAGCAATGAAGATTTAAGCTGCAAACAGGTGCCTGATAGATACAACAGAGAACGAAATTAGGTTTTCTAAACACATGTAAGAATGGAATCACAATAGCTCATGATTAGAGTTGAGAAGCAAGTGAAACCTGATAGATACAACAGAGAACGAAATTTAGGTTTCCTGCATATAATTTTTCAGTCCTCTAAACTTGACTTCAGATAATCATCAATCCCTGAAATTACTTAAAGGAATTGCGTATAGATTATATATATAAGATGTTTAAAAACTCCCTTTGAATAAAACAGACCATGAATAAATACATGCAATATATTTGAAGGAGGTCAAGAACCTGATCTAGCAAACGAAGTAAGAAGCGATTACAGCCGGAGAAGATGTGACCTTCCATTTGAACCAGAAGCAGAAGACGAATCGAGAGGGTTTGAGGGACGGAACAAGCGGATGGAAATTCAAATGTGTGTGTATTAGGGTTTCATTGGTGAAAGAAGTACTGAGCTTCGCCATGCCTGCTTGATTGATTTCCAATTTGAATCTCATGCGTGAATCGAGTAGGAGCGGCCCAATTGAATTGAGTAGCAGTAGATTACCCAACCGAGGGGAGAGAGACTCTTGAAGATGGGGCAATCGAGAATAGAAGGAGCGGCCATCGAGAGTAAAAGGGGTGGATGGCTGTTTTACCAAAATACCCTCATCCTTTATGCTTTTAAAGTGTGGAGCTGGCTTTCAAAGGTGGTGCTTAAAACACTTGTACATGTTGCACAACTACTTGTACGCGTCTTAAGGATTAAGCATTTTTCATGACGAAAATGCCCTTTAGGGCAATATGTATTATATATAGTAATAGATATATATAGCCAATAGACATTCACAAGCAAATCTTCTAAAACCCAACTTCATACCCGTTTTAAAAAACCCAGATTAAAGAAACCCACAAATAACTATACTATAAAAGAAAGTCAATTTATAGTCAACTTATTATAGAATACTTTTTATTCTTGGTTATTATTTGTTTCATAAACCATCGTTTAAAGTTATTCGTAAATATAAATAAATATTATCCTAATTATGGAAGTGATTCTTTTTGAAAAAACCCTATCTTTAATCCTCCTTATTCTTGGTTATTATTGGTTTCTTGGAAAATTGGATTTAAATAATCCCAAGTTTTACCTACTGGCCGGCAATAATCTCACATTTAAAAACTCTTTCCACCAGTCTCAACTTTCATCCAGTTTTTTTTAATAGACCCGCCGTTAACTTTTTTAACACCGTTAAATATATGCTGACGTGGCATGCTGACATGTAATTTTTTAATTCTTTAATCCATGTCAAATAAATTTTTTCTTTAATTCTCATTTTAAAAAAATATCGATTAAAGCTCCTCGTTTCCATTTTAACACCGGTAATTTCCCGTCGAACTCTGACTACCACTCCGTCGTCTACTTTCCGGCAAAGCCTTTTTTTTTTAAAATGGAGCACCGGCAAAGCAACTTTCACAAACTTTAGAAAAAAAACATATCGATATCGGTCTTCTTCCATTCGGTCGTCTGTTCCGAAGCTTTTGCTATATTAAATTTTAGATTTAATATGAATCTCAAAATCTATTCATCTTCTTCCTACAGGTCAGTGTGTTTTTTCATTTGCGAACCTTCAAAGCTTAATAATTAACATCAATTTTGATCTCAGTTCAATCGATTGCCATGTGTGATCTAATTGTTGAATTCAATTTGTTGATTCCAATGTTCGTCTTCATCAGATTTTAGCCCTAATTTGGATCCAAATTTGGACCAAACCATTTGAACGAAGTAGATCTCCACCACATTCCAGAAGTAGCTAGCGTCGTTCGTGCAATGTCAAAGAAAAACGAAGCTCTCACCAGACTCCGAAAGGGTTAACAATGGCGATGGATTCTGGTCGGTCGGAGACCTTGTCAGAGGGATCTTGGTGGACGGAAAATTACCGGCGTTAAAATGGAAACGAGGAGCTTTAATCGAGATTTTTTTAAAATGAGAATTAAAGAAAAATATTATTTGACATGGATTAAAGAATTAAAAAAAATACATGTCAGCATGCCACGTAAGCATCTATTTAATGGTGTTAAAAAAGTTAACGGCGGGTCCATTAAAAAAAATTGGATGAAATTTGGGACTGGTGGAAAAGATTTTTAAATGTGGGATTATTGCCGGCCAATAGGTAACACTTGGGATTATTTAAATCCAATTTTCCTTGTTTCTTCAACCAACATTTAAAGTTCAATTACCGCAGATTCCCATTCGTAAATGTAAATAAACATTCTCCTAATTATGGAAGTGTTTTTTTTTTAAAAAACCCTACCTTTAATCCTCCTTATAAATACCATTCAATGACCTCTTAGCAAATAACATTCTTTCACCTCTTAGCAAATAACATTCTTTCCATATTACGACAATGAGTCATATTGAAATTGTTGATATGACCAAAAAATCTCCATTCCTTCCATTAAGTGATTTGGATCTTTCAAAGACTAACTTTAAGGTTAAGGTACGCATAATATGCACATGGAGGCTTCTAATGAATAATGACAAAAGCAGAACACTCTCCATTGAATTCATCTGTATTAATGTTTTTCGTGTGCATTTTGCTTATCAGTTTGATGTGTTTGTTTTTTGTTTGGTTACTTTAAACAATTGGGTTTGATGGTTTGTGGTCAGTTTTTATTGAACGTTTGTGGTTGGTTTCATAATGCAAATGATATCATGAAGATTTTACATTTATCATTGATTGATTTCTGTTTGTTTTCTTGAAACAATTGGGTATCAAAATTTGTGGTGATTTCAAATTCACAAATAAAACTTTAGTACTCATTATTTTTAAACACATAACTGTTAAAATGTCATAACTGTTTTACTTTAAAATAATAACTATCAAAAACCTTTTAAAAGGGTTTACATATATTAATCGTTTCATGTATATACTTTGCCAATCAAGCCAAATAATATTGAACCTTCGTATACATTTTTAAAAGTACAATATTATCAAATTTTGCCACGTTATTTATTAAAATGTGGCGTGAGAAATCAATTATAACTTACATAAACATTATTTACATGGTTATATTTGACAATCAGGCTAAACCATTTCACTCGCAAATCTTTTCACGCGGATCTTAGAATGATCCGTTTATCGACCCGAATTATGACCTGCATACATCGCGAGTTGGAAATTTCAATATCCTGATTTTATACAGACAATTCTAAAGGATTCTCCGATCGTTTGAAATAGTGAGCGATCCACAGATTCATCATCAATTTTGTGAAGATTCACCTTTAATATCCGCTATTTTACCCGACCCAATCCACTCTAATGAAAAAAAATTCACAGATTTACAATACCCACAAAAAACCCCTAAATTGCTACTTGCTGTTTACTCGGCTTTTATCCAATTACGATTTGGAATCAAAGTACTTGCTGCTTAATCTGCTTTTATTATGTTGTTGTTGTTATTGGGTTTTTTTCCGCTGAACCGTTCATTAGCTTCTATTAACCTGTTTCTTAAACAACTACACTTTGTTTACAATAATTATAGATTAAACCCCCTTATAAAATCAAATACATCCATTTATTTATAACTTACACATCATAACAAATTCTAACAACAAAGTGTCTTCAAATTCATATTTTGGTATCGTTATCATCTTTCTAAGAGTAAAAAGATTTTGTTGAACTATTAATAATTAGTTTAAACACGCATCCTAACACTCACTAAACCTTTGTGTGTTTTGATTTATATGTGTGTGATAAGTGGAAAAAAAAACCGAATCAAATTGTAGAAACAAACTCAAGAAATCTTGAGAAAAACCTCAGTACCAAGCCGCTTATTCAGGGGCGTGCCTTAGTCAAAATCTCCCCATACACATTTTCCGCCATCGGTATCGCTATTTCCATCGGCGTTTCCGTGCTCGGTGCTGCCTGGTTCGAATCTAATCTTTTAGCTATTCTGTTAGGGTTTTGAATTTTGGTGTTTAGTAAATTCTTCAATTTACTAAACCAATTATCATTAATAATAACGAGATGTTTACCACCCCGCGCGTTGCTGCGGGGTTGAATTTGTATACTAAAAAAGTTAAGTGGTATAAAACGTAAAAGTTTAAAAAGTCTCGTGGTGAAAGTATAAAACTATGAAAGTATACTAAAAACGAAAGTAGAAAAGTTAAAAGATTCGGTGCAAAAGAAGAAGACAAAAAAACTTAAAACAAAAATAAAAACTTCAAAAGTTAGAGGGTTAAAAAGTTAAGGAGTATAAAACGTAAAAGTCTAAAAGTCTTCTGGTGAAAGTATAAAACTATAAAAATATATACTAAGTTAAGGGGTATAAAACGTAAAAGTCTAAAAGTCTCGTGGTGAAAGTATAAAACTATAAAAGTATACTAAAAACGAAAGTAGTAAAGTTAAAAGTTTCATGTCCAAAGTAGAAGACAACGAAATTAAAACAAAAAAAACTTTAAAAGTTAGAGGGTTAAAAAGTTAAGGGGTATAAAACGTAAAAGTCTAAAAGTCTTGTAGTGAAAGTATAAAACTATAAAAATATACTAAAAACGAAAGTAGAAAAGTTAAAAGTTTCGTGGCCAAAGTAGAAGACAACAAAACTTAAAACAAAAAAAAACTTTAAAAGTTAAAGGGTACAAAACGTAAGAGTATGAAACATATGTGACTAAACTATGAAAACTAAAAGTTTACTATTTCGTTAAAAAAACGTTTTCAAAAGTTTAAAGGGTTAAAATTGTCAAAACCCTAAATTTTTGTGGCAAAACTATAAAAAACAAAAGATTACTATTCACCAACAATTTTTATTGTTATATATAATAATTATGAAATTTATGTTCATAAATTTGGAAATATTATAATATATATCAGATATCTACCTTCCAAAATTACTGTAGACCACCAAATATACGATTTCACTAGGAATTAGTTTATTTAGGAAAGGTATATTACGGAAATTTAACATGACCACTTATTGGGTTTCACAACATATATACACTTCTATGTATATATGAAAAACATACACATTCTCTCACAATTATTCAATCATCACATCTAAAGAGATTAAGCTTACGGAATACAATGGATAAATACAACATTTATAAACAAAAAAGGATAATCAGAAAGGCAATCATCGATGAGAAGAAACGGAAACGAAGCGTATCTGCATATGACAACGCATCTCTCCAAGGTGAACATCTACAAAGACATACTCATCACTATTGTAAGTTAAACTCGTTTTTCAATATATATATTCAATATTCAACTTACATGGTAAATTATCGTCACGTTTCTTCACATGTCCTCATTCCAAATATCAACACTCAACCATGATACTCAATTATCGCTATGGTTTATCTAAACGATTGGATAAAAATCACACACCACTTTCAGTTATCTCTAACGGTATGACTTCAATTTTAACGTCGTTATTAGTTTTTATGGTTTGCTAATATTGAACATTATTACATAATTTGTTGTTGCTAATATTGGATTACAATAAATGCATGCCCCCATTTGTAACCATAAACAAAAAAATTAACAACATAAGATAAACGGTTAATATATTACCAAAAAAATAATGTTATTTCTCATCTTCATCAATGAGAATTATCAATCCAGGTACCTGATATAAGAAAGATTTCGTGTTAAAATAATAATTATTTTTTGGTTTATGATGACCATCAATTAAAACATTTACTAATTATGTTTTTTTTTACAATTTTTTGGTGTATTAGTTTAGTTGTTCAAACGAACAATTCTACAAGTAAAGCAAATTGTGAGAATGTTATCACAAGAAATGTCAAAAGAAGGAATATTGACATTGTTTTGGTAAAAAAATTTACAAAGGAATCTTGTATTCCAAACTTAGATTGTGAGGTAGTGTGCTTAATGATCAAATGAGCAAATAATCCAAGTTAGGATGGTGACACGATGATTTAGCGAGGAAAACTCCAGAATCTTTTGAGTTACCTCTGGGAATCCTGGATAAAAACCTCGGGAGTTGGCCGAATAGCCTGCCTCCTAGTCAGTTTTATTGATAAAACGAAAGATTACAAAGGGTTGGAGGTTTTATCGATCAAGACTATGTGATACAATGCTTTGCAGTCTTAACTAAGCTAGATAGTGCGTTGTGTGTGTTCCTATTGATCGAATCCTCAATTTAATATATAACAAACAAGCTAACTAACTGTCCGGGATTCCCGGGATCTCTTCTTCCCACTTTCTTGACCGTTGAAGCAGGATTGACCCACTGATCCACGTATTAGTCAGCTTAGTCCGAGTCTTAGGAGTTAGTTGAGAGTCCGTTACCACCTGCAAACAATTAAACACGAGGCAAAATAGAGGTTAGACATATACCGTAAATTCAGGATACCTGAACTGATAGGATTCCCAAACTGTTTTCGGATTCCGGAACTGCTTGAGCTTCTTGATGAGCGTCCTAAAAATCAACCCCTAACAATTGCCCCTGAATCTCGATGGCTGTGGATAAGATTTACAGCTAGCGAGATTCAAAAACCCTCTTTTTAACGGCGTTTGAGACGGTAAATTTGGTTATGATTGGACGTAATTCACGGCTTCCCATTTGATTTGATTGCCATCATGACTCTCTTTAAATACTAGCTTTCCTAGCCATAAGTTCTTCACTTTATTCGAACGGAAACTCTCCGAGCTTCTTCGCCATAACCATGTCAGTTTCGATTTCCTTTCTTTCTTTCAATTCTATAATGGCGAAAAAGGGTACTTGATTTGCTTCCTCCTCCGCTTCTCCCAACATCGATGATTTCATCGATCAAGGGATTCTCCCCTCCTGCGACGAGGAAATCCTAATTTAAATCTAAAACTCCGTATCATCAACAGTAGGCAAAAAGTTGCAAGGACATACAACTTACCTACCGCATCCGAAGTCGCTGCATTAATTGTTGGAGATATCTATAGCTTGGTTGACCATCATGACATAATTGTTACTGAAAAATCAGGACGTAGGGAACATATAAGTGAATTACATCCAGCATATCTACCCCTACAATACCCACTTTTGTTTCCTTATGGTGAAGATGGCTATCAAATTAATATTCCTCACAGAAACGTAATAACTTTGGGAAACCGTGTCAGAAAGACATGCACGATGCGGGAATTTTTGCTTATCGTATTCAAGATAGGGTCAACAAATTTTAATTGATTTTGAATTCTAGAAGACTTTATCAACAATTCTTAGTGGATGCGTACACAATGATTGAGAGTGAAAGATTGGGGTTTATACGTGTCAAGCAATCTAAACTTAGATGCGAAAATTACAAGAATCTTTCCACGGCAAGATACGAGGGAACTATAGATCTGTCATCTACTGGCCAACATATTATATTACCGTCTTCTTTTACTAGCGGTGCGCGTTTCATGACACAAAACTTTCTAGATGCCATGGCAATATGCAAATGGTTTGGTTATCCGGATCTTTTTTATAACTATTACATGTAATCCTAGATGGCCGGAGATTGAAAGATTTCAAGATTTCGTAAAGACAACAAAGTCCAACCGGAGCATCGTCCAGGAATTTTATGTCGAATGTTTAGGATGAAGCTTGATTCTCTAATGAAAGACATAAAAGAAAATTCTATTTTCGGGAAAGTTCAAGCAGGTATATTAAATTATTAAATTATTTATTTAACTATTAATAATTTTCTTTTTACTATGACTTAATAGTGTTTTATTCAACAGTTGTCTACACCATAGAGTTTCAAAAGCGTGGTCTGCCTCACTCGCACATATGTATTTTTTTGCATCCAGATTTCAAACTACCAACACCTGATGAAAAACCGTAAGACGGATCTTACTAGAGGTTTGCTTGATCGTAGAGTGAGAACGAGATGAAAACGAGATGCAAATAATAGTTTGTTTTATTGAAATCAACAAAGACTCAATTACAAACTCTCAATGAAGTTCTCTAGAGAAACACTCTGAAAAACACATAGTTAAGATCTGGTCTCTCTCAACTAGTCTCTCACCGTTACAACATCCAAAGCACAAGTTCCTATTTATATACATATGGGCCGAACCTCCGCCAAACTCCAAGTTCGCCCGGTCCGAACCTCAGGTTTGGACCTAGTTCGGCGAGCAGCATGAACTTGTCTTGAATGCTCACATCATCTCGTTCAGATACTTCACATGACGCACAGATTAGGTATCAACAAACTCCCCCTCTTCATGTGCAGTATCTGTTCACCCTTTAAAATATATTCTTTGAACAAAATCCTCCTGAACTTGTCGGTAGCTTGATCTTTGAACACTTGACGATGCATAGTTTCTTTCATCCTTATCAACAGCTTCAGAAGACTTGAAGTTGTGATTAACTCTTTCCTTTGAGTACCTAGCCAACATAAATAATCTTGGCGCAAAACTTCTCTTTAAGAATCCAAGATATATTTTTGAAAATGTTTTACGTATCTTGTGTTGATGAGTCGAAAAAAAATAAGAAGTAAAGGCTTTTATGAATTTTATACCAAAACACACTAAAAATCTTTTTGATATTTTCTGAAATGAAATGTAATTGCAATACAGAAACAAACACTATTTTTGTCTTTTGCGAGAAAAATCACGACGCAAGATCATATCAGACATAACGCATCTAGCACATTTCAATTTCGGTCTTAATCAACATGCAAGCCAAGATAAGCGCAAATACAACATTTATGTTTTTTCCCAGCATGTACCAATCATTTTTATCGTTTTCAGATATGCTTAAGGTAATATTTACATACAAAAATAAAGCAGAACCTCAAATACCTAGCAATCAGGTCGGTCTTGTGGACACGTAGAGAAAGCCCAAGTATTTGAGAAAATAAGAAAGCAAAACAAGTTGAAGTTGTATAATTCAACAACGATTAGGTCGATACTTCCGTATACGCAGAGAAAGTCCGATGACTTATACGAAAACACCAAAGAAAATAAAGCAGAATGTCAAACAAACAACGATCAGGTCGATCTTTCGATACGGAGAGAAAGTCCGATCGTTTGACAAAATAAAGAAAATCAAACAAGTTTAAATCTTTCAAAATAAAAGGATGCATTCATCAGGATATCTCTTTATTCTATTTTTATCAGAATCATTACACAGCAATCATCAAGAAGCAAACAACCAAAGATCATCAGGCAAGCATTATGTTTATATCTTACTTGCAGATATCAGCTTAGTCATGCACATTCATAGATTATAAAAGAACCTACAGCCTTTAGACTTAATCTATCCATGAAATATAAACGTATATGCTGATGTACTATCATTTCTTGCTTTTGTCAGATCAATTTCTCAATTTTTTATATTTTCCAAATTTCTCCCCCTAAAATTCAAACATACGCTATTTTTTTAATTTTCAAATTTTCTCCCCCAAAAATATGAACGAAAGAAAATGAAAAACAAAAATGAAAATGATCGATCAACACTTGAGACATTTTTGAAAATGAAATTTTTGAAAATCAACTTTTCAAAGATAAGAACGATGCATTTGAACTTAAAAACACAAGTATCTCATTGTCAGCAATCTCACGATTACTAACAGGTCTTCTTGAAATACCTGCAAACACTGGAAAACAATAAGTTTTTAAGACCCCGACCCTCATCCACATTTGTGGTAGGTCGTCTAGTGTCTTCAACAAAATCTGTGTTGGCCGTAGAGACAACTTTCGGTCTCCATTCCTATTTTGGTTTTATGATTTCTAGTGAACCATTGTCAACTGATGAGTGACAACCAGAACTACTACCTAACTTTTCCGAAGTAATCTTCTTTTTCCAGGAAAAATTAGTGTTGGGTATTGGTTCACTAAAAATAATGCCATCAAGATCAACATACATTGTATGTTTGGCATTTGATGATGAATTGTTAGTTGGCGTAGGACAATTATTTGCATAATGACCCTTCTTACGACAAGCATAACAAAGTCTTTACCAGTTGAATTGATTGAAATTGGTTTTCCAAACTGATCAGTGAAACATTCATCATTAACTTTTAAAAACACATGTTTAAATTTCTTTGGTTTTTGGAACTTTGGAAAACATTTTGGAGAATCATAAAAACCAGAATCATCTCCATAACCAAAGAATTTATCTTTATGGTCAAACCTGTTCGATTTAGCAGAATGAAAGGAATCTGAATTGTTACCACCTTGCGGTGTAGCATCAGATATACAAGAAGACTCTTCAGAAGAACGCTTTTCATCTGATGAAAATGCTTTCTTCTTCCAACATTGTGGCTTCTTATCTGAAAACATCTTCTGCCTCTTTATCTTCTTTGCTTTGAATTCCTTCTTGTTGAAATCCTTAGTCAACATTTTTTTTCTTCAAATCCCAAACCACCATTCTTTTGCTTAAATTTATCTTGAACGGAATTTGGTATCTCATGACCTTGTTTGGCAAGCTTTGTAAATTCAGACTTGATACATTTCAAATCATTTTTCCTGGAAATCAAAGTATCATCGATCACGATCTCAGGAAACTTTGGTACTTTCACGTTTTCTGGATTTCCATTAAACACCTTTTCTTTTTCAAGAAATATAGATTTTGAATCAAACTTCAACCCTTTGCAATAATCAACCACCTTTTTATTCTTCTTAGATTTTGATTTGGTTTTCTTTCTTGAACTGGTATCAACAAATTTTGAATAATCATGATGCTCAATGCCAGATGGTATAGCTGGAATAGACATTTCAATATCCACAGGAGCAGGAACTTGATGAAGACTTGCATCTTTACCATTCTCCTGACTTTTCTCCAGCTTATACAAATAATTCAGGAAAGTCAGTGAATTGTTGCAATTTTTCAATTTCCTTTGCAAATCAAAAATCTCAATCTTTTGTTCAGCTATTTTCGTATTAGCTTCCATCAACTCTTTCTGTGAAGCAATGTACTTGTCCGACAATCTGTTATGACATTCTCTCAAGTGATACTCTTCCAGAACTTCTGCAGTAACTTTCTCAACCTGTTTCTTATAAAAGACAACATCTTGTTTCAAAAGGTTATTTTGACTTTGAACCTCACTATTTTCATCACGCAACTTTGTGAGTTCCTCTTGAAGGTGAATTATTCTATCAGCAGCTTCGACAGTTTCTTTATGAATGTTTTCATATTTTTGTTAAAGAGTGGAACATATTGCAAATAACGCATCAAAGTCTTCAATGACTTCCTTTTCATTAGCTTTTGCTTTATTTCATTCTTCAATCAACATATTCTTCTCTTTCAACCACTTTTCCTTAATATGAGCAAATTCCAAACAATTCGCACATGATGCAGACACATCCTTTTGAATTTCGGCAGCTAAATCATCACAAACTTTACTTTTCCATTTCTCCACTTCTTTTGTCAGAAAAATATTCTCTTTAGTCAACTTTCCCACCTTATTCTCTAACTCTTCAATTTTACCTTTAAACTTCAAATCTTGATCAACTATTTTCTATGAAATTTTAGACATATGTTCTTCACACTGTGTCTTTACAAAATCCCATATCAGTTTTGCTTTTCGATACTTCCTGATTTGACTTTTAATAGTTATAGGCAAAGCTAACAGAAGAAGTGCAACCGCCATTTCATTTTGATCATACGATTTCCTGTCTTCACTTGAAAAATCTCTCATCTCTTTAAAATCACCACCATAAGTTGGATACTTAAATACATTCGTAACCGGTAACCACAAGCTTTTATCCAAATCAACAATATAAGCTCTAAAATTTGTTGCCCAACCATGATAATCTTCAAGATTTATCAACTTTGGCACATTTTGACGATGAAGTTCAATGAACACCTCAATTTCGTGCATTTTGGAAATTGTGAAATTCGATATCAAAACTTCAAACTTGAAAATGAAGGTCTTCCAAGAGGATTTTGGGTACCAAAACGGAGGGTACTGGCCATTAGGCCAGTAAAAGTATAGATCTTTCCAAGACGGTCGTTTTGGCTAATATTGGGTTCCGTAACTCTTAACGGTTCTCAAGTTATGTCAGTTTCTGTGAAACAACCCAAAAATCTACCCCAGTCCGAAGTTGATCCGAACTGTGAACGAACTTTGTCCGAACTCCTTCCGAACTGTGACACCCGAGAATTTCAAGGTTAACTTCCGTTAGACAAACCCGTTAGTTACGTTATAAGTGTTAACTTAAGTAACTAATGCTTAACTAGGCCGAATACGTCCACGACCTTTGGTTGATCACCGAACCGTCCATGTGTGTTATGTGTTCATCATTGATTGTCTTAATGTGCAATGTGATTTAAATACATGACTTATTATTGTGAATAGCATGATTAATTGTAAATACTTGATTATATGAAAACTTGCCCTTTTTGGTCGCCAGCGAAACTACTGGGCGAAACTATAGTGTCGCCCGGTAGCCAGCTAAGACAATCCAATGTCACGTGACCAGAGCTAGTTTCGCCTGGCCAGCGAAACTGCCAGCGAAACTGGCTCCTGATATAAATAAACTTAATGAACCCTAGTAGCCTCATTTGCCTCATTTCACAACCAACACACACATACACTTCTCCTGGAGATTCTGGTCAGCTAGGAAACCATCAAGAACCATCATCTCAGCTTTGAGACAACACCCATTTGGATCCTAGATCAAATCGTGAGTCCCAAAAACTATGTTTTATGCCTTTCTATATGTTTTCTTCTTAAAGCATGCTCAAATCTACATGAAATCACTTGATCTCTTAATATGTTGCTTTAGGATGCTAGATCTACCTTAAAGTCAGAAACTTTACGTGTAAAAACAAACCATGATGATGATTTATGCTAGAATAGGTCTTTTTAGGTTAAAATGTGCTTTTTGGTGATTTGATGACAAAATGCATGTTAAACGTGTTAAAGTTGCTTGATTTATGTTGGTAAATGCCTATGGATACTAGATAATGAATTGCATGTATGATCAGAAGCTGTTAGGTTGATTTTTAGGCAAATCCGTATGTTTTTCGCGACCAGCGAAACTGTTGTTCTCTGGGCGAAACTAAGTAGCGAAATTATATCTCCTTCCAGCGACACTGACCAGCGAAACTATAGTGTCGCCGGGTAACCTGACCAGACCAGCTCGAGCGAAACTATCGAGCGAAATACCTGAACGAAAGTTCAAACCAGTTTCCCTGCGAAACTAGGCTAGCGAAACTGCGTCAGCAGTTTCGGGCGAAACTAGCCTAGCGAAACTGTGTCACCGGGCATTGCCTAGCGAAAGTGCTGCCCGTGCACCTAGCGAAACTGCCTAGCGAAACTATGCTAGCGAAACTAAGACCTGACCTAAAAACCAAACTTGTGAAATTTGCTTAAGTGTTATGCCATGACTTGCATGATTTTGCCATGATGAAATATGTTTGATATCTGATTCATATGAACCCTTGTTTATGATCAACCATTGGTGTCGTGCGTCGGTATGTCGAGTCATAGTTGCAACGTGCTATGTTATGGGCCATAGTGACGTTAAGTAAAGATTAGACACGAAACTAATACTTAAGACCTAAACGTGTTCTAGGTCTTCGTTAAACAACAATATTTGGATTTACTTGAAGTGTAGCAGTGCAACCAAAGGTGAGTGTCACTAACCCGCTTACCGTGAGTCCGATGGGCCACACAGAATAACTTAACGAAAACAATGCTGATAAACTCGAGAGTGCTAGGCACCTCACTGATAAACTTGAGAACTCGGGATGCTCGGCACCCACTTGATGAACTGGAGTGTTTTATGGGAACACTTGTGAACTCTAAACGAACTGTTTTTCTGAAACAAAACTGAAAACGTTTTAATATGGCTAGTGTAGGTTAAAGTCTAAACCATATGATATCACATGTTTTCTAAGGATGCCTTATAACTTAAAAGTCCTCAACTAAAATTGTGCCATTAATTGTAAAGCGAGGGGATGTTGGGTAGATCTACTGGAGTTTGACAAACTCCGCCCCGTGGCACGGGGAGTGCACGGAGGAACAATATCAGCCTATTTGACCGTGGTCCCGAGAGGACACGGGGGAGGCAGAAACCGCGATGACTTGGTCCGCACCGTACGGGATGGCTCGGCCCCCACAAAATAAGTCAGCTTTGGTACAAACTTCCTTAGAGCATGGAACAACGGATTAGCTACCCGCGATATCGGTTGAGTCCTTTAACTTTACGGAACTAGTACATACCCGATGACGTGGTCACGGACAAACCATTTATAAACTGAAAATTAAATACGAGCATTGCTTTTCACAAATGAATATTTTGTAAGTACATTTTGATACGAACTATGATTGTGTGACCGGGCCAATGCATGACAAGCCCACTGTGAACTCACCAACCGTTAGGTTGACACTTGCGTGGTTTAAACTTTTGCAGATCGCTAAGGAGTATCCGGAGCGGGTTGGCATGGCACGTGAAGACCTTTATTTTAATTGAACTAATTTGGGAATTTAAAACAACATTTATGTAAGGCACGTGGTTAGTGCTAAAGACAATTAATTTTCCGCTGCGTATGTAATTAAAGACTTTGATTTCTATCTTGTGTTTGAACTAACCCTGATTCGTTTAGTATTTGTAACTATGGTTGTGGATCCTGGTCTAGTCGCGCCCCTTAACGGTATAAACTCCGTTAGTGGTAATTTGGGGGTGTGACAGGAACTATTTCTGAACTTGAGTTCAGTTGACCTTCGCCGAACCTTAGACGAACTCTATCCGAATTGAATACACCGAACTTCCACCGAACTCTACCCGAACTCTCTCTGAACTTCTCACGAACTTAAGGTTCGGAGCGGTTATTTGGACGAACATGAGGTTCGGACGACGGTTATTTGGCAGACACAAGAACTCGACCGAAACAAAGTTTATGGTCAAAAATCGTGATTTTGAACATATTTGAGCAAGATTTTCAATAGTTAACGTGATTTTGGCAACATAAATGTTTCAAAAATGAATTGTACACGGTTTTATCAAGAAAAAGACCACGATCAAAGCAAACACAATAGAGCAACTTGGATTTGCTCTGATACCAATTAAAAAACCATAAGATGACTCTTACTAGAAGTTTGCTTGATCGTAGAGTGAGAACGAGATGAAAACAAGATGTAAATAATAGTTTGTTTTATTGAAATCAACAAAGACTCAATTACAAACTCTCAATGAAGCTCTCTAGAGAAACAGCCAGAAAAACACATAGTTAATATCTGGTTTCTCTCAACTAGTCTCTCACCTTTACAACATTCAAAGAACAAGTTCCTATTTTTATACATCTGGGCCGAACCTCCGTCGAACTCCAAGTTCGCCTGGTCCGAACCTCAGGTTCGGACCTAGTTCGGCGAGCAGCATGAACTTGTCTTGAATACTCACATAGTCTCGGTCATATACTTCACATGATGCATAGATTAGGTATCAACACCTGATCATATTGATCGTGTTATCTCTGCCGAGATCCCTGATCAGAATGACGATCCGGAATTATACAAACTTGTGCGAGAGTTCATGATCCACGGACCATGCGGCGCTCATAATATGAAATCACCATGCATGGTAAATAAGCAGTGTTCAAAAAAGTTTCCTAAGAATTTTCGGGAAAGAACGTCAACAGACGAAGATGGATTTCCCTTATATAGATGGCGACGTAATGGTTCTACTGTTTTTAAGTCTGGTGAATAATTAGATTCAAGATACGTTGTTCCATATAACAAGTTCCTATTAAAAAGATACCCGGCACATATAAATGTTGAATGGTGCAACAAGGCAATCAAATATCTCTTCAAATATATCAACAAAGGCCCGGATAGAACAACACTGAAGTTAGACCAATGTGAAGGTTCAAGTAAACCTGTGGATGAAATAAGACTTTATTATGATTATATATATGTATCTGCATGTGAAGCATCATGGCGTATATTTTCCAAGGAAGTGCATTATAGATACCCTTCGGTTACACGATCTCCCTTTCATTTACCTGGAGAAGAACATGTTATATATGGGGAAGAAGATGACATCAATGATTTAATTGAAAAAGCTTCAGTGATTTCATCAATGTTTACGTCTTGGATGAAGTGCAATGAGATGTATCCACAAGCCAACACTCTAACCTATGTTCAGTTTCCGTCAAAATTTGTTTGGAAATCCAAAAAGAGATGTTGGAAACCAAGAAAGCAAGGTGTGTCGATTGGAAGAATACATTCGGTTTCACCTGCCCTCAGAGAAGCATAATTTTTAAGAATTCTTCTTAATAAAGTAAAAGGTCCAAGAACATTCGAGGATATTAGAACTATTGATGGAGTTCAACATGCTTCTTTTAGGGATGCCTGCTACACACTTGGACTATTGGATGATGATAATGAGTACATTAAAGCAATCAAAGAATCAAATCATCACGGAACCGGTCCTTATTTGAGGGCTCTGTTTGTAACAATGCTGTTATATAATAAATTGTCCAGATCGGATCATGTATGGGATAAAACATGGAAAATCTTTTCAGATGGGATTACTTTCCAACTTCAACTGAATCAAAATCCACAAGGTACAATTATTTTCTTATGTTACACATTACAAATTTTATATTACATTTTTTAACATATTGTCAAACTTTCTTTATAGGTTCCTCAAATAGCGATGATGCATTGAGAAACCACACATTATTTGATATTAAGAAGATGTTGCGTCGTAACGGTTCAAGTCTACACAGGTTTGAATCAATGTCCTATCCAGACGAAGCTTCTAGCCTTTTGTTAGAAAATCAAATGATAAGTGAAGAACATTTGTATGACCAAGAGAGGATGGATCAAGAGTATCAAAGTCTTTTTATGAAGCTCACGGATGAACAAAGAAGTATCAACAATGAGATTATGAGTGCAGTTAATAATAAAAAAGCCAGGCATGTTCTTCGTATACGGATACGGTGGAACAGGAAAAACATTCCTATGGAACACACTATCTGCCTCTATCAGATCGAAAAAGCAAATAGTGTTGAACGTTGCTTCAAGTGGCATTGCCTCTCTTTTGCTACCCGGTGGTAGGACAACACATTCAAGGTTCCGGATACCTATAAATATCAATGAAAATTCCCTATGTACTTTGAACCCAAACAGCGACGTTGCAGAATTGTTAAAAGAAACATCGTTGATTATATGGGACGAGGCACCGATGACCAACAAACACTGTTTTGAAGCACTTGATAGAAGTTTAAACAACATAATAAAGTCTAATAGTTCATTAAGAAAAAATAATTTTTTCCAAGGTAAAGTCGTTGTTTTTAGAGGTGATTTTAGACAGATTCTACCTGTCGTGCCTGGAGGAACTGATGAAGATATTGTGAACTCTTCCTTAAGTTCTTCGTACCTTTGGAGTAAATGCAAGGTATTAAAATTAATAAAAAACATGCGACTTACCATTGGAGCAGAGTCAGGTGATGTTGACAGTATTAGAACATTTGCTGAATAGCTGTTAGAATTGGGAGAGGGCAAACTCGGTGGTGAGAACGATGGTCATGCCATTATTGATATTCCAGAAAATCTGCTTATCAAAGATTCGCCTAATCCATTCCAGGACCTTATTGATTTCGTCTATCCTTCGATGATTGAAAATTACAAAGATCCATTTTATTGGAAAGATAGGGCGATACTCGCACCAACTAATGAGATTGTTTATGATATCAATAACCTCTTCATATTAATCATTCCCGGGGAAGACAGAGAGTATTTAAGTTCTGATTGTATATGTTAGAGTGATGATATTCAAAAAGGCGTAGATGCAGGTATATACTCTCCAGATTTTCTTAACGATTTACAATTATCTGGTCTCCCAAGTCATAGGCTGGTTTTGAAAGTCGGTGTTCCTGTCATGCTTCTGCGGAATATAGATAAAAAAAAATGGTCTCTGTAACAGGAACTCGACTTCAGATTGTGTATCTTGGAAAATGTGTCATAGAAGCCGAGATAATATCCGGAAACAATGTTGGTCATCGCACATTTATTCCAAAGATTTCCATGTCTCCTTCGGACAAAAAATACCTTTTAAATTCAAAAGAAGACAGTATCCGATTGCAATTTTTGTTTCGGGATGACGGTTAATAAAAGTTAAGACCAGTCACTGTCAAAAGTTGGTTTTTATTTGAAGAATCCATGTTTTAGTCATGGTCAACTGTATGTCGCTTTGTCACGAGTGAAAAGCAGAGATGGACTTAAACTCCTGATATTGGATGAAGAAGGAAACTTGACCAACAAAACGTTAGATGTAGTCTACAAATCTGTGTTTTCAAATTTGTTACTTATTTTTTCACTTTCTCTTTATTTCCTATTCAATGAATGAAAGTACTTATTCTGTATATATTTTTTAGTTCTTTTAAATTATGGAAATTCAACCGTGCGTATGCACGGATAGAAAAACTAGTATATATATATATATATATATATATATATATATATATATATATATATATATAGGGAGAAAATCATTTGAGAACTAAATGGTTTTGAGAACTTTTAAGAACCATTCTGAGCCACTAGTTATATATGAGGAAATCCCCCCCATGAATTTAAGTGGTCCCCCCTTGAAAATTAATGGTCCAGAATGGTTCTCAAAAGTTTTCAAAACCAATTGGTTCTCATTTGAACCTAACCCTATATATATATATATATATATACTAGTCGTGTGCCCGCGCGTTGCGGCGGCGACAGTGTATAGCGTGTTATTCGTCTTATGTTCGCGCGTTGCAGCGGCAAAACAAACTACAACGCGATATTTGTTTATTTGTTCGCTTGTTATGGCGACACGAAAATTTACATCGGTTAACACACATAATTGGGTGAGCCGACCGAACTTGTTTTTTTAATCGGGTTCTTGGTTAACACACATAATTGGGTGAGCCGACCAAACTTGTTTTTTTAATCGGGTCATGAATATGCCTTTGGGTTGGCTATGATGTTGCTTGTGGGGCTGATAATCATAGTTCTAACTGAAAGAAATTTTCATACACATAATTGGGTGAGCCGACCGAACTTGTTTTTTTAATCGGGTTCTTGGTTAACACACATAATTGGGTGAGCCGACCAAACTTGTTTTTTTAATCGGGTCATGAATATGCCTTTGGGTTGGCTATGATGTTGCTTGTGGGGCTGATAATCATAGTTCTAACTGAAAGAAATTTTCATTATAGAGAATTGGTTAGCCTTAACCTTGTTATGTATATAGTTTTTTTAAGTTCATGTATTAATAAGTTGTGCCATTAGTTTTAGAAGTTGTACCATTTGAACGACAAAGACTTTTATTAAAAGCTAGCAAAACACAAGTACACGTGAGAAAAACGTAACGGAACTACAACAATACATACAAAACCTAACTACGACACAATCAAACTCATTTAAACAGAAAGATAATAGCCCCTACTCTCTTCCTAGTCATACTTGAAGTACACCAGCCCAGAGCAACTTAGAACCCACTTTAGCCAACCTTAGATCTTCCAAGCGGCATCATCTTAATACCATATACCTTAAAACACAAAAACAACCAATATATAATAACAAAAATGAAAGCAAAAACATAAACCATCATCAGCACCGGGTAACCTTCAAACATAGAATTCAATCCTAGGAGCAACCAATCTCGGTGACGGGTCAAATCAGAATAGCAGCATCCAAACACCTCTCCAATCTAAATTTAAAATTCATGTAAGAACAAAAAAATACCAATAAAATATGAAAATCATAGCAAAAGGCTAAGCAAATTAGAATTAGAATAGCAACATCAAAATACCTCTTCAATCTGGAATTAAAAGTAATGCAAGAAAAGAAAAACACCTTATGGGCTGATTGTTTTGTAGACTCAAACACCATTCCTCCATTCTTGATGAATTCTTATCTTGCTTAAAACCTTAATCGATTTTACCAGATTTTATCCACGAATAAGACCTCTATTTAAGGTCCCTGATGGATCAAATCTCAACATATGAAGATGACAAATAAATTCTCTATTTTAAACTTTTTAAATCAAGATTACCAAAATTATATGATGACACATCCAAAGGTAGTGATTTTGTATGCAAATCCATTATCAAAAAGTAGCAGTCTAGCAGGACTATACAAATGCATACCTTGACTTTTTGTTGATCTTGGCTATTGGGGTTAGAAGTAGTGGTCTTTGTGCGCTGACCCAATTCTTGATAAAGCTTCTGAAAAGTAAGCAGATTTAGATGAGATTAAGGTCTTATAAGCATATAAGAAACCAAAAAAAGAATCACTATAGTCTCCATTTTCTTTGTTCTTTTAAGTGCACCGTTTGAATCAAGAAATAGCTGCATATCATAATTTCGAGATGAAAGAAGCAAAAACACCAAACTGTAACTTCCAGATCACAAAAATTTTAATTTATATAGATGAACGGCAGACACATACCTTCACAGTAACATGAAGCAGCAGATTTCAACCTGTAAAGAATTTAAACATTAAGATAAGAGTTGTGTTCAATCGGATTAGCAGCACTTGACATGCCTTGACATTCGAGTAAACTATTGATTGGGAGATTATAATATTTCAACAGATGCTATAAAGGTGCACAGATACTGACACACATGAATGAGGTAAATATCCAACATATATATCCATGCTACAATTTTCAATATGTGCAGGCATTTAACAAACCAATTCCAGAACTAAAACAATACAAATGTGTAGTAAGAGCTGATTATATTCTCTCATCTTTACAGCTTCAATGAAGTATTGCTGAATATTATAAACTGCAGCCATTTATATGATTTTGTTTGTTCAATATTAAATAATAGCTTAAAAAAGACATCCAAACATCCATGTATCAATCAACACCTGCAGATTGCATTGTTTTTAAAAAAATACAATCAAAATTATGCATAGATTGTTAACTTCCATTTAACCTATCACAAAAAAAAAAAAAAAAAAAAAAAAAATACTGATCCGAGATGACATACCAGGGAATGATTTTCGAGGGCTTAGATGATGATATGGCAGGAGGTGGGGCTGATATTCAATCCCCAAACAACATATGATATTTAGCTACACAGATAAGTTTATTCCATCATTCCATCATATTCAAATGAGTAAAAATCTGGTACGAACTTTATTGACTCTAAATCACTTACTACATCAGCAAAACTGAAATTAAAATAGAAGTGGACCTCAAAGTTTAAAATTTTAAAATTTTACGCAAAATATAGAGATGTTGCAAAAAGAAAATAAACAGATTTTTTACCTGCAAAAGGCACTTAAAAAGAGTTTACATGCATTAGATTTCATATTCATTCCATTCAAAAAGAGTCAACATCTCATATCGAAAACTGCATCGAGTTTATTAGAGTTGGCAACTTAAATTCATTTACCTGAGCACATCTCAATTAGCCTAAAAGGGTCAAACTCAAAATCTTACCTGAAAATGAAACGGGTTAAGCAGGTCAGAAAGATAAATTATTCATCAACTAACTGAAAAAGAAAACAGAAAAATGTTCCCTAATTGGCTAATTGGCAATCCAGTAAGTTCAAATTTTCCAATTATAAATAAATCTCTAACTGTAAGTATTTTTCAAAAACTCTTGTTTTTATGTATGAGAAACCATTTAACAATTCATTTCTAGTAACACAAGTTTTTTCTACTTTCAAGTCCAATTAACCAAGACTTTAACCGGGATGACTTGGGTTGTTTTATGTCAAACGTGTCAAGTTAATATGATATATTTTTATTTTCTTTAACTAAAACACCACCAGATTTCAGCCGTGATAAAGAAGAAACTAAATAAACCTCTTTACATATTTGATGTATATGTACCTTTGTCCTCGGAATGCAGCTGCAATATATTTACATCCATGTATGTTGAGCCCTAGATGGAAACAGAAAAACAAACTTGTAATATTACAAAACCACAATCATCTAAATTGGTGAGCTGCAAACATTATCTAACCAAGCCCACCGAGAGGCCACCTAATGCATCCAACTCACAACTCCATCCAGCTTCACCTTCCAATGAACAGAAATTTGATACCAAATTATTCAGCTATCCAAGTTCCCTTAAATCTATTCCACTGTTCAATTCCCTCTTCCAATCCCATCTAGCAATGTCGACCAAGAGAACCATCATTAGATGATAAATCCAATACAACATACCAGAATAAAGACATGCCACTAATTTTAGTGTGCCTATTAACCATACAAATTGACCATACAAATTGTAAATGAAATTTACAGTTTTAAAATCCAATTTCCCATATGTTCCTCTTATAAAATGTAAATGAACATGGTTTGCTTAACTTCAAGTAACCCACTCATTTGCAGGTTAATACATATGCTACTTCTAGTCTTCAATTCTCAAAACTCAAACTGGTACCATCATAATCAGACTCATCAAAATTCTCAAAGTGGTTTTCTTAAAATAAATTTATAGCCTCGTAGATGTAACTAATACATTGATATTCTAAACTACATAATTAGAGTTGCACCACAAACAAAACTTTGATATCCAATAACAAAGCTGTATTGTTGGATAACTAAGAAAAAGTTGCAGTAATGAAAGAGAAATAAATAAGATCTAAAATTAGCAAATATCAGAGTGTAATACCAATTGCTGTCTGGAAATCAGGGGGTTGCTTTGTCTCATAAACCCATCCACATCGTGTCTAGCGCATTTTCCTTAGTACCAATCATAAGAAAATTTATTTCTAATTTTGTTTCATCTAAAAGTGCAACCTGTATGCAGCTATCTGATAAAACAAAATCAAACTCTATATCATAAACTCGATAAAAAAAATCTAACAGATTTGAAATTTGAATTACCTTAATTGCCAGCTCTCCGTTGGGAACCTCCCTAGTAACCCTGCAACCAAAAACAATGAATTTTGATTGGTATTTCTTCTGATATCCAGAAGATTTTTTTTTAATATTTCCTATAGAAGCAAACCTATAGAAGCTTATTGTGACCGATTATTGTGAAACTACTGTGAAACAAAAAATATAGTTGAGGAAGCATACTGACCGACTTATGTGAAATTCGGTTGCCTCTGACATGGGCTTCGAGGTACTCTTCATATGGATGCATCCACGCAAGAACAATGATACCAACATAAACAATGGAAAATCAGATGTCATATTGAACACAATTGTTCATGTTTATGTTAAATAAAAAAGAGAATAATATACCATGTATAGAATGTCATCATCAGTAACAACATTTTCATGTAGGCTTCTTCTGCAGACTTACCCCAGCCATGATATACCAACACAACTGAATCCGCTTATAAACTTGATGTTCAGTTCAAGAATCCAAAAATACAAATTTAAAAAAGTAAAAACTGTAGCAACATGGAAGTGACCAGATTTTCTGATGATGGAAAAGCATGAGAATCTTATCCAACATAAGTGTTATCCAACATAAGTCGTATCCAACCTAAGCAAAAACCAAGTGTTATCCAACATAAGCAAAAACTATACCAACCTATCGTTTAATCCAACATAAGTATTATCCTAGGGAGATATCTTAATGTTAGTTCTAGATTCTTCAATGAAGGGCCTGTAATGCAAAAAGACCAAAACTGGAAATTGTCAAAACTTTAAAATACAAGAAACCGCTTGATCTAAATGAACCAAACCTGTCTATCCATCTGAACGACTAAAACCTTATAAAATCACAATAGCGAGCAAAAGAAATCAATTATGCGCCGACTTTACCTGTGAGAAATAAAACATAAATCAAAATCAAAAGGTGATAAAAAACGGGAAGAAATGCAAACATAGAATTCATCCGACTATCGACCTGAATGCCTAAGCCTCACACACATTAAATAATAAAATACAATAATGAAGAGGGTGATGTAACGATTTCTAGTTGCATTTTTTGGTGTTCGTATAGTAGAGACATAAAGTCTTAAAAGGTTAATTAATATATTCATCAATTATTGCACATAGAGACTCCAAGATTTGTCATAAAATCTTTTACATTTTGAAACATGTATGGAAACTAAAACATCAAAAAGCCTGAACCTTTATAAAGCCTTGTCATCGAACCTGCAAAAAATGAGTTACTTAATATTAGGGGATGAAAGATACACATGTTCAAGCTCATTTAAATCGATAAATTGAAATGGAACTTCAAAGCTTTTGTTTCCTCATATAAATCCATGAACTTCAAGCTCTTATAAATCATTTTTTTCTGCCTATATATAGATATTAGTGAGCTAGCCATTTGGGGAGTGCAAGGTGGAGATACCCACTGCCACCATCATCTTCATAGCATTGATGGTGGTTGCAGAGGTCAATTTTAAGATTCAAAACACATTGAGACAACAAAAATTAAGATTTCTAAACTAAAACTCAACTCCTAAAAACAACTTAGATTTTGTGCTTCAGGAAATAGTTTGCAAAATTATAAATTTCATATAACTTCGAAATCGCATCCCAGAAGTAGCAAAATACATAAACAAAAATGAACCTAGCCAAGTTTCAGGTCAACACCAGTCTGCAGATTTTCCAGCAACACCTTCAAACCCTAAAAGAGAAGAAAAAGGAGATAAACGTTAATCGTCTGGAAAAGCATATCATAAGAAAAAACACAAAGAAAAGACACGCACCTCCACTGTCTCTTGAAACGGTTTTGTACGTGGATTTGCTACCCGACATCGAAACGATGATGGTGATGCAGGTGCGAGGGAAATCGAATCCTAACTTTGCTGGGGCAGGTGCGATATAGTCGGCGACGGGAAGCGATAGCCGGCAACGGGAGGCGATGGCCGGCGAAGGAGACGAAGAGAGCTAGGGTTGTAATGCCATCGATCTCTCTGGAGCCGCCTGATGCTGTGTTAAAATGAGAAAAAGGCCTTTTATATCTAGGGTTTTAAGAGGTGATGCATTAAGATGCTGTACATGCTGCTTAATAACTTGTACGCGTCTTAAAATTAAGACATTCACACTTTCTCTCTCCAATATGCATTATATATAGTAATAGATATATATATATATATATATAGGGTGAGGTTCATTGTAGACCCCTTAAAAAGTGTAGACCCCGTAGACCCCAATTTTAACCGTTAGATCATTAACCGTGAATTTCAGCAGATAAGGGTACGATGGTCCCCAAAAAATCATAAACATCGATCGAGTTTTCTTTTTACACTGATAAAGCCCTAAAGGCCTAAATGCTCTCTGTAACTTCCTCCGTCGAACTCTGAAGAACAGGTTTTCAATCGACGATCCGAGTTTTCAATCGAAGAAGATCAAAGTGAGTTTTCAATCGACCAGTTAGTTGATCGATATCTCGCCATCATCACTCCTAAATCCGCCATTAAACTTCTAAATCGATTTCGAGTTTTACTTGTAAAACCTCCTGAATGCCGTCAAACCTCATAAATCCGCTATCAACCCTCCCATAATTGCACCTCTGAAATCGATTATGAGTTTTACCTCCCAAAAAAATCGCACATCCAATGGATTTAGAAACACCGAGCAATAAGAAGCTGTTAACTGAACTCGGATCTTCCTCCAAAACTATTGAGGTTGACCTAGAAAGTGAGTTCCTCTATCTCTTTCACTCTTGACTCTCCAATTTGTGTGTATGTATGCTGAATTTGTAGGCATATGAGCCTCACTGTAACATTTTATGAAATTTTGATGGTAGAGCTATGATCTGGTTATGAGCTTTGTTATATGTTTTCTTCCTAACTCTTTTAAATATGATCCCCGAGTTAAATGTTATCATCATCCACCTTCATATGAGTTTCAAATGGTGTGCTAGAACTCAGAGCTCAGTTGAATCCACGGTTCGTATGAGTTTCTTCATGCCCTATATTCTACTGATTTGGTAACCTTTTGCTTTATTTATTCCCAACTTTTTTTCAGTCGACTGTTATTTATCTTTATTTGGCTTATGTTAATTTGATTTAGTGGATTTGCTTTGATTGTAATTAAATAGGTGATTAGAATCATAATGTCTAGTGATTAGAATTACATGTCTTGTATGGCTATGATTGTAATTAAAACTCCCTTAGTTTTATAAAACTCACTGATTATGAGCTTGATTAAAAACTCAATGATTATGACTTAAAAGCATGATTTAGAAAAACTCACTTGATTATAACCTTAAAAGCATAATTTGGAAAAACCCACTGATTATGAACCTGATTAAAACTCACTTACTAAATCAAAAATTTAATCAGAATTGGACATAAGTAGGAATGAGGTTAATATGTTTTTAGAAAGTTGTAAATAAAACTCACTAGAAATCCATAGATCTTTTGTTAATCGGAATTGGACATAAGTAGGAATGGGATTAGTTTGGACACACTGTTGAGTTTCAAACATTATGTTTTTATCAATAATATACTCCAAGTATAGTGAATATGTTTACTCATATATTCAAGTACAGTGACTTTTAAAAAGCCATATATTCAAGATGTTTAAACAAGTTTTAGTGAGGTATTAGAATATGCTTGCAATGAGTTTTAATTAGATCTTATTAATCGTACAAGTTGTCATTCTTACTGAGATTAAAATAAAACTATGTTTTAATTGAAGTGAGTTTTATTTAATTCCCGTAAAGCTCACAAAATTTTATAATCAGTGAGTTTTAAATAAAACTCAATTTCTAATTAGTTTAAAACTTATTGAGTTCTAATAATTTTTATGTTATTCAATAAAAATATAGTTTTATAACTGTGTTAAGTTTTAGTTTGTTATATGGTTCATGGAAATGGTTCTGTTTTTGTTGTAGCTTTTGGTGATTTTCTTTGGGTGAGTTCTACTTCAGAACCATTTTATTGGCTGATATAATCTGATATGTTATATTTTGCAGGTTTGTAGAGTATGTTAACACCACGGTAGCAAGTCTGCACCAGATTCACTGCATGAAGCAGAGAAAAGTTCAGGTGAGTTTGACATATATATTCATGCATTCCTGGTCATCTTGTTTGTTATATGGTTCATGTTAAAGCCAAGACGACCCAAGGCTAAGATTAACTGAGTTTTTAGGTAAATTTTGTTCTGATGATACTTGATTTCGGTTCAAACGTAGTTCAAGACAACTTTGTTTCTCAAAACAATACAAAGATTTTTATTATTTTATAATAAATTTTGAAATTTATTTAATTGTTTAGAGTAACTAAAAGTTCTATGTTCACTAATTTATGAAGTAAATTAACCATGATGTTTTATAATAATTATAACTTTTCAGTTGTAATACTCATGGTTGGCGTCTTGGATGTAGATCCGAGGTGAAGAACACGTTTCTTGTCTATCTCACTGGAACAGTTTACAGGATCACATTTATGTCCAATTTGACATATAAATATTAACTTATAAATATTGACATAAAAGAGTACATTTTATAACTCAGTGAGTTTTAACTGAGTTTTTTTGTGAGTTTTATAACTCTCTGAGTTTTAATTGAATGTGAGTTTTATAACTCAGTGAGTTTTATAAATCGGTGAGTTTCAAAAGTCTACTGAATTTGTAGTGAGTTTTATTAAACTCTGTCCTTTAAGTCACTGCAATCTTGAATAACTTTAAGATGTAGTTTTTATAAGTCATAAACTCACTGTTAAGCTCATAAATTATTTTTATAACTCAACACTAACATTCTAGTGAGTTTTATAAGTCGCTGAGGGGCACTCGCTCTCTCACCAAGAGGGGTTGGTATTTTAACTGAGTTTCATAACTCAAACTCGCCGAGTTTATAAGTCCTTGAGTTTTAACTGAATGTGAGTTTTATAGCTTAGTGATTTATATAACTCAGTGAGTTTTATAAGTCACTAAGTTTTAACTGAAGGTGACTTTTATAACTCAGTGACTTGCAAAACTCACTAATAAAACTCAGTGAGTTTTTAACTATAGGGGGATAATGATAATCATTGAGTTTTAACTCAAGGTGGATAGTAATAATAAAAATCAGTGAGTTTTAATTAAGAAACTCAATAGTGAGTTTAAAATTTCAGTGAGTTTTAGTTAAACAGCAAGTTTTGAAATTTCAGTGAGTTTTATTCAGTGAGTTTTATTTAAACAGCGAGTCTTGAAATTTCAGTGAGTTATATTCTGTTAATGCAAAATATAAGTTTTAGATGTGCTAAAACTCAGCAGTGATCTTTTTTTATTAATATTTTAAATGAGTTCTAAAACTCAAACTTGTAGTGAGTTTTAAATTATAACTCACAACAGTTAAAACTCATTTGAAACACACTGAAACATAAAAACATAGATTAATCTAATCATCCAAACCCAATCTTAAACCGTTAAACTCACCAAAAAAAATTAGCAAGTAAACTAACCAACTAAGGTTGTTAAAACTCAATGAATAATGTTCAAAATTAAACTCACTAAGTATAAAGCTCACTAATAATAAAACTCGGTGAGTTTTAACTGAGTTTTATAGATCGGTGAGTTTTATAAGTCTACTGAATTCGTAGTGAGTTTAATTAAAACTCACTGAAATTTATTTAGTTATAAAACTCACTAAAAATTCAATAGATTTATATAACTCGGGATGTGTAACAGAGAACCATTTAACTTTCACTACACAAATATTGCATAATAGTTCTCTTACTGCTGTCAAAGTTATAACTCGGGATGTGTAATAGAGAACCATCTGACACCTATTCTGACTCATAATACATTGATGCATCCTTGTTTTTTTATTGATTAAAAAATCTGCTTTTCTGTTCAATTACAGTTGCAAAGGAAAATTTTGCTCCAGATGTATAACCTTAAGAAATGACCGAGACTTTGATTTTTATTATAGGTATCATTATGAGGAATATGCTTTCTTATTGAGCGGGAGTTTGTTCGCAACGCGCTACCGTGTGCTTTGGTGGAGATGAACGACGATCTGATGAGTGAATACATCGAGTACATGGCAGATAGGTTGTTGGCGGCGTTGGGGCATTAGAAGATGTACAACGTTATAATACGTTCGACTGCATGGAGTTAACTTTGTTGCAAGGGAAGACTAATTTCTTTGAGAAGAGGGTGGGGGAGTATTAGAAGGCTTCGGTGTTCTCCAATTTAAAAGGGAATGGGGACGATCATGTGTTTAAGTTGGATGAAGGTTTGTAAACCGAATGTTGTATTCTTTTATGTGTAGATTAGTTTAGTTTATGAAAGTGTTGAAGTTATGATTTGGGTTTTTACTGTTCAAGTGAGCAATGAATTTATAAAATTTTATTGTTCAAGTCGTTTTTTGATGGTGTTTTGAAATGGGGTTATGAAATTTATTCACTTTTAACGGTGTTTAAGAGTGCAACGGAGTAATTTATGGAATGCACAACAGGTGTTTGATGCTTTGTTTGTACGATTTTGGAAACACTGTTGCTTTTACTTGTAAAAGTTAGCTTCTAACAGACTTCCCAACTCACTTTTTTAAAAACTCACTACATATTATAAAACTCCTTTTTTTAGAACTCATAGCAAATTATAAAACTCACTATTGACTTTAAAACTCAATGTTATGTTTAAAACTCATTTTTTTAAAAACTCACTACAGATTATAAAACTCCTTGAGTATTAAAACTCACTATTTGAGTATTAAAACTCACTACAGATTAATTATAAAACTCACTGAAAATTATAAAACTCACTATTTGAGTATTAAAATTCACTACAAACTTATATCTAAATTTGAGTTATAAAACTCACCATTGAATTATAAAACTCATTGTTGTGTTTAAAACTCATTGTTTTAAAACTCACTACATATTAATTATAAAACTCACTGTTTATTAAAACTCATTGTAAATTATAAAACTCATTGTTTTTAAAACTTATTGTTTTTATATACTCACTACAAATTAATTATAAAATTCACTATTTTTTAAAACTCATTGTAAATTATAAAACTCACTAAAGAACTAGCAAGTGCTAGCAACCAAAACAAAACCTACGAATGTAAAAAAAACATACAGTGCATTTGAAAATAGAAAGAGAAAATCTAAAAAACACACACACACAAAAAGAAATAGCAAGCCGCCGGCTTAGTCACATCTTTACCCCACCATGCATTTGATATCTTTAAAAGTATTCCTCCTCTTATTCCTTCACTTGTATGCAGAGCGAGTCGTGGCCGATAGAAGTGTGATTTGAGTGTATCTTGGAGGGGAAATAGTGCACCAGATCCATCTTAATTTGTCTTTGTCCACCCTTATTAGCCTTTTACCACATGTCCTTGAAGTTCCACCTTTGTGCATTTTATTCCTCCTTGCAATTTCCTTGTTTTGTTTCTATATATGCCATGTAGCCTTGTTTCCTTCCTTTATATGTCATGCAGCTATGATTGAATTTTTTAACTTGAATGCAGCTATGATTGACTTTTTGTTTTATACCCACTTCTTAACTGATTGATAGTCTCTTAATGTCCATTGACTTCCATTCCCTTGTATTCTGCTTATTTAAACCCATTCCCAGACACAAAAAGAAAACACACGCATGTTATAAAAAAACTTCATAAACATAAAACACTTGCATGTTAAATTAAAGCTCACTGCAAAAGAGCGTGTTATTAGAAAAGAATGTGCTTCTAGTCATGCAACACTTAGTGATAATTAATTATACTCATATTACATATACTTTAATATCCACTTTTAATAATTTATACACCAAAATGTGCTTTATAGCTTCATTGAAAGTGTTTTTGACCCAAATACTAAAGGACGTGAGCAGAAGTTAAAGGAGATGGATCCTATAAACTTTAACACTACTAATTCCCATACAAACAAGAAAGCAGTTTTTGTAGCTCTGGGAGCTGAGAAGCATTCCAACAACAAGAAATTAACTATAATAAATCAAAACGCAGAACTAAATTTACCTGATTTATGCCAGAAAATCCAGCAGTCTTCAAGGCGAAAACAGGAACCTCCTCTCCATCAGAATCATCTTTTATCTACTGTGTTTCACCAAACCCAAAATCATTAAATCTTTCCTCCAGTGTATCTTCTTTATGCCAGAAAAAGGATTGTTCCATAAAAAATCACAAGTGGATCCAATTGATGGATCCACATACTTATCAATCAACAAGAGACATTCACATTCATTCATTCCTTCTTCATTCACCAAAAGAAACACACAGTTGAATTGATTTCAATTAGGTACTCCTCCTTAACTTACAACCTTTATATTACGTCTCTTTGCAATGTCTTTTTTCTTACTAAATTTATGTACGTGGAAAATGAAAGGCTGAATCGAAAAATGCACCATTTAATCAGACTATCAACAAAAGGTGTAATCTGACCCATTACAAGACGCAATCGACAAAATGGACATGTTTGACCTGTAATCATTTAAGCCAATTTTTATTTGACTCGTAAGAGAAACATAGCTTGAATCGTCCTATCATATGTAAATGACTCAAGTTCATTTTTCATAATTAGCAAACACACAACGAAAAAAACTTGATATTATAGTCAATGCTACAAATTATGAAAATTTCATAAGCAAACACAGTGAAAAAAAAAACTTGATTTTATAGGCGAATGATTATGAAAATTTCATAAGCAAACACAGTGAAAAAAAAACTTGAAAATTTCCTGCTACATATTCATCCATTATTTACATCCATTATTTACTTGACATTGGTCAAAGTGATTATGAGCTTTGCATTAGGATAAGGAGCACAAGCACTCTTTGTATGTAGAGAAAAAAGACCAAGAGTTTGATTTGCAGCCGTTTTCTTATCTAAAACCCCAATTCTTATACTATTTTTCAACATTTGTTTTTAAATAATAAGATATTTCAATATTTATAGGTATTAAGTGACTTTTAAACTCATTCAGTTTTACTTTTAAACTCAGTGAGTTTTATATATATCTTTATAGAACAGTGAGTTTAAATACTAAATTAACTTCGGACATTCAATTAATGTCCGAGAAAAATCAAGAACTTTTTTCATTGTATTAAGGTCACCACTGTATCTCTAATGTTTGTTTAATATTCTAAAAAGAACATGCCTACAACTTACAAACAATTATTGCATATCCTAGTGGCACTGGGAGTGATTTACTTGTCATTTTCTAACTCAAGTTTGAGACTTTCTTCATAGTTTAAACTCAATGATAAATCAAAAAAGAAACTAGAAGGTGTACTCATATTAAGTTTAAAAAACACATTGCAAGTTTAAACTCAAAGTTTAAACTCAATGATAACTCTCATTAATAAAACTCACTCTCAATTATAGATCTCACTAATAAAACTCACTGTAATAAATTAGAAGGTGTACTCATATCATAAACAAATCATAAACAGATACAGGCATAACCAAAGGCCCTAAGTACAGCAAACTACAAAACTAAACCCCTGCCTTAAACAAATGAATTTACAGATTATGTAAAACTCAAATGTAATAATCAAAACAAAACCATAACCGGAAGAATGAAAGAAGAGTTCTATAAACCTAAAAATCGAGAGAGAGAGAAGCAAGATTCTAGAGCGATTGATGATGATCAATACCTGAAATTAGATTGATGAAGAACCCTAAAAAATTTCGCAGAAAATCAAGATTGATGTATCGCATAATCGTGGAATCGATACCTGAAATCAAATTGATGAAGAACAATGTCGCAGAATCAAGATTGATGCATCGCCGAATGGTGGAATCGTGGAATCAATTTGATTGATGAAGAAAAGTGAGACGATCGATCTTGAAGGCGATGACGGGAATTTCATTCTAAACTTAGGCTGTGTTTGGCGCACTAGCTGAAAAGCTAGCTGCTAGCTGATAAGCTAGCTGTTAGCTGATAAGCTAGCTGACAAGCTAGCTGCTAGCTGATAAGCTAGCTGCTAGCTGATAAATTATAAGCTAGCTGATAAGCTAGCTGATAAAAAATAACGTTTGGTAAAAACTAGCTGATAAACTAGCTTAAAAATATAAAATGACATAAAAGTACATGTCATAAATGTAAATAAAGATATTTATTTATAAGTTAGGGAAGGGTAAAATTGGAAATATTATAAAAGCTAGTTGAAAAGGTAGTTGAAAAGCTACTCCAACTAGCTTTTCAAAAGCTTATAAGCTAGCTTATAAGCTAGCTTTTTGACGTTACCAAACGGGGCTTTTAAAAAAAGCTAGCTTATTAAAAAAGCCCCGTTTGGTAACGTCAAAAAGCTAGCTTATAAGCTAGCTGATAAGCTAGCTTATAAGCTAGCTTATGGCGCGCCAAACACAGCCTTAGATGACAAAAGACGATCTTGCCCCTCCGTGTGTTTTCCTTATAAAATTAGCAGCCTGATCTCCACCGTCTGATTAAAACAATCCAAGGGTTAGAAAAGGGGTCTACGGGGTCTACAAATTTCAAGGGGTCTACAATGAACTTTTGTCTATATATATATATATATATATATATATATATATATATATATATAGGGTAAGGTTCATGTGAAAACAGCTTTTATTGTGAAAACATGAAAACAAATATTAAAATCTCTATAATTTTTTCATACGTTAATATTTTTAAAAAATTTTGCACCAAAATCCTTAAAATTATGTTATCTTTACTTCTAGAAAAAAATTAAAAAAAATCAAGTTTTTTATTTTTTTTATTATTGCACATGTGCAATAATGTTTTCATTATTATTATTGCACCTATGCAATAATATTAAAACCTTTATAACTTTTTTATATGTTAAAACTTTTTATAAAAAATTACACCATAAATCTTATAATTTTGTTATCTTTAATTCTGGAGACAATAAAAAAAAAGTTCAACGTTTTTTTATTTTTTTATTATATGTGCATAAAAAAATTATTATTACACATGTGCAATAATATTAAAACCTCTATAACTTTTTCATACGTTATTATTTTTGATAAAAAGTTGCACCATAAATCTTATAATTTTGTTTTCTTTAATTGAGAAAAAAAATTAAAAAAAATTAACGTTTTGTTTAATATTGCACATGTGTAATATAATTAATACGTATTATTGCACATGTGCAATAATAAAAAAAAATCACGAACTTTAGATGTTTAACTTTTTACCCAGAGTTAAAGGTGACATAATTTTAAGACTTTTGGTTCAAAAAATTTTTAAAAATATTAACGTATGGGGAAGTTATAGAAATTTTAATATTTGTTTTCGTATTTTCACAATAACATCTTGGTTTTATTTAATCCTTCCCCTATATATAGGAGAAAGTTCAAATACAAACGCTTTTTTACGTGCGAAGGGAGGAGAGCGTGACCCGTGGTTGTTGTATATTTATGCGGAGGGGCATTATTGTCTTTTTATAAAACAACGTGTTTTTATGTCTAAGGTTACCTTGGGCGAATCATTTTTTTGCGTGATTTAATTTCTTTCCATTATTATTATCTTGGCGTCATCAGGAACTGTTCTCTGGTGCTCAAATCAACATTGCCAATCCAATCCAACAGCATCATTTTTGAGAAATTGAAGTTCCAGTCTAAGGCCAATGCAACAAACGCTGTGCCATGCACTTTGTTTAGCTGATCATAACTTGTTCTCTTCCCCAAAAAGGATTTCTGCATGTAGTGAGCCAGACACCTCTAGTAGTGCGGCAATAACTTCTTGAAAATGGGAGGGAACTTTCCTTCATACCCTAAGGATTGAGCACCTTCTAACACAACAGCCTTTGAATACTCTATTGGATCTTCAACTTTATCATTGATGTTCAAACCATGACGAATGTCTTCTTCAAGAATCACAATTGGTCGGTTCTGAATAGTTGCAGTGATCCTTGTCTTGTCGGCATTTGCTCTTGCTGTTCCCCAGAATTCTCTAACAAGTTGCTCATCGATCGGTACACTTTTCCGAAGAGCATGATTAATTTTGCAGACATTCAGTCCTGCCACCGAAGAGTAGAATAGCTGCATATGTCTCTCTGGAGGGTCATCAAGATATGTCGGGATGCAATGATCTCTCTCAAAATGAATCTCTTCATCAAGCATATCTTCTGTCATCTGAGAAAACGAGACAAATGCATCAAGCTTAAACTCATCAAAGTGAAATTATGTTTGACAACAATATCTTGAAGTTCAATTGATTATCACATTTAACTTGTTAAGTTCAGAAAATCTCAATTTAAACTTTCAAGAAAAATATTTGATTTTGAATCACAAATTGACAAATACCATTAATTTTAACTTAAAACGATTAAGTTTGATGAGATCTCTAAAAGTATTAGGTGTTTATGATTTTAATTCAAAAATTAAGTGTGTTTACGATTCACTTTATGGGTTTACGATTCAAAAACGGGTTCACGATCGGGTTCAAACAAAGTCCAGTCGGGAACACTTAGTCCAATCGTAATCTCTATAAAAACCCTAAGCCCGATCGTAAACGGAATCGTAATCAGGGGATCGTAAACTCGGATCGTAAACAACGATCGGAAACGCCAACAGTCGTCTTCTTCATTGCGACAGTCATAAACACAGAAACCTCCATTGACGAACCTGCAACAAGCTCGTAAACACATTAAAACACCTCAAATATGTAAACAAAACACCTAGCACTACCTTTTATGAGTTGTAAACACACAACCGACTTCTAATCACGAGTATTTCACACAGAATCACAAGAAAACCTAGAGTGGTCTTGAACTCACAAAAAAACGTGAATACACCGACGAAAACACTCGATCGGAAAGGGGTTTTGATGGTTTTGTGGTCGGAAATTAATTACGAGGGTTTTGGAGTGCTCAGGTTACACAATGGACGGCCGGAGGTGGGTTGGATCGCTTTCCGGGCGAGGGCAGCGACGGAGTTAGGGTTTTGGTAGGGCGAATTGTAAACGCAGCAGAGAGAGAGAGATTGAGGATCGGAAATGGTAATGAGGATCGGAAATTGGAGGGTTAAGGGTTTTGTTTTAAAAAAAAATTTCACTTTGACCCCTCAAGTTTCGAAAATCATACAAATACTCCCAAACCTCTTAAAAAGATGATAATTCTCTTAAAAAAATGTTAATTTTGAACGATCTGAGAATTGCAAGTCTTCCCCTCAGACTCACCCGAGTATCTGATCATGATCATAAAATTTAAATTTTAAACATTTAAAGACTTAAAAACATAAAGTAAATCATAAAACAAATATAACCTAATTTCAGAAATTAAATATTCACTTGCCTCGAAACTGATGTTTTTCATGGATCATACCAGACACATCTTTGACTGAGGAACCCTTTTCAGCTTCCGTTACTCGACGCTCTAGACGATTGCCCAAATTTTTTGAAACCACATAAACTCACATCCAGATAAAAATTTTAAGTGCTTAATTAAGGTACATCATTACCGTCATGTTTAACCGTCCCCACACCCAATTATTCATAGCAAAACCTACCCAACCTCAGAGTTTATTGAGGATTCACAAACCCCCAACTTGAGGAACCATGTAACACCGCTATGACTACCACTTATTTTCTTAATTATCAGTTGGTGATCAGGTCGGCCGCATAAGCACGCAGAGAAGACCAAACACAATAATTATTTATCTTTATAACTTTTCCTTTTTCTTTTGATTTTTCCTTTTTCTTTTCATTTTTTCTTTTTCTTTTCATTTTTTTTTTGTGTGGTGTTGTCATAACAGCAGAAACATGGCGTGTGAGAGAGTGAATACTAGGTGAATACCACTCTCAACCCATTTTTGCTGGGACTCAGTCTTTTAAACTATGTAAACTAAGATGGAAAACTAAACATATATAGAAGTTAAGTTTACTGCACTTAATTGGATGATCATAGTTTTTGATTTAGCTTACCGACACATCATCTTTGAGCCGTCTTTCACTTCTGCCTTACACGTGTCAGTCTCTGATTATCTTGGAAATTTATATCACTTCCTGCCAACTCAAGGCAAACAAAATACTTCATAAAAACCTCAAACAGATTGTCAGATTTTCTGAAACAGTGACATTTCTTCCCCTGTTTTTATGAGGCTTATGAAACATAAACCAACCATTTTTTTATTAATTAATTTTTTTAATAATAAACATAACTATATACAAACAATTCTGATCAGATCATTCCTCGAAGGCAATCATCCTTAGGCCTTCAACACATATTTCAAAATTTGAACGAGGAAGGGGTTTTGTGAAAAGGTCTGAAACATTTTGATCTGAGCTTACCTTTTCCAACTGAATCAACTTCCTGTCATAGCAATCACGAATGAAATGTACCTTGATGTCTATATGCTTTATTTTGGAATGTTGAACAGGATTTTTGACAATTTGCAGAGCAGCAGCATTATCACAAAAAATTGGAGTGTTAATGAATTCCATACCGTAGTCAGTTAGCTGATTTTGAATCCACACTACCTGCGAGCATCCAGCTAATGCTACCACATATTCAGCTTTTGCAGTTGATTTAGACACAGTATGCTGCTTCTTACTCTGCCATGAGATGAGTCTGTCTCCCAAGTACTGACATCCACCGGTTGTTGATTTCCTGTCAAGATCACTACCTCCATAGTCACTGTCAGTAAAAGCAAACAATTAGAAATCAGTATTCTTTGGGTACCAAAGTTCAAGCCGAGGCCTGCCCTTCAGATACCTAAAAATACGTTTAACAACAGCTAAATGAGAGAGTTTAGGATTAGCCTGATAACGTGCACGCACACACACTGCATGCATGATGTCTGGCCTGCTTGCTGTTAGGTACATGAGTGACCCGATCATTGACCGATACAAGAATTCACTCACTGGTTCCCCATCTGCATCCACTGTCAGTAGAGGCCGGGATTCCATGGGAGTGGAGATGGGCTTGGAGTCCTGCATCTTGTATTTCGCCAGAATCTCATTCACGTATTTTGCTTGATGAATGAGAATTCCAGTTTCATCTAGTTTCACTTGTAATGCTAGGAAAAAGTTCATCTCCCCTTGATCACTCATATCAAACTTCTTTCTCATGATATCTTCAAACTCAGTGCACAGTTCTTCATTTGTAGAACCGTATATGATGTCATGTACATACACTTGCACCATGATGATATCATCATTCACCTTCTTTCTAAATAAGGTTTGATCAACCACTCCCCTTGTATATCCATTCTCCACCAAATGCTTGGATAGAGTCTCATACCATGTGCGTGGAGCTTGATGCAAACCATACAGGGCTTTATCCAGCAGATATACATGATCTGGATGTTCCTCATCCACAAACCCTGGTGGTTGACCCACATAAATTTCTTCATTCATGTCAGCATACAGGAAGGTTGTCTTGACATCCATTTGATGCACTGTGAAATTGAGATATGTTGCAACAGCCAGGAAAATACGAATTGCTTCCAATCTAGCCACTGGAGCATATACCTCATCATAATCAATCCCATGAACTTGTCTATGTCCCTGAACAATCAGCCTTGCCTTGTTCCTTACGATTATACCCGTATCATCTTTCTTATTCTTATACAACCATCTTGTGGGTATAACCTTTTTATCTTCTGGCCTTTTCACTAGTCGTCACACTGCCAATTTTGAGAATTGATTCAGTTCATTGTGCATAGCCTCCATCCAGCTTGGATCTTTAAGAGCTACCATCACAATTGGGGGCTCTATCTGGGAGATAAAACACGAGTACATGCAGTGATTGATGTCACCCGTGCGGCTTCTAGTTGTGACTCCTGCTGTCACTGGTCCAACCACATTGCTGAGAGGATGATCTCTGTTGATTCTTGTGGTTTGAATATCTGGCACTGAAACAGAAACAGGCAGGTTAGTATCATTAACATCATTATTCATACCTCGGGTTTCAGGCTCCTTCTGATCATCATGAGTTCGTGACGATTCGGGAACATCCACAACATCATTCTTAGGAGCTGCTTCTGATACACTGTCTCTAACATTATCAACTGATGGCCTCACTTTAGGAGCTGGAGCAATGATGTCTTCTTCTTCCAGACTAGGAAACATGTTTGAGTAGTCAAACCCTTTAAAGAAAGTCCCATAATCAAAGATCCAGTCTGGTCTAATTCCAGCATCTGTCGGATTATCTTCCAACCAGTCAACATCAAATGCCTCGATTATTAGTTTGGTGGTTTTGTTATAGACCCGATAAGCACTATTTGCAGAATATCCAACAAAATAGCATTCATCAGCCTTTGCTTCGAATTTCCCCATATCCGATTGAATTAAGACTGTGCAAGGACACCCGAAAGTCTTGAAGTACCCCACCCTTGGCTTTTCTCCATAGATAATCTGATAAGGCGTCTTCTCATGCCGCTTGTTCAAAAGTACTCGATTCTGCACATACCAAGTAGTGTTGACTGCTTCAGCCCAGAAGAAAATTGGTAGTCTCGCATCACACATCATAGTTCTAGCAGCTTCAATGAGAGTTCTGTTTCTTCTTTCAGCAACACCATTTTGTTGAGGCGTGTACGGTGCACTATATTGCCTTTTTATACCTTTTACTCCACAGAACATATTCAATTCAGCATTCTTAAACTCTGTTCCGTTGTCTGTTCTAATAGCCTTCACCCGTTTGCTCAACTGATTCTCTATAAGAGTGACAAACTGTTTCACAAGCGCTGGAGTTTCATGCTTGTTTGACAGAAAGAAAACCCAAGTAAAACGAGAGAAATCATCCACTATCACCAGACAATATGAGAACTTGCTGCTACTTTGAACTTGCATTGGGCCGAAGAGATCCATATGAAGTAGTTGTAATACCGATGAAACAGAATTGACAATCTTGGAACGATGAGATAATCTGTGTTGCTTCCCCTTGGCACATGCAACACACTTCTCAATGGACAAGAAATCCGTGATAGGGAGGTTCCTTACATGTTCTCCCTTTGCCAGCTTTGACAGATTCTTTATGTTGGCATGTCCTAAACGACGATGCCACAACAATGCCAGATTTTCATTTTGCTTTGAGATAAGGCAGGCTTCTTCTGAAGTTGGAGGATTACCCATATTGAGAAGATAAGAATTTCCTCGTCTTGGTGTGCGTATCAAAATACACTCCTCAGGAATCTCAACTCCGGGCTTGAGAATAATACATTCCTTGCGGTTGAATAATACAGTATAGTCTCTATCACAGATTTGTGAGACACTCAGCAGACTATGTGACAGCTCCTCCACATAATGTATATCAGAAAATGTCAAGTTGCCATTCTTCACAACGCCTTTCTTGCTGATTCTTCCACTTACTCCACCAGCAAATGAAACGCCTCCTCCGTTGAAATCTTGAACATCTTCCAAAAGTGACAAATCTCCGGTCATATGGCGGGAGCAACCACTATCAACGTACCAGAGATTGTTGACAGTTCATCTTGGCTATCCCTGCATGGATCAAAGATCAGTTAGATTCAGGTACCCATGCCATAACAGATCTGGGCACACCTTTGGAATCAGTGTAATTAACTAATTGAAGAAACATTCCCGCTTTGGATTCAGGTACACTCAAAGTTTGAGTGTTGACTTTTGGTTTCCAAACAGAGTGTTTCTGTGGTTTCATCACATTGGTTGAGTTCTTTACAAATGCAGGTTTCTTTGGTGGTGATGTGGCCTTTTTACCTGCTGGCTTTTTAACAGGTGTCCACTCAAGTTTCAATTTTGTATAAACAGCTTGTTTCGTTTGAGTGACATCTTTTGGTTTTGAAACCTGTTTCTCAACCTTTGTTTGGTCATAAGGTTTATTAACTCTTTTGACTTTAGACACTTGTTTCTCAACAAATTGTGGTTTCATCTTATCATTCTTTTTGTAAACTCCTTTAGATGTGTAAGTTGATTTTGGAGTTTTGGCCACATTCCACTTTTCATCGACAGGCTTTGTCACTGGAGCCTTTGTGTTTGAAACCTTAGACTGTTGAGTCTTCATTGGTTCTGAACACTGCTTCCCCTGTGACAAAGCTTGTTGCTTTTGCTTTCTATTTTCACCTGTCATCATTTTCTCCAGCATACTAGTCCGTGGGTTTTACGGATAGTATGGTTGGTAAGGTATGTTCACACAGTTTGCAGCAAAGTGTCCTGGTTTTCCACATTGAAAACAATTCATAAGTCTAGGCCCATTAACATGACAACAGAGATATGAGCGTCTTGGGTAAGACGACTTCCATTCAGGCTTATCATCCCATTTGTGTATCACATGTTTTGAAACTTTTTCAGGTTATGTAATTAAAAAAAATTGTTCTGATTTAGATTTGTTTGTTCTGTTGAAAGTAGATACAACCTGGGGATAAGGGACAAAGTCCTTGGGCTTAGACTCACGACCAACTCTTGTGTTGGGCACACGAATTTTAAAACCATTAACTTTTTTATTAGAATCAGAAACAAGTTTTGATGACAAAGACACAACAGACTGTTTTGACTTGGACATAACAAGTTCTGACACAGATGCCTGAACCTCATCCTTAGGTAAATTAGAACTTGAACTACTAGACTCATGACACTCTTTCACTCTTAAACATTTAGCATCCTTCTTAGAAACATCCTTGATTCTTACTTCATCTGCACAAGAAACAAATACATCAGAAGAACTCACATTATTGTTTAATGATGCCTGAGATGGACCTGATTCACATGTGGTTGTCACCAATCTGTTCTGATTACCCAAACCATAGGTCATGTGTTTCTCATTTTCTAATTCCTCCACTGTCATAGGTTTCACACCAACCAAAACACTATCTATTGGAGGTCCTGCTTCATGCATTTCTGCATCAGTTCTATCTACTTGATCCTCCTCATAGATTATACCTATTATATTTCTAGACACAGGCTGAGGAACATTATTCTTATTCTTTTCAGTGAAACTAACTCCTATTCCTCCTTTATCCTTTCCAAATCTAACAACAGCGATGCAATTGGACAAAGCCTTACCAGCCTGAAGCATTCTCTTGTTTCTCATTTGATTCACATCTAATTTTACCTGCAACTCATTGTTCTAATGTTTAAGTTCATCTACCTGTTTACTAAGCTCAGCTATTTCTAATTTAGCGTTGTCATACAGAACAGACTTCTGAGTGGCTAGGGCTTGGTATTTCTCTATATCTAGTTTCTGTGCTTTGACCTTATCCTCACTATTTTCCCATCTACCCTTAAACGAACTTCTAGAGCATTGCATGTCAAACAGTTCTATCTCACTATTCTTCCAAAGTTGTCTAAGGCCATGAATTAAACGAGCACAAGTGGGATTAGTACATACCTTTGTGTTGTCGACCTCGGCAGCAAATGCCTCTTTGTCTTCAACCAGGTTTTCCTCATCAGTGACCACAAAGCATGTTCTTCATCAGTACCATTCTCCATTTGAGCAATCATAGAACCCGTCAGACTGAGTTCCCTGACCTGCGATGCCCACTGATATTGCCCACAATCCTGTACGACCAGATCCTTTGCGTCGCCCTTTCCTTTTCCATCTGTAGCTTTCTTCTCTTCCGCTCTCTCCTTCTTCGGCTTTGTGCATTCCCTAGCGAAATGTCCGTACTCATCACAATTGAAGCACCTCAGCTTGCTTTTATCAAAACCCATTATGATCTTGTCCTGATCCTTCCAGACATTTCTTCCAGTCGTTGCCATAAACTTCTATGCACGAAAAACTGCCATGGCCATTTTCCAGGAGACATCAAGCATCTCTACATCTTCAGGATTGATTTGATTTAGATCACCAGAGAGCATCTCTGCAGGCACTAACGTTCCAGCCATAAGGGCATGGTAGCTATTCATGAATCCCATTCCGAGTGCAAAGTTGGGATCATTGGTGGCATTTGCCTCTTCAGAATTGACCATTCCACTCGAACTAGAACCAGCTTGTGATCGTGCCACGAATGTTGTTGACTTTGGTTTGGCACTTGAATCACTTCCAGATGAACTCCCAGCTTGCTTTAATCCCACATCTTCAGACAAGAGAGCCTGACTTAATTTTCCAGCCATACTTAGTGAACTCAGATGATTCAGCTCCCGTTGTTTATCATCAATCAATTTCGATTTCAGTTTGTTGATAAGCTCATCAACAGTTAATTCATCCAGCTTGTTGTTATCTTTGATGATTGAAATGTTTGTATTCCAATTCTTGGGTAAGTTGTTTAAGAGCTTCAGATTCTTGTCTTCCTGTTCAGGTTCAACATCATAACTTGACATCTCAGTGATTAAGGACACGAATCTCTGAACTTGTGCTTCAAAGGACTCTCCTTGAATGTGATTGAACAAGTTGAACTTCTGCTTCAGCATCTGCTTACGGCTTGCCTTGATGTCGGGATTACCTTCATATGCCACTACAAGAGCATCCCTTAGCTTCTTAGCAGTCTTATACTTCTTAAACCCTTGTGCAATCTCTGGTGTCAAAGCCATAGTCATGATTGCATAAGCCCTCTCATCCTTGTTGCATCTCTCCCAATCGTCATCTGAGTACTCTGCTTCAGTCTTTACCACTCCTATCTTTCCTGCTTCAGTGTGTGTGGGAATGAACGGTCCATTAACAACAGATCTCCACAGTCTCAGATCAACACTCTTCAAATGGTTCCGGAATCTGTATTTCCATTCAAGGAAGTTATCAGTAGAAGTAAGTCTAGGAGAACATGTAGTTGACCCAATCTCAAAGTCCAGTTTTTGGTACATGCTCGGTTCGAAATCCATGACGAAAGCTTAGGAAAACTTAAAACTAAAAGTCCAAAAGTCCAAAAAATAGAGTTTCCGATCGTAAACAATATGCACGCTGATCGTAAACCCCTAATCGTAAACTCCGATTCCGATAACTTCCAGTCGTAAACGCGATTCCGATAACTACCAATCGTAAACACGATTCTGGTTGAACAAATCGTAAACTTGATTCCGGTAAAAGTTGTCATAAACACCCAAAGAACCGAACTTGAAGTCGTAAACACGATTTTCCTGATCGTAAACCCTCAAAAATCCGTTCTTGAACTCGTAAACACTAAAGTTGCGATGAACACCAATCGTAAACACTGAAATCCACCCAGAAACTGATCGTAAACCTTCAAAAATAGCAGCAGCTTGATCGTGAACTCTCCAAGCAGCTTCAAACCTTCAAAAACTCGAACTTTTTCCAGAAAATGCTTGAATCTAATACCGTGAGAACCTCGAATCAGTGATTCTTGGCTCTGATACCAATTGTTGGTCCAAGATCAACAACCGTTCACGATATTTTGATCTCGAACAAGTGCGGAATCCTTGTACGAGATCGATTTAAGAGAAAGTAGATGAAAATAGACTTGATATGAGTGAAACACAACACAAAAAGATCAAATCTTGAATGATGAACAAACTACTTCCTTGGATTGATGATTACGATTGTGAATACAATATGGTGGCTGGAAATCGTAAACAACAAGCAACCTAGAATCATAAACAACTTGGGTTTATATACTACCCTTTACAAAACCCTAATCCAATAGTAAACCCACTAAAGAAATCGGTCCAAGAAGCCCATAATCGTAATCACCTTAAGCCCAAACCAAGTTAGTCCAATCTAATGTTCATGCCTCATAAAGTATAGCCCAACAACATCGCACTCTCTAGCTCAATTACGACTACAAAGCATTGTATCACATAGTTTTGATCGATCAAACCTCCAACCTTTTGTAATCTTTCGTTTTTTTATCAATAAAATTGACTAGGAGGCAGGCTATTCGGCCGGCTCCCGAGGTTTTTATCCAGGATTCCTAGGGGTAACTCGAAGGATTCTGTAGTTTTCCTCGCTAAATCATCATGTCACCATCCTAACTTGGATTATTTGCTCATTTGATCGTTAAGCACACTACCTCACAATCTAAGTTTGGAATACAAGATTCCTTTGTGAATTTTTGACCAAAACAATGATCAAGCAAAGGATACTGAAATTAGAAGGTTATTGCTAATGACTGCTTCGTTTGATGAGCATCTAAAATCTTTCAAGAAATTGTTAACTGCTCAGGGGGAGATAGAAGTCAACAAAGAAGATACGTGCAAAGGAGATGGGTTAGAATTTTTGAATGATGAAGAGGATGATCCTGAAGGAGGTATAGGCGGAGGAGGTTCTGGTACAGCTGGTACATATGGCTCAGCGGGTACTTCTTCGGCTGCTGGTGTATCCCAGGGGGAGACTGTTGTTGGAGGAGACAAGTATGATGTGATTCCAATTTCATAACAACGTTCAACTATTATGTTTACTTATTCTGAACATGGAGTGATTGAGGAAGGGGAGTTCATCCATACATTGACAAAAGAGCAAATTGCAGAACTGTATGCTCTGAATCTGGATGATGTAGATAAAGTGCATGTTGCTGACCCTAAGTCATATGGTAAAGAAAATGATTCAAGTGATGATATTAAAGTCGAGGCTGAACAAGTAGAAGTTGAGGATTTGACTACAGAGGTCCTGATAATCCTGAGGCTTATGGAAATCTTAAAGATAGCAACTCTACTGGTTTTAGTTTCTTTGGAAAATATGACGAGGTTGAAGCAGAGCAAGAACTGAAGAAGAAAGATTCTAAGAAGAAGTCTGATAAAACTGATTTCGAAAGTTCCGCTAAGCAACAAGAGCATAGGAGGTTATTTGATGAGTGGATGAAAGAATATAAAGCAAACTATGTGCCTCCAGTTAAACCTGTGAAGCAAAGACGTTATGTGAATAATAAAGGTGAAGTTGTTAGTAACATCATAAGTTGGGTGTATGATCCCGAGTTGAAATGTTATGCTATTAAAAGGGAGTACGGAATCCAGTACTTAAAGAACTGTTCAAGATTCAGTACATTACCAGTCTGTGACGTACGTGAGCTTACAAGGAAACCATTTCTCAATCATAGTCAGAATGGACTTGCTGATTACTTTCAAAGAAATGTTGAATATAAATGTCAGGGAAAGTTTCGGTTCTTGAAGCCACAAAAACCGAAGTACGTGGATCATCCAACAGAAAATCATCTGATAACTGGAAGACCACTGGTTTTGCTGAAATACAAGAAACCTATTCTACTCAAGAAAATCCCTTTGAAGAAAATGGAACAAAATTTCATACAAACTCTGAAGTGGTGTTGTTACGACAACAAAACTGGAGAAGTTGTGACTGTGGTGGCTGAAAACAACAAGGTGGTTAGAATTTTTGATCCTATGTGGCTAGTGAATCTGTCTGAAGCTGATATTGAAAAGCTATATCACAACAACATTCTGTATCACATTGCTAATGCTGATCAAGCGTTGCAGTTTCAGAGGGTGATTCGGATATGTTATGCTTTTGGGATTCACTTCGGCAACAACAAACGGAAGATTTGGAACGTGGTAGAGACAAAAGCTTTTGAAGACTAGCATAGACAAGGGAGTCTGTTAGGATATATTTTGGTGTCTAATGCTAGGTCTAGGTGTTTGTTGCGTTTGTTGTTCATTTTGTAAGAATGTCTCTTAGCGAACCATGCTGCTAACCAGTGCTTCGCTGGTCTGGATGGTTCGCCGACCAACAACACTATAAATAGGTGTTGTGTTGCTCATTTCATTTAGAACAGTTAGATCAAAGTCCTTATGTGTATGAGCTTTGGTGTTTTCTGAGAGCATTCTTGTAAGCTTTGATTGTACTCTTATTGTGTTCATCAATACAATTGAGATATTATTTACGTTGTGTTTTCCGATTTGATCACTCGTTTGGCTCTACACCTAGTAAACCGATCCAGATCATACATTTACAGTTATTATCGATGTTGTTACGAGCTCTGATAGATTTGGCAGCATCAAAAGAAAAAGACAGTTTTACGTGTTTTCTGATGGTGTTTTATGCATAAAATATTGGTTGGCGAAATGGTCAAGATTTTCTGAATTGTGAAGGTTATGAATTGTGAAGGTTATGATGATTCGCTAATGTTTCTCTGTTCTTTGCAATGATGGTTGTGGTGAAGCCAGATGCATGAGATCTTGGTTTATCGTAGCCTGGCAAAAATAGGGTTGTGGTGAGCTAGCGACGTGTCTCCTTGGTTTATCGCAACTCTCATTGTGACCCATACCAATGATCAGATGAATAATTGAAATATGAGCCTCACATACATTGATTATTTTGTTTCATTGTGATTTGAGTTTTATTTCTCAGATTTTATTGGTTTTATTTCCATAAATGGTTACATGTAAATTGAAACCAAAATACTGATTGTTTCAACAATTATTGAACTAAACAGGTTCTGCATCTACAATTAGTAGAAACGAAACTGAATGTTCCCTATTAATTATCAGAATCAAAATACTAATGATAGCATTTGAATAAGTATGAGCAAACTAACTCTTAGGTGGCGTTTGGTTCACGGAATGTAATGTAATTGAAATTGTAAAGTTTTCCTTTTAAAGTTGTGCTTAAGTTGGGTAAGGAAGGAGTTTGGAGTACAATGAATTCCTTTAATCAATGGAATTTGAGGTCATGTAACTTTCCTTCGTTAAAGTGAAGGATTTCTAAATTCCATTGAGTAAAGGAATTCATTGTATTTCAAGCCCCTTCCTTACTCAACTTAAGCACAACTTTAAAAGAAAAATATTACAATTCCAATTACATTACATTCCGTGAACCAAACGCCACCTTAGTAACCACTAATTTAACATAATGAGGGTCACTATAACATCGAATAAGTATGAGCAAAGGCCCGTGGTTATGAGTTATCACAAAGGAGACTAAAACGCCCAGGGGTCGGAGGTGGAGGGCGTGATCGGGCGTTTAAATGATTAATTAAAAACATATGATTTCATTATAGTTAAAGTAAAAAAAAAACATACGTAAAATATTAGTTAAGAATCTAACTTAAAAGATGATAGTAAATACAATTTACACTAAAAAATACTTTTAATGAGAATTACTACATTCATGTACGTGAAAATTTGTCTAAAAAAGAAAATGTTCACCCACTATAACGCGCGGGGTTATTTTCTAGTTTTGATGATCGGAAAAAAAAAAAGAACTCTAACCTAAACAAATTGAAAGAAATCACTTGAAAACCTGGATTTCAAGAGTAAAATCAGACAAAATATTAGGGTTGCCTCAGGCTGCCGTCACCAAAAAGGTCACCGTCAATAGGCGTAGAAGGAAGCGCTGTTCAGTTTCAGGTAATCTTGGAGAAGATCACATCGCAAATAGTAAAATTCACATAATCTTCTATTTCGTAGTAAAATTCTCATTTTTTTTTCTAAAAATTAGAAGGGTATATAGGCAATTTCATGGGGGGAGAGGGGGAAATATATAATTAATATTTATGTTTAGGTAAATATGTAATAAAGTGTGTTAGCAAGGGGTATATGTAAAATCTCTTGCAAAGTCAAATTCACATAAAGCATTCGCATCTCATTCTCTATCCTTATCCCTATAATTTATATATTTATTATTATTTTTTCTCTCTCTTCCACTCAAAATCATAATTAAATAATACTTTTTAATACCTTTATCATTACCTTTTCTTTCTCTTCAAACCTTATATTTTACAGATTTACTAAATTTTTCCTCAAATATAGGGATTCACCAATTTTTTCCTCAAATATTTCTCTCTCCTCTACTCACAACCACTTAAAACTACACCTCAAATTTTACAGTTTACACTCACATCCATTATAGAAAATGGACTATGAATGCTCTAAACAACTTGCTTGTGAAATTTGTACCTTAAAAAGAGGAACATTTGAGAGTAAAAACATAAATAGTAGCTACAAGCCTACAAGGAGCAATGAGAGCGCAAAAGAACTCTGAACAATATGGGTTTTGATCACAGCCTGACCGACAGATAAACCAAACAGTAACTGATTCCAACAAGATCTTTTACAACAGGAGAAGTTTACAACCCACAAAAAAATTGAGATGTAAGCTCAGCTCAAACAATATACAGTTTCTCTAAATGTTATGTACATTTGAATAAATTAATCAAAAATACCAAACATAAAAATGCACCACAAAAGTATCCAAAATCTCATTCAAGTCGGGTTCATGTCTTTAGAAGTATGCCCTTGCCATCTGCACCAAAACAAATTACAACCCATACATGCATTGTTACATGTACACAAAGAGAATATGTTGAGGAGTACAAAAACCATTTTAGTATTTATTATATAAACTGACTAGAATATATTTGGTTTATTTTGAAACAATATGGCCTTTATAATCATGTCTAAATGCATATGTACATGTCTTTAGCTATATATATGCATATATTTTAAAATTACGAGAGAGGAGATGAAAGCAAAGAAAGTCTTACAACAGATGGATAAACTATTTTTGTTTTTCAATTTTACCATTTTAATTGAAGCTCTATGTACACTTAAGCGATTCTCTACATAATATTGGTTCTAAAATAAACACGCCAGGTCCCTGATACAATGTGAAGAAAAAAACAAAAAACTAATGCCATTCCACAGATGTAATAAAAAGAGTAAAGTGCATGAACAGCCCCTATGGTTTGCAAATATCATAGTTTTGGTCCCCATGTTTGAGAAAATGCTAATGACATCCAATATTTTGCAAAGTTTTCTATTACCACTGTGTTCCCGAGTTTACTTAAGAAGAGAAAGAAGAGAAAGGGAAGGAAGTGTAAAAATGTTCCCGAGTTTACTTAAGAAGAGAAAGAAGAGAAAGAAGAGAAAGGAAAGGAAAGGGAAGGAAGTGTAAAAAAAATCGTGTTAGTTTCACTTAAGAAGGGAAATGGAAGGAAACAAAAAAAAGTTGTGTTCCCGAGTTTCATTCAAGGAGAGAAAGGGAGGGAAGGGGATGGAAAGTTAGGTCATTTTCTATTGTTTTTCTTTTCTTTTGATTTGGGAGGATTTGGAAGGAAATGAATCACTCCCCTTCTCTTCCTTTCTCTTTTTTTCCTTTCTCTTCCTTTTCACTGTGTTCCCAAGTTCACTTAAGGAGGGAAAGGAAGGGAAAGGGAAGGAAATGTAAATTTTTTTGTGTTCCTGAGTTTCACTTAAGGAGAGAAAGGAAAGGAAAATAAAAAAATTTGTGTTCCCGAGTTTCATTTAAGGAGAGAAAGGGAGGGAAATGGAAGGAATGTTAAGCCAATTTTTAGTGTTTTTCTTTCCTTCCGATTTGAAAGGATTCGGAAGGAAAGGAATCACTCCCCTTCTCTTTCTTTCCTTTCTCTTCTCTTCCTTTCCCTTCTCTTTTTTTCCCTCCTTAAGTAAACTCGGGTTTCATTTCTCTTTTTTTCCCTCCTTAAGTAAACTCGGGAACACAACGTACATGTTTTGCAAAATATAAATGCACAAAATCAGCCTTTTGTCATTGTAGTCAAAGATGAATCTACTTATTTATTTACATTTTTGGTCTTTGTACCTTTTGTAAGTTTTTATTTTTTGGTTTTCAATATAAGGGGTATTTTGGTCATTTTATCCGTACTAAACTAAGAAAACAAACGTCCATCCAAGTAGAGGACTAAACATAATGAGTTTCGTAAAATACTGAATGTCACTAGCACTTTTTCAAGCCTAGGGACCAAAACTACAATAACTTTAATAAAAAACCTAACAAAATTAGCAACTAGAATCATTCAATTGATCACAGAAGTAGTAACAATTCAAAAAAGAATTTGGCAATTTTAGTCTCATCATCAACCATCTTATATAAAAATTTGGTAACTTTAGATTAAATTTATTATGAGTTAGGTGGTGTGGAATGCACACTCATATAAAAGCTCACCTAATCCTCAAACCAACTAATAGCAAGGGTCAAGGGCAGCGCCTCACATGCGCCTAGCTAGGCGGTGGCCTCCCATCTACCTGAGGCACTGTGGACTGAGTGTCTAGAGATGTGCCTTGTACATTTTTTATTACTATGGTGTTAACTATGAACTAAAAGACAATATAATACAATAATAATATAAATTTTTAAATAAAACAATTAAGAATAGACTTCATGTGACTTTCAACCAGTTCTATACCCATTTGTTGACCTCTTCCCTTTAAGCTATTTTTTCCAATTGACATATTCAAGATAAAACACAACATGAAATGGGTTATTCATGACTAATGTGTCAAAGTGGTGGCTTAAAATAATTTTTACTAATAAAAATGGTCACTTGACATACCTTGAAAGCAAGAACCTAGCAAGTGGAGTTAAATTGGCATTCGACTGAGACTCCTTCTTTTGTTCCTTTCTGTTGCCGTCAGATTCTGGATTCACATTGTCTGGTTGCTCAGTTGCCACTTTACCCCTGGAGAACCCACGGATTGCCACCTCTTGAAGATTTTTCAAGGACGGTTCCTTTGAACTGAAAAGAAAATCCTCATAAGCAAAACATGAAGAAAGAAAAAATGTAGCTTTATAAGGTGTGTGTACCTTGCTAGTCGGTGAAGCAACCTTGTAACAAGAAATTCACAAGAGCCGGGCTTTGTGTACTCCATATCCACTAAAGAGTTTATAACCATTTGCACAAGAGGAGCTCCTAAGTCCTCGGAAATTTCCTACATTAAACACAAAATAATTCATTTTTTGGATCGTTCACAAATTACAACAAAAGATTCCCTTTCTCTCTAACTGGGGTTTACTACTTCATGATGAATGGAATAACATGTGCAATGCATACCTCTTTTAAAGAAGGAATTAGTAGAGTAGACAGTGTGGCAGATGCTGACATGGCAGATAATTTAACTCTCTCTTCTTCATCACCACTTGTTTGGCGCGGTTTCGCAAATGCTTTTATTGCATCTTGAAAATCTCTGAACCAGGGATTAACAATGAAAGCAATATGAGTGATAGCTCGAGTATGGATATCTTTTTATAAGATTAACCTATTAAAAAACGAGTGCAAATCTTACCTTGAAGAATCAGAACTATTTGTTGATCTCTCTGGTATTTTACTTTCGTTGACATCTTTGTTGACTTTCCTAAAATTTGACTTATCTCTCACATTACCCTTCTTCATCCCCGCTTGAATTGCAGCCTTTGCCTAATAATATACAAAACTTGAAGAGTGAATTGACGGTGATATGAACATCATTAAAAAGAAAAGAAAAAGCAACCTCTGCAAGATTCATTGCACTGTCTTCAGAGGAAGCAAAGGAAGCTCGTTCTTGATTACCCAATCTTGATTTAGGAGTTCCTGAAGAATCTGAATCGTCACGTTGTCCACGGTATACAATCGTACCACTGGTGGAAGCATCCTCACGAGAAGTAAATATGCTGCTACTTGACTGTAAACCACCAATAAGTTTTTCAGCAATACAAATAGGTAATTCTAATTATTAAAAATATAATCTAAATAACATGGTAAGCTAACCATGGTCCTCTGATCAGTGTAAACCGATGATTTTTCCGGTACCGGAGGTCGAACCACCACTGTTCCACTTCCAACTGGAGATATATCTTCCTGCAGAAACGAGACAAGATATATGAGGGGTCATGAAGAAAGTGAGTGGATGGGGGTGTTAGAGATAGAGAGACTCACGTCATCCCTGTAATAATCTTGATTTTCTTCAAGACACAACTCTCGGGTATCCTTTTCTAGATAAATATCCGATGATAGATGCTTAACGGTTGCTTGATTTGAAGAAACATCTAATAATCTATTCCTAATTTGAGGTGGTCTTACAGAGCTTCTAACCGTCCCCGTACTTGTGGACCCACCTATGCTGAAATCCCAGCCGGCATTTCTGAGGGTTTAAGGTAATGGTCAAATGTTAACTAGAGTATTAGTCAACACTTTATAGTATGGTCAAATGATGGATTAACGTATTAGTAGTTGAAAGTTAAAAGTTAAAAACCCACTTGACTTTAACAGTATCTTCAACTCTTGAAACCTTCACGGTCTTGGATCCCTCTAGAACTTTTGTACCATCTGGCAAACTCCCGTCTTCTTTCAATTGAAACTTTGGTCGCTCTCTGTTAAAGCAGAAATTTTTTTGTCAAATTTCTTGCACACCAAAGTTTCCATATGTGGAATTTAACCTGATAATATATCAAGCATAAGTTATACACTTAAGATCAATTGAGCACCTGATTCTCTCCAGAAGTTTTGGAGTCTTTCTAGCATTTCTTATAAAACGGTGCTTTAAAAGTTCCTTTGCGCTTGGCCTCTGAAAAATATATATCAAAAAGATTAAACCACATTAAGCCAAACAATTTAATTTAATTAAAAGAGTAAACTGCAATTTTCGTCACAGAGGTTTGGCCAAATAGTCAGGTTTCATCACTAAACTTTTTTTCGACATTTTGGTAGAAATGCTTTTTTAACATATAATCCCTTGGCAAACGAACGTTACCCGGGTCTGTTAAATTCCCTGAATGAGGGGCATAACAGTCCTTTTATTCATTAGGGACGAAAGTTAAATTCCATATACAAATAAAAAAATCCACACTTGCTATCTTCACTTTTGGAGAACCCCTGCCGATATGACTCCGGTGGTGCTCCTCCACAACCACCATTACATCATCGCCACTGCCTGAGTAAACTCAAAAAGACACACACACACAACAAGCCTCATTTCCCATCTTTCTATCTCAATTCCCGAAATCAAACAAACACATTGTTTTTATATTATACCCCTTCTCTCTTCTTTCTCAGTACTCTCTCCACCCAAGAACTACCACACCCTCCCCGGCTGCCACCACCACCATTGGATGTGTTCACCATCACCAAATCCAATTTGAGGAGGTTGAGGTGGTTAACCGAAGTCAAGCTTCAACGACATGGATTTGGTAGCGAGGTTCTTAGCAATTGTATTCACTCTCGTCATTGCCATCCTTTTAGAACTGAATCTGTGATGTGGTTCGGTGGGTGGTTCCAAAACTTCAAGATCTAAAGACACGCGAGTGACTTGTTACGAATTTGTCAGGGAAGAAACGGGAGGCGGTTGGCTGTAGGAGGTGGTCGTGGTGGGGGTTTCATTAGAGAGAGAACTTGATAGCAGTAAACCTACAAAAAATAGCCGTTGAGTTTTTAAACAAGCTAGTCATTGCTTCTCGCGAGAGTGGAACAAAACATAAGGGTCAGATCAGCGTTATCAGATCCTGAACCGGGTCGCGTGGAGCTCCATGATTGCAGTTGAAAAGAAGTCAAGCCTTGCCATACTTCACATCACCATCACCATGCACTTCTACTCCATGTTTACCTAATTATTTAGAGTAGTTTACTCTTATGCGTTTCTTAGTTGTGTTCTTCGCTTAATGAGTAGTACCTTAGTTCTAATTTACCTACGAAAGTAGAACGTTGTTACTAGAACATAGCTGTAGGGGTGTTCATCGAAACGGATAACGATTTGTTTGATGTGATTTATTCGGATATGATTATTTTTTGGGCATATCCGAATTGAGAACTTCTCTTATTGATCTGAATCTGAATTCAATTCGGATAGGATTCCGCTATATCTGAATAAATCGTTTTAATCCAAATAAATCGGATTTGGTTTATCTTCCCAAAAACAACAAAAAAAAGTAGATAACAAAACATAGTTTTCAAACATGCTCTTAAAGCAAGAGTTCACAACCACAATAAAAACAAAAAATGAAAAAGCATCTTAAACATAAGTGGAAAAAAGTCTTAAAAGAAGAACAAATACATGTAAATAATATAAATTATATTTTATTTGGATAAATCGGATATCCGAATAAATCATTTAGAAAAAATTAACCATATCCAATATCCGAACTCCTTATTTCGGATATGATTAGAATCCGAATTCAGAATTCAGTTCGGTTTTTCGGTTTCGGATATGATTCGGTTTTCGGTTTTTTTAACACCCCTACATAGTTGTTTCTTTTCTCTTTTTCCTATATGTATTTACGCAACTTTTGAATGAACGGTGGTGAATTTGGTTAACTTTTTTCTGCTGTGTTCCCTCTCGTGAACGTTCAGTAGTCATCATTTTCCAATGCAAACTCAAGGTAGCAACTTGAGTGGTGTTCTTTGGAGCCTACACATGAGTTTAGGTGGTGATTTTTTGTATCCTATACTCGGTTTAGGACTCTTCAGGTTCGAATCGGGTGGTGTACCTTTGTCTTTTCCGTTACATTCAAAGTCTGATTATAATCGTTACCTATAGAAATTTTGGATTTTTTATAAAAATATTAATAAGTGAAGGGCATTTTAGTACTTTACAAAAATTTAACACACCTCAATAACGGCCATTTTTCGAGGAATTATATGTGTTTAAAGAAAATATTTGTGCCAAAATGGTGGGAAAAAAAAGTTCAGTGATTAAACTTGACTATTTTGCCAAATCTCAAGGACAAAATTGTAGTTTCTAATTTAAAATAAAAGTTTTATGTTACATGAGTGGAAGTCGAGGGAAAAAGAAACATACTTCAGCAGGCACTTTCTTTAAGCATAATGAAACAAATTCTTTCATTGGACGAGAAAAATGCTCATCTAACTGCAAGAAATATAAAAAATGTTAAAACTGTAACTAATGAAATAAATAATAAAATAGAAAGAAAATTTTAGGACCTGAGGAGGACTTTCTCTAGGTATAATGAAAAGAACTCTCATTGGGTGAAGATCAGCTAATGGAGGTTCCCCTTTAGCCATTTCAATTGCAGTTATTCCTAAAGACCAAATATCTGCCTACATTACAAAAGTCAAACAGAACTTCAAATATAATTTGACTACAAACAAAGTCAACAGGCTGTGTCTGCATGTGTTTAAGAAGTGGAAAAAAGTAGAACCTTCTCATTGTATCCGTCTGAATTCTGAATTACTTCTGGTGCCATCCAAAATGGCGTCCCTACAAACGTCTATTTTACCAATAAATTTATTAGAAACTGGCACACAGTCCATATTTTATCTTCAAAAACACAAAATAGTGTAATGTAAATGGAACGGACAGTACCTTTCTTCTAGAAATTGTCCTAGTTAGTTGTGCAGATACTCCAAAGTCCGCCACCTGTCATGAAGACAAGAAAAATTAAGAAACTTTAGCAGCAAGTGTGGCACTTCTTAATATTAATCAAGATTCTTTAAACAAATATAGCAACCATAATAACCGAAACAAGTGAATATAAGAAGTAGTACCTTAACATCGCCACTCTCGGTCAACAAAATGTTTGCCGCTGTCAAAATGCGAGACAAATGCTGTCATTTTACCAGAATATATAAAAAGATAAGATTTACTAAAATAAATATCAAATTACTGAGTCTTAGGGTTTGTTACCTTTAATGTCTCTATGGATTTTCCCTTCGTTGTGGAGATATTCGATTGCAAGAAGCAAGTCACGTAAAATGCAAGCTATAGACATTTCATCCAATGGTTGATTTGGTTGGATCTGAGTAACAAATGTTTTTTAAATGTAAACTGAGTATTATGTTCTTGATCATCTACATATACACATGAAGTAGAAACTTTATCAATCAATTATTATACAAAAGACGTACTAGATCAGCCACAGAGCCACCAGCCATGTATTCCATTATTATCCATAGTTTGGTTTGGTGAAGATAAGACCCGTAGTATTCTGTAATATGCGGAGAACGACATTGTTGCAAAACTGCTATTTCCTGAAAGAAATATTATTTTTACATTAAACTGATTGTAAATATAACAGAAGTAGATAACATTGTTAAGGACGTGGATCAGTAGATGTACCTTCTGGATGTCCTCAATTTCATCCTCTCTGCAGAAATTGTACAGAAAATTTTAACTTGGAAACAAGAAACAAAATCTTACCAAATGCTGAAATACCGTGCTGAAATACCAAGTGATATAAACAGAAGGCTTTCATAGAACGTAACAAAAAAACAACAGGATGGTGAATAACTCTCTTGGTATCAAATTAAAAAAAAAAAAAAAATTTAATAGGCGTATTATCAGGATAGAGAAAGTATATAGTAAAAAATAACTCACGATTCTTCCAAATCAATAACTTTAATAGCAACCTCTTTGTTGTTCTCCTTGTCAAACCTGTACATCACGAAAAACCTACATTTGTTAGTTCAAAAAGAAGAATGGAATTGTCACTCTGCATATAAATAAATACACATATATAAAAGATATGAACCATAAACCAGCCAATTTTTAAATGATCAAATAGACAAACATAAATGTGAAGAAGTTAATTCATATCCATGAAATAGAAATAAGATACCATTTATAGGGCCACGCCTAGACCCATCAAGTTTAATATCATAGTAGTAAAAAGCACACAAACTGTCTAGGCACTCCGGTGAGGCAAGGTGACTGCGACTCATGTCGATGCAACATTAGAAACTTCGTCTAGGCATGCACCAAGGCGTTCTTTTTCTTTACCTTATAGTTTCCTATGCCTGTTATGGTTATTTTTTTATTTTTTCCTATTATTGCATTTTTTGCCTCGGGATCGGGAGTATGCTATTTTGCACCTTATGCCTAGGCAATAGGTGAGCCCTCTTCACCTTGAGCACATCTTGGGATTTTGACTATACATCCTCAGCCAAAAAAATATTTTCTTCGGTTTTAATGTCTGTTGTTGAAGCGAGCCATTATTCACATTTTCATGAGATTCGTGCTGTTTTACATGCTACAAAATCATGTTATGCATGTATGAACCTATAGAGAGACCGGCTCTCAAGTGTCAGATGCATCATACAAGGCGTGCTTCTATGTAAAAAGGTTGCTCTATCTATAGGTTAAAGATGTCTTCCTCTAACACAGTTACTTTCCGATGGAAATAGAAAATGTATCGGTCTTTAGTTCTTTACAAAAAAGGAGTAAAAAACCACGTGACATTTTCACTTAGTAAGTAGTGATGTACTAGCGTCTTTAAATCAGTGTTTTCAGATATTATATCGACCTCAGAGAACAGGGCTTATGAATCATGACCTAGTGAATACTTTATTTAGAGACTATAGCTATGCAAGTACCTTTTACAGATGTATAATCATGAAATCTAGAGCAATCATATGATATAGTAACCTATAAATCATGCAGTTTAAGTAGTATGTTGCTCTTACTTGACTCTTCCAGTTCTCTTATATAAAATAGGTCAAACGAAGTTAAACTGGTCACAAATATAATGAGGGTATTCATGCTATTGAAGTGTCCCATGATTCCAATTTGAAACCTTAGTCAACTCCCTATCATATATTGCAAGAATCGTGTACGATAAACAAACATATATGTGTGACATTGTGTGAGTCATCCTTTTCTTGGTGAATATTCATCCAAAAAGCTTCCTTCTCTAGTTCAAGAGACTACTTATTCACATTAGCCTTTTCTAACATTCACAAGATTAGAATATATCTTTCATAATTACAATCATGAAGCCCTCTACGACATCAACCAAATCCGGAAATTTGGTGTACGACCAGAAAAGAGAATGTGGGCCAACCAAACCACACATGACAACATTAAAAAAGTGAACTTGGAACATTTGCAAAACCCTGATTCTTTCAAAAAGCAGGAGAAGAGCATGTAAGTGGCATTACAAATTACTCAAATAACATCAGTATAAGTTTGATGTCATAAAGCCAATAATATGCATACATGTATATCATAGCAAAAAACAAGTAAAGATATATAATAATGTAATCAAAGAAGCAATTTTCCAACAATTACCCCTTAAACACATCTCCAAACGACCCCCTTCCAATGAGTTCAAGATTACTAAAGCGGGATCCTGTTGCCTCCATAAGAGCGGCAGCATCTTCCATCTTCACTCACTCCTTTTGTATCATAAAATCTGTAGGATTGAACTCCTCAATTCCCACTCGCAATTCATTGCAAATTCAAAACTAAGAAAGAAATCGCACGCACCAAGTGAGTAGTGCGATACTTTCTTTAATCAATGGAGATCGTAATGCGGAGAGAAAGAGAATTTAAAAACATAATTAGGGAAAGAGAAAGATGGTGAATTGAAATCGAAATCTTTAAGCAAGCATGTACCTTGAAACAGTTGGGGTTAGGGTTTGTGAAATTGGGATTTGCTGGGTTTTGAATTCCAGAAGGAGATCAGGGAGGGATGAAATGGTTTCTTTACACAGAGGCCGTTAAATAAAAAATGGAATGAATATTACCAGTGAAAGGGTTTGTGTGTGTAATTTGTTTGACGTCATCGTGAGCTAAAAAAGATAGTTCGTGAGATAATATGGGCGCGTTTAGTTGTGGAAAAGAGGAGGTGTTTTCCATTTCCGTTTATTAAGAAAACAAGGAAAACAGAAAATACGTTCAAATTGTATTTTTAGAAAACGTTTTCCTGTAAAACAGAAAATAATGTTTTCTAAATTTTAATTAAAAATGGAAAACACATTTTTTACTATTTTCTGATTTCTATTTTCATTTTCCAAATATATACAAAAGAAAAAGGGAGTTCATTTTCTAGGTTTTATACGCACAGTCGCTCGACCTCTCATTCGTTAAGAAATACTTATTATTTTAAATCTTTTATATATGTATTGTCTTTACTTTATGTGTTTTATTTTAATATTTTTGTTCTTTAATTTGTCATATGTAAGGAGATCTAATGAAATGTAGAGATAGAAAACAAATAAAAAACAGTTGATTTGAACATGTTTTCTAGTTTTCTAATTTTGAAAATGAAAACTCCATCTTTCAAATTTGAACGCGTTTTCAAAAATTTTCATGTGTTTTCTAGAGATGGAAAATTTATTTCATTTTCTAGAAAACTAGAAATGGAAAACTAGAAAACATTTTCCACAACTAAACGGCCCCTAGGCTATTATCTAGTTTAGGAAAATCATTAATGAAATTTATTTTTCTTTTATACTAGGTTTCGATCCTCATGCCCTATAGGTTAAATTTTGATGAACCCCACAAGTTACACTATTAATCAAGCCTTTTTTTTCTTTCATGTGGTTGTTAGGTTACAAGGTGGAGATCACTCGCCGCGTGTTATGACGGCGCTAGTCTCCGCATTTGTAACTGGTTCTGTAAATAAGTGAGCCATCATAAAGAGAACACACAATATAACAAAATTTAATTAGCAAGCTTTATCAGACCAACCGAAAGGTATAGATTAAAATCAATTAAAAAAATGAAACCCTCGGTGTAATTATATAAATATACAATACAAATTCATGTTGAATAGTATTGTTTTGGTTTGTTTTACATTGGCCACGAGTTTGTGTTTTTTTGACATCTTTAGTCCCTCATGACATTTTCTTTAGCATTTCAACCCTCCTCATCACGCTACGTGTCCTCTGTTTTCGTTGCCCACCAGATTCTCTCTCTCTGTGTATAAAGACGGTTGTCTTCGGTTCTCTTTCTTCTTCCTCTTCAATCGGTTTCTTCGTCTCTGTGATCGTTCTGTTCGTCATCGCCAGGTTCCTCCACCGCTTATGATCTTCGATTTTTCGTTTTAGGGTTTATTGTGTTTGTGTGTACAGGTCTGATTAGGGGGATTTGGCATAGAGAGGCGGTGGGTGGTGGTGGTCGATGGAAGGCGATGGTGGTCTGCATGTGTGAGCTGCTCGAAGATCTGGTATATCCAGTAATTAGAAGATCGTTGGAGGTTAGAAAATTGTTTATCTCTCTTATTTGGTATCTTCTTATTCTTATTTGTTATCTTGAAGATGACGACCGGAAGTGGACTGTATTTTTTCTTAGGGTTTTGAACAGTGCGAGGAGATTGATGTCTAATTGACTGATTTTGTGCTTGAAGAAGATCCAATAGGGCAATTAGGTTGGTGACGAGAGGATGGTGGTGGTTGGTGGTGGCGCTGCCAGAGTATACGACGCAATTAGGGCTAAAACGTTGTCTCTTGATCTTATCATCTCCCAAGTGAGTTAAGAATGTCTTATGTTTTGTCATTATGAGTTCTTTGTTATGTGTTACTTCTATATATAAAATCTTTCCTAATATATAAAACGGTGAACAGAAAGAAAGATTGAATAGAGCACTTGCAATCTATGCGTATGGTCATTGTAAGAAACAGAGACAGACGTTGGTACTCCGCAAAATGCACATACCCAGAATGCAAACAAAATGATCTGCACAGAGAGGGGGGAAACTCATATCCGAAAATGGTCACACATTTGACACTCCAATCTATGCGTAAGTACAATTACAATATATTGCTTACTGCTATTTAATCAAAGCATAAAAACAACTTAAACTTTAAAAAATATGAAAGGTTATCAGATACAAACATAAAGTCTATTGGTTGAAAAAAAATAGCACTACTATATATGCTTTCAAAACCAAATTTGACAGAATACTAATATAAAGTACATCAAATGGTTATAAAAAAAAATAAACTAATGAAGAGTATATAATCAGTACTACTACTATATATGCTTTCATATTAAAATAACATTAAACAGTTTATCAAATACAACTTTCTTTAATCACGTATCACAACTAAAATATCACAAATAATAAAACTATTATAACTCTATGTCACTTTCCGTTTTGTTTCTCTAATTTGTTTTGGTTGTTTGTTGTGATTTAGTTTCCTTTTGGTTATGTAGGTCACATCGGAGCTAGAGGGTTAGTGGCGTCACTTTATGTCAAAGAATTCAGGTAAAGACTCATTTATCTAATTGGTCTTACAAAGTTCTTGAAACCACTAATCTCTTTATCTGTGAATTAGGTGTTTTTACAGATTTATACTCTTTTTAAGTTTAGTTTTAACCGATGAACACACACACACACACACACACATATATATATATATATATATATATTACAAATATCAATCGCCGTATGGTCATTGTAGGAAACAGAAAGATATATCTAATTGTTATCTTTTTGTTTACTTCGCTTTGGTGTTATGCTGATTTTGGATAATTGACATGCTATAGTGTGACTGTTTTCGAACTGATGACTGTTTTCTCATTGTTAAACTTCTAATATTTTGCATGTTTATTTTTAGGGATGTATAAGTGTATTGAAGTTAGTTTGTCTTTTGTGTTATGCTGATTTTGGATAATTGACCCGCTATAGTGTGATTTGGTGTCTAATTTATGGTTCTATAACTTTTGCATGTTCATATAAGTAAATGAGAGTGTATGTTGAGTGTAGGTAAGTACTCATGTCTTCAAAAACAGTCTCTCCACTTATTAGAATTCAGACAGACGTTGATTGGTTCATGAATTTTAATGTTATTTTTTTGTAATTTTTATTGGGCATTCAACTTTCAGTTTAAAGTATGTGTTTATATGTAATCTTGATTGGGTTTTTTGTTAACCTATTGATTTTCAATGGGTATTTATCTAAATCATTGGCAGGACAATAAAAGCTCCAGCCCTTTATTCAGGTTCTGCCTATATGCACTACACTTTTGAATTCAGGTTTGATTTTTGTTATGGTAGATACCATGGAAGAATCCAGGCTTGATTTTATTTACTTTATAAAGGAACTCAGTTTTACACCTTGAATCCACTTTACGACAATTACATCACTAAAGAAACATGTAGATGTAGGTGGATTGATCTGTTGTGGATAGGGTTGATGGTCTAACTAAATCAATATCAATTTCATTTGTTTAGAAATAACAAAATGGAGAGAAAAAGAGAGGGCGACATCGTTTTCTTTGATTTTAGAAACCCTAAAGTGGTGTGTCCATTCTTCTCTTACCATTGTCATTCACCAGTATGCTTATCGACCTACATCTTTACCTTTTACCCTATCTCTTATAAAATTGGCCAGGTAGTACAAATCTGTAATTAATTGCGGTCATTGATGATGATCCAAATGTATGTGGGGCAAATGTGATCATAACCATATTCAGTTTGATTTTCTTCACTTTTTTTCTTGATGCTACATGCTAGAGGTGGGCAGATTTCTTTCCTTAACCTTCCTTTTCCGATTGATTGCCTTCATCTTTATGAGCGACTACAATTGTAGTTTGTTTATGAAAGAAAGAGACAGAGAAATAACGATGTTTATGTTTATTAAATTTTTAAAAAATTATACTTATATGCAGGTGATGAAATCACTGATAATTATAAAATAAATGTGCATTTGTTTTATGAATCTATTAGGGATGAATTTTAATTAAAAAGAGTAATTTCTATATCTGATTTACCATAGTGAAATGCACTTTGATGAATTGTAAGTTGACTGTTAACTTCTGTTGTATAATACATTTCTGTGTATGTATTTGTACTCTTTTTACTTGCTTTCTATTTGTCAAAATGCTTTTTTTTTAATTTTTTGGAGTCTTATGTTAATGATTACTCTTGGTTACATGTTTTATCAGTTTGCAATTGTAGCTGCTGCTCTTTTACCAGAGGTAATGTCTTTATGTTGTTCCTTTTTTATTGGTTAAGCAATCACAAGTCTACCCTTAATAAGTCACTAGATGTTTGCAGCTGTAATGATCTGTTTAGGGAAAACATGTTCTTGGTAGAAAAGTTTCTGTACACAGCTGTCATGATCCGTTTATGCAGGAATAAGGTTTTGTTTTTTGTACAGGCACTTTTGTAAGGAGCACATGTCTTGGGTGCAAGCACTTCTGTAAGTATGGATAGTAATCAAACACTATACCAGCAGTTGTACCTTTCTACATAATGAACAACTGATACATTATGACTACATGTTTAAAAATGTTCTATATCTCTTCACAAACAACTTTTTCATGAAGTCGCCTCGACATGGATCCCGCAGCAGCGCGCGGGGTTCCTGCCTTAATAAAAGTTTCCTGTTGTTTTGGGTGTTTTTTTGGGTTTGATAACTAATGAATTGAAGAGTATAGTGACATAAGTGGTCCGACTCAGAGAAAACAAACAGTTAGCTAACTATATGTCCTTCAAGTTGCAGGTTTCAGATGGGGTCATATTGATAGATTGATATCATTCCTCTACGTGGTTGTTCTGTTTTTCATAGTACGAGTGAGTTACTTTCTCAATTTTCTTATATGCCATAACTTTAAATTGTATGTTAATTGGGTTAGTTGTTACTCAATCAGATATCCTAATCAAATAATTTTCTATGACAGTAGGTTTTTGTTATTTAATTGAGTAATTGAGTAGGGATTTTAGGGAAAAAAATTGATTGTCACGAGGTTGTAGCTATGTAACACCTTTCGATAATGAAATATGGTGTAATCATGTTTAAAATTGTATGAAGGGTATTTTTTTGGCTGTTACCTCATCTACTTTGTTGCAGTCTTCTGTTTATACATGTATTGATCAGAGGTGTCTCAGAAATAGGCAACTTTGGAGACAGGGGTTTGAAGGTTTTGGTTGCACAAATTAGTCTCAGCAGGAGTTGTTTGCATGTATTGTTGTTACTTTCATTTTAATTGGCTTAATTTTCATATATTAAATGGCGTTTTTATGAAGTGTAATTGTTTTGTAGGATGGGTCACTGAATTCGATGATCTAAACTTCCGATTTCATCTACTTGGCTAAGAGTTCAAATGGATATTTAGCTGCTTCAAGATGTCAAAAAAATGGTTGCACTTATCTCAGGTTATAACTTGGTTTTTAGCATTCAATATGTATAACATTAGATGGGTGGATGGCCATTTTGTGAGTGAGAAAGACTTTTGGTGTTTTTCCAATCCAAATACTACTTTTTAAATCATATAATTAAGTAACTAAGAGCCCGCCCGCTGCAACGCCCGAGTGTACTTTTTGGTGTGTAATATCTGTTACTAACTACTGCTACTTGCACATGATAATTACTTGCAATTTGCTATTACAGCCATATACTCTCACATTTATTTAAAACTTTACCTCATACAATTGTTCTATGTCCCAGATCTGTTGTTGGTTCAAATTAGTTTTGCTACAATTGAATACGCTCAGTTATGGCAATCTCTAACTATCACTAACCAAACATTTAAAAACCGCAGGTACGCCATAAGCAACTGGAGGTCTTTTGCAACGCAACACAGCATTGAGATTGACAAGTAAATTCGTCTCCGATATGATTTCAACATCAAAGCACTTTTCATATCTAATGCAGAATGATGATGGTTGCAAGTAATCGTAAGCTACATGTTTTGGTAGTGGTTTGTAGAAATAGCCTAAACTTTTCATTTTTGCACTATATATTTTGGTTGGGCTGTAACGAATACCTTAAACATGTATAACTCTACTACTACTGCTATCTTTGCCATGTTGACATTCAGTGGTCACTTAATATGCCCCGCCGCAACGCGCGGAGGGGTCATCCATCTTGTTAGGATGTAAAAGATGTTGGATAATTGATGTCCTGACCCGACACTTATCGTAACCAACCCGGTTTCGACCCGTAAGGGTTACACCGGAGTCAACGAACTAATAATTAATTAAGTGTTAATTAATTATTTCAAACGGTTTAAATAAATAATAGTTATTTATTTAACGTAACGAAACAATAATTCGTAAAACGTTTACGAGAATTGTCGGCGAATGATTATCTAGTCGTTACCGGTTAACGGACTAGTTAATCATTGAGCTTAGAGGCTTTAAGATCGCGATGGGCTTTGCTTGCCCAACAAGCCATCGAAAAAGCTTAAAAGGAAGGGAGGAGATTAGGAGAACCCTAATCGCGATCTCCTCACTCTCTCCTCCCTCCCTTAGCCGTCGCACCCCTCTCCCCTCTCTCTCTGATTTTCGGCGCACCAGAACCACCACCGCCTTCGTCGTTCTTCGATTGCAACGATGGTGAAACGCGATCCACGATTGATCGCTGCTGCGGTGAAACTCGAGACTACCGCCGCCGCCGCCGATGAGAGGGTCGCCGCCACTGCTGCGGCCCGTGCCGCCGAGATTTTTGGCGAGGATCACCGCAAGGTGGTTCTCGCTTTACCCGCGCCACCGAGATCGTTCTTTGAACCGTCTCGTGCCGCCACCATCGAACCGGGTGAAAACCCTAAGTGGCCGGCGCCATTGTATGCCGCCGTCGTCACGCCACTACGTTCGTCGCTTCCACGTGTGTCGGACGAAATCGATATTGCATCGGTTTCGTCGCCATGCACAACGGAACCGTTCGACTGGAATGCTATGATATCTAGCATGGTTTCGTTACCGCCACCATCGCCCGTTCATGAGATGAACGCGCCTGTGGTGCCCGAGATGCCGTCTTCAAAGTCGGTTGAAGACTTGACTCGCAGATTCGAGTCGGGCGTTACCGTTTGCCCTAGCGCCAGTTCGTCGAACCCCGGTGTCTCGAACGGTTGTTCGGACTCCGCCAAGGTATATCTAAACTGTTTAGATATTTAAATTAATTATTTAATTTATTTTTCAGTATTTACGCGTACACGGTGATCAGATCCTGTCTACGGTTTTTACTATATTCGCGTTGTAAAACTTGTTTTTTCGTTGCGCAATTAATCTGATTAATTGACCCGTTAATTTATTCGGTAAAAATTTAAAACGGGCAACCCGGATACCCAATGAAAATCCCAAAAGTGGTATCAGAGCCACGATCACTGCGCGTAAATCTGAACCGTTTTTTTTGTAACCGGTGGTTCGCAATTTCGATTCATTTCCAAATTACGAACGGAATTACTTGATTAATTCTAATTAATTAATTGTGTGTTACGGCCGACCCATTTAATTTAATTGTATGTTTGGGGCGTTTCTGTTTTCTCTGATTGGCCCAATTGTTGGCCCAATTGCATCTTTATTTGGTTTTGGTGGACCCGCTGTTTTCGGGTATCAAAATTGTAATAGAGCTAGGTTTACTAAGTTGTTAGTAAAATATAAATTTTGTAAAAACCAAGACCAAAGATCGGACACTCGCCAAAAGGAGTCTGAAGGCTAGTGGGAGTTGAACCGGATCCACGAACGCACCGAGTTGCCTTCCTTGTGGTTGTTCACCTTTATATTGTCATGTCCCATTGGTCTTGCTAAATGGCTCTGGCAAGACCATGCCATTATGCCGTTAACACACAATTGACCATTCGCGACACTTAGATATTTTAAATAGGTGATTTAAAATAATTGTCCCGAGTGATGATAGGGTTTATCGTTTGTGTCTAACGATCACTAAATATTAAAATTGGTTTTAATATCCCTATCCGGTAAATAAAAACTGATAGTTCATGCAGTCCAAAATCAAGTCTAACTTGGAACGTATTGATCGGAGCATCAATGTTGGAGTATTTCAACACCACACTTGGTGCCGAGGGTACCTTCCAGGGTGGGGGCATTGGAGTATATCAACACCGTGCTAGCCACATTGACCATTTGGGATTACTATCACTTTCTTTATGTATGTTTGTAGTGTTAGAGTATTTCAACACATCACTATAAATGTATATAGACAAAGTGGGCATGGATGAGGCTAAACGTATCGCAAAATATAATTTATTATATTATGCGGCCTCATAAACGAGAGTCGTGACTGTAACTTCGCGATTGACAACCGTTGTCAGTTTGGTTACACGAGTTTGCTCCTGAGGCTCATTTGGCGGTCTCAAGTAAAATCGTCTAATCGAATTTCAATTTTCTTATTTAATAAATCTTACCAATTTATATAAGAAAATGGTTTACACCGAAAATACTAATTTAAAATTACTTTGCATTATTTCAGAAGGCTATTGAAAACACAGTTCCTCTAAGTTCAATGGTATCTCTGGACCCATTCACTAAGACGAACTTCTTGTCATGGCAAACCCTCCTAAGGAACATCTTGAAGCTTTTTGGAAAGCTGTATGTTCTTGACCGACCCATCCCGAGCACGCCGTCTTACTTGCTAAACGACCGCTCGCGGATGGAAATCCAGAAGCACAGTGATGACTCTAGGGAAGTCACTGAGCTTATGTTATCTAGCATGACACCGGATTTTCGGTATAACTTTACCGACATGGGAGCGTATGAGATCATGAGAAAACTCAAAGATATGTTTGAGTTGAGCCAGAGGGGTGAACGATGTAGGGCACTTCAACATTTTGTAAACTGCCACATGTCGCCTAATTCCTCTGCCTATGATCATGTCATGATGATGAAGGGGTATCGCGACAGACTGATCGACCTCGGCTACTCCATTCCTGAGGGGATGGCTCTTGATGTAATCCTCAGATCTTTACCCGAGCATTATCGCTTGCATGCGGTAAATTGCTCGGCTCAGACTTTAGATGAGGTTCTGACATTGTTTCCAAATGTCAAGATCAAGACCACACCGGCTGTGCTCAGAGTTGCTGATACAGGTATCACCAAGACCAAGAACAAGGTCAAAGAGACCAAGGGCAAGAAATCATTGGCGCCTCCTCCTCAGGAGCGTCAATGCTTTGAATGTAATCAGATGGGCCACTGGAAACGTAACTGCCCCGTCTACCTTGCTAAGATCAAGATGACTAGAAACCCCGGTAAGGGTTGCTCATCAGGTATGTCAATAAATGTTATTGAGCTTTTCACTGTTTCCTCTAATGCATGGGTATTTGATACCGGATGTGGTTTTCACATTGTAAATGTTTTGCAGGAACCTGAGAAGTGGAAGAAGATAGAACAAGGCGGTATGGAGCTCATCATTGGTGATGGCAAAAGAGTCCCGGTCTTGGCTACCGACATATATTCTCTTACATGTCCTACCGGTCTTGTAGTTACTCTAGATAATTGTTTATATGCTCCTGGATTGTCCAGAAACATTATTTCTGTCTCTTCCCTGTTTGAACAAGGTTTTAAGTACAAGTTTAATGGAAATTCCATTTTTACCTACTTTAACGATATCTTTTATTTCGAGGCTAAACCTGGACATGGTATATATGAGATAATTGTTTAAACGCAAGATCAACTCTATCATATTTCTAAACGAAACAAGGTTGATAACGATTATTCGTTGTGGCATCATCAACTAGGTCACATAAGCAAAGCTCGCATTAAGAAGCTTCAATCTGCAGGGATTCTCGAATCCACTGATGCAGATACCTTCGGAGAATGCGAATCATGCTTATCTGGTAAACTAACCAAGTCACCCTTCACACATGTTGGTGAACGGACTAATGATCTGTTAGGACTTATACACACTGATGTGTGTGGGCCCTTTCGGACCGAAACGAGAAATTGTGAACGCTATTTCGTATCTTTCATAGATGACTATAGCAGATATGCTTATGTCTATCTGATGAAACATAAGCACGAAACTTTTGACAAGTTTAAAGAGTTTCAACACGAAGTAGAAAATCAACTAAATCAAACTATTAAGATACTTCGATCATATAGAGGTGGTGAGTATCTTAGAAACGAGTTCCTCGATCATCTCAAGGCTTGTGGAATTATTTCACAACCCACTCCTCCCGGTACGCCACAGTTGAATGGTGTTAGTGAAAGGAGAAATCGAACCTTGTTAAACATGGTTCGATCAATGATGTGTAGGACTAACTTGTCCCACTCCTTTTGGGGTTTTGCTCTCTTGACCGTCGCTCGCCTAATAAATCTGGCACCGACTAAGAAAGTGGATAAGACCCCATATGAGATATGGCACAATTCTTCTCCTAATCTTTCTTACCTCGGGGTATGGGGATGCGAAGCGTATGTCACTAGCGAATCTGACAACAAGCTTAATCCTCGAGGTGAAAAGGTGATTTTCATCGGATACTATAGTAATACTGGCTATTACTTTTACCATCCTGATGGAAACAATGTTTCTGTCAAAAGGAAGGGTAAGTTCCTTGAGAAAGAGTTTCTCAACAGAGGAACCAATAGTGATCCAGTGGATCTCGAAGAAGTTCAGGAAACACAAAACCCTGAGACGGTCGCTGGGTCTGACCGACAAGTGGTTGTCGCCCCATCAGACCAAAACACAAGTGTTCGCAGGAGCGAAAGGACACATAGGGCACCTGATAGATACCTCTGGCATCTAGAAGGTCCCGATGTCCTATTAGTAGCTGACTCAGATGATGAACCTACTAATTACAAAGCTGTTGTGTCAGATCCCAAATCTGACAAATGGCTTGAAGCCATGAACGCCGAGATGCAATCCATGCATGATAATCAAGTATGGGACTTGATTGAGCTACCCCCCGGTTCTCGGGCAGTAGGGAGCAAGTGGATCTTTTAAAAAAAAGCTGACATGCATGGAAAGGTGCAAACCTATAAGGCACGGCTTGTTGCGAAAGGTTTCACTCAAACCCAAGAGATTGACTATGATGAAACCTTCTCGCCCGTGGCCATGATCAAATCGATCAGGATATTGCTTGCCATAGCCGCATACCATGACTATGAGATATGGCAAATGGATGTCAAAACCGCTTTCCTGAACGGACAACTCACTGAGGATGTCTACATGGTTCAGCCTGATGGTTTTGTCGATCCTAAATATCCAAATAGAGTTTGCAAACTGAATAAGTCTATTTATGGACTTAAACAAGCATCTCGAAGGTGGAATATTCGCTTTGACCAGAAAGTCTAGGAGTTTGGCTTTGCTCAAAATGAAGATGAACCGTGTGTTTACAGAAAGGCAAGTGGTAGCGCTATATCATTCCTCATATTGTATGTTGATGATATACTGATCATAGGAAACAACATCCCCATGCTTAACGAGGTTAAGGTATGGCTATCATCTTGTTTCGCTATGAAGGATCTTGGGGAAGCCGCTTATATTCTGGGAATTAAGATTCACAGAGATCGATCGAAGCGGCTTCTGGGTCTTAGTCAAAATACATACATTGACAAGATTATAGCACGGTTCAACATGAGCAACTCCAAGAAAGGAGTCGTCCCTATGACAAAGGGTGCTATCTTGAACAAATCTCAATCTCCTCAAACGGAGAAGGAGATCAACCAAATGGCTTCGATCCCATTTGCTTCTGCTATAGGCTCAATTATGTATGCCATGCTCTGCACTCGACCGGATGTTTCGTTTGCATTGAGTCTGACAAGTCGATATCAACAGAGTCCCGGTCTAGCTCACTGGACTGCTGTAAAGAATATCCTGAAATACCTAAGAAACACGAGTGAGATGTTTTTGGTATATGGAGGAACTGATGAGCTCGCTGTAAAGTGTTACACCGACGCTAGTTTTCAGACTGATCGAGATGACTCTCGCTCGCAGTCCGGATACGTATTCTCCCTCAATGGAGGTGTTGTTTCGTGGTGTAGCACCAAACAGTCAGTAGTGGCTGATTCCACTACTGAATCTGAATACATAGCCGCCTCAGAAGCTGCCTAGGAAGCAGTATGGATGAAGAATTTCATCACAGATCTCGATGTGGTTCCAAGCATCAAGCAACCCATCGAGATGATGTGCGATAACACATGCGCTATTGCTCAAGCCAAAGAGCCAAGGTCTCATAAGAAGGTCAAGCACGCCCTGAGGAAATTTCACTACATAAGAGAAGTAGTTGAAAGAAATGAAATAAAGATATGCAAAGTAGACACAGATCAAAACTTAGCTGATCCTTTTACAAAGCCCATGACTCACGAGACTCATGATCGTCACAGAGAAGCGATAGGGCTTAGATTAGCTAAAGACATGTTTTGATTTAGTATTTGGGTGTACGAACATATAACAGTTATCTATACTATTCATATTCCATCGGTAAATGCAATATGGAATTTCAGAACTGTGTTCGATGTTAATACGTTTAATCATCCTTGAACAATTATTGATATTGTTCAAAATGTCCGTAGTCGATTAGAGACATGGGAACGACTCTAAATTAAGACTATCCTGATTTTGAACCTTAAAAGGGTTTACGTTCAAAGTCACAGACCTCATTAGAGAATGACGTTGGACGTAACTCGCATCAAGCAATTCAATCATGGAAGCTTTGATTGCTTGATTAATGGTATGCTATAATGTTTCCTTAGACCTGAGACGCATACTAGAACTCTCGTTTATGGAGGACTGTTCTTTGATTGTAGTTTCTCGATGTCGCGTAACTGCCATCAATAGGGCTACTTTGGGGAATGGATCTAATGTTCAGTGGGAGTTGTATGCCTCAAGATGGGATTTCGTACTATTGCTTCGGCAATAGATAGACATAAAGGCTCCCTCGTTGATTCCAAGTGTGAAGTGTGAGGCCTCACCCAAACTTACTATGTGTTTGATTGGTACACTTCGAATCGGGTAACGAGATGATAATCGATGAATCAATTGCATGAGAGTCCATGCCTCATTATTCATCTATGTCTAGAACGGAAAGGAACATATTACCATAAGTCCTCTATCTGCTTGCCTTACAATCAGATATACTTTGGCTGTCGACTTAAAGTGTCGAAACTGGTTGGTGTAGCCATGCATAGCTAGAGTGCCTCTGACTACAAAGCTAATGTGTCGCGATCAGTCCAAGTGGGAGATTGTTGGATAATCGATGTCCTGACCCGACACTTATCGTAACCGACCCGGTTTCGACCCGTAAGGGTTACACCGGAGTCAACGAACTAATAACTAATTAAGTATTAATTAATTATTTCAAACGGTTTAAATAAATAATAGTTATTTATTTAACGTAACGAAACAATAATTCGTATAACGTTTACGAGAATTGTCGGCGAATGATTATCTAGTCGTTACCGGTTAACGGACTAGTTAATCATTGGGCTTAGAGGCTTTAAGATCGCGATGGGCTTTGCTTGCCCAACAAGCCATCGAAAAAGCTTAAAAGGAAGGGAGGAGATTAGGAGAACCCTAATCGCGATCTCCTCCCTCCCTTAGCCATCGCACCGCTCTCCCCTCTCTCTCTGATTTTCGGCGCACCAGAACCACCACCGCCTTTGTCGTTCTTCGATTGCAACGATGGTGAAACGCGATCCACGATTGATCGCTGCTGCGATGAAACTCGAGACTACCGCCGCACCGCCCGAGCCGCCGCCACCGATGAGAGGGTCTTCGCCACCGCCGCCACTGTTGCGGCCCGTGCCGCCGTCGCCGTCGATATTTTTGGCGAGGATCACCGCGAGGTGGTTCTCACTTTACCCGCGCCACCGAGACCGTTCTTTGAACCGTCTCGTGCCGCCACCGTCGAACTGGGTGAAAACCCTAAGTGGCCGGCGCCATTGTATGCCACCGCCGTCACGCCACTACGTTCGTCGCTTCCACCCGTGTCGGACGAAATCGATATTGCATCGGTTTTGTCGTCATGCACGACGAAACCGTTTGACTGGAATGCTATGATATATAGCATGGTTTCGTTACCGCCACCACCGCCCGTTCATGAGATGAACGCGCCTGTGGTGCCCGAGATGTCGTCTTCAAAGTCGGTTGAAGACTTGACTCGCAGATTCGAGTCGGGCGTTACCGTTTGCCCTAGCGCCAGTTCGTCGAACCCTGGTGTCTCGAACGGTTGTTCGGACTCCGCCAAGGTATATCTAAACTGTTTAGATATTTAAATTAATTGTTTAATTTATTTTTCAGTATTTACGTGTACACGGTGATCAGATCATGTCTACGGTTTTTACTATATTCGCGTTGTAAAACTTGTTTTTCCGCTGCGCAATTAATCTGATTAATTGACCCGTTAATTTATTCGGTAAAAATTTAAAACGGGCAACCCGGATACCCACTGTAAAACCCATCAAAAGAAACATCCAAAACACGCATGAGCACCTCAAACTTGGAAATTAAAACCCTGGGTGTACCTATATGGCGGAAAGGGAGTGGAGAAAAGCAAAATACCGAAGAACCATACCTGAAGACACGAAGAATTATCGATTTGAAGCAACACTTGTAAGTTCACACCTATTGTGATAACAGCGGAACCCTACATAACATTGTTTGAGAATAAATGGTTACAAATTAGCTGGCGGAATGGAGTAAAAGTCGACCATGGAAAGAGTTGAAGCCACTATTTTGCTGGTAACAAAATCAGATGAAAATATGTGATGTAGGGCTAGAAGAGCGGAGATAAAGAGAAAAGCAAAGTTATACCTTAATTTGCCAGCTAAAATAGCCAATTGACACCTGCAAAGCCAAAATAATAAGAAACCTAAAAAACTAAAGTCAGTTGATTCAATCGAACAACAAAAATAACAATATTTTATATATATAAACGAAAGTAAAAAATAAAGAAATGAAAATAAGCCCACACATAACATAGAAATGAATAAAATTTTACTTCATATGAATCATACCAAAGCAGAAAAGCAAACAACTATATATGCAGCTTTAGGAATTCCTATGTAGTTGCAAAATAATGCATCATGAAGTTCTAAATGACAACTATAATCCTAGACCATGGCATAAAACATTAGGCTTTAGCTTCTTTCTTAATCCATTGACACAACATGAACCATATTTTCCAAGCCTCTAAGTTCTTAAGTTTTCCATGTCTTTGAAGGTCTATTTGTGATTACTTTTGTGTTCCATTGCTTCCATCTTGTTTCTTTTTATTCTATTTTTTTTGTTTTCCACTTATCTCTTCCCAGTCTCTAATGATTTTTGTGAGAGACCATACGTTTCCCATCCCCCACCCAGACCATCCCTTCAAAGATCGTAGATGTCCAGACCATCCCTCGTTTTTGGTATAAAATAAATATTATGTAATAAACCTAATATAAAATATCTGAAGGTCAAAAAGATTCAACTAACAAAGATAATGCATATGAATATATTTAAAAACCCAAATATAAACTCATAGCAGTTCACAAAACACAAACATAGATAACCTTTACAAAACCTGATTGCTAACCTTAAGACACATGGATATAAACCTACACACATTATGTTTGATAAGACTTTGTTAATGATTTTGTTATAATCAACTAATTTCCAAATCAATTATAGCATGTAAAAGAAGAGAAGCAAATATGTAGCAGATTCCACACACCATGCCCCTAATCAAGATCATAATTGTGGTAAGAAGATTAAACGAAAAACACACAAAAACGAAATCCCTCTCATTAGAAGATTAAAAAAAAAGCATGAACATACCTCTTATCAGAAAATTTAAAACACATCACTACGAATAGATGAAATAAGAATCAAGAAAATTTAATCAATTATACCTGCTTATGAAAAGGATCTGATGAATACCTGCATAAATAAAGTTTTCGTCAAATAACTAAGGTACAGACATCGTAAAATAAAAAAAAAAGTAAATATAAGAAATACTGAATCACTTCAGGTACACATGAAGGATTTACGATTAATTATTCCTCTTTGTGAAAAACCTCCAATCGACGGCTGCAACAACAAAACTACGGCTAAATAAGAACATCAAAACTCAATACAGCAACTACCAAAACCCAATACAACAACTAAGAAGAAGCGAGTAAAGAAAGAAGGAACTGGATGCAAAGAAAAAAACCCTAATCGGTTGAAATTAGGGCATGGTGAAGTCGTATGGTAAGCAATTAAGAAGACAACGTAGAAGAAAGGTGTTGGGCTATACATTGTGAGGCATGAACATTAGACTTGTGCTTACTTGGATGTGGGCTTGATATGTTTACGACTTGGGCCTCTTGGGCCGGTTTCTTCTTGTGGGTTTACGATTTTCATTAGGGCTTTTGTAAGGGTAGTATAAATACCCATGTAGTTCATGTTTCTGACTAGTTGTTGTTTACGATTTTCAGCCTCCCTTTTGTATTTTCTTGAATGGAAGTACATATTTCAGAACCATTTGAAAATTGTTGATCTGAGACTTTGGAGATCAGTTGTCAATGGACCATTCATTCCTACTCACACTGAAGCAGGAAAAGTTGGGGTGGTGAAAACTGAAGCAGAATACTCGGATGATGATTGGGAAAAATGTAACAAGGATGAGAGAGCATATGCTATCATGACAATGGCATTGACTCTAGAGATTGCACAAGGGTTTAAGAAGTACAAGACTGCAAAGAAACTCTGGGATGCTCTGGTGGTGGCATATGAAGGAAATCCAGATATCAAGGCAAGCCGTAAACAGATGCTGAAGTAGAAGTTTAACTTGTTCAATCACATTCAAGGAGAGTCCTTTGAAGCTCAAGTTCAAAGATTTGTGTCCTTAATTACTGAGATGTCAAGCTACGACGTTGAACCCGAATTGGAGGATAAAAAATCTGAAACTATTGAACAGTTTGCCCAAGTCCTGGAATACCAACATTTCAATAATTAAAGACAACAACAAGCTGGATGAGTTAACCGTTGATGAGCTAATTAACAAACTGAAGTCAAAGATGATTGATGACAAACAGAGAGAACTGAATCATCTAAGTTCACTTAGCATGGCGAGAAAACTGAATCAGGCACTCCTATCTGAAGAAGCCTCTGCCACACTACTGGAGGTGTTTGGCACACTACATGCAGAAATCTTTCTTGGGGAAGAGAACAAGCTTTGATCAGCTGAACTAGGTGCATAGCACAACATTTGTTGCACTGGCCTTGGACTGGGAGTTTAATTTTTCAAAGATGATGCTGTTGGATTGGGTTGGTAATGCTGATTTGAGTGCAAGAGAGCAATTTCTCATGACTCCAAGGTTTGTGCACATGGTGGTTTTGAAGAAGTATCCAATGATTCAAGAGAGGGTTGAGAAGCTAGATATAAAGTTTATGGATGACAGTGTGTTTGGTCTGCAAATCCAAGATAGAAGGGGAAAGAGCACCTTTCAAGGAAGGCTTGAGTGGACTAAAAGAGGTGCTTTCCCCGAGGTTGCAAGGGAACAAGATGAAGAATCAGAACCCGAACCTGAAGTGCCTCCACTCAATGTATCTGTTGCTGAAGATCATGATGTTCCAGTGACTGTTCGGGGGGAACCAGAGAATATACCTTCAGATGAAGAAAATGTGATGGATGATATTTTCCCGGAGAATGAGAATTTGGCAGATGATATTTATGGTGATCTGCAGCCAATCAGCCACAAGAGAATAAGGGATGACTTGAGTTCTTCTTTAAGTGATGGTGCAATCCCACAAGAGATAAATATTAATGTTACTGATGATGATGTGTTTGAAGAACCTATTCCTGCACGTGAACCTTCACCAAGAAAGAAATCTGATCCAAGATCTATCAGATTCAAGTTCCAAAAGACAAGCTCAAGCTTGATGGTATTTGAATCATCAGGTGCAAATGTTGAGAGTACATTACTGGATGATGATCAAGCAAATGTAGAAGAAACAACTCCAACTCAAACTGAAAGTCCTATTCTAAATGAACACATCCCAGTTCATGAGGAACGGCAATTCTTTGAAGTTGATAGCTCGTTCGTTGAGCCCAGCCCAGTGAGAGTAAATGTTTCTACTGAATCAAGCCAGGGTCCAATCATTCCAAGCTTTCGTCCATATCCAACACTTGTTGGAGAAAGTGTTCAAACTGGTGATCTCCCGATAGACCTTCGGATAAGTGCTGATCCTTAGATCAACTTTCTGTTATCTCAAGACAGGAAGAGAGAGGGAGAAATACAAGAATTGAAGGAAGAAAACAAGAGACTGAAGGAGAGGAGAGCAAGAATGAAGCCAATATTGGATTTTTGTATGCAGGATATCTTGAACTGAGGAAGAAGTTGGAAGATTTGAAGGGAGATAATAGTTTAAATGCTCAGAGTTCTTCTCAAGGTGCTCAAACAGCTGATGTTGTGCATGAAGATGAAGGTGATGACTCCATTGAGATCTCAGACTATGTGCGAGGAGGAAGATTCATCTCAAAGGCACCAGAAAGCCATGAAAATTGGTTCATAGATTTCATTCAGGGACCTCCCCCTAAGCTGTACTCAATTGATGTGGGACAAAGTGAAATTGACAAACGGGGGAGTCATGAACCTATTCTATGCTGGCATTAAGATGGAGAGAAGAAGCTGTTTGGTGTAATCAGAGATGGCTATAGTCCAGTGGAGTACTACAGAACTCGCGGTCAATTTCACTCCTGGACTGAGACAGAGATGAGGAATTTGTTGAGGGCTCCATTTATTAACAGATGGATGAATGCACATGGAGACCTTGTTCGTAACAATCTGATGAGCCATCTTGAAGAAAACTTTGCAAACTTTCACCTTAAGCAAGCTAGATGGGTTGAAATTGGAACTGACCCTGTTACGAATGAGCCTGTTGGAGAAGTGATGCAACCACCCACCAAAAGAACTCGAGTAATCAACATGTTGGATGAGATTGAAGATGACACACTTGTGAGAAATTTTGATAATTGGTTTTATGATTCAACAACTCATGAGGTGGTGGTGGTCTGCAAGAAGATGCGAGAATTTCGCTTCTATGATCCTGTTGATTTGCTGAGGTTTGGAGAACGTGATATCAAACTCCTGGCCACCCAACCTATCCTTGGTGATGAACTTGATTTTGAAAATGCTATAAGGGTGGGAATCTTTCATGGAACAACAAACAAGATTGTGGAACGTGAATAGTGATCTAGAAAGGAGTCTCACACCTTCCGATTTGATTTGCTTCTTCCTTAGACTGTCTAATGGTTCATGCCTAGGGGAAGATTGTTGGGCTATATATTGTGAGGCATGAACATTAGACTTGGGCTTACTTGGATGTGGGCTTGATATGTTTACGACTTGGGCCTCTTGGGCCGGTTTCTTCTTGTGGGTTTACGATTTTCATTAGGGCTTTTGTAAGGGTAGTATAAATACCCATGTAGTTCATGTTTATGACTAGTTGTTGTTTACAATTTTCAGCCTCCCTTTTGTATTTACGATTGTGAACTCCACTCGATAGAAGTTTGATTGTTCTCCATTCATGATTTGATTGTCTTGCTTTGTTCTTCATCATTAGATAAAGTCTTTTTCATCATCTTCTTATCGAATCTCTCACAAATAAGGTTTCCGCACTTGTTTATGTTTAAGATATCGTGAACGATTGTTGTTTCGGGATCAACAAAAGGGATAAAAATATAATATACCTACAATGGTGAACTCGGTGATGATCATCGGAAGTTGGAACTTCGAACGCGGCTCAACCGCCATCACGGTTGGGGTTTCTAGGTTCATCGAAGACAGAAAGAAAGAGAGCCCATAAAAAACAGTGATATCAAGTGGTTTTTAAGGGCAAATGTCGTGGCAGTCTAAAGACTGACATATCACCGCCATCGGACCACCGTCAGGTGGGTGTAATTGCGGCTGGAATCTTCGTCGGAAAAGTCGTTGGAAATACAGAGAGAGAGCTCTCCCTTCCTTCTTTGCGTGTGTTTGTGAAGAACCGAACATCAATTTGGTGCTATGAATATTTTGGGAAAGAGGGTATGCATGATTTCATCCGAGAGAGAGAGAGGGGGAGCAGGTGAGACTTGAGAAGATCTGAGGGAGAGAGAGCAGAGAGGCAGGCATGGGGAGGCAAGCATCCCAGATTACAAATGTGCCATATTACTGTTAAACATCTTGTAAATTGTATATGGTAATTTTGGGTGAATATAAACTCTAGTTTTGTTTGGTCTCAGTTTATTTCTAGGATAATGGTCATTTACATCATCTATTAACCTATTAATTAACCTTGGATATTATTACATATATATCCAAGTTTAAACTTAGTTATATATATATGTTATTAATTAATATATTAAACAAATTATAACTTCTTTGATTAAGTTCTAATATTATATTATATGTAAAACTTCGGCGTGTCAACCACATTCGCATCTACATACCATTATCATTAACCCTCCTCTCTTCCGTGCATTTATCCAACACTAAGAAGTTTATCTTCTACACTCAATCGACGTCTGCTAGGGGTGAGCACATGTTCGGGTAACCCGAAAAAAATGTGACAACTACCGTTTTCCCAGGTTAACTCCGTTAAACTTTTCCGTTAAGACTTGCCCATGTGTCTAATTTATTTTACGTGTCACGTTATGTCACATGCACTTCACTTATCGAGTCTGTTCCGTTGCACTTGGTTGATCAACCATACCCGACGAATTACCCGAGAGGCCTAGCACGTCAACAAATTTGGCGTTTTATAAAATTTTAAAGTTTATAGAAAGTTCTATAGACTCGTTATATCGTATAAGCGTGACTTATAAATTCCCGTCTTTCGTTTTGTACGATTCTCCTAAACCGACAACTCTAGCTCGTACGTTCGCTTTTATTTAATTTAATTAATCAATTACTATTAGTTTAATTTAATTAAATAAGTAAGTAAATAAATAAACAAAGACAAAAAAAAAATAATAAAAAAAAAATAATAATAAGTATATAAGGGAAGGGGGGGGGGGGGGATCGAACCCTAGCCCCCTCCCCATGCCTTCTTTGAACGACAAATCATCCCCCCCCTCACGTTCTCTTCCGACGGCAGGCACAAACCGGCGACTTTCCGGTGATCTCCGACGGCCTTCCGACCATCAAACCACTCCACCTCGTCCCGGGAATCAAGTGTGGTAATCGGTCCTTGCATAGTCTTGCCAACTCTCACTCTCCCACCAAGAATCAAAGGTAAAACCCTAATCTAGTTTGATCGTTTCTTGGTGTCCTTCACATCCAATCCGATTGCATGTTTGTTTCTGGATGTTTTGCGCGGTTTGCAGGTGTTGTCTTGGTTTAATTTTCGTGTCTTTAGGCCCTAGTAGGGCTGTGATATTCGAAATCTTGGTTATGGGGGTTTGGGTGATTGAAAAACCATCATAAAATCATAGAATGATTTCAAACAGATTCTGTCAGAATTTTCTACCATATTGTTCGGGTCATAACTCGCAAAACAGAGTTCGAAATCGTGTGATTTATTTTGGAGACGAAATTTTATTGTCTTAGCTTTCCAGTGGTACTAAAAACGCAAATTTTGAACATGATTTGGTCACCCAAACGTGCACCACAAGTTTGGTGCACGGGGCTGTTAAAATTTTGAGAGTCAGATTTGTTTCGGTTACTAGGCTAATATAACGTGACTATTTCTCAAAACATAAAACATAAAGTTTGTGGTAAGCATATTAAATAAACTTCCTGTAAAACTTGGGGTCTTAATTCGAGTTAGTGAATGACCTATGGTGTCGGGAAGTTGACACATGCAATCTGTTGACAGAATCAGTCCCTCAAATTTTAGTCAATTTCAAAGTAGCATAACTTTCTCATACATGAATCAAAACACTTGCTTCTGCTTGCTAGTGTTATTTTAAGGTGTTAGGTTTCTTGTGGCTTTGGTCTCGCGTGAATTGAAATTCGTTTGGTAAGCGTAAGGCCCCAAACGAAACAAGAACTCAGTTCTGCCATGAAACTGGCTTCACCCACTTGTGTGAAGGATTTTGCTATGATGAAAACAAGTAACTTAATTGGTTAAAACACAAAAGTTTTTCATTTTATAACCAAGGATAATTATGTAAATTTTTAGAACCTAACTACAAAAGGGGAATAATTTATAAACCGGTTTTGTGTCAGGTGTCGAACACTAGACAGAATCTGTCTAGTTAATTTTTACTAAACTTCAAAACATCATAACTTGATCAATACTCACCCGATTGGAGTGATTTTTTTTGACAAATTGACTAGAAGGAGTCTTCTTTCACATGGCATGAATCGGGAGTCTTGACTCACTCGATATCCCACTGACTTTGATCAAACAAAGTCGGTGCGCGGCTGTCCTAGATTTCTACAACCGAGGTGAATGTGACTGCAATGTGCATTGTGTGCTAATTTAGGACCAAGGTCCAAGGGTTGACTTTAGGGACCCTTAGTGGTCAAACTTTCATGTTGATTTTTATTTGGTCAAACTTACTGTAATAGATTAAGCTAGTAGCATCAAATCCGCATGATTAACTAGGATTTAATTAGTCTTGCATGCTTTCTACTTGTTCTGTGCCAATGTGCTTACGTGAAGGGTTGGATTAGACCCCTAGGCTATGTAGTTATGCTTCAGTACAGGTCCTAGGTCCCCACCCCGTGGGAATGGCAAGATTGCATAAGGTTCATTCATTGACCTTATGCTGTACCGTGGTAGTTAATCGCATTGTCATAGCTATTTGCTTTTGTGTTTCACCCACACCACTCTAGTAACATGAGGATAGGACACTTGTGCACGTATGAATTCAGCAGATCCTATTTTCTCTCTCTTTCTCTTTTCCCCCCTCTCGCGCATTTCTCCTCCATGATCAACCCGTGTGTCGCGAGTCAGCTCGTTTTCTCTTGTGACACAACTGACACGGTAGACCTTCACTCTTAGGTCATACACTCTCTTCCGTTTTCTAAACGCGAAGCACTTGGATCAAGTGCAGTTTTCGTAGCAGCGCCCCCAAAGGTGAGTTTCACACCCAAATTAGATCATACCCGTTTGGGTAGTGATCCGCTTTTCTTACGAGTTATTTGGTAACTTACAAAACAAACCTTAATGCATTTGAATAAGTAAACTATCACATGTCATAGGATAACCCATCTATTAAGGCCCTCACATAATCGGATCGTTAATATAGTGTAAATAGCATGATGACGTTTAGTAGTACTACTGAGGATTGACAACCCTCGCTCTGCGGTGCACGAGATGCCCACCTGACTGGAGGTCGGAAGGATTTAATGTCAGCCAAAACTACTGTGTATAGATGGACAAAGGGGAGGCAAAACGTGTAGGCATTACCTACATACACTTAGTCAGCTTCGGTTGCGAACTTCCTAATGGACATGACAACTAGGCTAGCTATCTATGATAGTATTCAACTCTTATTAACGCTTATTATTTATATCTATATACTTAGTATATGTATTATACTACTTTTAGTGAACTCACCAGCATTAGCTGACACTTGGTTTTACCAAACTTTTACAGGTCGCTAGGAGTTCATTATGTTATTGGTAAGTGTGGAGGGTTATCACTTGGCTGTATGATTTCAGACTTTTATTTTTGGGAGACAAACATTTCTTTTCCTTGCATGGGTACGATCTTACTTTAAAATTTCTAGGCGCGTATTTTGCGCATATTACTTTCCGCTGCGTTGCAAATTTAAATTGTGGTTTCCTTATGAATGTTTGATGTATTTATTTCATTATAATTATGGATTGAATGGGTTGTTGCAATCATTGACTCGGGTCCTGGTCTGTTCTCACACCCCACACGGTAAAACTCCGTTAGTGGTCTGGTCCACAGTTGTGATTTTCATCATAAACAGTCAAATTTCGCGTTGTCACACCCCCAATTAACCACTAACGGAGTTTATACCGTTAAGGGGCGCGACTAGACCAGGACCACAACCATTAGTTACAAATACTAAACGAATCAGAGTAAAGTCCAAAGTTCATAAATAAAAACAGTTTAACATACGCAGCGGAATTTAAAAACATCAGTATCTTAGCACTAGCCACGTGCTTTACAAATCATTGTTTCAATTTCAAATTCCCAATTTAGTTTAATGAAAGTAAAAGTCTTCGCGTGCCATGCCAACCTTCAACGGATACTCTTCAACGATCTGCAAAAGTGAAAACCACACAAGTGTCAACCTAACGGTTGGTGAGTTCACGGTGGGCATGACATGCATTGGCCCAGTCTCAATAATCGTATGTACCAACATATACATAAGTAATAATGTTTTGCAAAATATTGTCGAGTGTTGAATTTTCGAATATGCACTAGTTAAGTAAAAGTTAAAGCAGTCAACCGATATCACGGGTAGCTAATCCGGTTTCCATGCACTAAGGAAGTCGTACTAGGGCTGAAAGCTGACGTAACAGAGTGCGGCATTTGCCGTTGGTTTGTGCCTCCAGTTGTGTCCCATTTGGGATGCCCACAACGAAGAACAGGCTGATATTGCACTCCGTTCGGCCCCCGGCCGGTTGGCTACACATTTGTGTACCGCGGAGCAGGGTTTGTCAAACCCTCAGTAGATCTACCCAACATCCCCTCGCTTTCCAGATCATCAGTACTAAGTTGAGGTCTTTAAGTTTTTAAGCATCCTTAGAAATCATGTGATATCATTTGGTTTAGACTTTAACCTACACTAGTCATATTAAAAATGTTTATTCCGGATTTCATCTGAAATCCCAAAAAGAGTTTAAGTGTCATAATAGTTGGTTCCGGATTCCATTTGAAACCCCAAGGATGGACAGTTGCAAGTGTTCCCCATAAAACACTCCAACTTCCATAACAGGTACCCCATTAGGCAATACCTCAAATTGTCAGCGTTGTTTTCCGTTTAGTATGTTCGTTGTGACCCAAACGGGCTCACAAGTAAAGGGTTTGTGAAACTCACCTTAGGTTGCTCAGCTACACTTGTTAATCCAATTTATGTTTGCTAACGAAGACCTAGTAATCACATTAAGGTCTTAGGTGTTAGGTTGTGTCTAAACTTTAACTTAACGTCACTATGGCCCATAACATAGCACGTTGCAATCTAAGACTCGACATACCGACACACGATACCGATGGTTGATCATAAACAAGGGTTCACATATTGCAGAAATCAAACATGTATCATCATAGCATAATCATGTAAGTCATGGCATAATATTCAAGCAAATTGCACAAGTTTGGTTTTCAGGTCAGGTTTTAGTTTCGCTAGCACAGTTTCGCTAGGCAGTTTCGCTGGGTGCACGGGCAGCACTTTCGCTAGGTTATGCCCGGTGACACAGTTTCGCTAGGCTAGTTTCGCCCGAAACTGCTGACGCAGTTTTGCTAGGAAACTGGTTTGAACTTTCGTTCAGGTATTTCGCTCGGTAGTTTCGTTCGAGCTGGTCGGGTCAGTTTCGCTAGCGACACTATAGTTTCGCTCGACAGTGTCGCTGAATGAACAAGTAAATTCGCTGGATAATTTCGCCCAGAGAACACACAGTTTCGCTGGTCGCGAAAAACATACGGATTTGCCTAAAAATCAACCTAACAGCTTCTGATCTTACATGCAATTCATTATTTAGCATACATAGGCATTTACCAACATAAATCAGCAAGCTTTAACACCTTAAACATGCATTTTGTCATCAAATCACCCAAAATACATATAAAACCCTAAAATGGCTAAAATAGCATAAATCTCTATCATGGCTGGATTTCATACGCAAAGTTGCTAACTTTATGATAGATCTAGCATTCCTAAGTATTATCTCAGAAGCATACAAGTTTTCATGAAGGTTTGATCATGCTTTAAGAAGAAAAACACATAGAAAGGCATAAAACATAGTTTTGGGACTCACGTTTGATATCAAGAATCGATAGATGAGATGAGATGATGGCCTAGAGGCTGAGATCTTGGTCCTCGGGTGACTTTCTCGGCTGACCAGGTTCCAGAGAGGAGTGTGTGTGTGTTTGTGATGAAATGAGGCAAATGGAGAAGCTAGGGCTTATTAAGTTTATTTATATCAGAGGCTAGTTTCGCTGGCAGTTTCGCTGGCCAGGCGAAACTAGCTCTGGTCACATGTTGATCGAGTAGTTCAGCTGGCTACCGGGCGACACTACAGTTTCGCCCGGTAGTTTCGCTGGCGACCAAAAAGACAAGTTTTCCACACAATCAAGTATTTACAATTTGTCATGCAATTCACAATACTAAGTCATGTATTTAAATCACATTGCACATAAGGACAATAAATAAGCACATAACACATATGGGCGGGTTCGGTGATCAACCAAAGGACGTGGACGCATTCGGCCTAGTTAAGCATTAGTTACTAAGTTAACGCTTATAACGTAACTAACGGAGTTTGTCTAACGGAAGTTAACCTTGGAATTCTCGGATGTCACACGCGTGTTTTTGAAAAATGAAGTTGAGGTTCGGAGTTCTTTGTTCAGGTTCGGTGTAACCGCCCCAAACTTCAAGTTCGGACGGAGCTCGATGAGAGTTCGGTCAGTGTTCGGCATAAGTTCGGAGTTTAGATAGTTCGGTCAAGTTTCGGAGGTGTTCTAAAGTTCGGACAAAGTTCGGCCTGTTGATTCAGGTTTGGTAAGAGTTCGGTGGAGGTTCGGAGCATTGTGTTAAGTTCGGAGAAAGTTCGGCCAATCAGAATTCAAATCTGTCAACGATGTCGGAATTTCACGCGTTTTCTGTTATGCAGAGTGCAATGCAAACTATGCTGAATTTTGATAATGAAATCGGAACAAGTCAAAAAGTTCCAAAATTATTGAAATTGGAAGATTATCATAATTGGAAGCAACGGTTTTCTGCTTATATAAGTACGAATGATATCAATTTGTGGATTCCGATCAAGAAACTTTATCAACATCCGACTGATGCGGGAGATTTTAAGGAAGTTCATACCTTTGACAATGCTGAAAGAAAATCATACGAGCTAGAACAAAAAGCTTTTGGTTATATAACAATGGCATTACCCACTGAGTTGCTACATCAAATTAGTACTTACAAGAAATCAAAGTAATTGTGGGATGCTCTATCAGCAAGGTGTGAGGGTAATGATGGTTACAAGAAAAGTCGAAAGAAAGTGTTGAATAAAGAGTTTGATAATTTTCAATTTTATGACAATGAGAACATTACTACTCTGGTTTCTCGGTTTTCCCATCTAATCAGTGAACTGAAGGTTGTTGGGATTGAGAAAACTGATGCTAATTTGAAGGAAAAGATTATGGAGGCTTTGCCTGAAAAATGGGAAAACTATGTTCTGCTACTCACACATGATAAAGATTATTCTACATTAACATTCCACGAGCTTACTGGTAAACTTCATGCTCGAGAGATGGAAATGCTAAATTCCAAGAAGTCAACTACTACTTTACAGAATCCTGAATTATATCATGGTGAGAATAGGGCAAGTATGAATGCTAAATCTAAACCAACTTTGAGTTCTGCACCAAATATTGCTTTTATGGCTGGAAATTCAGGTAATTTTGATTACAATTCATCACGGGGTTGTAGTTTTAAAATCAATAACAAGTATCATAGATCATAAGGAACATAAATGAATATTTTGACTTGTATTAAAATCAATAACATGCCATATTGAAAGGACGAATTACATAAATCAAATGAGAAATAAACAAAGTCATTTGTCTCTGTATGCCACTAAGTAACTGCATAGTAATCAACGCGTCAACAAATTAAAGATTAAAAAGGGAAGCTTTAAGATCATAAAATGCACTTGAACCAAAAAAAAGTTCAATAACTAACATAAAATCATGGAGATTACCTTGACGATGAGGATGATTGACATCTATGAAAGACGATTTTCTCTATGTGCAATTAAATTATTGGAAATTATCACAATTACACAAATTATATATGGAAACTTCAAATCATACATGAAAATAAAAAGTTTCTACCCACTGCCCTTCACTGGTTCCAAATCTGCATATTTAGCAAAGAATACAAACAAATATCAGGAAACAACCAAAAATAAGCATCTTTAATCAAAAACAAGACACTAGAATCTCACTCAAGAATGAAATGGAACAAGTTAAAGTACAACAAACAAAAGTAAGAGATTAGAAGATTAAAAAAAGGTGAAATTAACAATCACCATGCATTAAGTTATTAGAGATATCATGAGTATTGACCCATAAAGATTTGGATTTTCCTTCCTCTGCCACCAAACGGTAAGAACCCTGATTCAAAGCATCATTTTGTATTATCATTAAAACAAAAATGACTAGAAAATAATCATTTTGTATTTAGTTTGAGAAACATCATTACATTATTCTCCCACATCCAAAGACTTTAGTGGTTCAGATGAATAAGAACAAGCATAGCAGTCTGTAATTATTAACAAGGTCTAAATTGATAACAATAACTCTGAATCAGCAATTGAAGAAGATAAACAACTTAATCCGTTTTCAATAAACAAAATTACACAGTCAAAAAACACAATCAATTCATATAGCAGATAAATAATTCACGGCTATAGAACAACGTAATTAGAAAAGAAATTTGAACAAAAAACGTAGTAGATAATGGCGCCAAGGACCAAGGGAACCGATTAAAGTAGATAAGAGAAATTAGAAACTAAATTATAACAAAAGAGGCAACATATGAAATAAACACCCAATTCACACTACACAAAAGATGAAATACATATCTAGTTACAAACTTGTAGTGATTTCCGGTGACGAGGATGGCGGCTCAGAGTTCTTTACCACTTACAGATGTGATGCTCACCGAAGGCGAAATCTAAACACTATGTTAGTTTATAATACTGTAGGCGGCAGATGGAAGATTGAATAGAATATTTCGATGGATGAGAATGGAGATGGAACTAGAATCGTAAGCGGGTAAGAAGGAGATGGAACCATAATCACTAAGCTCCGCTTGATCTTCAATTAGTATTTTGCTCGATCGACCCTCGGAGACGTTTATGGAGGTGTAGAAATTAGATTTGGGAGCCCTAGTTTTCTCGATGATGAAGGTGATTGGTATTTAAGTTTGTGAGGAAATACACAGGTGAAAACCTCGTTCCTCTAGATAATGACGGATTTGTTTTCATGAAAGAGGCGGCGAATGTGGCTAAGGAAGAAGAGGAGGGGATGAATAAGGTTTATAGGGAGGCTGAGGAGGAGATGAATTAAGCGTGGAGAAATGAGGTGAGTAATGGAGCCTATAAAAGTTAAAAACGACAGTTGTAGATGACGCGCAGTTTTTATGGGTACTCCATTTTTTCTTAATTTATGATAGATATTTTATGATGCGCAAAAATGCGCGTCATCAACCCTTGAGATTTTATATTTCTTTACAAGTTTTTTATGACACTTATTTTTGCGCGTCATTATATCACCGCGCATCATCTTTTGCGCGTTAAGAAAGACTCTTTCTCTAGTAGTGTGCTTTTGCTACTGGTGATGTTCCAAGTACTAATTCTATTGGAAACTCCACTTCCCTTTCTCGCGAGAGTCTAGGTAGCTCATCAAGAAAAACATCTGCGTAATCGGAAACCATTGGGACTTCCTCCAATTTCTTTTTCTCCTGGGTTTCTACAAGATTATCTATAAAAGCTTAACATCCTTTCTTCAAGCATTTCTCTACCTTCAGAGGCTTAGCTGGATGACCGCCTACAATGGTATGTAGCTTGCCTTTAGAAGATTCTACCTTTATAACCTTTTATCGCAAAAAATCTTGGCCTAGTATCATGTTAACCAATCCATTTCTAAGACTATTCAAATCTACTTAAGTTCATGGGAAGTAGTTCTAAATCAAACAAGGCATCTCCAAATTTTACTTGGAAATTCTTAACTATTTCTGCAGTACTGATTTCTTGACCGTTAGTTGTTTCAACCTTATAGGGTTTATATAACTTATGTATGGCACATTTTAACATAGGAATACACTTAACAGATATGAAGTTTTTATTGGCTCCGGAATTAAATAAGATGCTAACATATGTATTATTAACAGGAAACATACCAGAAACAACATTACCATCCTGACGGGCCTCATCTGCATTCATGACAAAAACTCGAGAGTTACCTCTTGGTGTTCCCTTGTTTTCTCTTTATCTTTGGCATTATCTTTCAGCATTATGCAGATGTTTCTTTTGTCCCCTTCTTCCTAACATTTGTAGCAAATAACCCCCTTTGGACAATCAGAGGTGGTATGTCCAAACTTTCCACATCGACGACAGCTTCTACACTCTCTGGCCCAATGGCTTTCCTTGTGATACCTGTTACAACTACCAACTCGAGGCTTTTTATTTTCCTTCATATTTTTCTCGTCACGGCCTCTGATTTCAGATCTTCTTTTGTTTCCAGAAGAATCATGTTGATACATAATCTGTGCGTCGTGTGAAGTATCAAGACAAGACGATGTGAAGATCAAGACAAAGTTCAAGATGCCAGGCGAACTGGATCCGACCTGCCAGTTCGGATCAGGGCAAACTGGCAGTTCTCCCAGGGTTCGGCCAGTCGGGTATAAATAGGAAGTTTGTCTTGTAATTATGTAACTAAGCCTATTGAGTCTAATCTAAAGGTGTGTTTTGTATAGTATTTCTCTGTGCCATTCCTCTGTGTCTACTAGTTGTAATTGTTCTCTTTTTATCAATAAAACAATCGGTTTAATTACGTTTCTCATCCAAAATAGCTAGATTGAGTAGATGATCCGACGCTCACGAACTTTCAAGTGGTATCAGAGCTTTCTGGTTCGTTCTACTGATCTATGGTTGCAATATACGGAGTTTTTGAAACTAAAAGTTTGGGTTTTCAAAAAATTCTAGTGTTTTTGCGAATTTTCAAGAGTTTCAGTTGAGTATTTTGCGAAAAATGTGCTCCTAAATCATTCCTCATCACTTTTTCTGGTCAACTGATGCAAATCTCGTTCAAAACTGTCCAAATTCGAAATTTTTGAGTAAAAATGGTCAGGTTCGGCTGAAGAACTTTCTGTTCGGAATAACCGTCGTCCGAACTCCAGGTTCGGCTCGAGTTCGTCTGTCCGAAGTTTGTGTTCGGAACAGGCTCGGCTTATCTTTTTTTTTTGGCAAGAGTTCGGCTAGTGTTTCAGGTTCGGCTATACTTCAGTTCGGCTTTAGTTCGGATACTATTTTTGGTTTGGACTGAGTTCGGCTAGATTTCCAGTTTGGCTAAGAGTTTTTCTGTTCAGATCAAGTTCGGCTCAGATTGGGTTTTTGAGTTGCTTTACGAAAACTGATGTAACTTCAGAACCGTTAATAGTTACGGATCCCAATGCCAGCCAAAACGACCGTCTCAAAGAGATCTATACTTTTATTTTCCTAAAGGCCAGTACCCTCCGTTTTGGTGCCCAAAATCCACTTTTAAGATCTTCATTTTTGAGTTTGAAGTTTCTGGATAATCATATTTCGGAAAAGATGTCGTATTTCCAAACTTTTGCCGCTATGCAAAGTGCGATGCAAACAATGCTAAACTTTGATATTGAAATTGGAATAAGTCAGAAAGTTCCCAAATTGTTAAAGTTAGAGGATTATCAAAACTAGAAACAACGATTTTCTGCTTACATAAGCACGAATGATATCGATTTGTGGGTTCCGATTAAGAAGCTTTATTCACATCCAACTGATCAAAGAAATTTCAAAGAAGTTCATACCGTTGATAATGCGGAAAGAAAATTATATGAGCTTGAACAAAAAGCATTCGGTTATCTTACAATGGCATTACCCACTAAGTTGTTACATCAATTTAGTACTTGTAAGAAATCAAAACAATTGTGGGATAAGTTATCGGCAAGGCGTGAAGGGAATGATCAATACAAGAAAAGTGGAAAGAAGGTGTTGAATAAGGAAATTGATAATTTCCAGTATTATGAGAATGGAAACATAACGACTCTTGTAGCAAGCTTGTCACATCTAATTAGTGAATTGAAGGTTGTGGGGATTGAGAAAACAGATAAGGAGTTAAAAGAAAAGATTATGGAAGCTCTACCAGAAAAATGGGAAAATTATGTGTTGCTTCTTACACATGACAAAGAATTTTCTACATTATCATTTCATGATCTAACTGGTAAACTTCATGCTCGTGAAATGGAGATGATGAATTCCAACAAGTTAAGGGCACATCTGCAAAATCCAGAATTGTATCATGGTGAGAATGCTGCTAGTATGACTACTAAGGCTAAACCAAGTCTGAGTTCTGCACCACCTACTGCTTTCATTGGAAATATTTCTAAAAATTCTGATAATAATTCTTCAAGGGGTTGTATCTTTACGATTTCAGAATCATTAAGTCAAAATGCGTTTTCTATCAAATAAGTTGATGATTGTGCCAAATTGGTTTCTGCTCTCATTTCATCATCGTTTGGAATGTTTATCAATGATGTTAGCAATGCTCATCTAACTAAAGATGATTTGAAAGAAATTGATGATGATCAACTAAATGAAATTGATATGGCTTGGAAGTTAGCTATGCTAACTCAGAGGTCACAAAGGTATTACAAGAAAATTGGAAAGCAAGCTTTTGATGACAAATTGGGTTTTGACAAATCCATGATCAAATGTTACAAATGTTCAAATCTTGGACATTTTGCAAGAGAATGTCAACAATCGCACAATTCCAAAGCTACAAATAGTTCTCAACCATCTTCAAGTAATTCAAATAAAACATCTTTAAATGCTTAGAATAATGGTACTTATGATTGGGGCAAACTGTTTGATACATGTACTTTGATTGTCACACATGAGAAAGATGAGTATTATTCTTATTCTAGTTCATATGAAGCTAGTGAAAATGAAAAATTTGAATCCAAAATTGAAAGTTTGATGAAACAAAATGAGTCTTTATTGGAAGAAGTCAGAATGCTTACTGCTGAATGTAAATCAATGCAAGAAGATTTGGACGTTGCTAAGAGATATGAGAAGGAGTTTAATTTGAAAAATGATTCTTTGATAAAGGAAGTGAATATGTTTAATGAAGTTTTCATTTGGTCAAAGAAGACTTAAAGAATCATGAAGCCAAGAATGAAAAAGTAATTAAAGAAAAAGAGGAGTTGCTTAAAGAAGTAAAGAAATGGAAGAATGAAGCAGAGAATACTACCAATGATTTCCATAAATGTTTGATAAATCAAAAATTAGACTTAATATGCTTACCAAGACTTCTCAAGAACAAGTTGCCAAAATTGAGGCATATCAGGCTGATATGGAAAAATTGTTTGATCAAAAGAGGGAGTTGATAAGTGTAAATAAAGTGCACACTGCAAATCTTGAAATTCAAAAAAGAAATGAAGCTAAATGGAAGAAGGAATTGTTTGATGGACTTGATAATCTTCGACCGCAGAAATTTGAAACTCACAAAGTCTCTAAGAGATTGATTGCTACTGAAAAAGAATTAGTTGAAGCACAACAACAGATTTCAGATTTGAAGATACAAGTTATTGATGCAAATCATCTCATGAACAATGTCACTAATTCGCAATCATTCACAAGTTTCTTAGCGAACGATGCCAAATTTTGAAAGAATGTTTGACAAAACTGTGTCACCCCCAGGAAGTGTCAAAGAAGCTATTAGAGAGGTGAAAGGAAAGGTGGAAGAGTATGATTATTCCAAGTTTACATCACCAAATTCAGAAGAAGATAAGATTGTGAAGAAGAAGAAAAACAAGAAGGCTAAAAATAAGAAGGAAATGAAATCTGAAGTTCCTCAAGTTTCAAAGTTTGTGTCTGATAAAACATCAACAGAGAATGAAAAATCAGCTTCATCTAGCGAGAAAATTCGTTCTCAACCTGAGTTTGATGAGACAATTTTCTACGAAAAGAAGAATGTGCAAGACATTAAAGCTGAATTCTCTCGTTTGGAAAAGAATGGGCATACTACATCTACTTCTGAGGAGAAAGTGTCTGGAAAGAATGTTGGATTGGGTTTTCAAGCACAAAATGTTAAAGCTGAGAAGGTTCAAGGTTCAACATCACAGAATCTGAAGAAAATAAAAATGAAGCAAGTTAAGAAGGGAATTTTCAAGGCTGAAAAGGTTCAACCCAAACGGTTTTACAAACTCAAGGGTTCGGAACAACTTTTCTCTGATCAAAAACTTTCTCTTCATTGCATCGATGCACAAAAGATTGCTGAAGTTTTTGTCAAAGATGCTGCTTCAAAGAACATGAAGAGCTCAAATGCCAAAGTTTCTTCGGATGATTTTTTATCTCTAAAAGCCCAACATCCAAATGGGTTCATGATCACAGACATCAGGTATATGATTCTTTTTTGATCATATAGATATCCATATTTGTAACACTATGCAGGCACCTAAAAGGTTGTCCAATTCCTGCTACTTCTAGCACTAAAACTCCATACGTCAAAGTTTCTGGTAAATCTGCCAAACATGTTTTCCTTGATGAACATGGTATAGTTTTTGATGAATTTCAACCTACTTTTTATCAAAAACAAAAATGTTTTGTTCTAGATTTTCAAACGGTTCAACATGTAGGTTGTTTGTCACAGTCACCTGTGATCAATTCATCAAAAATTAAATTACCAAAACAACAACAGCTATGGAAACCTAAGGTGGTTTCAAAGCAAAACCATGACACTGGTTGACCAGAAGCACTTCGCTTTGGGTCATTTCAGAAATAATCAGTTTGACCAGTGTGCAGGTACTTCTAGAAGACCTATCAACAATTGAAACGTTGTTGATGGAGGAGTATTCTGCTTAACTTAAAATTTCATGATATATCTTACTAACCTGAAAGTTTTCTGAAATATTAAAATGCAAGGTATCCGTGTTGGTTGATCAATTTTCTTTCTTTACGTTTCGTTTGTGGTTCAAAGAGAAAATTGATAAAAACCAAAAAATAGTGTCTTGTTTTTATAAAATGAAAAATTAAAAAATAGAGTTTTTTCATTTTAAGGGGTATAATTGCATAAGGGGGAGAAATTGAGAAGATGCATGTTATGGGAAGAAGATCAATACATGCATAATATATAGTGAAGGTCAATACATGCAAAATAAATAAAATTTTGAGAAATTGATCATTGGGAAATGATGGTACATTGGCTTATGTATCTGACTCATGGATAGAGTAGATTAAAAAGCCATAAGATCATTGTTTGATATGCTTGGTAGACTAGGCAAATCAGAAAGTATTCAGATGTGATATACACTAAATACTCTGCTTGACTATGTGGATAACATCTTGAAGCATATTTCATGACAAAAAGAGAAAAATAAGTGTGAAAAAGAAAAAATAAGAAGTCACTGTGTATACATGTGTTCATTTTGCCAAGATTTAAACTTGTTTGATTTTCTTAATTTTCTCAAACGACCGGACTTTCTTTGCGTATCGAAAGATCGACCTGATTGTTGTTCGTTTGAGGTTCTGCTTTATTTTCTTTGGTGTTTCATATAATTCATCGGACTTTCTCTGTGCGTACGGGAGTACCGACTTGATCGTTGTTGAATTATACAATTTCAACTTGTTTTATCTTTCTTATTTTGTTAAATCTGAGGCCTTATTTGCGTATCGAAATATCGATCTTAAGGTAGACAATTTAACGTTCTTATTTCTTTTTGCATGGAACACAGTTGACGATAACATGAAAATATTATGCTATGTGATAATCACAAGTGTAATCACACGAGAAAAAGAAGTAATAACACAAGAAAAAGAAAAATGTCTGAATATGTCTGATAGTGTGGGATACACTGGTCAAAGTAAATCTAATCAATACTTAACATATCCAGATGTCATAAGTATGATTCTCATGAGTTTAAGATGGACAAATTATACCAACAACTAGCATGAATTATGTGCTTCAATTAGTTAAAATTTAAGTGTAGTTCAGTGCGTCTTGATCAATATGATCCCGAATAGTGATCTTTCTCATACCAAAAATAGAGTTTGATTATGTATTGCAATTTTATTTCATTTCAGAAAAGTACAAAAAGACTTTTGGTGTGTTTTAGCATAATTTTGAAAAATCAAAAAAGTTTTAGGTTTGTTTTGATATAAACTTTCTAAAAGTCAAAAAGATTTTGTTTCTGATTTATTTTCGATCTGATCAACACGTGATACAAATCAAATTTTCAAAATCATATCTTGGAGTCTCGAAGAGATGTTTTGCACCGAGATTATTTAAGTTTTGAGCAGGTTGCTTAGTGAAAGAAATGTCACAACTTCAAGTCTTCTGAAGCTGCTGATAAAGAGAGAAACACATTGTGCGTCGTCAAGTATTCAAGATCAAGCTAGTATACAGTTGAGGAAGAGTTTGTTTGAAGATATTTTGAATGTATTCTACAGTTGAGGGGGAGTTTGATTAAAGATACCGTTTTGTTATGTTGTTAAAGATACTACACACGACGAGGGGGAGTTTGTTGATACATAGTCTGTGCGTCGTGTGAAGTATCAAGACAAGACGATGTGAAGTTCAAGACAAAGTTTAAGATGCCAGGCGAACTGGATCCGAACTGCCAGTTCGGATCAGGGTGAACTGGCAGTTCGCCCAGGGTTCGGCCAGTCGGGTATAAATAGGAAGTTTGTCTTGTAATTCTATATCTGAGCATATTGAGTCTGATCTAAAGCGTGTGTTTTTTTACAGTGTTTCTCTGTGTCATTCCTGTCTACTGGTTGTAATTGTTCTCTTTGATCAATAAAACAATCGGTTTAATTACGTTTCTCATCCGAAATAGCTAGATTGAGTAGATGATCTGATGCTCACGAACTTTCAAATCATTTCTTTGTCCCATGGTTCTCACCCATTCATCTGCAAGGGTACTAGTCAAACTTATTGCTGAATCTAGAGTGTGCGGCCTAGCTGACCTGACATCAGCTCTAAGTTTAGGACTCGGTCTCCATACAAACCTCCTAGGTCTTTTAGATTATGCAGAACTAGAGAATCAGCTCATTGTATCGATTGATGTACGTTTGGTAATTTGCACCTTTCATTTATATTGAAAGAAACTCATTTTCTAGCTTCTCTTGTTTTTTTTCCAGAACGAATTTTTCAGAACTAATTCTCTGAATTTCTCCATTTCATCTTCTGCGCTCTTTCCTTACCCTTGCTAGCCTGAACAATTTAACACCAAGACAGGACATGACCCTTAAATGAATGTGATGCAAATTTCACCATATCCCTCTTGGCACATTCACTGATATCTAGTACCAATTCCATTTCATCTAACCAATTCAGTGCATCAGATGCTCCTTTGTCACCTTTGAAAACACTGGGCTTGTAGGACATGTACATTTTATAGGAGCAAATATTCTTTTTCATTCTTCCTCAGAAGAATCTGGTACAGTATAGCTTAAACTTTCTGATCTATGTCGCCTCTTCTGACTCTTATTCTTCTTGTTTCTACTCTTGCTTCTGCCCCTATCAACACGGCTTTCAGTAGAGTATGCACTATCCGATTCATCCTTTTTTTATGAACCCGATTCTTCCTATCCCTGCTTCTACTCCGATGTTGCGAACAATGAGTTGATTCACCGCGATTAGACTGATCATTCTGTAACCGACTCTCTCTAGTCTGACTTTTTATTGTATGACTTTCCATAGTCTGGCTATATTCTTACAGGTGAACAGGCTTCTTACTCAATCTTCTTTCCTCCGCTTGTAGATTAGGAAATGCTTTGGAGAAACGAGCAACAACCAAGTTCTGAAGTCTCTCATCCTCAACTTGTTTCCTTAAGTGCTCAGACGTAGGAGGCTCGGCTCGTATATTATGAATTGAATCATCACCGTTTTGATTTTCCTGAGTCATTCTGCACACAGTCTTTCTTATACCTGCTTCATTCTTTGCCTGAAAGGCAATCATATAGTTATATGAATACTCAAAACAATTCTTCAACATTTTATTTGCATCATGACTTGGAACCTTGGTTCTTACAAAACTAGTACTAACTATTGGGACGCCATTAAGGTATAGTTTTATCCACCTATCGTATGTTGAGGAATGTTAGACTAACTTCATACCTTTGTCTAACTACTGGAGATCACAGTAATAAGATTTTTATCAATACAGTACTATTCCTCATTTGCCGCCTATAATGGGCCTGCAAGAATTATAGATACAAGATCTGTGCGTCGTGTGAAGTATCAAGCCAAGACAAAGACCGAGATCAATACAAGATAGCTGCCAGCCGAACGTGGTCCCAACTTGAGGTTCGGATCAAACAAACTTAAGGTTCGTCTGATGTTCGGCAGTTCGCTATAAATAGATGTTGTGTTCTTTGTAATCGGAACTGAGCGTGTAAGAACAAGTGTTAAGTGTGTGTTTTCTGTGGTGTTTCTGTGTCTTAGTTCTGAGTGTTTACTGGTTGTAATTGTTCACTTTGATCAATAAAAGGATCGGTTAATTACTTGTTTTGTATCCAAATTAGCTAGATTGAGTAGACGATCTAATGCTCACGCAATTTCCAGTGGTATCAGAGCTATCTGGTTCTATCTATATATTACATACCGTAATCCCACATTTGCTGTTGAATCCATAAAACCTGTGAGCAGCAACTTGCAGCTGCAATGTATTCAGCTTCTGCCGTGGATGTAGCAACGGACTATAACATGCATTTTTCACAATTTCTCCACCTTACATGCAAAATATATAAAATAGGTGAATACATGCACAATACATAAATTTGCACTACAACAAAAGGGGGATTTTAGGATCTTTCGTGTGGGACGCTGTTAAAAATAATGTCTTAAAAGACTATCTAATAGGACAAATGAATGTTCAGGGTCCTATTATACTATATGGAGTTAAACTGGTGTTCTAAAAAACTATATAATAGGACGGATGAATATTTAGGGTCCTATTATCATATAACTTAGTAGGACGCTTAGTATTTAGGGTCCTAATAAAATACATTATAGGACGTTTAGTAGTTAATGTCTTATTATGTGGTAATGTAATAGGACACTTGATCATTGAGGGTCACTAGTACAAACAAAGCTGTAACACCCCGAACCTTGACATATTGATGTTGTACATGTTTGTAGATGGTTTGTTGATTAAGGGTAGCTTCTTATTTCGTTATTAAGCCTAAATGAAAGTTTTGGGCCATTTAAAAATAGAAAGCAAAGTCGAGGGGTGGGCGTCGTCAATACACCAAAGTTAATTTGGATTAAATACATGAAGCATATAGGGTTCTACTCTTTAATTTATTCCGGCCGTACGTTATCCCTCGCTCGTAACCGTGTTCCGCCGATCAAGCAGGTATCCATCTTTCATTCTCGTCATCGTTCCGATCGTGTGTCCACATAAAGAACTTTATGCTTAATCTTTCTTGTATATTACGGTTTATTTAGTGGGTGATCTCCGATCGGTTGTAACTCACGGTTAAGCAACGAAAGGAGATAGAGTTGTAGCAACGACCCGTATTCGAAGGATCGGTCAAAGGTATCATCGAATGTGATTATTATGGTATTGTTATTCATTTGAAATGGGAGTTAACTAAGTATATCAGTCTTGTAGAGGCTAGATTATGAGGCTTGTAATATTAAATAAGTTGGGCTGGGCTTAGAGGTTTTAACTAGATTAGTAGGCTAGTTTATGATTGGGCTTGGGTTTACTATTGGGTTTATGATCCAAAAGGGGCCCAATAGTAAACCCAATGGGGGTTTATATATAGACCACTTGACCTCCTCATTTAGGATGCTTGTTTACGATTTCTAAAGTGTGAAGAAGGTTTACAATTTGTGTTTTGTACCCGACAAGTTTACTTGTGTGCAAAATTGAAGTGTTTTATTGTTTAATCATCGTATTCTTCGTGCTTCTTCTCCTCTCTATCTTGAATCAATCATAAACGAGGATTCCGCACTCGTTTGTGATTAAAATATCGTGATTAGTTGTTGTTTCAGGACCAACAATTGGTATCAGAGCCAAGAAACGAGTGGTTCGAGGTTCTCACGATATTGGATTCAAGCTATTTTTCTGGAAAAATTTTGGTTTTTGAAGATTTGAAGCTGCTGGAGGTGTTTCCGATTGGTTCTGCTGCTGTTCTTCACGTTTACGATCGGTATCTGGGCTGATTTGGGTGTTTACGACTGCTTGTTTGAAGATCTTCATCAGTTTTGGGTTTACGAGTTCAAGATCGAGGCTTTATCGTGTTTACGATCGGAAACAGGGTTTACGATCGGAAACAGGATTTGCGGCAAAAAGTCATTTTTTCACACTTTCACGGAAACGGACGTAACTTTTGACTCGTTTGGAGTTAGAAGCTCAAATTTGAACACGACGTTCGTGACACTGAGCCCCAGAATTACCCCGGACAAATGTCTAGGGGAGCTCGTTTGGACCCCCAAATTCCACTCCGAAGGCCTCCGTTTTTCAGTTTTAAGTTTCTGACACTATTATTTGAATAGTGATTTTGCCGATTTTGCCGTTTTTGCTGATTTTTCAAAAATTTCAGAAGCTGCATAATGAGTTCAGTGGTTGAAGAAAAGAATATAGTTGAGGACAAAGATGATTTCACAGATGAAGTTGACAAAACTGAGATATGTCCCAATCCCACTTGTGCTTATATAATTCCTGGACTTAGGCAAATTTGTAAAAATTATCAGATAGAATTATTTGAGACAAAATGCGAGAGGAGTTCTTTTAAGGGTAGATGGCAAAAGAGGATAAGGTAAAAGCTCAGAAACGAGACATTGAGAAATATCAGAAGCTAGCAACGGAGAAGACTATCTTATATGATCGGGCTAGGATTGAGATATCTGAGCTTACACAGAAATTAACTGAACTGCAACAAAAATTTGATGAGCTGCAGGTCAAGTATGATTGCAATCAGGAAAGAAACAAAAGAATGCTCGATGCTGGAAAGGAATTGTCACATGCTGTTGTGACTGGTCAAGTTGGGAAAGATAAAACTGGGTGTGGGTCAGAAAAGTCTGATAAGTCTCTGTCTACAAACAGCATCATTCCTCCACCAGTTCCCAGAGACATTGTAGGAATACTTCTTAGTGAGGATCAAGTTGAACGAACCAAGCCTGATTATAAAGAAGCTGCTCCTCCTATTGATAGTGTCTTGGTTGGAACTACACCATTGACTCAAGAGGAAATAGACAACGAGGCAAACATGACATATGGTGAAGGGAGAATAGAGGACGTATCAAGAGATGATGCTGAGTGCCAGGAGTATAACAGATGTCACAACTCTAAGTCTGATGAGTCTGGGATAGAGTTGAAACCATACCCTGAAATTGAAACCCCATACTTCAAGGTAATTGACAAAGTCGAAAGGGAAAAGGTGATCTTGACGACACGGCCTGAGGGGAAGATCTTTATGACATCTGGATCAATGTTTGACCAAGAACCAGATGTAGGATATGAATTACCGTCCTTCTCCTCCAAGTTCAAGGGTATAACCGATGGAGTGATAAGCGAACCTAAAGTTGAGAGGCCAAAGATCACCATCAAGCATCCAAGCATGAAACCAACAGCTAGAGTGAAGAATGAAAAACTCAAGGGAGTAGCTGTGTCTCCCATTTCTTCAGCTGGATCATGCAGAATGGTGCTTCAACGTCAAAGAATCAAGGAAGCATAAAGACAGTAAAGACAGGTTCGACACAGGCTTCGACAAACTAGCAGAAAGTCAAATCTGAAGCTGCAGTCAAAGCAAAGAAGCAGACACAAGGCAAACCAGCTCCATATCAGCCACCAAAGACAAATGGGTACACGTCTGACTTCTATCTAAAGAAGCAGACTTGTTTTAATTGTGGCATCGCTGGTCATATTGCTAGAAACTGTCTTTATCGCCCCTATGAACCCTATTTTCCGAAAAGTCAAAGGGTTTCATCTCAGGAGTCTGTAAAGTCTAAGCCCATGAAGGTGGAAAAACCTAAGGCAATGAAGACTGTTACTCCTAAGGTTAAACCCTCTGATCAACATTGGGGTGCTGCCAAAGCTGAAAGAAAATCTTTAAATCAAAACAATAGCTTTCCAAGTTACCAAAATTTCCAAAAACAGGTGAAGAAACCATTTTCAAAACAAACAAAGTCTAAAAAACCCAAGGTTACCCCTCCAAGGTAACTAAAACTGTTTTAAAAAATGATTCTAAAATGCAGAAGGTTGAAATACCTAAGGTCACAACTCAAAAGATGACTAAAACAAATGTTAAATCAACTGGAACTTGGAAACCAAAGGTTAATGCATCTACAACCGAATCATCCCAACTTCCTGATTTTTCAAAAGGAATGTTTTTAAAAGAAATTTCATTCATTGATTCCTCAGGAGTACCCAGAAAAACAATGGCCTGGGTACTATTAGCTAACTAATCTCTCACTCTGTGCAGGAACGATCAAGGAGGATTATCACTAACGTTTTATTACTAATTTGTTTGTTGATAAGTGATTGTTCCAGGCACAGTTTAGGAGACGTATCTTCATGTCATGACAAGCAATTTTTTATGGAGGATATGTTTCCTTGAGAGGTAAAAGGTTAAATTCAGCATGAAAGGTACTATTCTTAACTTGGTTGTTTGTTTGATGAAGCGGCAAAGGGTGTTTTGAGTCAAACCAAATTTCCTAAAATTTTCACTTGGTGATTGATTGTTGAAGTGTTTGACTTCAAATGCAATGAAGTGTGCATGTCATGAAACCCAATTTTCTAAAATTTTCAAATCAATACTTTGAAAGTAAGCTTGGCCAGATGTCTGCAATATTTAGTGTTTTGTTCACTTAAGTGTGTTTGTGTGTTTTATTTTTATTGTTTAAAAAAAAATGATGTTCACAAAATTGTGACATTAAAAATCAAAAAGCAAGGAAATGTAAAGATAAAGAAAAAGTTGACCCCTCAAAAATAGTGTGCTTTTCAATTTTTAATTGTTTGTGTCTTGTTTTTGAGAAGTTTAGGGGAAGTAAAATGAATGTCCGGGTTGGAGATGGGTGACACGCGTAAGGCGGAAGTGAAAGGCAAGCTCCACGGTGATATGCTCGGTAGGCTCGACCTAAACTTATGACCTCCAATGAATGAAAGTGCAGTGAACTTAAAAGATATATATGTTTAGCTTCCCATCCTAGGTTGCATGGTTTAAAAGACTGAGTCCCGACAAAAATGGGTTGAGAGTGGTAATTACCTAGTATTCACTCACTCACACGCCATGTCTCTGCTGTCATGACTACACCACATAATAAAAAGAAAAGAAAAAGAAAAGAAAAAGAAATGAAAAAAAAATATGAAAAAGAAAAGAAAATCAAAAATAATCACTCAGTTGGTCTTCTTTGCGTGCTTAGCGGCCGACCTGATCACCAACTGATGCTTAATGAAAATAAGTGGTAGTCATAGCGGTATTGCATGGTTCCTCAAGCTGGGGATTTGTGAATCCTCAATAAACTCTGAGGTTGGGTAGGTTTTGCTGTGTACGCTTGGGTGTGGGGACAATTAAACATGACGGTAATAATGTACTATATTAAGCATGACGCATTCGGTTGGGATTAAACGGGTTTGAGTTTAAAGCGGACAAACATACCGGCAATCACCTGGACTAGTTGAGTAACTGAAGCTGAAAAGGGTTCCTCAGTCAGATTCATACGGTTTGATCCCTTGTAAACTTTCTCATGTTTGATATTGGTAAGTAGTTGTTTATTTTTATCTTTCGTGTGTGAGTCGTTAAGTTCTTTTTGGTGTGTTTTCGTCTTGGCCAGGTTGATTTGAGAAGTCAAAATGTGTTTCTCATGGGTTTTAATGCATGACAATATGCCCCCGACAGATCTTGCCAAATTTTTAGGGGAAGGAGTATGGGATAATAAGTATTATCCGAAGGGAACTCGAGGATGATACTTATTATCTAATGAAAAGACGTCCATAATACATAGTATCCGAAGGGAACTCGAAGATAATATGTATTATCTCAGGGGAAGTCCTTAGCTGAGGGGAAGTAATCAGCTAAGGGGAAGTCTTTAGAGGTCTTGGGTTCAGGGGAAGTTTTATAGAAAACCCGTAATCTATATTAGGGTTTTTGGTTAAAATTATGTTAATTTGAATCAACTAAACAGATGATAATTACCTCCTAACCCAAAGACCGGTCATCAAATGTCTGGTGGAGTATATTTTTTCTTCAAATGTGTGTCAGACAGGTTGATGATAGAAAGATGTTGCTACTGCTCAAGTTAAAGAACCAGCCGGACAAGACTTCCATCTGAATAAGCAAGTGTTCAGGGGAAGTTGTTGGTTTCTTTACAAGCTTCTAAAAGATTATCAAAGAAGATGTTCACAAGCTTAGGGGAAGCAGAATACTTCAAGTCTCGTTGAAGAAAGTGATGCAGAGAGCAGTCAGAGACCATGAAGATCCAAGTTCAACAATCAAATTCTTCAAAGTTAGAGGTGTTCAAACTTTTTACCCTCTAACTTTTGGAGATTCAAGACAGTTACCGAAGATTCAGCAAAAACCGGTTCTTTCAAAAGAAGCAAGTCAATGAGAATCCTCCATCTCATTAACTTGTTCATTTCAACAAGTTCTAGCTGATTCTGATCAAGAGGAAGTCCCAAGTGCCCGTCATGAAACCCATTGAAGATTTCTGCGGAAAGAATCTTCATCAGCATCTTTGCCAGCCAGTCAACAAGAAGAATGTCAAAGATTGAAGACATTTAATATCACAAGCCTAGGGGAAGATTGTAGAGGCTAGATTATGAGGCTTGTAATATTAAATAAGTTGGGCTGGGCTTAGAGGTTTTAACTAGATTAGTAGGCTAGTTTATGATTGGGCTTGGGTTTACTATTGGGTTTATGATCCAAAAGGGGCCCATTAGTAAACTCAATGGGGGTCTATATATAGACCACTTGACCTCCTCATTTAGGATGCTTGTTTACGATTTCTAGAGTGTGAAGAAGGTTTACGATTTGTGTTTTGTACCCGACAAGTTTACTTGTGTGCAAAATTGAAGTTTTTTATTGTTTAATCATCGTATTCTTCGTGCTTCTTCTCCTCTCTATCTTGAATCAATCATAAACGAGGATTCCGCACTCGTTTGTGATTAAAATATCGTGATTAGTTGTTGTTTCAGGACCAACAAGTCTTCGTTAGGGCATTGCCGACTTTAATTACGAACCCGCGCTGATTTTGCTTTAGGAAGTTACTTGATTTCAAGCTTAAGGTAACATTCTCTTCTCGGGCTGGTAGGGTTGAACTAAAGGTCGGTTATGTCGCATGAGTAGGACGTTGACTACATCCTAGGAACTTTATTGTCTAGGTCCCTAGCTACTCAAGATTCGAGCATATTTTCTAAGGTGACTTCTATGTGCCCTCTCTTGAACGTTTTAATGATTTTGGGCTAATATATGTGCTTAACGTTACGATTTGCTTAACTTCACTTCTCTAAAGGGTTAAATATAGTTTTATAGGCATGCCAACTCAAGGAAATAAATCTCTGGACACATATATAGTCTCTGTTTATGCAAGTTAATTAGTGATACATGAACATGCAAGTTTTATTTAATACAAATTCTTGTTGTACGTGAGTAGGAATAATGCATGCTTAGGAAGGTTCTGTTGGTTGGATTACAAGTAAATTAACATGAAAATTATAAGTAATTAGTGTGTCAATATATGTACAGCCGTACAGGTGTGTAACGCTTAACTTTATATAAATATGTGATGATGACAAATGTTAGGGTCGGGTTTCATATATACAGATGGTAGAACTAAATCTATAGACTGTACTTATAATCATTCTTGTACCAGACCATTTTATTCGCCAAGCCATGTGTTTTGCTGGAAAAATTTTGATTTTGAATATGGGTTTGTTAATTGTGCTTTGAAAATGGCTTCTGATGCATCAGATAACAGTCTGCAAATGCCAAACATACAAAGACATTCAACACCAAATGATGAAGTCGCCCCCTTCTGGAAAGGAATTTTTCTTACGCAGTCTACATACATATAAGTATATAACCACATGATATTGGAGCTTGGTTATTAAGGTTTATTCATTCTAAATCTTGAATTGTTTTTTTTGTAGAAAAATATGAAATGGATGCTAAGAAATATTGGGATATTTTCTACAAATGTCATCAAAATCGAGTTGCTTTTGCTTTCCCCTTCATTGTTATAATATAACCTATGCATTCTTATGATTCCTATTTAGTAATTTGAATTGGTGTGATGATTGATGATTCTGTGAATCCTAAATTTCAGTTCTTCAAGGAAAGACATTACTTGGATAATAAAAAATGGGAACACTATTTCAATGTGAGTGGACAAATTTTTTACTTAACTCTTATTTCATGGTTAATAGTTAAATTTATGATTGGTTTATAATTATTTGAACCATAACTATTCTGGAGAACTAAATTTATTGATGAATGGGTACAATCAATCAAAAGGAAAGGCTTACTTGTAAGTATCAAAAGATCAATGAGATTTTTTTTGTCAGAGGTGATGGAATTGTGATGAATAGGCAAGTAATTTTACATTATTAAATACGATTATGGGTAGATGTGTTTATGTATGTTTTTGTGTTCTTATTGCTTTGAGAATATAGGCGTTGGGTACAAGCTGCTTTCCGTTTAGATAATGTTAATCTTGACCATATGGGTCATTGGACACGATCCAAGTGCTATTGGTGTATCTATAGCAAGACCATGTTCTTTCATTTCGGTATGTCATTATTAAACCTGTAATATATTATTAAGTTAATAACAAATGTTAAGCTTATACATGGATGATTAATTTGTAGGTGGTTTGTGATGAGTGAGAAGGATGCATGATGACTGAAGACTATATTCTTCTAGTGTCTTTCATTACTTTAAGTTTCATGTTTAATGTTAGGATCTTGGATAATAATATTATAACTTATTTTTTAATGCTTTTGTTATCGAAATGACTTATTTCAATGATAATTAAACTTTATTTATTCCATTAGTTGAAGTTCATCTATCGATAAGTTGATGGTATCTTATTTGTATTTATGAATCATGTTTAATGAGAACAATTTTAAGGATGTTGGTAATCGTCCTTAAAATAGGTATGCTCATATGATTTACAAATGAATAAAATGTCCCATCATCATATGACATGTTAGGACCCTTTTTGTGGTACTAATATAAGGATGATTTACTATTTGATCTATCCACTTTTTAGGACGCTAATATGTGTCATAAAATGTATGCATCTTAAAACCTTATAAAGTGTCCTATTTTGTGGTTTATTAGGACACTATAACGTGTCCTATTTTGTGGTTTATTAGGACGATCTAACGTGTCCTATTTGTGGTTTATTAGGACGCTCTAAGTTTATAGGATCCCTTTAGAAATGACACTTTTATTAGTGGTCCAATTATCTCATGCGTCCTAAAATAATATTTTAGGACCTTTTTGGGCGTCCTATCAAGCTACTTTTGTTGTAGTGTTGTGACAAATTGATCATTAGGAAATGATGGTACATTGGCTTACGTATCTGACTCATGAGTAGAGTAGATGAAAGAGCCAAAAGATCAATGTGTGATGTGCTTGGTAGGCTCGGTAAATCAAAAAGTATTCAGATGTGATATACACTAAATACTAATGCTTGACCATGTGGATGATATCTTGATGCATAGTTCATGACAAAAAGAAAAATAAGTGTGAAAAATAAAATGAGAAGTCATTGTGTATACATGTGTTCATTTTGCAAAGATTTAAACTTTTTTGATTTTCTTTATTTTGTCAAACGATCGGACTTTCTCCGCGTATCAAAAGATCGACCTGATTGTTGTTCGTTTGACGTTCTGCTTTATTTTTTTTGGTGTTTCGTATAACTCATCGGACTTTCTCTGTGTGTACAGGAGTACCGACCTGATTGTTGTTGGATTATATAATTTCAACTTGTTTTATCTTTCTCATTTTGTTAAATCCGAGGCCATATCTGCGTATCGAAAGATCGACCTTAAGGTAGACGATTTAAAGTTCTTATTTCTTCTTGCATGGAACACAGTTGACGATATCATGAAAATGTTATGGTTTGTGAAAAATCACAAGGATAATCACACGAAAGAAAAAGGGAAAAGTAAATGTCTGAATATGTCTGATAGTGTGGGATACACAGGTCAAAGCAAATCTAATCAATACCTTAACATTGCCTGAGTTTAAGATGGAAAAATTATACCGGCAATTAGCATGACTTATGTGCTTCAATTAGTTGAAATTGAAGTGTAGTTCAGTGCGTCATGTTCAATATGATTTCGTATAGTGCTCTTTCTCATACCAAAAATAGTGTTTGATTCTGTACTACAATTTCATTTCTTTTCAGAAAAGTACAAAAAGATTTTTGGTGTGTTTTAGCATAAGTTTGAAAAATCAAAAAGATTTTGGGTTTGTTTTAATATAAACTTTCTAAAAGTCAAAAAGATTTTGTTTCTACTTTATTTTTTATCTGATCAACATGTGAAGCAAATTCAAATTTTCAAAATCATTTCTTGGAGTCTCAAAGAGACGTTTTGCGTCACGATTATTTAACTTTTGAGCCGGTTGTTAAGTGAAAGATATCACAACTTCAAGTCTATAGAAGCTGTTGATAGAGACAGAGAAACACCAGACATTGTCAAGTATTCAAGATCAAGCTACGATCAAGTTGAGGAAGAGTTTGTTCGAAAATTCATTTCATTGGACAAACGGATTCTACACTTGAGGGGGAGGTTGACTGAAGATACTATTTTTATGATGTTGAAGAGATACTGCACACGACGAGGGGGAGTTTGTAGATACGACATCTGTGCGTCGTGTGAAGTATCAAGCCAAGACAAAGACCAAGATCAAGACAAGATAACTGCCACCCGAACGTGGTCCAAACTTGAGGTTCGGATCAGACGAACTTAAGGTTCGTCTAATGTTCGATAGTTCGCTATAAATAGATGTTCTGTTCGTTGTATCGGAACTGAGCATGTGAGAACAAGTGTTAAGTGTGTGTTCTCTATGGTGTTTCTGTGTCTCAGTTCTGAGTGTTTACTGGTTGTAATTGTTCACTTTGATCAATAAAATAATCGGTTAATTACTTTTTTCGTATCCGAATTAGCTAGATTGAGTGACAATCCGATACTCATGCAATTTCAAGTGGTATCAGAGCTATCTGGTGTAGGGATATGATCATGCAATGTAAGCGTATGTCCGGATCTATTTAAGCCTACGGGGTCACACGTCTGGACACCAAATGTATTAATATTAATTAATGGTTAATTAATATTTATCACGAATTATTTAACGAGGTTTCGTTAAAAACTGACAGTTAATTGTTAACAAAGGGTGTTAGTTGGAATTAGAGAGAGTTGGATTTGGATTGCAATTAAGAGAAGAATGTGGATAAGGCCTCTAGGCCGATTTCGGCTAGGGCTCTTATGCCCATCCCTATATTGTTCTCCAAGTATCCAAACACTATAAACAAACCCTCTGGGTTTAAGGTTTAGTTGCTGCTTTTATCTGATAAAAGGCAAACCCAGATTCTCTCTCTCTCCTCTCTCTCGAATTCGGCAACAAGAAAACCCAAGGGGGGTTTCGGTTCTTGTGTGGTTCGACCAAGGCTATCTCGAGTGGAGGTGTTAGTGATCAAAGTGCTAGCACATAGCATTGGTGTGCCGTGTGCGATCGTAGAGGGATTTGCGTTAAATTCCTCTAAGAGATCAAGTCAATCCGAGCTCATAAGGTAAACATGTTCTATCCGGTTAGTTAGATTAATTCATAGGTTTCTTTCCGCTGCGTACTCGTGTGATAATTTGTTATATAACCCAACATCTGGTTCATTCTACTGATCTATGGTTGCTTTTTCGGAGTTTTTGAAACAAAATGTGTTGTTTTTTAGTGTGTTTGCGAGTTCTTAGTCATTTTGATCGAGTAGTTTGTGAAAATTGTGCTCCTAAATCACTTCTCATTATTTTTTCTGATCAACTGCTGCAAATCTCATCAAATTCTGTCCAAATTTAAAATTTTTGAGTCGAGTATGTTTCTGTTCAGATCTACAGTTGTCCAAACCTAAGGTTCGTCCGAGTAACCACTACGAACTTCAAATCGTCTAATGTTCGGTCTCACTTTCTGTTCGGTTTTGTTTCGGAAGAGGTTCGGAAAGAGTTCGATAAAGGTTTGGATATTTCTGTTTCGGTTGAAATTCGTTCAAGGTTCGGACAGATTTGGGTTTGGTAAGGGTTCGGAGAAGGTTCGGTAGAGGTTCGGCTAAGGTTCGGCTAAGGTTCGGACATTCAGAATTCAACTTTTTCAAGATGTCGGAATTTCAAGCTTTTGCCGGCATGCAAAATGCAATGCAAAAAATGTTAAATTTTGACAACGAAATTGGAACAAGCCAGAAAGTTCCCAAGTTGTTGAAATTAGAAGACTATCAAAACTGGAAGCAACGATTTTCTAGTTACTTATGCACGAATGATATTGGTTTGTGGATTCCTATTAAAAAACTATACCAACACCCAACTAATCATGGAGATTTTAAAGAAGTTCATACCTTCGACATTGCTGAAAGAAAATCATATGAGCTTGAAAAAAAAGTGTTTGGTTATCTTACAATGACATTGCCCACTGAGTTGTTACATCAATTTAGTACGTGCAAGAAATCAAAACAATTGTGGGATGCTTTATCTGCAAGGTGTGAGGGGAATGACCAATACAAGAAAAGTCGGAAAAGGTGTTGAGTAAGAAGTTTGATAATTTTCAGCATTGTGAGAATAAAAATATCACGGCTTTGTCTCAAAATTGTCACATCTTATAAGTGAAATGAAGATTGTGGGGATTGAAAAGACTGATGAAGAGTTAAAAGAAAAGATTATGGAAGCTTTACAAGAAAAATGAGAAAATTATGTGTCGCTACTTACACATGATAAAGAGTTTTCCACATTGACATTTCATGATCTAACTGGTAAACTTCAGGTTCGTGAGATGGAAATGATGAATTCCAACAAGTCCAAAGCAAATCTGCAAAATCCAGAGTTGTTTTACAATTGGAAAAAGGTTTCGCAAATTGGTAAAAACGAAAAACTCAAAAATAATTCGATTGGAAACTGCTTTTTGACCCGATCGAAAACCACTTTTTGACCCAATCGAAAACTCTTTTCGACCCGTCGGATACTCCCGATCGGAAACCCTTGTTTTCCGATCGGAAACCCTTGTACCGATCGAAAACCCTTGTTTTTCGATCGGAAAGCCTAGTTTCGATCGGAAAGCCTTGTTTCGATCAAAAACCTAATCGAAAATTACTGTTCTCGATCGGAAACCCTGATTCCGATCGAAAACTATATTAAGGATCGAAAACCTCTAGCCGAATCGAAAACCCTAATTTTAGATCTAAATTTTGATTCTTGTGATCTAAAAAATTAAGAACCCAAGTTTTGTTATTTGATAAAACAACATGTTGTACCTGTTGGATTTACGTGTCCA
>JBCNJP010000012.1:64452763-64496112 GCA_039602395.1 Deinandra increscens subsp. villosa | reverse complement strand
AGTGTCACACCCCCAAATTAACCACTAACGGAGTTTATACCGTTAAGGGGTGCGAGCCAGACCAGGACCACAACCATTAGTTACAAATACTAAACGAATCAGAGTAAAGTCCAAATAATAATAATAATAATGAAAACAGTTTAACAGTACGCAGCGGAAAACATTATCTTTAGCACTAACCACGTGCTTTACATAAACATTGTTTTAAAATTCCCAAGTTTAGTTTAAACAAAGATAAATATCTTCTCGTGCCATGCCAACCTCCAGCGGATACTCCTTAGCGATCTGCAAAAGTTTAAACCACGCAAGTGTCAACCTAACGGTTGGTGAGTTCACAGTGGGCTTGTCACGCAGCGGCCCGGTCTAATAATCATAATCGTATGAACGTATCCTTATGTACATTTTATTTGTGAAAAGCAATGCTTGTGTTAATCAGAATCATAGTATCGTGGTTTAGTAAAAGTATTGTCCGTAACCTACGTTATCGGGTATGTACTAGTTTTGTATAGTTAAAGTGCTCAACCGATATCGCGGGTAGCTAATCCGTTGTTCCATGCACTAAGGAAGTTTGCACCAAAGCTGACTATAATTTATTGTAGTGGCCGTGCCATCTAGTACTGCGGACCTACGTCATCGCGGATTTGCCTCCCCCGTGTCCTCTCGGGATCACGGTCAGATAGGCTGATATTGTACCTCCGTGCACTCCCCGTGCCACGGGGCGGAGTTTGTCAAACTCCAGTAGATCTACCCAACATCCCCTCGCTTTACAATTAATGGTACAATTTAGTTGAGGACTTTTAAGTTTTCAAGGCATCCTTAGAAATCATGTGATATCATGTGGTTTAGACTTTAACCTACGCTAGCCATATTAAAACGGTTTTCGTTTCAGAAATAGTTTGTTAAGTTTCACAAGTGTTTCCCATAAAACACTTCAAGTTCATCCAATGGGTGCCGAGCACTCCGAGTTTTCACGTTTATCAGGGAGGTGCCTCGCACTCTCGAGTTTGTCAGCATTGTTTTACTTTTAGTTGATCGGTGTGACCCAAACGGGTTCACGGTAACTGGGTTAGTGACACTCACCTTTGGTTGCACTGCTACACTTGCTAATATTCCAAGTATGCTTAATGAAGACCTATGAACACGTTTAGGTCTTAAGTATTAGTTTTGTGTCTAATCTTTACTTAACGTCACTATGGCCCATAACATAGCACGTTGGAACTATGACTCGACATACAGACACACGACACCGATGGTTGATCATCAATAAGGGTTCACATATTACAGAAATCATAGCATGTATCATCATGGCATAATCATGCAAGTCATGGCATAACATTCAAGCAATTTGCACAAGTTTGGATTTTGGTCTCAGTTTCGCTAGCAGTTTCGCTAGTCAGTTTCGCTGTGTGCACGGGCAGCACTTTCGCTAGGCAATACCCGATGACACAGTTTCGCTAGGCTAGTTTCGCTCGAAACTGTTGACACAGTTTCGCTAGCCTAGTTTCGCCCGAAACTGGTTTGAACTTTCGTTCAGGGAATTTCGCTCGATAGATTCGCTCGAGCTGGTCTGGTTGGTTTACCCGGCGACACTGCAGTTTCGCTGCATAGTGTCGCTGGATGAAGATATGCATAGTTTCGCTGGACAGTTTCGCCCAGAGAACACCACAGTTTCGCTGGTCGCGAAAAACATACGGATCAGCCTAAAAATCAACCTAACAGCTTCCATTTTACATGCCATTCATTGTTTAGCATACATAGGCATTTACCAACATAAATTAGTAAGCTTTAACACCTTGAACATGCATTTTGTCATCAAATCACCCAAAATACATATAAAACCCTAAAATGGCTAAAATTGCATAAATCTTTATCATGGATGGATTTCACACGTAAAGTTATCAACTTTATGGTAGATCTAGCAATCCTAAGCAACATATCAGAAGATCTAACAATAACACAGAGATCTAGGCATGCTTTATGAAGAAACACATAGAAAAGCATAGAATATGGCATAAAGGAAAGGTTTTGAGACTCACAATTCGATCAGGGAATCGAATGGATGTTGTCTTGGGCTGAGATCTTGGTTTCTCTTGATGGTTTTCGGCTGACCAGATTTCCAGAGAAGAATGTGTGTGTTTGTGGTGTAAATGAGGCAAATAGGAGGACTAGGGTTTATTAAGATTATTTATATCAGGGGCTAGTTTCACTGGCAGTTTCGCTGGCCAAGCGAAACTGGCTCTTGGTCACAGTTAATTGATTGGTTTAGCTGGCTACCGGGCGACACTACAGTTTCGCCCGGTAGTTTCGCTGGTAGCACAACTTAGGCAGTTTTCACATAATCAAGGATTTACAATTTGTCATGCTATTCATAATATTAAATCATGCGTTTAAATCACATTGCACATAATGACAATAACAAATGAACACATAGCACATATGGGCGGGTTCGGTGATCAACCAAGGGTCGTGGACGTATTCGGCCTAGTTAAGCATTAGTTACTAAGTTGACACTTATAACGTAACTAACGGAGATTGTCTAACGGAAGTTAACCTTGAAATTCTCGGATGTCACATGTAGGGATATGATCATGTAATAGTAAGCGTATGTCCGGATCTATTTAAGCCTACGGGGTCACACGTCTCGACACCAAATGTATTAATATTAATTAATGGTTAATTAATATTTATCACGAATTATTTAACGAGGTTTTGTTAAAAACTGACAGTTAATTGTTAACAAAGGGTGTTAGTTGTAATTAGAGAGAGTTGGATTTGGATTGCAATTAAGAGAAGGATGTGGATAAGGCCTCTAGGCCGATTTCGGCTAGGGCTCTTATGCCCATCCCTATCTTGTTCTCCAAGTATCCAAACACTATAGATAAACCCTCTGGGTTTAAGGTTTAGTTGCTGCTTTTATCTGATAAAAGGCAAACCCAGATTCTCTCTCTCTTCTCTCTCGAATTCGGCAACAAGAAAACCCAAGGGGGGTTTCGGTTCTTGTGTGGTTCGACCAAGGCTATCTCGAGTGGAGGTGTTCGTGATCAAAGTGCTAGCACATAGCATTGGTGTGTCGTGTGCGATCATAGAGGGATTTGCGTTAAATCCTCCAAGAGATCAAGTCAATCCGAGCTCATAAGGTAAACATGTTCTATCCGGTTAGTTAGATTAATTCATAGGTTTCTTTCCGCTGCGTACTCGTGTGATAATTTGTTATATAACCCAACATCTGGTTCATTCTACTGATCTATGGTTGCTTTTTCGGAGTTTTTGAAACAAAATGTGTTGTTTTTTAGTGTGTTTGCGAGTTCTTAGTCATTTTGATCGAGTAGTTTGTGAAAATTGTGCTCCTATATCACTTCTCATTATTTTTTCTGATCAACTGCTGCAAATCTCATCAAATTCTGTCCAAATTTAAAATTTTTGAGTCGAGTATGTTTCTGTTCAGATCTACAGTTGTCCAAACCTAAGGTTCGTCCGAGTAACCACTACGAACTTCAAGTTCGTCTAATGTTCGGTCTCACTTTCTGTTCGGTTTTGTTTCGGAAGAGGTTCGGAAAGAGTTCGATAAAGGTTCGGATATTTCTGTTTCGGTTGAAATTCGTTCAAGGTTCGGACAAATTTGCGTTTGGTAAGGATTCGGAGAAGGTTCGGAAGAGGTTCGGCTAAGGTTTGGCTAAGGTTCGGACATTCAGAATTCAACTTTTTCAAGATGTCGGAATTTCAAGCTTTTGCCGGCATGCAAAATGCAATGCAAAAAATGTTAAATTTTGACAACGAAATTGGAACAAGCCAGAAAGTTCCCAAGTTGTTGAAATTAGAAGACTATTAAAACTGGAAGCAACGATTTTCTGGTTACTTATGCACGAATGATATTGGTTTGTGGATTCCTATTAAAAAACTATACCAACACCCAACTAATCATGGAGATTTTAAAGAAGTTCATACCTTCGACATTGCTGAAAGAAAATCATATGAGCTTGAAAAAAAAGTGTTTGGTTATCTTACAATGGCATTGCCCATTGAGTTGTTACATCAATTTAGTACGTGCAAGAAATCAAAACAATTGTGGGATGCTTTATCTGCAAGGTGTGAGGGGAATGACCAATACAAGAAAAGTCGGAAAAGGTGTTGAGTAAGAAGTTTGATAATTTTTAGCATTGTGAGAATGAAAATATCACGGCTTTGTCTCAAAATTGTCACATCTTATAAGTGAAATGAAGATTGTGGGGATTGAAAAGACTGATGAAGAGTTAAAAGAAAAGATTATGGAAGCTTTACAAGAAAAATGAGAAAATTATGTGTCGCTACTTACACATGATAAAGAGTTTTCCACATTGACATTTCATGATCTAACTGGTAAACTTCAGGTTCGTGAGATGGAAATGATGAATTCCAACAAGTCCAAAGCAAATCTGCAAAATCCAGAGTTGTATCATGGTGAAAATGCTGCTAGCATGACAGCTAAGACTAAACCAAGTCTGAAGTCCTGCACCGCCTACTGCTTTCATTGGAAATATTTCTGGAAAGTCTGATAATAATTCATCACGGGGTTGTAGCTTTACAATTCCAGAATTAACAAATCAGAATGCTTTTTCTGCTAATTCATCACGGGGTTGTAGCTTTACTTCCTTGATCAACTTGATTGCCTAATCGGTCACCAACCATGTTAGGACCATAATCATAGTAGCATTTTTACCACATTTCAATAACATGATTTCTATGCTACACATACATAATTACAAGCTCACATGGATGGAAATCAAGCATATTCATCAAGTTTGCACCTAGCTTCATGTTTTCATTGACACTACTATATCAACTAAGGCATACAATATCCATGTTAGCTAATGCACATGATTTCATCAAGTTGGTTTAATTTTTGTGAGCATATCGTTCCCTATGACCATTCAACATCAATTCTAGCAAATTTTTTGTCTTGTTCACATTTTTTAGCTGTCTTAGGCATTTTATCAAACACCTTGTGTTCACAATTGTATGCACACACATAACCCCAACCCTTGAACCTCCAATCAACCATTTTACATGTTGTTGGTGAAATCCATCACCAACCCATCATCAATTTATCATTTAACACCAAATTCATACAAGAAATCAAGCAATAGAAGCAACTTCACAAACATCATAGTTAGTTATTAACATGAAGGTTCAAGTATAAGAAATTGGTGACTATTTCACCAATTGTCAATCAAATTAATGATTTAAGCAACATATGAGGCCTCTAACATCATGTGACTTATAAAACATCAATCAATTTGCAGATTTGAGGTCAAATTTCGTGACCTACACATGCTAGGTTCATAGGATTTTACTTACTTGACACACTAAGGATGATGAGGGGTGATTGACTACTTCAAAACCAAAATTGCATTCCAAAATCACTGCCTAGATCCCATGGATTGCAGAATTTTGAGAGGAGCAAGGTGGAGGGGAAGGAGTTCGATCTCCAAGTCGTATACACGACCTCCCCCCTTTCTTTCTTTTTTTTTCTCTTTTTGTTTAATTCTACTTTAGGCTATTGGCAATTCTGGTCCCTAAAGATTGAACCTTATTTTATTTTTAGCTAAAACACAAATGTTACCCATTTAACCCCATATTTACACATGGAATTTATTTCTACAACATAAGGGATTATCTTAACTACAGGAAATTTACTTGACTAGATGTTAACGGGAAGTTTTGGTTTATTAAAAATTTAGGCTGTTACAACTCCACCCCCCTTAAAGGGGTTTCGTCCCCGAAAAAAAATTACATACCGAATAAATGAGGGTAGTAGCGTTGCATTTCATCCTCGACTTCCCACGTCAAATCAGAGCCTTTTCTATGCACCCATTGAACCAACACTTGGTTCATTTCTTTGTTTCGTAGCTTCTTTACCTTGCAATCTAAAATCGCGATAGGTCTTTCCACATAGTTGAGCTTTTTGTCCACGACCAAATCATCTAATGGCACGTAGGCACATTCATCCGCCAAACACTTTCGTAGATGCGATACGTGGAACGTGTTGTGGATTCTGCTCAATTCTTATGGTAATTCCAATTGGTAAGCATTATCGCCCACTCGTGCCAAAATTTTGAAGGGTCCAATAAACCTAGGACTTAGCTTACCCCATTTTCGAAACCGGATCACACCCTTCCAAGGAGATACTTTTAATAACACCATATCACCCTTTTAAAATTTTATGGGCCTCCACCTTTTGTCCGCGTAGGACTTTTGTCTATCTTGGGCCGCCTTCAAACGGGCCCTTATCATGTCGAGCTTTTCAGATGCTAGTTTAACCACTTTCTTACTAGCTAGCTCTCGTTGACCCACCTCACCCCAACACACGGGTGTTCGGCATTTCCTACCATATAGCATTTCATAAGGCGGCATCCCAATGCTCGAATGGTAGCTATTATTATAGGAAAATTCAACAAGTGGAAGGTAGTGATCCCAACTCCCACCAAAGTCAATGGCACATGCCCGTAACATGTCTTCCATTGTTTGGATGGTTCTTTCACTTTGCCCATCTGTATGTGGGTGGTAAGCGGTACTAAGTAGAAGTTTTGTACCCAACCACTCCTGAAATTCCGGAGGTGAACCGGGTATCCCGGTCGGACACTATCGAGACGGGTACTCCATGGCGCGATATAATCTCATTGATGTACCCATCCGCCATTCTTTCGGAAGAGTAAGTCTCCCGGATCGGTATGAAATGTGCACTTTTGGTCAATATATCAACCACCACCCATATAGCATCATATCCATTGGGTGTTTTGGGTAGTTTGGTCAATAGATCCATAGTTACGTGCTCCCATTTTCACATTGAAATTTCTAATGGTTGGAGCTTGCCGTAAGGCTTTTGGTGCTCCACCTTGACTTGTGAGCAAGTCAAGCATTTCCCCACATATTTGACTATGTCCCGCTTCATACCTGAGAAGACAAAATCGATCTTGCTAGTGCATAACGATCACAGATTTGGTAAACAACAAGGTAAATAACACTTCGTTTATTGCTCAAACCTTCAGAGAGAGAGTTACAGAGAGTTACAGGTTACACCTTAGTAAACACACAGTCAACAGCTCAAAACCTCACAACTACACCTCTCTAAATGAGCTAAACATATATATAGGTGCTCTGGCCAGCGGACCAACTAACCAGCGTACCAGATGGTCCGGCGTACCATCTGGTCCGCACCTGATCCGCTGGGACCAGAAAACACAAACTAACAATTACAATGACACTTCACCTAGACCTAGCACTAGACACTGAAATATGCTTCAACAAACCCCCCTTGTTTTGTGCTAGTCTTCTGAAGTTTTCGATTAAGTCTCCTTCCAGTGTTGTCTTCTGTTGTTCCCCGCATGAATCCCAAAAGCAAAATATACTCTGATCACCCGTTGAAACTGCAAGGCTTGTTCAGCATGCTCAGCCTTGTATAGAATATTACAGTGATAGAGTTTGTCTATGTCATCTTTGGATAAGTTGATTAACCACATAGGATCGTACAGTCTGACCACTTTGTTTTCTTCTTTAACCACCACCACTGCTTCACCAGAATTTTCATCATAATACCACCATCTCAATGTTTTGATGAAATCCTGTTCAAGCTTCTTCAAAGGAATTTTCTTCAATTGAACAGGCTTTTTGTACTTCACAATGATCATTGGCTTTCCAGTTTTCGGGTGGATGTCAGTTGGATGCTCAACAAACCTTGGTCTTTGAGGAGTTACAAATTGAAACTTTCCTTGACATTCTTCAATCAGTTTGTCTCTGAAAACTCCAGCCAACTTATCATTTCCATAATTCAAAAATGGAGTTCTGGATAAGTCTCTTACATCACAAACCGGCAGTGTATTAAATCTTGTAGCGTACTTCAGATAGATGATCCCAAACTCTTTCTTGATTGCATAACATTTGAGTTGAGAATCATACATCCAACTGATTATTCTGCCAGATGCTTCTCTACCTTTCCTTTCAAAGAATTTCTTTTGATCAACATCCTTTGTAGACGATTTCACCGGCATCTTCTTCGCCCTTTGTTCTTTCAACCATGCATCAAATAACATCTTTTTCTCTTGTTCTTCAGATAAATCTTCAGATTCGGTTGATGCTGGCTGTTCAGATTGTTTATCAGAATCTTTCTTCTTTAATTCTTCATCAATCTTTTCTTCATCGTCTTTACCAAAGAAATTGAAACCTTCCGACTGATCATTATCTGTAAAATTTCCATAAACCTTCGGATCATTAGGATATTCTTCAGCAGTGATATCTTCCACCTCTACCTGCTCTTCTTCATAATCAACATTCTCATCTGAATCTTCTTCTTTGTATGGATCAGCAAATGGAACCTTATCCACATCTTCAACATTTAGAGCAAAAATTGCAACAAGTTGCTCTTTCGAATAAGGATTCACGAACTCCCCTTCTCCTAGTTCAACTCTTGTAATCGGGGTCACATCATAAACATGATCGTCAGACTCCCCCTGAGATGTAGTAGACGGACCAGCAGCAGCAGATGAACCAGCTGCCCCAGTACCCGAACCAGCTCCACCTACACCTCCTTCAGGATCAGGATCATCATTCAAATATTTCATTACATCATCATCTTTACAACCTTCATCAGGATTCGGTCTTGTCTCCCCCTGAGCAGGTAAAGCTTTGAGCAAGAGATTTAAGTTCTCACCCAGGGAAAGTGATAGTTGTTGCAACTTTGCAATTTCACGACCCTTTTCCTCATCTCTAGATTTTAAACTAGCAATTTCACGATCTTTAGATTGATCCCGAGACACCAATTCCTTTACTAGATTCTTGAACCCTCTGATTTCATCTGCCTGCTGACGATTTGTTGATTCTAATTCATCAAGTGTAGTTTGATGAAGTGCCAGCTTCAGATCAGCAGACGAAATGGTTGATTGAGTAGAAGCAGCAGTGGTAGAAGCAGTAGCAGAAAAAGTAGTAGTAGACGACCTTCTGATGATAAGCTTTTTAGCAGGTGGAACAGAAGAACTTTGAACATTCACACTCTTTGTTGTTGGTTGCACTGGAACCGAAGACTAAGGCTGAACCTTTTGCTTCTTACCAGGTGGACTTTGACCAGATTTTCTAGCATCAGCCAGAAACGAACCTTGCTTTACTGAAAAATTTGGTCTAGCCATTCGTTTAAAACGCTTTCCAGTACCCACCATCGGAGCTTTGCCTTTATCCACTGGCTTAGACTTTGGAACAGGTTCCTCCATCACAGGAGTATATAATGGATCATCATCGTTATCCTCAACCTGCTTGGTCCTAGACTCATATATTGAAGTATCCTGATTTTGAGACTTTAAATAAGCAATATGAGCCTTAGAACCCCTCTTCACGGGAATTTCTCTGGTATTATGCAAAATTGTGACATAATCACCAGAGTCTGATTCAGTTTCAGATGAACTCTCACTTTCTAATTCAGCTTTTACAGCCTCCCACCTTTGTTTGTAAATGGTGACATTTTCTTCTGCTAACATGTATTTATCATAATACATGACTTTCTTAGCAGAAAGTTCTTTCAATTGATTAGCAGTTGTCATGCAAAATTCACAAACAGTAGAGTTAACCTGAATATCAGCCATAAAGGCTTGATGACCATCAGCAAAGAAATCTTCTCCCGGAAGATCAGGATCATCTTCAACAACTACATTTTTCTCTTCAGTGCATAGAAAAGCAGACTCATCGGGACAATCTGCAGCCCAGTCATATGCTTCTCCAGTTTGAGATACCAAAGCTTTAGAATCTGAGTTTAATCCACCAGCATTTGTATTTGAACTTGATGGATTACCACTGTTACCTGATGCTTTGTTACTCTGAGCAGCATATTTCTGATATAACTTCGAAGTCTCCTGTTTCTTTGCCGAGCTACACTCTTTTGCGAAATGACCATAATTTTGACAATTGTAACATCTGACTTTGGATTTATCAAATCCAATCTTTCCTTCGGGATTGAGATCTTTTCTGCCTGTTCTCTTCATAAATTTCTTACCTCTTCTGACAATCATAGCCATAGACCAATTGATATCCATCAATTCTAAATCATCCGGGTCTATTTGTTCATAGTCTTCATCGGTCAATTCAGCACTAGTCAGTTTTCCTGCTATAACTCCATCATACGACGAAACATCGCTAAAAATAGTTCCATAAAGTCATTTGTTGTTTTAGCCGAAAAAGCACTTTGACTTGAAGTCGGAATAGAGGATGATTGACTTGAATAAACAGGGTAAGTCACTGCAGCTTTTTGAGTAAATGTATCACTTGTAGAACCCCGAGACATATTTGCTTGACCACTTGATGTATTTTCAACATAAAATGCAGTTGTTGGTGGATTTGAATTAGCTTTCGCTTTTGCATGCATAGTAGATGCATTCTCGCCAAAATATACACCTGGATTTTGAACTTGAACTGGTTGAGTTTTAACTCGTTTCATGTCTAACTCCTGAGCCAGCAAATTTCTTGTCAGATCATCATATAAAATGTCATCAAAACCCTTATCATGTGTCATAAGCAAGATATAACCTTCCCACGATGTAGGTAAAGCACTTAAGAGCTTTTCCTTCAGTTCACCCGCTTCTTTACTCACTCCGACTATATCCAGTTCACTCACCAAATGTGATAATCGAGAAATCAAATCATTAATAGTTTCATTTGGAACATGACAGAAATTGTTGAATTCCTTCAACAACACTTTTTTCTTACTCTTCTTATATTGTGTATTTCCTTCACATCTGTGACATAAAGCATCCCATAAAGCCTTTGACGTTGAATGCATTTTGAATTGATGCAAAATATCTTTTGGTAAGGCCATTGATAAATTTGAATACTCCTTCTTTTCCAATTTAAAAGCTTCCTTTTCAGCATCATTCATCTTATTGTACGGCTTTACTTGACCAGGTGACTCACCAGTTTGAAATTTTGGAACTTCATAGCCATCCAACATTGGTGTCCATACCGTAACATCTGTTACACCAATGTAAGATTCGTAGCGAGTTTTCCAATTATGAAAATCTTCAAATCTCATCAATTTCGGAACTTTATTGGTAGTTCCTATCTCGTTATCATAGTTCGGGATTGCTTGAACAGTTGACGACATCGCTGCAAAAGCCTGGAACGGATCCATGATTGATTTCTTAAAAATTGTGCTGGCGGACCAGAATAACGATCTCCGGATCAAATTACAATCCGCGGACCAAAATACTCTCAGCGGATCAAAATACAACCCGCGGACCAAAATACAATCAGCGGATCAAATCTTTTCACCGGACCAAATACGGATCAAATCGTCCGCCGGATCAGATTATGCGCGGACCAAGTGATCCGCTGGAATAACGGCCACAGATCAGATGTGGTACGCTGAAACTGCCACGGATCAGAACTGAACGGACCAACTCCGGACCAACTCCGGACCAGTTTCAAAATCGACAAAAACTCAAAATTTTTGGAAAATTTTGATTTTCCAGACTTTCAATCACTCCAGAACTCAGCGAGAATCATCCAGAAACAATTTGAACGAAGAAAACATACTGAATTCACGTGAACATGAGTCGGATTAGACGAAATCTTACCAAAAACGTTGTTTCCCTCTCTAAACCCCAAATACCGAACTGTAGATCAATGCAACGAGCAATCCTATGCTCTGATACCACTTGAGAAAACAGAATCGATCTTGCTAGTGCATAACGATCACAGATTTGGTAAACAACAAGGTAAATAACACTTCGTTTATTGCTCAAACCTTCAGAGAGAGAGAGTTACAGAGAGTTACAGGTTACACCTTAGTATACACACAGTTAACAGCTCAAAACCTCACAACTATACCTCTCTAAATGAGCTAAACATATATATAGGTGCTCTGGCCAGCGGACCAACTAACCAGCGTACCAGATGGTCCGGCGTACCATCTGGTCCGCACCTGATCCGCTGGGACCAGAAAACACAAACTAACAATTACAATGACACTTCACCTAGACCTAGCACTAGACACTGAAATATGCTTCAACAATACTGGGCCACCAATAATCATGTTTTAAGTCGTGGTACATTTTTGTCACCCCCGGATGAATCGAGTACAGCGATTTATGGGCTTCATCAAGTAACAACTTCTTTACTTCACAAGTGTTTGGAACCCAAATTCTTCCAAATCGAGTTTTGAGCCCACTTTCTTCTTCCACCAAGTTTTTCACTTGGCCCACAATCCGTTCTTTCTTTTGGTTTTCCACCTTTATGGCTTCTACTTGAGCTTCTTTGATCTTGGTGTTAAATCGGATGTTATCACCAACTTCATTGATCGCACCTTTATAGGAGCGTAATCCCCCTTTCGATTAAGGGCATCCGCTACCACGTTGGCCTTGTCCGAGTGATAGTGGATTTCACAATCATAATCCTTGATGGTCTCGAGCCACCTTCTTTGCCTCATATTCAACTCTTTTTGCTCAAAGAAATATTTGAGGCTTTTATGGTCGGTGAAAATAGTGCATTTCACCCCATAAAGATAGTGTCGCCATATTTTTTAAGGCGAACACCACCGCCGCCAACTCCAAATCATGAGTTGGGTAGTTTTGCTCGGTCGCCTTTAATTGCCTTGAGCCATAGGCAATCACCTTGCCCCGTTGCATTAAAACACAACCAAGGCCCAATTTTGACGCATCGGAGTAAACCACCATATCTTCCGTTCCCTCTGGGAGGGTTAAAACCGGTTTGGTACGCACGTACCATCTGGTACGTCTGACCCTCTGGTACGTCCAGTTGACTATCTTGACTCACACAGACGCTCTAGATTAGATACAATACACGAGACTGTTAGGACCGATTTTCACATCAAGAATCTCGATCTTGAGCAAGAACGAGTTCGGATTCGAAAACTCAAAACAAATGAAGAAGATGATGATGATGAATCATGAATAATCATAAACAAGAAAGATGATGAACATAGTCGAATGATTTCATTAATCGAATGATTACAATCAATGAATCATGAAGAACACTCTCTCTCTCTAGAATCCATGACTCACTCTCTCTCTAGAATGGAAATCTCACACTCTACAAGAAATTCATCATCTCCACATTCGGAGACTCCTTTACTTGTAATGGGAACCCTCACTATATATAGTGAGGGTGACTAAAACAGAAATACATAACTGAATAAACGAAATTACAAGTAAAGTAAATAACATAAATTGATAATTAAATCAAAGCTGATTAAATTAATCCGAAGCTTGACTCGCTCGAACCGATCTTCCGTTGACTTTTACGTTGACCGTTGACCCGAACGGTTGACTTTTCCGGAAAACGGTCTTCGGTCCAATCTCGCAAGCCTCGAGCATCACAACCCACGTCTCTGAATCAATTCACATGGATTCTTCAGTCGAATGCTTCGGTAAACAGATTTGATGGCGTCAGTCACATAGATTTTTGTTCTAACAATTTCCCCCTTGACTGATGCTTTCAAATCTGTTCAACTGCTGAAGAATCGCTCTGCCGTACATCTTCAATGAGAAACTGATAAACCGGAGACAATCTGTCGTAGAAATTCCCCCTCTGAATAAGCTTCTTCTGTTCTCGTTGCTCCAGTTCGAGATCCAAGTGCTGCCCTCACTCGGTTCACACGGTCGGGTACAATACTAAGAAAATGCTACATCTCGGAGTCATAACCGCAACAAACTGAATCAGATAAACCAATCAAACACTGAAAATGCTCTAACTCTGGATAATCGACCCGATATCCAGTTCTATAATAATTCCTCTTATTTCTCTAAATCTCTCCAAAAACATCAAGTCGGAAGCGTAAAAACAGATGCAGATAGTCGAACCGTCGCGATCGGTTGCCTAGAGAAACCAGATAACAATCTTGAAATCGAACAATCTCACGAAAAACCGGAAGCCGGATGCTGACAGTTGTGAATAATCCGCGTGACTGAGGTTGGATGCGAAAATTAAAGTAAATGTCAAATTTCTTCAAGAAACGGTCATCCGAGAGATTTAATCGGATAAATTCCAATATTTAACTGAGATTCCAGTTAATCCGGTTAGTTGACGACAGCGCTGCATCCACTAAAAATAAACCGTGAGATATAACGAGAAAGCCGAGTAATTAACCGGATAATAAAGCTAACTCGTCAGTGATCGATAGCAAACGTTGCGCGTTACGTCAATAAACGAGAACCCCAATAGAATGAAATAAATCCGTGACCAATAAATATTTTCTGAAATTCCGTCGCGGCGTTATCTCGTTCGTCTCGAAAAACTGATAAGAAAAACGCCCGCGTTTGACGAAATATGCTGAAAATAATTAGTGAAATTAAATCCCTCTAGAAAAACCATAATCCAAGTAAATTAAATCCAGCCAATCAAAATTCAGCATCAAAAAGCACAATCCGTGTGCTATTAAAATAAACCAATCAGATTGAGGCTTTAAAATGATCCTACGGTAAGAAAAATGGAGATCCAATGGTTGAGAAGGCTGGATCCGTGTGAGGGAGGCTGGTCCAATGAGGAGCCAGCAACGCAGCAGATTCCAACGGTCCTCTTGACCTCTCCTGGGACCCACGCGAATACAACACAGCCAATAGCATGGCGACAGCGCAGGTGCTGTCAACGGTTATCTCATGTGGGCGGGTCCCACGCGCTTTATCCTTGACCAATAGAATTTCGACAGCGACAAAAGGATGCTAGGGTTTGACCGACAAGGAGAGAGAGGATCATTCTCTTCTGACCAATCAGACGACGCCACGTCAGCGTCTCTCCCCCAAAACGCGTATAAGCCCTGCAAACCCTAAACTGGTCGGAATTTCTCACCGGAAAAGCCGCAAGGTCGTCGAAAAAGCGTGTTCTGCCCATATCTCAGCGAATACTTGATGAAAATTCAAGATTTTTATACGGATGAACTCGTATGACCATGCTCTATCATCCTTAACGATCAGAACTCACCGAAACTGTCTCGAGCGAAAACCCAGTAACAAGTCCGCTAAGCAAACAAGTACGCTAAAGCCACCAGAAGTCCGCTAAGGCACCTCTGAAGTCCGCTAAGGACTCAAGTTCGCTAAGCACAGAACAAGTACGCTAAGACAAGCTTCAAGTCCGCTAAAAACTGATGAAGTTCGCTAAGGAGAGAACAAGTCCGCTAAGACTTGAACAAGTCCGCTAAGGCAATCTTCATAACTTCAAAACTGATGAACAATTCTGGAAAATCGATGAACACTATGAATACTTACTTGGTGAACTCGAATCTGCCCAAAACCGATAAGAAAACCCGTTATGATGCACGAGATATGAAGCTAAACCATTCACGACATTGTTGTGGCCACCAATAACACATAAACAGCAGCAACTCGGATCAAATCAGCTCCCAAATCTGCAAATCTTCAAGAACACGAAGAACACCATGAAACACGCACTAGTGTGTGTTTTTCCAGATCTGCCCAAACAGTTGAGAATCAGACGAAACGGATGCTTCCAATGGATCCGGAATGCGTTTTCCACTGAGAATCATACCTCATATCATCCAAATCCATGAAGAAATGCCCAGAAAACGAAGAATCAAAGCTAAAAATCTTCAAAATCTTCAAATACGGGAAAAACTTCAAAGTTCCAAAAATAACTTCGGATCTTCATTTCTCCACCAGATCTGAAGATGTAGAACACTAAATAACATCCTGATGCACTCCCAAACATGAATCTATCATCCATATCATCAGAATCCATCCAGAAATGAAGAAAAAATAGAAAAAAGTCTCTAAAAACTAAGTTTTCTCATCCTCACCATTCAAGCTCAAAATCACAGATTCGAGTGACCAGATTCACGGTGAGATGAATCTGATCGGTACCCGCTCTGATACCATTTGTTAGGACCGATTTTCACATCAAGAATCCCGATCTTGAGCAAGAACATGGTTCGGATTCGAAAACTCAAAACAAATGAAGAAGATGATGATGATGAATCATGAATAATCATAAACAAGAAAGATGAAGAACATATCGAATGATTTCATTAATCGAATGATTACAATCAATGAATCATGAAGAACACTCTCTCTCTCTAGAATCCATGATTCACTCTCTCTCTAGAATGGAAATCTCACACTCTACAAGAAATTCATCATCTCCACATTCGGAGACTCCTTTACTTGTAATGGGCACCCTCACTATATATAGTGAGGGTGACTAACAACAGAAATACATAACTGAATAAACGAAATTACAAGTAAAGTAAATAACATAAATTGATAATTAAATCAAAGCTGATTAAATTAATCCGAAGCTTGACTCGTCTCGAACCGATCTTCCGTTGACTTTTACGTTGACCGTTGACCCGAACGGTTGACTTTTCCGGAAAACGGTCTTCGGTCCAATCTCGCAAGCCTCGAGCATCACAACCCACGTCTCTGAATCAATTCACATGGATTCTTCAGTCGAATGCTTCGGTAAACAGATTTGATGGCGTCAGTCACATAGATTTTTGTTCTAACAGAGACACACGTTAGCATAGGAATATGCTCTAACAAACTCCCACTTAACGTGTATTGTAGCTAACTATTTATCTATCTAACAAAACTTCAGTCTTCAATCTTCAACATCGTGGCGTTTGATCTTTAACTTGAAATCTTGTCAGAAATAGAGCTTGCATGGCTGGATCAATCTTGAACAGTCTTTGAACTTCAAGATCCACTTATGAAAGATATCACATACCTCCCCCCCCCCCTTCACCATGCTTGAGTCTTTTCACACAGAAACCTGCAATTTCAGAAGAACGCAACTTTTCTTTTTCTTTATAAAAAATTAATTTAATCTTGGCGCAAAACTTCTTTTCGAGAATCCAAGATATAGTTTTGAAATTTTGATTTCGTATCAAGTGTCGATCAGTCGAAAACAAATAAGAAACAAAATCTTTTTGACTTTTTGAAACTTTATATCAAAACACACCGAAAATCTTTTTGATTTTTCTAAGTTTATGCTAAAACACATCTAAAATCTTTTTGAATTTTTCAGATATGAAACATAAATGCAATACATTAATGAAATACTGAATCACACACTATTTTTGTCTTTTGCGAGAAAGATCACAACTTGGGATCATATTGGTCATGACATGCTGAACTACACTTCAATTTCAATTACTTCAACACACAAGTCATGTCGATTGCTGGTATAATTTGTCCATCTTAAACTCAGGCACAATCATACTCATAACATTTGGATATGTTATTGAATTGATTAGATTGCATTGACCAGTGTACCCAACACTATCAGACATACTCAGATATGTTTTTGCTTATATCACACTTTGTGATTTCATTTGTGATTTGATCACATAATGATTGTATTCATAATCAGTCAACTGTACCTTAAGGTCGATCTTTCGATACGCAGATAAGGCCTCGAATTTAACAAAATAAGAAAAATAAAACAAGTTGAAGTTGTATAACCCAACAACAATCAGGTCGGTACTCCCGTACACGCAGAGAAAGTCCGATGAGTTATACGAAACACCAAAGAAAATAAAGCAGAACGTCAAACGAACAACAATCAGGTCGATCTTTCGATATGCAAAGAAAGTCCGATCATTTGACAAAATAAAGAAAATCAAACAAGTTTAAATCTTTGCAAAATGAACACATGTATACACAGTGACTTCTCATTTTTCTCCTTTTCACATATATTTTCTTGATATATCATGAGAAATTCATGAAGATGTTGTCCACTTGGTCAAGCATTTGTATTTAATGTGTATCACATCTGAATACTTTCTGATTTAATGCCGAGCCTACCAAGCACATCAAGCAATGATTTTATGGCTTTTTCATCTATTTTATCCATGAGCCAGACACGTAAGCCAATGTACCATCATTTCCCAATCACGTTGGATACAATTTCTCATTTTTCAATGTTTTTGTATTTTTCTGTTTTTCAATGTTTTTGTATTTTTCCATTTCTCCCCCTTAAAACGAAAACTCTATTTTTGGATTTGTATTTTAACAAAAAACACAAAGACACTATTTTTGGTTTTTCAATTTTCTCCCCCTTAACGACATACAGAATGTAAAAGAAAGAAAATTGACCATCGATACTCGTACCTTTCAGGGTTTAGTTGTCAGAAAAACTTTCAGTTTTGACATATGAAGCATTCAATTTAAGTTAAGCAGGAGACTCCACTATCAGCATCTGCTTGAAACATGAACTTCACAAGCACTAATAGGTCTTCTTGAAGAAACCTGCACACTGGATTTAAAAATTAGACTTCAAATGACCCGAAGCACACAGCTTCTGGTCGACCAGTGTCTTCCTTAAAATCATTTGCAGCATTGGTAACCACCTTAGGTCGCCACTGCATTTTTGCTTTTTCATTTTCAACTGAAGCATCATCATGTGATGAACCATCAACCCTAGAATCAAATTTGAAAAATTGTTTCTTTTTAGATTTTAATGTGAATGGTGTTGACTCAGTAAAAATTATGCCTGATTCATCAATAACAGTGGCAGATTTGTTTGAAAATGATCTTTTTGCTATTTCAAGACAATCCTTTGCCATGTGTCCCTGTCGGCGACACTGATAGCACAAACGATAAGATCGTTGAGAATATGAGTTGTCCTGGAATGCATTATACCTATCATCAGACCAAATTCATCATAAAAATCAGTATCAAAAACCTGAAAACGATTGGAATGAACCCATTTAGAAGTAGGACTTTGAGGAGTAGAATTTGAGCCAGATGACGAAGAATCTTTAACTTTTTGAGCATCCCTATAAAAACTTTCAGATGAAGTCTTCTTTTGAATCTTTCTTCCAAATCCTTTTTCCATTGTAGACAGAAACACCTGAGCCAAATGATAGATTTGCTCCAAGCTTGTGTCTTTCTTTTCTTTTGGAGCTTTCTTGGGCATATTTTTCTTGACAATCTTCACAAACTTCTTACCTTCACTACCTAAACCTAACTGTTTGTAACCTGGTAGCTTTGATAAATCAATCCGAGAACTAGAAGAATCCGCTTTAGCAGCTTGATTAAATGACGCTTTAATATCCTTCAACTTGTTAGCTTCCACCAGCTTAGCAGCAGCTTGTTCTTCATGCACCTGCTTTTCATCCTTTTCCACTTGTTTGCCAACAGAACCAACTCCCTCTTCTGAATCAATCCACCAGAAACAAACTTTGTTGTGAATTTATCAGCCAAACTCTCCTCGTTTTCTACTTTCTCCTTTGATTTCTTTGATTTCTTCATATCAGTCTTCGCAGTAGCAAACTCAGAATAATCACTAGGTACTTTAGAAGATTTGACATCAGCCAGCGGATCAGTTTGAATCAATGGAGGTGGTAATTGATTAAACTCTTCACAGCCAATAACTCTTTTGAAGTTTTCGTCGTTGCACAAATAACTTGTGAACGAATGTGAATTTTTCAAATTATTCAACTGACGATTCAAATCCAGAACTTGAACGTTTAGATCTGATATTCTTTTCTGAGTTCACCCAAAGCCTTTTCTGATTCTATCAACTGTTCTGAAACTCTGTTAGACAAATACTTTTCTCTTCTCATTTTATCATGAGCAGCAAGCATTTCTTGTGTGACCTTTTCCACCTTTCCTTGATAAATCTCTACATTTCTTGTCAACAATCTGTTTTCTTTTGTCAAATCAGTAACTTTGTCTTGTAATTTTGACTGGAGGACTTGATAATCATTATTCGAAACCATAATTTCATCATAAGCTTTCTGAAGTTCAAAATTAGTAACCAGAAGGGATTCCACTCGTGCTTTTGATTTCTTATATAATGCATCAAAATCTCCAACAGCATCCTTTGCTTCGAATTCCCACTTTTCAACTTTTGTAACTAACTCAGCATTTTCATGTTGTAAATTCACAATCTGTTCGTTATTGACACTAACCATATTTTCCAATCGTGCTTTTAGCTCTAAAACCTCTTCTATCAACACCTTCTTTTCGTTTTCCAACATGACATTAGCTTTGAAAATTTCATCAGAAGTTTCACACTTTCTTTTGTAATCTTCCATCTCTTCCTCTTTCTTCTCATATTCAACAACCAACCTTTCCTTTTCAGAAATCAATTCTCGAATCTTTCTGTCTTTTTGAGCACAAAATTCACAAGTTGACCCATATCCACTAACTTCATAATCACTTGTTTCAGACGTATTTGTCTCAGATTCAAATCCACTCGATTCAACCTCAATATTAGCCATTAATCCATAACTTTCTGAAGAGTGGACTACAAATGCAGATTCATCTGGAAAATCTGCAGCCCAATTGTTAGAGCATGTTTTAATGTCTAGTGCTAGGTCTTGGTGATATGTCTTTGTAATAGAATGTTTTGTATATTCTGGTCCTGCGGACTAGGGGTGGACCAGATGGTACGCCGGACCATCTGGTACGCTGGTTAGTTGGTCCGCTGGACGGGTTTTATATAAATAGGTTAGCTTGTTTAGAGAGAAGACAGTTGTTAAGTTTGTGAGCTTTAAACTATGTGTTTCTCAGTGTGTAACCTGTATACTCTCTCTCTAAGTGTACGAGCTTGAAATCTATAAACCAATCATTTATTTACCTCGTTGTTACCGAATTCGATTACATCATGCATTAGCAAGATCAATCGTGTGTTTTACAAGTGGTATCAGAGCAGGTTTGCTCGATTGCGATGATTTACAGATCGGTTTTTGGGTTTTAGAGAGAGAAACAACGTTCGTGGTAAGAAATTCATCAATTCATCTCATTTTCACGTCAATTCAGTATGCTTTTTACGTTCAAAATGCTCCTGGATCGTTTTCGTTGAGTTCTGCATTGATTACAAGCCGGAAAAACCAAAAATAGTAAAAAGCTTTCGATTTTTCACTGGTCCGCGACTGGTCCGGTGGTGGTCCGGCTCAAGAACACTTGGTCCGCATGGCTATCTTCATCGTGAAGTTGGTCCGCTGAGTTTGGTCCGGCAGGCAATCATCATATTTTGGTCCGTGGAGGTTTTACTTTGGTCCGTAGCAGTTTTAGCGTACCAGATTTGGTCCGCGGCAGTTGTTTCAGCGTACCAGTTGGTCCGCTTATAGTTTGGTCCGGAAGTGATTTGGTCCGTTGATTTTATTGGTCTGGGGATTGTTATTTTGGTCCAGAGATCGATATTTTGGTCCGGAGTTCGTTATTTTGGTTCGCTTGAACAGTTTTGAGTAAACAATCATGGATCCGTTCCAAGCGTTTGCAGCAATGTCTTCGACCGTTCAAGCTATACTGAATTATGATAACGAGATCGGAACTACAAACAAAGTTCCTAAATTGATGAAATTTGAAGATTTCCATAATTGGAAAACTCGTTATGAATCATACATTGGTGTGACGGATGTAACAGTATGGACTCCAATGTTGGATGGTTATCAAGTTTCAAAATTCACAACTGGTGAATCTGCTGGTCAAATCAAGCCATATAACAAGAAGAATGATGCTGAGAAAGAATTTTTTAAACTGGAAAAGAAAGCCTATTCAAACTTATCAATGGCTTTACCAAAAGATATTTTGCATCAATCAAAATGCACACAACCTCAAAGGCTTTATGGGATGCGTTGTGTCACAGATGTGAAGGCAATGCGCAATACAAGAAAAGTAAGAAAAAGGTGCTGTTGAAGGAATTTGATAATTTCTGTCATGTTCCAAATGAAACCATAAATGATCTGATTTCAAGATTATCACATTTGGTAAGTGAACTTGACATAGTTGGGGTGAGTAAAGAAACTGGTGAATTGAAGGAAAAGCTATTAGATGCTTTACCTGCATCATGGGAAGGTTATATTTTGTTAATGACACATGACAAGGGTTTTGATGATATTACATATAATGATTTAACAAGAAACTTGCTAGCTCGGGAATTAGATATGAAGCGAGTTAAAATTCAACCAGTTCAAGTTCAAAATCCTGATGTGTATTTTGGTGAGAATGCGTCAACTATGCATGCAAAAGCAAAAGCTAATTCAATTCCGCTGACGACTGCATTTTATGTGGAAAATACTTCAAGTGGACAAGCAAATGTGTCTCGGGGTTCTTCAAGTGAAAGTTTTACTCACAAAGCTGCGGTGACATACCCAGTGTACTCAAGTCAATCATCTTCTACTCCAACATCAAATCAAAGTGCATTTTCAGCTAAAACCACAAATGATTTTATGGCACTATTTTCAGCAATGATTTCGTCATATGATGGGGTGATAGCAGGAAAATTGACTAGTGCTGAGTTGACGGATGAAGATTATGAACAGATCGACCCTGATGACTTAGAATTGATGGATATCAATTGGTCGATGGCTATGATTGTAAGAAGAGGCAAAAAATTTATGAAAAGAACAGGCCGTAAAGATCTCAATCCTGAAGGCAAACTTGGATTTGATAAATCTAAGGTTCGGTGCTATAATTGTCAAAATTATGGTCACTTTGCTAAAGAATGCAACAAGGCCAAGAAACAGGAAACTTCAAAGTTATATCAAAAGTATGCTGCTCAAAGTAACAAAGCTTCGGGAAGTAATTCAAGTGCAAATGCTAGTGGGTCAAACTCAGATACTAAAGCTTTGGTCTCACAAACTGGTGACGGTTATGATTGGGCTGATGATTTTCCTGATAAATCTGCATTCTTATGCACTGTTGAAAGAGATGTAGCAGCTGAAGATGATTCTGTTCTTCCTGGTGAAGATTTCTTTGCTGAAGGCCAACAAGCTTTTATGGCCGACATTCAGGTAGACTCTAAAATCTGTGATTTTTGCATGACAACTGCTAACCAAATGAAAGAACTTTCTGATGAGAAAGGCATGTATTATGATAAATACATGTTAGCAGAAGAAAATGTGAAAATTTACAAACAAAGGTGGGAGGCTGTTAAGGCTGAACTTAAAAGTGAGCATGCCTTGATTCTGAGCACAAAAATAGAATTAAATAACAAAACTGAAGATTATATCTTTTGTGAGAAAAAGCTTGCAGAAGCAAATGCTAAAATTTCTGATTTACAAATTGAAATCTTGGATCTTCAAAGGCAACTTGATAATTTTAGAAATTCATCTTCCGTTGCAAGTTTTCTTTGCAAAGATGAAAATTTGAAAGACGTGCTCAAAGAATCAGGTTGTAAATCTGTTCCTCCACCTATTGTTCATGGTCTAGGACCAAATGAATCTGATATCAAACCAGCTGTTATGTTTGATTATTCTATGTTTGCTGAGGGTTCATCTGATAAGTCCAAGGGCACTCATAAGAGAAAGCCTGTTAAAAATGTGACCAAATCTGTCAATGAGGTTACCAAACAATCTGAATCTCATGAATCGGTTGTTGAAAAACCTAAAAGTGTACCTCTTACACCTTTAGAGGTTGCTCAGAAAATCGTTGAAACAGAAAAAACAATGAAGATTTTGGAAACACAAATTTTGCAAAAGGCTGTGATTTGTTTTTTGAACGTGATTCTGTAACTGTGAGCAAAACAATCACACCAGATGTTCACTCAATACCGGTGCCTTCGTCGAGATCGACAAAATTCAATGGCATCGGGTTTGGACATCCTGATGAAGTTTCTAAGGTCAATCAAAAGAAACCTCAGAAAGTTCAACAGAATACTAAGAAAGATGTCACATCTGAGAAGAGTACTGACAAACTGAAAGGTAAGACTGAGATAGGTGAATCTTCTCAGAAAGTGAGATTATATTGTCTCAAAGGTAGTGATACCATATTCTCAGATGAGACATTTCCGTTAAGTTGTGTTGACTCAAAAAGAGTTGCAAAAGTTTTCTATGCTGATTCTGATGTAAAGAATGTGTCTAATTGTGAACCTGTGACAAAAGGTTCATTGTTGAAACTTAGAACAAGTCCCGATGATCAGATTTCTCACACTCCAAAGATGTCATTTAAATCAAAAACTTCAAAATATTCACCTAAGAGTTTTTATAATTATGATGGTAGATTTTCTGCTAAATCAAACAGTTTTGATTATGAATCTTATGGATTTTGTGAGGATTATGATTTCTATGATGACTTTGGTCATTATGAACAAAATTTTGGAAACTTTGAGGAAATCAAAAACAACCATGTCAAACCAAATGGGTATTCTGATCATTGTGGATTTGATGAATATGGATTTTACAATCAATTTAGTTATGTTAATCCATTGTTTAAACCACTTCCAAAACACAAATCTCACCGATTTAGTGCTAAAGCACCTAGGAAGGTGGTTAGACAAACAATTGCTGATAACACCTCAATTGATTCAGGAGGTCGTGTTCCTACAGTTTTTGTTGATCGTACGAGGTGTTATCATTGTTACCAAAAGGTTAATCTAAGAAAGAGATGTCCGGTTTTGGCTGAGAAACGAGCTTCCGCTGTTAGTTTTGAAAAATCTGAAAAAGTTTCTGAACCAAAACAGATAGATGAAAAGGTGGTTACAAAACAATTCTTCAAACGAGAAAATTTTTAAAAAATCAACAATCATTTGGATGTTCATCTTCAAGTGATGTTACCACAGATTCATCTACTTCTGTATTAAGGCAAAAGTGGCTGCCTAAATTGACTTCAAAAGCCACTGAGGACTTTTTCGAAGACACCAGTCGACCCAAAGCTGAAAGCTTGGGTCCAGGTGCTCACTAATTATTTGCCGATATGTGCAGGGTGCTTGAAAGCCAGCTGTTAACAACTTTTGGGTCGTTGATAGTGGAGCATCCAGGCACATGACGGGTAATATTTCCTTGCTTTCTGAAGTCAAACCAATTCAAGGAGGAAATGTTACTTTCGCTGGCAATAAAGGTGGCCGAATTACTGGTGAAGGAAAGTTGGGTAACGAGAAGATCTCATTTGAAAAAGTTCAATTTGTTCAAGAGTTGCAGCACAACTTGCTGAGTGTATCTCAAATTTGTGATAAGCAGTATACGCCTGCTTTCACTAGTTCTGAGTGCTTGATTCTGAAACCTGGTATTCAAATTCCTGACGATTGGATCGTTATGCGAGCTCCTAGATTTCGTGATCTATATGTGTTGAATATGAATCAGACTTCATCTGCGGTATCTGCTACATGTTTTATTTCAAAAGCTACAGAAAAAGAATCCATTATGTGGCATCGTTGCATGGGGCACATCAATTACCGGAAAATGAACTACTTGGTTAATCATAATCTGGTTGACGGAGTTTCAAAGAATAGATTTTCTATCAATGACGTGTGTGTCTCTTGCAAGAAAGGTAAATAGAGAAAGAAGTCTCATCCGTCCAAGCGTTTGAATTCAATTGTAACTCCTTTGGAACTACTTCATATGGATCTGTTTGGTCCTGTGAATATTCGCAGTATTGAGGGAAGTTATTATTGTTTGGTTATTACGGATGATTTTTCTCGGTTTTCGTGGGTGGTGTCTCTAGCTTTAAAGGATGAAACTCCAGAGTCAATTCAGAAGCTGTTATCTAAGTTTGAATCAATATACAAATTTAAAGTCTGTCGTATTCGTACTGATAATGGTACTGAATTTAGAAATGCTAAGATGACAGCTTTTTGTGATTCACTTGGAATCAAACAAGAATTCAGTGCGCCGTATACTCCACAACAAAATGGAGTAGCAGAAAGAAAGAATCGCACATTGATTGAAACGGCTCGAACTTTACTGGCTGATTCGAATTTACCGATAAAGTTTTGGTCTGAAGCAGTGCATATTGCATGCTATGTTCTTAATCGTGTGCTAATTGTTAAGCGGTTTAACAAAACAAGTTATGAGTTACCTAAAGGTCGAAAGCCAAATTTAAGCTTTTTGGAACCATTTGGGTGTTTATGCACGGTTCTTAAGGAAGGTGGGAAGTTTGCAGCTAAAGCTGTTGAAGGCGTTTTTGTTGGGTATCATCATCCAATGAAACGTGTTTATTTTCCTTCTTCTAAGACCATTGAGAATCATGTGAATGTTGATTGTCACAAACATACTTTTATTCATCCCAAATCGGTTAATAATCGGGCTTTTGATTACAAATCTTTACTGGATTCTTTCAAGGCTGCAAAATCTGATTCTGATGAAGAGGATCCTGATGTGTTAGCTGCTTTGCTACATTCTCTAAAGAGTCCTGGACCAGGATCATGGATTCCTAAGCTTCCAAGTACTTCGTCTGATATTGCTTCGTCTAGTCAGAGTGTTTCTAGTTTAGAAACAATGAGTTCTTCTGATGATGATGAAAGTACTTTTCATGAAGCTGAATCAACACCTATTGATGATCAAATTCATTTGCCAAGTACAAGTTCTTCTGTGCCAAATTCGTTACCGATTGGTGATTTATCAAGTTCAGAAGTGGCAGAGGCAAGTTTAAATAATATGGCAGATAATTAGTCAATTTCTGATTCAACAATTCTTAGGATTCATAATATTCATCCTCAAGAAAACATAATTGGAGATCAGTCTTCAGGAGTTCGTACACGAAATCAATTGTCAGCAAATGTTGATGCTTTGATTGCTGAAATCAAGGAATCTAGGGTTCAGAATGAAGTTTTTCACTCATGTTTTCTATCTCGGGTGGAACCTTCTAATGTTGATAAAGCGTTGGAAGATGCTTCTTGGGTAGAAGCAATGCAAGAAGAGTTGCAACAATTTAAGAAATTGGGCGTTTGGCATCTCGTAGATTTACCCAAGAACTCTAAAGAACCGTGTGGCACAAAGTGGGTCTTTAAATGTAAGAAAGACGGTCGCGGTGTCATTATCAGAAACAAGGCACGATTATTGGTTCAAGGTTTTTCCTAAATAGAGGGCATTGATTTCAACGAAGTTTATGCTCATGTAGCACGGATTGAAGCTATCAGGATATTTCTTGCTTTCGCGGCACATCACGGATTTAAGGTGTATCAGATGGATGTCAAGAGTGCTTTTCTGAATGGGAAGATTCGTGAAGAAGTTTATGTGAAGCAGCCGCCTGGTTTTTATGATTCAGATTTTCCTGACAAAGTGTACAAACTAGACAAAGCTTTATATGGTCTTCATCAGGCTCCAAGGGCTTGGTATGAGACTCTTTCAACTCACCTGCTCGATAATGGGTTTCAGCGTGGCAAGGTGGATTGGTACACTATTTTCAAAGAAGTTCGGGAAGGATTTATTGCTGGTTCAGGTTTATGTTGATGATATTATTTTCGGTAGCACAAAAGACAGCCTATGCAAAGAGATTGAGAGGGTTATGCAAACTAAGTTTGAAATGAGCTCAATGGGAGAGATGGGTTTCTTTTTGGGTCTGCAAGTTCAGCAGTCTGCTAAAGGCATATTTTTGCATCAATCAAAATATGTGTCTGACGTGTTGACTCGATTCAAGATTGGCGATGTTCGGATTCCTAGTACTCTAATTCAGGTTTCACATGGTATCGAACCAGATGAATCCGGTGCAACTGTTGATCCAACATTTTTTAGGGCTATGATTGGTTCTCTTATGTATTTGACCGCATCTCGTCCTGATATAATGTTTGTTGTTTGTTTGTGTGCTAGGTATCAGGCTGCTCCGAAAGCTTCACATATGCTAGCAGTAAAATGGATTTTTGCTTATTTGAAGGGTAATCCGGATCTTGGTATCTGGTATCCTAATGATAATAAGTTTGAGTTATGAGCATACTCTGACTCGGATTATGGTGGATGCAAAATCAATTTTAAATCAACTACCGCCAGATGTCAGTTCTTGGGGGAGAGATTAGTCTCTTGGCAATGCAAGAAGCTAACCTCGGTTACAACATCTACTGCTGAGGCAGAATATGTGGATGCTTTTAGTTGTTGTTCACAAGTATTGTGGATACAACAGCAGTTACGCGACTACGGTTTGAATTTTCTAACTACCCCAATTTACATTGATAACTCAGTTGCTATTTCTGTCACGAAAAACCTTGTTCAGCATTACAAAACAAAGCATATTGACATTAGATATCATTTTATCCGGGATTGCTATGAAAAGAAATTGATTGATTTGCAGAAAATTCATACAGATTTTCAACAAGCTGATTTGTTCACCAAAGCTTTTGACAAATCTCGTTTTAAATTTTTGTTGCAAATTAATGGGATTACTAAATTGGATGCCGTCTAATTTGGTTCAGTTGATCATTTTTTTTAGCTTTTTAATGTTTTTTTTGTTTTTTTTTGCTTTTTAGGGAGAGCTGTGTTTTCTGTATTGAAAAATGAAAAAGCATAAAAAAAAATAGGAAAATTCAAAAACTTAAAAAAAATGAAAAATACAAAATTGAGATATGTGATCCAACCTTGTGAGAAATGATGGTACATCAGTGAATGTTACTAACCATGGATAAAATAGATTGAAAGGCTGTAGGTTCTTGTATGTTTCATTGAATGTGTCAATCAATATCTGATATTTTCCAGTATGATATAAAGATAATGCTTGCTTGAAATCTGTGGTGTAACATAATTCTTGTGATTGAGTGATCTTGATAAAAGATGGAAAAAATGCAAAAACAGAATAAATAAGTGTTCTAGTGTATGCATGCGTTCTTTTGAAAGATTTAAACTTGTTTGATTTTCTTTATTTTGTCAAACGATCAGACGTTCTCTGCGTATCGAAAGATCAACCTGATCGTTGTTCGTTTGACGTTCTGCTTTATTTTTCTTGGTGTTTCGTATAACTCATCGGACTTTCTCTGCGTGTACGGAAGTACCGACCTGATTGTTGTTGAGTTATACAATTTCGCCTTGTTTTTACTTTCTTATTTTCCTAAACAATCGGACTTTCTCTGCGTATCGAAAGATCGACCTGATTGTTGTTTGTTTAGGTATCTGCTTTCTTTTTGCATGAAACACTACGAGCGAGTTATATCTGTAAATATTCATGAATGAATAAAAGAAAAGGAAACTTCAACAAATATAATAAATCAGATTCTCAAATTACTTGAATTTGTGGGTACCATGATTTTTGTGCATGATAAATATACCTAAGTCATATCAGGAAGCAGTAAAAATTGACTTGATTTGACTGAAATAAACATGAAAATGTTGTATTCGTGAACTGCTTGGCTTGCATGCTGAATAGATTGAAATTGAAATGTGTTAAGTGCATCTCACTGGTATGATCTCACGTTGTGATCTTTCTCACAAAATATAAACTATCACATTTAAATTTCTAGTTTCAGTGTTTTTGTTAGTTCAGAAAAGTTCAAAAAGATTTTTGGTGTGTTTTAGCATAAGTTCGAAAATTCAAAAAGATTTTGGTGTGTTTTGATATAAAATTTGATAAAAGGCAAAAAGATTTTCATTCTGCGTTATTTTAGATCAACTGAATTCAGAAATGGAAAAAATTGGATTGCAAGAACCACAATCGGTGCTAAAATCAGCTCATCATGTTCAAAATTGAAAATTGATGAAGTTTTGGGTGAAAAGTGTGAAAATTGGATGTAAAGGGGCAAAATGGTAATTCATGTGGTCCGGCGGACCATATGGTACGCCAGGCGGACCATTTTGGGTATAAATATCTAATTCTGGTCCGGGTTTCTCATAACCCGCGGACCATCTTCTTTTACCTCTGAAAAACCTTAAATCACCCACACTAGTTTTTCGTTGATTTCTCTGTGGATAACGAACTATTGCTCGTGATTCTTGTTGCTACAGGTAGGTATCTTGATTCCGCATCGGTAGATGGTCTTGGTTTGCGATATGGTGTCCTCGTTTTCTCGATTTTTGACTTTTAAATCTTGGCTTTTTGCAAAAAAAGCGACTTGAAAGGGGTTAAATGGGTTATTGTTGGTGTTAATATGTTTTAAGCACATGTATAGGATCAGATTTTAGCCTAGAACAAAACCTCAGTGTTCGATTTCAAAACAAACATGTTTTGGTGTATGAAATTCGTCGATGACTCTTCGGTGAACTGTTCGTCCGCCGGACGACATGGTCCGCGGCGGACCACATTTGAACTGTTGATGAAACTGGTCCGCATCTGGTCCGTTTGACCAAATCTTGTACGCGGTCAACGATCTGGTCCACCGGACCGGATGGTCCGGATTACCAATTTGGTCAGCAAATGGTCCGCTGATCGATTCTTCAAATAATGTTGATCGTTTGAGCGTTTCAAGTAAAATTAGAGTTGCTCGTTAGTAACTTTGATTATATTTTATGATTTTAATGATAGTTTGTGTTTGTGATTGGTACAGATATGGCTGATTTCAAATCAAATGGAGAACACAATGTTTGTGCTTTTCTAGATGCATCTGCAAGTTGGAGACCTCATTTTCTAGGCATATTTGATTTTATGCGAAGATCAAGAATCTTGTATGCTGCTACTCATGTGTGTACACCTTACAAAGATCTACTTACAATGTTTTGGAATACGGCTCAAGTAGATTGGTCGGCGGTTCCTTCGGTTATTCGCGCAAGAATTCTTCAAACTGATGTAGTTGTATCTGAAAATGATGTTCGAAGGGTTTTGAGGTTAAATGATCAAGCTGATTTCCCAACAGAATTTGATGAAGCTGATTTGGTGGCTTTGCTACGAAGAATAAAGTATGATGGGCAATTGTGTGTTTCATGGTATCTCAAGGAAAATCTAAGTCCTCCATAAAAATACTTGATGCACGTGATCATAAAGTGTTTTGGAAATCGAACAAGAGGTCAAGAGGAGTTCGACTTGAAGTTTCTATCATTCTTTTCTGCTTTAGTGATGAATCGGCAGTTTAATTTTTCTGGATGGATATTCAATTATATGAAGGAGAATATCTTGACAAAACAAGTCAAAAGTCTCATGTATCCGCGGTTTCTGCAAATGATCTTAGATGAATTACATCCAAAGAATCCGGCTGCAGTTATAGAAATGAAGCACATGAATCAAGTTGCAGTTGGTAAAATACTAGTTTATCAAAAGCGCAAAGGAGACAATATACCTCCACCGGTTAAGAGGTTAATTGGTTATCTTGCTAATCCAAATTATGTAGCTCCTGCTGATGGTGCTGCAAGACATCCTGATAGTTCAGATGATGAATTGGAGTATGATGATAAAGGTTTTCCAGTTGAGATAGAAGAGAATGAAGAAGAGGATCTAAATGCACCAGCAAATCAAGCACTGAATGAACAACAACCTGTGCAGCAACAACAACGAGAGCCAGTTGTTCAAGAGAATATTAATGAACCTGAAGATGTGAATGCTCGGGATGAAGAAATGAATGATGCTGCTGATGTTTCTGATGGTGATATTAGTGAAAGCTCGTCGGATACTGATTCAGACTCTGGTGATTATGTCACAATATTACATAATACCAGAGGAATCCAAGTGAAGAAAGGTTCTAGGCAACACATAGAATATTTGAAGTCCAAGAATCTGGATACTTCTAAATATGAGAATAGAACCAAACAGGTCGAGGATAAAGATGATGATCCAACTTATACTCCTGCTTTGGAGGAACCTGTTCAAAAGACTAAGACTGCTAATAAAGGAAAAGCGCCTATGGTTTCTAAAGGCAGGCACATTAAACATATGGCTCAGAGGAATTTGCCAGTGAAAAAGGGTTCATTTCTTGCTGATGCTAGAAAAGCAGGTCTTAGTCCTCCAAGTAAGAAGCTTAAAGTGTCTACTTCGTCTTCACTTCCGGTCCAGCCAACCACAAAGTCTGCTAATGTTCAAAGCTCGAGTAATCCACCAGTTAGAAAGCTTGTGATTCGAAAGCCTTCTTCGACTACTGCTTCTGCTTCTACTATTGCTGCATCTACAACTTCAACCATTTCGTCTACTGATCTGAGGCTGGCATTACATCAGACAAGACTCGATGAGTTAGAATCAACTAATTGCCAGCAAACTGATGAGATCAGAGGTTTGAAGAATTTGGTTCAGGAATTGGTTTCAAGAGATCAGGCAAAAGATCGTGAAATTGCCAGATTACAATCTCGGGATAAAGAAAAGGATAGTGAGATTGCTAAATTACAACAACTTTCTCTATCTCTCGATGAGCAGTTAAATCTGGTATTCAAAGCTTTACCTGCTTAGGGGGAGAGAAGACCAGATCCTGAAGAAAGTTGTAGAGATGGTGATGATATGATGAAATTTTTGAATGAGGATCCAGATCCTGAAGGTGGAGTTGGTGGTGGTTCTAGTGCTGGTGCAGCTGGAGCTTCGTCTGCTGCTGCTGAACCATCTACTACTACCCAGGGGGAGTCTTCAAAGAGAGAAGTGTATGATGTAACTCCAATTTCTAGAGTTGAGCTGAAAGAAGGAGAATTTATTGATCCATATTCAAAAGAGCAACTGGCGGCTATTTTTGCATTAAATGTGGATGATGTGGATGAAGGTCCTTTTGCTGATTTTTATGGAGAAGAAAATTCTGAGGAGAATATGGATTTTGAAGAAGAACATGTAGAAGTAGAAGATATGACGGCTGAAGAATACCCAGATGATCCTAAGGTTTATGGAAATTTTTCTGCTGATGATCAGTCTGGAGGATTTAATTTCTTTGGTAATGATGATGAGGAAAAAGTGGATGAGGAGTTGAAGAAGAAAGAGTCAGAAACTGATCAACCAAAGTCAAATGAATCTGAAAAGTTATTAGAAGAAGAAGAGAAGAAAATGTTATTTGATGCTTGGTTGAAAGAACAAAGAGCCAAGAAGCTGTCAGTAGTGAAACCAACCAAGATTGTTGATCAAAAGAAATATTTCGACAGAAAAGGTGGTGAAGCTACTGGTAGAATAATCAGTTGGATGTATGACTCGGAGCTAAAGTGTTATGCAATTAAAAAGGAGTTTGGGGTGATGTATTTGAAGCATGCTACAAGATTCAATACTTTATCAGTTTATGATGTGAGAGAGTTGTCAAGAAAGCCATTCATGAATTATGGAAGTAATTTGTTGGCTGAGATCTTCAAGAACAAATTGGTAGAAGAATGTCAAGGCAAGTTCAGGTTTTTAACACCACAAAGGCCTAAGTATGTTGATCATCCAACCAATATTCATCCAATTACTGGAAAACCGGTTGTGATCTTAAAGTACCAGAAGCCGATTCAACTAAAGAAAATCCCATTGAAGAAGCTCGAACAAGATTTTATCAAAACTTTAAGATGGTTGTATTATGACGAACATACTGGAGAAGCAGTGGTGGTGGTTAAAGAGCAGAACAAGGTGGTTAGGCTGTATGATCCGATGTGGTTGATTAATCTGTCAAAGGATGATATTGAAAAGCTCTATCACAACAAGATTTTGTATAAAGCTGAGCATGCTGAACAAGCTTTCCATTTTCAACGCGTGATTAGAGTATGTTTTGCTTTTGGTATCCACGCTGGGAATAACCGAACACAGCATTGGAAGAAGACGTAGACAAAAGCTTCTGAAGACTAGCACAAGACAAGGGGGAGTTTGTTAGAGCATGTTTTGATGTCTAGTGCTAGGTCTTGGTGATATGTCTTTGTAATATAATGTTTTGTATATTCTGGTCCTGCGGACCAGGGGCGGACCAGATGGTACGCCGGACCATCTGGTACGCTGGTTAGTTGGTCCGCTGGACGGGTTTTATATAAATAGGTTAGCTTGTTTAGAGAGAAGACAGTTGTTAGGTTTGTGAGCTTTAAACTGTGTGTTTCTCAGTGTGTAACCTGTATACTCTCTCTCTAGGTGTACGAGCTTGAAATCTATAAACGAATCGTTTATTTACCTCGTTGTTACCGAATCCGATTACATCATGCATTAGCAAGATCATACGCGTGTTTTACACCAATCATAACCTCCCTCAGTCACTAGAGCTTTCGCCTCTTTATTGTGATCAAGAATTATCCGAGTTACTTTGTTTAGAAGCAGATTGCTTGCATTCTCGAGCAAAATGTCCTAATTTAGAACATTTGTAACATTTCAGTTTGGACTTATCTAAACCCAGTATGGCTCCTCCCATAACAGAATTCTTGCCATGTTTGCCCATAAACCGTCTTCCTTTATCAACGGTCATAGCCAACTGCCAATCCAAATCCAATTTATTTAGCTGATCCTCATCCATCTGTTTTAGATCCTCCGGAACCAAACCAGAATTACCAATTTGACTAAATATGGATCCAGACGAAGACGATATGAACGCACATAACAAAGCAGCTAGATCTTTAGTTGCTTGATTAGAAGCAGATTGGCTTGATGATCTATCAGGAATAGTAAAACCGCAACCCGAAGAATAACCAGTGTTTTCAGACTTTCCAGCAACAAAAGCTGTTACTGGTGGATTACTACTTGAAATAGAATGTGACTTTGTTTTAGCATAAACAGTAGCAGAATTCTCCCCAAAATGTATTTTAGGATTCTGAACAGATGGAGTTGTTGACTTTTTCACAAGTAATTCCATTTCTCGAGCTTGTAATTTGCTTATCAGCTGATTGAATGTCCAAATTGAGTAGTTTGGATCATTAGACAACATCATCACAAAATTCTCCCACTTTTCGGGTAGAGCTTTAAGAAATTTCTCCTTTAATTCATCATCTTCTATCTTCACACCTACAATGTCAAGTTCATTAATCAAATGTGAAAACCTTGCAATCAAATCTGTGATCTTCTCATTCTCACGAAGCCCGAAATTATCAAACTCTTTCTTCAAAACTTTCTTTCGAGTATTCTTGTACTGATCATTACCCTCACATCTTTCCTTAATAGCATCCCATAATTGTTTCGAAGTTGGAAAATTCTTAAACTGATGCATCAAATCTTTAGGTAATGCCATCGTGAGAAAACAATAAGTTTTCTTTTCTCTTGCAAAAACCTTCTTTTCTTCAGGCTCAAAATCACTTATCAACTTTGGTAAAGTATTAGCAATCAATGGATACTCATATTGTGTTTCAATCGAAATCCAACAATCAACATCTTGTGAGTATATGTAAGATTCAAATCTTTTCTTCCAGCTATGATAATCTTCCAAACGAAGTAATTTAGGAACTTTCTGGGTTGTTCCAATTTCATTATCATAGTTCATCATGGCTTGCATTGAGGTTTGTATAGCTAAAAATGCTTGAAAATTGCTCATCTTGAAATTACAATACCGAACGCAACAACTTCAAACTGAAAAACGAACGTCTTCCAAGCGGATTTTGGTGGTCAAACTGAAGGGTACTAGACGTTAGGCATTAAACGTCTAGATCTCGTTGAGACGAACGTTTTGACTGGTATTAGCTCCCGTAACTCTTAACGGTTCTCAAGTTACATCAGTTTTAGTGAAACCTACTCTTCTGCCAGCGTACCAATCTGTTCTCAATGTACCAAATCCGAACCAATTTAACCAGTGGACCAAATACACTTTCAACATACCAGTTTAATTCACGTACCAGCAGCGAACCAAAAATCCTGCGGACCAGACGCGGACCAGATTACCTCAGCGTACCAAATTTGGTACGGCGAACCAAAATGGTACGGCGGACCAGAAAATAACCACCACGGACCAACTTGAAGATTGCCTTGCGTACCAGAAATGGACCAGCGGCGGACCAGAATTTCTTGGAGCGTACCAGATACGTACCACCCTGAAATCGACTGATTTTTGTGAATTTTGACAATTTGGACTGGAATTTGCTTCAGATAGCTGCGAAAACTCACTAGGAACACTCACAAATCATTTTTCATCTTTGAAACACTCGAAATTGTGAAAATTTGATGAAAAACGAAGAAAACCCACACTTTCTCTCTCTAGAAATCGAAAAATTACCAAAATCACAGCAGTAGAGCAACCAAATGCTCTGATACAACTTGTAAAACCACTTGTCGATCTTACTACTGCATGATTTGATACTTCGATAAGCAACGAGAAGTAAATAAAGCATTGCTTTATTGATTCACTAAGAGTTACAATCTAGAGAGAGAAAACACCTTGAACACACACAGTTAAGAATGATAGAAATGATAGAACTAACTGAACTCTCTCTAACACAAACTATTTATAGTTACTAACCAACTAACCAGCATACCACCCACGTACCATTTGGTACGCACGTACCATGTGGTACGTCTGACCCTCTAGTACGTCCAGTTGACTATCTTGACTCACACAGACGCTCTAGATTAGATACAATACACGAGACACACGTTAGCATAGGAATATGCTCTAACACTTTTTGGGTTAGTTTAGTCATAGGTTGGGCTATCTTCGCGAAGTCTTGTATAAATCTCCGATAGTAGCCCCCTAACCCTAGAAAACTCCGCACCTCCGTCGGATTCTTTGGGGGTTCCCATTTGATGACGGCTTCAATCTTTTCCGGATCCACCATAACCCCTTCGGCGCCAATTACATGGTCTAGAAATTGCACCTCCTTTAACCAGAAAGCACATTTGGAGAATTTTGCATATAGCTTTTCCTCCCTTAATCTTTCTAGTACCTCCCATAAATGTTTAGCGTGCTCCGCTTCATCTCGGGAGTATACCAGAATGTCGTCGATGAACACAATCACTGACTTGTCTAGCATAGGCTTACACACCCAATTCATGAGATCCATGAAAGCCGCGGGTGCATTAGTGAGTCCAAAGGACATCACTAAAAATTCATAATGGTCGTATCTTGTTCTGAAGACCGTTTTGGGAACATCTTCCTCTTTCACCTTCAGTTGATGGTACCCTGAACGTAGGTCTATCTTCGAGAACCATTTTTCCCCTTGAAGTTGATCGAATAAGTCATCAATTCTGGGCAATGGGTACCTATTCTTCACTGTGAGTTTGTTTAACTCCCGGTAGTCTATGCACATCCGCATGCTACCGTCCTTCTTTTTCACGAATAACACCGGTGCTCCCCACGGAGAGACACTCGGACGTATGAACCCTTTATCCAACAACTCTTGGATTTGGGTCTTCAATTCTTGTAGTTCCGTCGGTGCCAACCTATATGGGGCTTTAGCCACCGGCTTAGCATTTGGCACTAAGTCAATTTAGAACTCCACCTCTCGATCGGGTGGTAACCCCGGTAAATCATCCGGAAATACATCCTTGAATTCTTGCACCACGGGTAAGTCATCTATTGCGGGACTTTGAATTCTAGTATCCGCCACCATAGCCAAATAGGCTTGGAACCCGTGCATCATGAGCTTCCTAGCTTCCATCATTGAGCATATAATCGGAACATTTTGTTTTTCACCATGAATGGTGACTTTGCTCCCTTTGGCGAAGATATCTCTATCGCCTTTCGGTCACATATGACCTTTGCGTGGTCGCGGAATAGCCAATCCATCCCCACCACCACCTTGAATTCTCTCATTGCCATTGGAATGAGATCTATCAAGTACTCTTTGTTATCGATGGAGATTTTGTATCCCCGACATACATCAAAAACAAGAATACTTTTGTCATTAGCTATTTCTACCTCTAGGGGTACATGTAATTTTTCAATTATAAATGAAGGATGCTTAATAAAATCATATGAAACAAATGATCTATTAGCTCCCGTATCAAATAATACGTGAGCAGGTATCGAATTAACAAGAAATGTACCTGCCACCACGTTGAGGTCTGATTTGGCTTCTTCGGCCGTGAGTTGGAATGCCCGGCCCGTAGCTTTCGGCACTTCCACTTTTGCCCCACTTCTTGCCCCCTCCTTCTTGAGTTTTGGGCATTCAGATTTCCTATGCCCCGTCTGGTAGCAGTTGAAACATCGCGGTTCATCAGACGGGCAATTAGAGATAACGTGGCCTTTCCTGCCACATTTTAAGCATGGGCGGTCTTTGAATATGCACTCTCCCGAGTGTCCCTTGCCACAAACTTTACATTTTGAACCGCCCCCTCTTGTATCCCTTTACTTGGATGAGTCGCCCACTTTTTGCTTCTTGGGAGGATTTGGATTCCCCCCAGTGGGCTTTCTTGCCTCTTGGGCCTCTTCCCGGATTACATCCATTTCCCTTGCCCGAGCGGCATTAATCATTTGTTCCACCATGGTAAATCGGTCTAGAGGCATGAAATTCTTTATCTTCGCCTTCAACATGTTCCGCTAAAAGAACATTCGTGCCCCTTCAGTGGGTAGCACATCTGAGCAGAATTTTACCCTATCAAGGTAAATACCGGTGATCTCATCAACGGTTTGAGTCTCCCCTTGCTCTAATTTGAGGAACTCTTGTTTCAACTCATTGACCGCAGAGGGTGGGCAGTGATGCTCGAGAAATAATTCTTTAAATTCCGCCCAAGTTAGGGCGTCTGCCACCTATTGGCCCTTTTCTAGGACTTTTGCGTCCCACCAATCTTTTGCCCGATCTACTAGTAGACCCGTGGCAAAGATGACTTAATCTGCAGCCTCACAATGGCTTCTTTTGAATACCCCCTCCACATTGGTCACCCATCGGTGACTGGCTATTGGGTCAGGATCACCCGTGTATTGCGGGGGTTTACACGTCATAAAGTCTTTGAAGGAACTCCCCTTCTTCTTTGGCGTACTTGCCTCCCCTTTATTCAGGAGGGCATTCTTCAATTCCTCGAACTTTTCGTTCAAGGCACTCAGTAGATCCTCCTGGATATTATGCACACACTCGGGAATAGCTGCCTGGATGGCATTCCCCATTTTCTTCAGAGATTTGGGCCCTCAGAGCCCGCTGTCTCTGCTCCTCTGCAAGATCACCGCCATCATGGTCCATTGATCTACAGAACAAAATTTCTCATCAGCTTAACAGTTTTTATTTACCCTTACCCGCAGCAAGGTTCTTATAAATTATATTGGTCATGGCCAATAACTTCCCACGGGTTTATACGAGGTTTCTAGCCTTAACATTACCCCGCTTCTACCTGGAACACTTTACTCACGTATTAATTGTATTGGTCGTGGCCAATATTCCCCCTGAGGTTTATACGAGGTTTCTAGCCTTAGCATTACCCCGTTTCTACCTGGGACACTTCACTCACGCACTTCCAGGTTTAGGTGTGAACACCTCCCCGTGCGTTTCCCCGAGTGATAGTTAATAACTTGCCTTTACCGGCATATAGGAACTATGATTCCTATTAAACACAATATGAACAATTCAATTTATGGTTGTGTACCTTACCCAGACGCTTCATCAAGCTCAAACCGATCACCTTACCCATTCCCCTGAGCTCAAGGTTTGAGTTCAAGCACTCACCGAGTACTTAATTCTCTCAAACCATGGCTCTGATACCAAAATGTAACACCCATGTTCAATTTGATGCCAAAACATAACGGTTATTAACGTTCAAGTTGGTCCCAGAAAATTTTTGTTCGAAATACATAGTTATTAACCCTACAACCCAACACTTGGGCTTTCATTTTTACAAAATATACCCTTAGGTAGTAATTGACATCCATAAGTTGTTAATCAACATTCACATGTTTTATAAACCAAAATGCGGAAAGAGTTATTTGTCTTCACGTGATCGGTCCTTCTTAGCATTGATGAGCATCCGTCAAGCTTTTGCCTTAACTGCAATTCACTCATTTTCAATAGTGAGTTTCTATTGCTTAAACATATCTAAAACAATGGTCACAAGAGAAATAAGAAACAAAATCAGAGAATGGGTTCTAGGCGTATCGCCTAGAACTTACCCATTTCCAAGCGATACGCTTGGAAGTGTAGGCGTATCGCCTACTACCCTGGTTGTTCCAGGCGATACGCCTGGAACAACATTTCCAAGGATTTAATCAAGTTTCGGCCAGTTTTATACTTAGCCAAAATTTTGGTCCCTTTATCCTGTTTGCACCAAATTTCACCCAGCTGTTTCCCATCATCTTTCATGTGTTTCAACACTTATATTTTACTTCTAAACATAATATTTAGACATGTAAACATACCTCGATCGGTTTCTAGCCCAACTTGCATTAACGGGATACATCCTACCCATTTGACCCACTAAGGGATTCCTTGTGGCAACTCTCAAAGGTTACCATCCAGAATTGACCCGTTGCATATGGTTTACAACTTGGAACATAATGCAAGCAATATGACCTTATTACATTTGTATGCATACACAAAATAATAATACGCTTTCTTATGTGTCTAGTCTTACATTTTACCAAAACCTGAAGTTCTGACACAAATCATATAAGTTCATTCTACTTGTCATTGGTTCACCTAATCATTTTAGTTGATATCCAAATGACCCGTGTTTCTTATTTGACCCGTTAAGACGGGTCCTTGCCTTTGGTTTACCCCAAATGCCTAATATGACCACAATAAGCCTTAGAATCTATGGTTCTGTAACCATTATTGATTCCCTTTTCTCTTGTTACATGGCATAGGCTCTATAAGCCCATTTCCGCCCCTTGTAACTTTCATTCGTTATATGATTCATTCGAATATTTCCTGTGGTCAAGTTTGGTCATTTGGAGAACCTTTTTGGCATTGGGCTTCACGGTTCTTAGAACCATTCGTCACCCATTTGCATAATTAATAGTTTGTCCTATTTGTATATAATTACTCATTTACATATCTAATACATGTAACATAAATAATGTTACCTTTAGATCTTGAACCTCCGCTTCCACCTACACCGGGGTTACTTCCTTGATCAACTTGATTGCCTAATGGGTCACCAACCATCTTAGGACCATAATCATAGTAGCATTTTTACCACATTTCAATAACATAATTTCTATGCTACACATACATAATTACAAGTTCACATGGATGGAAATGAAGCATATTCATCAAGTTTGCACCTAGCTTCATGTTTTCATTGACACTACTATATCAACTAAGGCATATAATATCCATGTTAGCTAATGCACATGATTTCATCAAGTTGGTTCAATTTTTGTGAGCATATGGTTCCCTATGACCATTCAACATCAATTCTAGCAAATTTGTTGTCTTGTTCACATTTTTTAGCTCTCTTAGGCATTTTATCAAACACCTTGTGTGCACAACTGTATGCACACACATAACCCCAACCCTTAAACCTCCAATCAACCATTTTACATGTTGTTGGTGAAATCCATCACCAGCCCATCATCAATTTATCATCTAACACCAAATTCATACAAGAAATCAAGAAATTGAAGCAACTTCACAAACATCATAGGTATTTATTAACATGAAGGTTCAAGTATAAGAAATTGGTGACTATTTCACCAATTGTATATCAAATTAATGATTTAAGCAACATATGAGGCCTCTAACATCATGAGACTTGTAAAACATCAATCAATTTGTAGATTTGAGGTCAAATTTCGTGACCTACACATGCTAGGTTCATAGGATTTTACTTACTTGACACACTAAGGATGATGAGGGGTGATTGACTACTTCGAAACCAAGATTGCATGCCAAAATCACAGCCTAGATCCCATGGATTCTAGAATTTTGAGAGGAGCAAGGTGGAGGGGAAGGAGTTCGATCTCCAGGTCGTATACACGACCTCCCCCCTTTCTTTTTTTCTTTTTGTCTTTTTGTTTAATTCTACTTTAGGCTATTGGCAATTCTGGTCCCTAAAGATTGAACCTTGTTTTATTTTTAGCTAAAAGACAAATGTTACCCATTTAACCCCATATTTACACATGGAATTTATTTCTACAACATAAGGGATTATCTTAACTACGAGAAATTTACTTGACTAGACATTAACGGGAAGATTTGGTTTATTAAAAATTTGGGATGTTACAACTCCACCCCCCCCCCCCCTTAAAGGGGTTTCATCCCCGAAACAAATTAGGTACCGAATCAATGAGGGTAGTAGCGTTGCATTTCATCCTCGACTTCCCATATCAAGTCAGAGTCTTTTCTATGCTCCCATTGAACCAACACTTGGTTCATATCTTTGTTTCGTAGCTTCTTTACCTTGCGATCTAAAATCGCGATAGGCCTTTCCACATAGTTGAGCTTTTTCCACGACCAAATCGTCTAATGACACGTAGGCACTTTCATCCGCCAAACACTTTCGTAGATGCGATACGTGGAACGTGTTGTGGATTCCGCTCAATTCTTCTGGCATTTCCAATTGGTAAGCATTATCGCCCACTCGTGCCAAAATTTTGAAGGGTCCTATAAACCTAGGACTTAGCTTACCCCGTTTTCGGAACCAGATCACACCCTTCCAAGGGGATACTTTTAATAACACCATATCACCCTTTTCAAATTTTATGGGCCTTCGCCTTTTGTCCTCGTAGGACTTTTGTCTATCTTGGGCCGCCTTCAGATGGGCCCTTATCATGTCGAGCTTTTCGGATGCTAGTTTAACCACTTTCTTACTAGCTAGCTCTCGTTGACCCACCTCACCCCAACACACGGGTGTTCGACATTTCCTACCATATAGCATTTCGTAAGGCGGCATCCCAATGCTTGAATGGTAGCTATTATTATAGGAAAATTCAACAAGTGGAAGGTAGTGATGCCAATTCCCACCAAAGTCAATGGCACATGCCCGTAACATGTCTTCCAGTGTTTGGATGATTCTTTCACTTTCCCCATCTGTTTGTGGGTGGTAAGCGGTACTAAGTAGAAATTTTGTACCCAACCACTCCTGAAATTCCCTCCAAAACTGGGAGGTGAACCGGGTACCCCGGTCGGACACTATCGAGACGGGTACTCCATGGCACGATATAATCTCATTGATGTACACAACCTCCATTCTTTCGGAAGAGTAAGTCTCCCGGATCGGTATGAAATGTGCACTTTTGGTCAATCTATCAACCACCACCCACATAGCATCATATCCTTTGGGTATTTTGGGTAGTTTGGTCAATAGATCCATAGTTACGTGCTCCCATTTCCATATTGGAATTTCTAATGGTTGGAGCTTGCCATAAGGCTTTTGGTGCTCCGCCTTGACTTGTGAGCAAGTCAAGCATTTCCCCACGTATTTGGCTATGTCCCGCTGCAAATCTCGCCAAATTATGTCCAAATTTGAAAATTTTGAGTCGAGTATATTTCTATTCGGATCTACAGTTGTCTGAACCTAAGGTTCATGTTGGAACCTGGAGGTTGGTGATAACACGAACACACGAACCCAAGAACAAGATCACAAGTGAAGCTGCAGAACCAACATGTATTTTGGTATCTATGTTTTTGAACATTTCAGTTTGTAATAACTTAGTTAATGCTGAACTTTGAATACTTACTTTGTATGTTTGCTTATTATCTTATGTTGGTTCAGCTTGATTTACATATGTGTTAATCTTGTGTTTGTATGTTTGTTTGGTTGTTCAACACTTAGAATATTTTTCATGTTTGATTTGTTCTTAACGATCAGGCAGATTTACTCTTAACGATTTAACCCATGTGTGCTTAACGATCTGCCAACAAAGGTCTTAACGACTTGAGTGTATTAGCCTTAACGACTTGCATGATAAATATACTTAACAATCTTATTGTGTTCTCTTTAACGACCTGCCTCCTCATAACTACTTAACGATTTGCCTATTATGACCTTAACGGCTTGCCTTTTTTATGCTTAACGACCGGATAGTCTGAAAGAGCTTTAACGACTAGATACTATGGTCTTAACGATCTGGCTATTGGTTAACGATCTGGC
>JBCNJP010000012.1:64397572-64452263 GCA_039602395.1 Deinandra increscens subsp. villosa | reverse complement strand
TACTTTATATCTGATTTTGAACTAACTCTGATTCGTTTAGTATTTGTAACTAATGGTTGTGAATCCTGGTCTAGCCGCACCCCTTAACGGTATAAACTCCGTTAGTGGTTATTTGGGGGTGTGACAGTTATACTTTATACATATCCCATAATATGTATATTAACAATTTCCCGTTATCCCACTATTAGTCCAGAAAAATTTTCGTGCAAAATCAAGGCGTCGTCGGAGAACGTCATAAGTCGTAAGTACTATCGTCGAAAGTCGGCTTTCCCATAAAAAGTCACCGTCGGCGTAGTCATTGTAGTAGAAATCAGGACGTAGCGTGTAGCATCGCTTCATTGTCGCTTTCCCCCGGAATAATGTGCGTATTAACGTTCGCATTTCGTTTTCGTGTGTGAAAATTTCCCCTAAGGTTTTCCGTTAGACTACTTAGACACGGTCTATATATATATATATATATATATATATATATATATACAAATGAAGTATTTACTTACACAGCAGAGCGAGTATCCCAGGTTGGCACGTGAAAATTTGTTTTGAGAATTTGTTTGTTCGTTTGTAACTTAGGTTTCAAGTTGCAGTTTCCAAATCGTTTTTCAAAAATGATTCAAGTTCATCAGAGAGGTGCATAGCACTCATAAGGTTGTCAGCATTGTTTTTCATTAGGTTATTCAGTGTGACCCAATCAGGTTCACGGTAAATGGGTTAGTGACACTAACCTTTGGTTGCACTGCTACTCTTGCTAAGTAATCCAAATATTGTTTGCTTTTCGAAGACCTAAGAACACGTTTAGGTCTTAAGTATTAGTTTTGTGTCTAATCTTTAACTTACGTCACCATGGCCCATAACATAGCACGTTGGGACTATGACACGACATATCGACACACGACACCGATGGTTGATCATAACAAGGGTTCACATAATTCAGAAATCAAGGCATGTTTCATTATTGCACAATCATGTAAGTCATGGCATAACATTCAAATAAGTTGCACAAGTTTGGGTTTTGGTCTGGTCTCAGTTTCGCTAACAGTTTCGCTATAGTTTCGCTATGCAGTTTCGCTGCACAGTTTCGCTGTGTGCACGGGCAGCACTTTCGCTAGGCAGTACTCGATGACACAGTTTCGCTTGCTAGTTTCGCTCGAAACTGGTTTGAACTTTCGTTCAGGTTGGTTCGCTCGGTAGTTTCATTCGAGCAGGTCTACTTAGTTTCACGGGGGACACTATAGTTTCGCTACATAGTATCGCTGGATGAATATCTATACAGTTTCGCTGTATAGTTTCGCCCAGAGAACAGCTCAGTTTCGCTGGTCGCGAAAAACACATAAATCAGCCTAAAAATCAATCTAACAGCTTCCATACTTCATGTGGTTCAATATTTAGCATGCATAATCATTTACCAACATTAAACAGTAAGTTTTAACACCTTAAACATGGGCTTTCACATTCAAATCACCAAAAACACATTTTAAACCTAAAATGACCTAACTAGCATGAATCTTCATTATGGTTTGATTTCAAACGTAAAGTTACAGACTTTATGATAGATCTAGCCTTCCTAAACATCATATCAGAAGATCAAGTGATTACATGAAGATCTAAGCATGATTTTTAAGAAAACACATAGAAAATGCATAAAGAATGGTTTTGGGACTCACGATTCGATCTAGGGTCCGAATGGATCCGAATGGATGATGTCTCGAGGCTGAGATCACGTCGGCTCGTGGTGTTTCTCGACTGACTAGAAATTCCAGGAAAGTGTGTGTGTGTTTTGTGTGGTTTATGCAAATGGAGAGTAATTAGGGTTTTATGGTCTTTATATCAGGAGCTAGTTTCGCTGGCAGTTTCGCTGGCCAAGCGAAACTGGCTCTGAACACATGCAAATCAAACAGCTTAGCCGGCTACCGAGCGAATCTACAGTTTCGCCCAGTAGTTTCGCTGGAAACCAAAAGTGGACAGTTTATCACAAAATCAAGGATTCACAATTTGTCATGCTATTAATAGTACTAAATCATGCGTTTAAATCACATTGCACATAATGACAGCAAACACATAAACACATAACATAAGTGGTCGGGTTCGGTGATCAACCAAAGGTCGTGGACGTATTCGGCCTAGTTAAGCATTAGTTACTAAGTTAACACTTATAACGTAACTAACGGAGATTGTCTAACGGAAGTTAACCTTGAAATTCTCGGATGTCACATAAAGCTACAACCCCGTGATGAATTGTTATCAAAATTTCCAGAACCTCCAGCTATGAAAGCAATACTTGGTGCAGAATTCAAATTTGGCTTTGCTTTAGCATTCATGCTTGCATAATTTTCACCATGATACAACTCAGGATTTTGCAAAGTAGCAGTTGACTTCTTTGAGTTTAACATTTCCATTTCCCGAGCATGAAGTTTTCCAGTAAGCTCGTGAAATGTCAAAGTAGAGTAATCTTTATCATGAGTGAGCAGTAAGACATAGTTCTCCCACTTTTCAGGTAATGCTTCCATAATCTTTCCCTTCAGATCAACATCAGTTTTCTCAATCCCAACGAGCTTCAATTTACTAATCAAATGTGAAAATCTTGAAACAAGAGCAGTAATGTTCTCATTGTCAATATGTTGAAAATTATTAAATTCTTTATTCAACACTTTCTTCCGACTCTTCTTGTAATCATCATTCCCTTCACATCTTGCTGATAAAGCATCCCACAATTGCTTAGACTTCTTGCAAGTACTAAATCGATGAAGCAACTCAGTGGGTAATGCCATAGTAAGATAACCGAAAGCTTTTTGTTCAAGCTCGTACGATTTCCTTTCAGCAATGTCAAAGGTATGAACTTCCTTGAAATTTCCTGCATCAGTCGAATGTTGATTAAGTTTCTTGATCGGAATCCACAAATCGATATCATTCGTACTTATATAAGCCAAAATCGTTGCTTACAATTTTGATAATCTTCTAATTTCAACAACTTGGGAACTTTCTGACTTATTCCAATTTCGTTGTCAAAGTTCATCATGGTTTGCATTGCGCTCTGCATTGCGGCAAAAGCTTGAAATTCCGACATCGTTGAAAAATTTAAAATCCTGATATGCCCGAACTCTATCCGAACTTAGACCCCTTGTCCAAACCTCGTCCAAACTCTCTCCGAACTTCAAAGACACCGAATTATGCCGAACTCTTAACGAACACAGTCCGAACCTCAAACAGACTCCAAGCTTTGTCTGAACTAGCTCCGAACTATTCTGAACTCTGTCCGAACCACAAACCACTCTGAACTATGTCCGAGACCCTTCCGAATGAGAAAAAATGTCCGAACAAGTCCGAAATCCTACCGAACACACTCCGAACTCTCACCGAACATCGTCCGAACTCAAACTTTGGAGCGGTTACTCCGAACCTGACCTGAACAGTCCGAACTTTGACATAATTTTTCTAAAATGCTCGATTTTGAACAGAATTTGACGAGATTTGCAGTGGTCGAACAGGAAAAATGATAAGGAATGATTTAGGAGCAAGTTTGACACAGAAAACTCGATAGAAATGAATGAGAAAGCACAAAAAACGTTTAAAAATCCAAAAATAGCAACCACAAATCAGTAGAGTGAACCAGAATGCTCTGATACCACTTAAAAATGCGAGAGCAAAGGATCGTCTACTCAATCTAGCTATAATGGAGATCGAAACGTAATAAACGATTGTTTTATTGAACAAAGATGCAATTACAATCAGTAAACACTCAGAAAACTTGACACAGAGAAACACCTTAGAAAAACACACTTAACAAGGACTCAGACTCTCACACCTACAAAGAACAAATCACAAACTCGCTATATATAGGCACTGGCCGAACCCTGTCCGAACTCTAGGTTCGGAAGGTTAGGACCAGGTTCGGCCTGCCAACCTTAGGCTTGAACTTGTTCTTTGACTTGATAAAACTCGATACTTCACACGATGCACATATCAGGTATCAACAGTTATCAAGCGGTTATGGAAAAACATTTGGATGAAAAGAGCGAATTGGTTAGTGTTAATAAGGTCCAAACAGCAAATCTTGAGATTTAAAAGCGAAATGAAGATCAATTGAAGAAAGAATTGTTTAAGGGAATGGAAAATCTCCGCATGCAGAAGTTTAAAACTCACAAGGTTGCCAAGCATTTGATTGCTACTGAGAAGGAATTGGTTGAAGCTCAAAAGCAAATTTCTGATTTAAAGATTCAGGTGATTGATATTAATCGCTTGCTGAACAATGTCTCTAATTCTCAAGTGTTTACAAGCTTTCTGGCTAAAGATAAAAATTTTGAAAAGATGTTTGATAAAACAGCCTCACCCCCTGCTCACATCAAAGAAGCTTTAAAAGAAGTGAAGGAAAAGATTGACGAGGTTGATTACTCAAAGTTTTCATCATCTAATTCTGATAAAATGAAGATTGTGCAGAAAAAGAAAACCAAGAAGCATAAGAAAAAGAAAGGCAAGAAATCTGAAATTCCTCCGGCTCCAAAGTTTGTTTCTGGTTCGTCGTCTGTTGACAATGAGAAATCTGCTACTTCAACTGACAAGATTCGTTCTCAACCTGAGTTTAATGAGACGATCTTCTTTGAAAAGACCAATCTTAAAGATATCAAAGCTGAATTTTCTAAGTTGGCAAAATATAGACACCAAAATTCAAATTCCGAGGAAAAGATTTCTGGAAAACATGTAGGTCTGAGTTTTAAAGCAAAGAGTGTGAAAGTTGAGGAAGTTCCAACATCATCATCTCAAGATTTGAAGAAACTTAAGATGAAACAAGTAAAGAAGGAAGTTTTTTAAGCTGAGAAGGTTCAACCTGAGCGTTTCTACAAGCTCAAAGGTTCCGACCAGATTTCCTCCGACAAACAGTTTCCTCTTCATTGTGTCGATGCTCAGAAGATTTTTGAAGTTTTTGAGAAAAGGGTTAACTCAAGAACCTTGAAGAATTAAAATGCCAAATGTTCTTGTGATGATTCTTATTCTCGAAGTCCCGCATCAAAATGGGTTCATGATCACAGGCATCAGGTATATGATTCTAATTTTGATCATATTCGATATATTCATATATGCGATTCTGTGCAGGCACCTGAACGGTGGGACAAATCTGAACGTATATGTTATGTTTGTCGTCAAAAAGGTCATACGGCAAAAGATTATCCACTTCCTGCTGAATCAAACCAAAAGTTTAAAAAGAAATCAGTTTTTGGTAAACCTGCCAAACCAAGGTTCTTTAACTCCTATGTTTCAAAAAGTTCAAAATGTAGGTTCTTCATCACAGTCACCTGTGATTGATTCACCAAAAACTGAATTACCAAAATCACAAAAATGGAAACCCAAGGTGGTTTATGAACTAATGTAGGTTCTTCATCACTAGTCGACCAGATTCGATTCGCTTCGGGTCATTTATGAACTAATCAGTTTGACTAGTGTGCAGGTACTTCTAGAAGACCTATCGACGATTAAAAGGTTCTTGATGGAGGAGTATTCTGCTTAATTTAAATTTCATGATATATCTTTTAACCCTGCAACTTTCCTGACAATTCTAAAACTGAAAAATATCCGTGTTGATTGATCAAATTTGTCTTTCTTAACTTGATAAAAATAAAAAATAGCGTTTTGTTTTTGTAAAATGAAAATCCAAAAATAGAGTTTTCATTTTAAGGGGGAGAAATGCATGTAAGGGGGAGAAATTATGAAAATGCATGTTATAGAAAGAAGGTGAATACATGCCAAATATGTAAAGAAGGTGAATACATGTAAAATATATAAGGAAGGTGAATACATGCACAATATATAAAATTTTGAGAAATTGATCATTGGGAAATGATGGTACATTGGCTTACGTACCTGACTCATGGATAGAGTGGATGAAACAGCCATAAGATCATTGTTTGATATGTTTGGTAGGCTCGGCAAATCAGAAAGTATTCAGATGTGATATACACTAAATACTAATGTCTGACCACGTGGATAACATCTTGATGCGTATTTCATGACAAAAAGAAAAATAAGTGTGAAAATAAATGAGAAGTCACTGTGTATACATGTGTTCATTTTGCAAAGATTTAAACTTATTTGATTTCTTTATTTTGTCAAACGATCGGACTTTCTCTGCGTGTCCACAAGACCGACCTAATCGTTATTCGTTTGACGTTCTGCTTTATTTTGTGTTTCGTATAACTCATCGGACTTTCTTTGTGTGTACCGGAGTACCGGCCTGATTGTTGTTGGGTTATACAATTTCAACTTGTTTTAGTTTCTTTATTTTGTTAAATCCGAGGCCTTATCTGCGTATCAAAAGATCGACCTTAAGGTAGACGATTTAATGTTCTTATTTCTTTTTGCATGAAACACAATTAACGATATCATTAAAATATTATACTTTGTGAAAATTCACAAGTGTAATCACACAAACAGAAAAAGAAAAAGAAAAAGAAAAGGAAAATGTCTAAATATGTCTGATAGTATGGGATACACTGGTCAAAGAAAATCTAATCAATACCTTAACATATCCAGATGTTATGAGTATGATTCTGCCTGAGTTTAAGATGGACAAATTATACCGGCAATCAACATGACTTATGTGCTTCAATTAGTTGAAACTGAAGTGTAGTTCAGTGCGTCATGACCAATATGATCCCATATAGTGATCGTTCTCATACCAAAAATAGAGTTTGATTCTGTATTGCAATTTCGTTTTATCTTAAAAAAGTACAAAAAGATTTTAGGTGTGTTTTAGCATAATTTTTGAAAAGTCATATAGATTTTAGGTTTGTTTTGTATAAACTTTTTAAAAGCCAAAAAGATTTTGTTTCTGTTTTATTTTCGATCTGATCAACACGTGATACAAAATCAAATTTTCAAAATCATAACTTGAAGTCTCGAAGAGACGTTTTGCACCAAGATTATTTAAATGATTGAGCAGGTTGCTAAAGTGCAAGATATCACAACTTCAAGTCTTCTGAACCTGTTGATAAAGACCAGAGATACTTTAAACATCGTCAAGTATTCAAGATCAAGTTACGATCAAGTTGAGGGAGAGTTTGTTCGAAGATTCATTTCATTAGACAAACGAATTCTACACTTGAGGGGGAGCTTGATTGAAGATACCGATTTGAAGATGTTAAGGTGATAATGCACACGACGAGGGGGAGTTTGTTGATACATAGTTTGTGCGTCGTGTGAAGTATCCAACCAGACAATGTCGTGTGAAGATCCAAGAGTTTAAGGCTAGGTTCACTGCCTGCCGAACCTGGTCCAAACCTAACCAGACAATGTCGTGTGAAGATCCAAGAGTTCAAGTCCAAGGTTCAAGGCTAGGTTCACTGCCTGCCGAACCTGGTCCGAACCTGGAGTTCGGACCTCCCGAACCTGGAGTTCAACTGAAAACAAGCTGAAGTCTGGTCAACATGCTCATATGGTTTTTCATTCACCAAGTGAAAATTCTAAAATTGAAGAAAAAGTTGTTTCTTTTGATGAGAAATTAAATGAGGTGTTTTGGCATCCAAATGAATTTCCCTTGAATGCTGATTCTGAGGCTACAAGGAAACTGCTCGTCATGATGATGATGATAGCATTCTGACTGATTTTGATCCAATTCAACAATATCAATGATTAAAGAAGTTAAAGTCGAAGAATCAAGATGTCTTGAATGTTTAAGGCTGAGTAACAAGATTGCAAGTTTTGAGGAAAGGTCTAAATTGTCAACTGAAGAGATTGTTGTGCTCAAGAAAGAATTAGATGATTTTCAAAAGAAGTATTATGAATTGATTCATGTTCACGAGGATGTTTTGACAGAAAAGAGCAAGTTGGGAGAAGAATGTGAGAAAGCCAAAGCTGAAGCATTAGACGCTGCTCAAGATTTGAGAATTTGTTTGAAAAGAGTTATCCGGTTCAACAAAAGTATGAAAAGGCTAATGCTCTTGTGATTGAGTCAGCGGCTACTAAAAATGCGTGAGCAACGGATCGTCTACTCGATCTAACTAATCGGACATCGAAACGTAATTAACCGATTGATTTATTGATCAATGAAGAACAATTACAATCAGTAAACACTCAGAGATAGACACAAATAATACACACTCAGAAACACACACTTAAGAAATCTCACACGCTCAGAACTTCTCAGTTACAAAGACCAAACGTATATTTATACCCAGCTGGCCGAGCTTCGGCCGAACCTCAGGTTCGGCCAGTCCGAACTTCAGGTTCGGACCTAGATCGGCCAGACCTAGTTTAACTTGAACTTGATCTTGCTTGATACTTCACACGACGCACAAATCAGGTATCAACAAACTCCCCCTCGTCGTGTGCAGTATCCCTTCAAAATCATCAACGTTGTATCTTCAAACAAGCTCCCCCTTAAGTGTAGAATCCGTTCGTTCAAAGAAATGAATCATCAAACAAACTCCTCCTCAACTCGATCGTAGCTTAATCTTGAATACTTGATGACATTTTGGTGTATCTCTGGTCTTTCATCAACATCTTCAGAAGACTTGAAGTTGTGATATCTTGCACATAGCAACCTGCTCAAACATTGAAAATAATCTTGGTGCAAAACGTCTCTTTGAGACTCCAAGATATGATTTTGGAAATGATTTGTATAACGTGTTGATCAGATCGAAAATAAAATAGAAACAAAATCTTTTTGACTTTTTGACAATTTATGTTAAAACACACCGAAAATCTTTTTGTTCTTTTCTGAAATGAAATGAAATTGCAATACAAAATCAAACACTATTTTTGGTATAAGAAAGATCACTATATGGGATCATATTGAACATAACGCACTGAACTGCACTTCAATTTTGATTAATCGAAGCACATAAGTCATTCCGATTACTGGTATAATTTGTCCAACTTAAACTCAGGCAGAATCATACTCATAACATCTGGATATGTTAAGGTATTGAGTAGATTTGCATTGACCAGTGTATCCCACACTATCAGACATAATCAGACATTTTCAGCTTTTCTTTTCTTTTTCCTTTTGTGTGGCAGCACTTGTGAATTTTCACAATGCATAATACTTTCATGATATAGTCAACTGTGTTCCATGCAAAAAGAAATAAGAACGTTAAATCGTCTACCTTAAGGTCGATCTTTCGATACGCAGATAAGGCCTCGGATTTAACAAAAAAAGAAAATAAAACAAGTTGAAATTGTATACCCCAACAACAATCAGGTCGGTACTCCCGTACACGCAGAGAAAGTCCGATGAGTTATACGAAACACCAAAGAAAATAAAGCAGAACGTCAAACGAACAACGATCAGGTCGATCTTTCGATACGCAGAGAATGTCCGATCGTTTGACAAAATAAAGAAAATCAAACAAGTTTAAATCTTTGCAAAATGAACACATGTATACACAGTGACTTCTCATTTTGAATTTCACACTTATTTTTCTTTTTGTGTCATGAAATATGCATCAAGATGTTATCCACATGGTCAAGCATTAGTATTTAGTATATATCACATCTGAATACTTTCTGATTTGCCGAGCCTACCAAGCATATCAAACAATGATCTTATGGCTCTTTCATCTACTCTATCCATGAGTCAGATACGTAAGCCAATGCACCATCATTTCCCAATGATCAATTTCTCACAATTTTATATTTAGCATGTATTCACCTTCCTTCATTATATATTTGGCATGTATTCACTTTCTCCCCATATCATGCTTTTTCTCAATTACTCACCCTTACTTACAATTCTCCCCCTTAAAATGAAAACACTATTTTTGGATTTTCATTTTACACAAAAACAAGACTCTATTTTTGGGTTTTTGAGAAAAAACTTTGTAAACAAAGAAAAGTGATCAATCAACACGGATACGATGCAATTTTAGAAAATTTTAGAAAGATTTATCATGAACATTTAAATTAAGCAGAATACTCCTCCATCAACAACTTTGCAATCGTCGATAGGTCTTCTAGAAGTACCTGCACACTGGTCAAACTAATTAGTCCAAAAATGACCCAAAGCGAATCGCTTCTGGTCGACCAGTGTCCTTGTTTTGTTTAGAAACCACCTTAGGTTTCCATTGTTGTTGTTTTGGTAATACACATTTTGATGAAACAATCACAGGTGACTGTGATGATGAACCTACACTTTGAACCTTTGAAAACATTGGAACAAAACGTTTTTTTTATGAAAGAATGTAGGTTTAATTTCATCAAAAACTCTGCCTTGTTCATCAAAGAACTTTGGTGTGGCAGATTTACCAAAAACTGATTTCATGTGAAATCTATGGGGTGAAGCAACAGGTGATGGACAATCTTTGGCCATATGTCCTGGACGACGGCAAATATAACAAATTCTTGTCGTTTTGTCCCATCTTTGATGTACCTGCGAAGAACACACATGAATATCTTGAACATGATCAGAATGAAAATCATATACCTGATGCCTGTGATCATGTACCCATTTGGATGTAGGGCTTAGAGATTGAGAATTTTCAGAAGAAATAGTTGCTTTCACAAAGACCTCAGCAATCTTCCGAGCATCAACACAATGAAGTGGAAATTCTTTGTCTGAAAATAATTGATCCGAACCCTTGAGTTTGTAAAACCGTTCGGGTTGAATTTTATCAGCTTGAAAAACTTCCTTCTTCACTTGTTTCATTTTTAATTTCTTCAAATCTGGAGATAAAGATGCTTGAACCTTTTCAGCGTTGTTTTTCATCCTGTGAAAACCCAATCCTTCATGCTTTCCAGAAATTTTCTCCTTAGGTGAAGAATGACCATTCTTAGCCAATCGAGAAAATTCAGCTTTTACTTCAGTGACATTCTTTTGGTCATAAAAAATCTTTTCATCAAACTCAGGTTGAGACAGAATCTTGTCACTAGAAGTAGCCGACTTCTCATTATCAGCAGATGATGACCCAGATACAAACTTTGGTGCAGAAGAAACTTCAGATTTCTTTTCCTTCTTCTTCTTATTCTTCCTGTTCTTCTTCTTCGGCACAACTTTCGCATCCTCAGCATTAGATGACTAAACCTTTGAATAATCATATTCTTCAATTTGTTCTTTCACTTCTTTGATAGCTTCTTTGATATGAGCAGGGGGTGAAGCAGTTTTATCAAACATCTTCTCAAAATTTTCATCATTAGCTAAAAAGCTTGTGAAGACTTGAGAATTTGAAACATTATTAAGCAATCGATTAGCATCGAGAACCTGAACCTTCAGATCAGAAATTTTCTGTTGAGCCTCAGCAAATTCTTTTTCTTTAGCAATCAATCGCTTTGCAACCTTGTGAGTTTCAAATTTTTGCAAACGCAGATTATCAAGTCCTTCATGTAATTCCTTCTTCAATTTATTTTCATTTCTCTTTTGAATCTCCATATTTGCGGCTTGAACTTTATTGACACGAACTAACTCCCGTTTCTCCTCCAATAACTTTCCCATGTCAACTTGATATGTTTCAATCTTAGAAGTGGACTCTTCAACATTCTTTGTAAGCAGATCAAGTTTGACTTTTGATTTATCAAACAAATTCTGAAAATCAGCAGCTGTATCTTCAGCTTCATCCTTCCATTTCTTTACATCTTTTACCAATTCATCCCGTTCTTCACAAATCTTAGCCTTTGAAATTTCAACATTCTTTGTATCTTGCTTCAAAACTTCCAAAACCTCAGTCAATGTTTGGATTACCATGGTCAAATACTCATTCTTTAATGTCAACTTCTTGTCATGATCTTTAGAAATTTCCAACTCGGAATTAATCACATCAAACGCCTCAGACAGTTGTTGAACTTTATTCATCAATAAAGCATTTTCTTTCATCAAACTCTCCAAATTTTCAGCAGATTCATAAGAATTTGGAATTGAACTAGTATCGGAACTAGTTTCTGAACAAAAATCTTCTTGTTGATCATGCGTAACTATCAATGCAGATGAATCATACCCAAACTGTTGACCCCAATCATATACACCATCATTTTGAGCAATCAAAGCAGTGGTCTTGCTTGTATTACTAGTAGATGGTTGAGTAAAACCAGGATTTGGTGATATAGGAACAACAGACTTATTTGCATGTGCCTGATGACAATCTTTAGCAAAATGTCCAAGTTGTGAACATTTATAACACTTTAATTTGGACTTGTCAAAACCTAACTTATCACCAGAAATATTCCTTCCATGCTTCTTAAAGAATCTTTTAGATCTTTGACACAACATAGCATATTGCCAAGATACATCCAATTCGGTTAGTTGATCATCATCAAGAGCATCAAGATCCTCACTGGTTAATTTTGCATCAGCAACATTTTTGAGAATCAATCCAAAGGATGATGAAATCAATGCAGAAATCATTTTGGCACAATCATCGGTTGATTCTGCTGAAAAAGCATTTTGATTTGAAAAATTTGGAATTGTAAAATTGCAACCTCTTGAAGAATTATTATCAGAATTTCCTGAAGCTCCAGCTATAAAAGCAACACTTGGTGCTGTATTCTGATTTGGCTTAGACTTTGCACTCATGCTTGCACTATTTTCACCATGATACAATTCAGGATTTTGCAAAGTAGCGGTTGACTTCTTTGAGTTTAACATTTCCATTTCTCGAGCATGAAGTTTTCCAGTAAGCTCATGAAATGTCATTGCAGAATAATCCTTGTCATGAGTGAGTAACAAAACATAATTTTCCCACTTTTCAGGTAATGCTTCCATGATCTTTTCCTTTAAATCTGCATCAGATTTTTCAATTCCAACAACCTTCAATTCACTAATCAAATGTGAAAATCTTGAAACTAGAGCAGTTATGTTTTCATTGTCATAATTTTGAAAGTTATCAAATTCTTTGTTCAAGACTTTCTTTCGACTCTTCTTATAATCAGCATTTCCTTCACATCTTGCGGATAAAGCATCCCACAATTGCTTAGATTTCTTGCAAGTACTAAATTGATGAAGTAATTTAGTAGGTAAAGCCATAGTAAGATAACCATAAACTTTCTTTTCAAGCTCATAACTTTTTCTTTCATCACCATCGAAGTCTTGAATTTCTTTAAGATCTCCATCTTCCATTGGTCGTTCATACAATTTTCGAATTGGAATCCATAAATCAATGTCATTTGTGCTAATATAAGCAGAAAATCGTTTCTTCCAATTTTGGTAATCTTCAAGTTTCAATAATTTGGGAACTTTCTGACTTGTTCCAATTTCATTATCAAAATTCAGCATGGTTTGCATGGCACTTTGCATTGCAGCAAACGCGTGAAATTCCGACATCGTTCGAAAAAGTATGATTCTGTCGTCCGAACTCTCTCCGAACTAATAACTAACCTCCGAACTCTGTCCGAACCTAAAACCAAACTCCGAACGTTGTCCGCACTTGCTCCGAATCAAAATCAATAGACCGAACTCCTAAAGACTCCGATCTAGCTCCGAACCCTCTCCGAACCTTGAATTAACTCCGAACCTTGACCAAAGTTCACCGAACTCTCGCCGAAGATTGACCGAAGTTCACCGAACTCTCGCCGAAGATTGACCGAACTCCAAGTTCGGAGCAGTTACTCCGAGCCTGAATAGAGAACTCCGAACTTCGAACACATTTTCCGAAAACGCGCGAAAATGGATTGATTTTGACGAAACTCAATGCTGTGACTCAGAAAAACTGATAAAAAATGACTTATGCACAATTTTGACACCAAACACTCGATAGAATTGATGAACAACACGAAAACAAACTCAAGAAACTTCAAAAACGCTTCAAAATCCAAATATAGCAACCACAGATCAGTAGAGTGAACCAGAAAGCTCTGATACCACTTAAAAATGCATGAGCAACGGATCGTCTACTCGATCTAACTAATCGGACATCGAAACGTAATTAACCGATTGATTTATTGATCAATGAAGAACAATTACAATCAGTAAACACTCAGAGATAGACACAAAGAATACACACTCAGAAACACACACTTAAGAAATCTCACACTCTCAGAACTTCTCAGTTACAAAGACCAAACGTATATTTATACCCAGCTGGCCGAGCTTCGGCCGAACCTCAGGTTCGGCCAGTCCGAACTTCAGGTTCGGACCTAGATCGGCCAGACCTAGTTTGACTTGAACTTGATCTTGCTTGATACTTCACACGACGCACAAATCAGGTATCAACAGCTACGATTGAGAAACTTCAGAACAAGATTTCTATGCTTCAAGATGAAAATGTTCTTTATGGAGATAAGAATGAAGTTTTGACAAAAGATGTGGAAATTTACAAGAAGAAGAGAGAAAGTGTTCTTGAAGAATTGTTTGCTGAATGTGAGATCCGAAAGTTGCAAACGTATGAACATGATGATCTCAATGCAAAATTCATCAAGTCACAAAAAGATGTATTTGATGCTCAACAGAAAATCTCTGAATTGAAGCTGGAAATTTTGGAGTTGCAACGACAAGTAAAGATTGCAATTTGTCACCGACATTGCTGAATTTCTTATACAAGAAGGATAGGAGTGAGGATAGTTCTAAAAAGGATGATATTCATTTGGTACCCCAACCAGTGGATTTATCTAAGGTTACATCTGCTCCGCTTGATCCTAACGTCGAATTGCATGATTATTCAAAATTTGCTACTTCATCCAAGAAGAAGAAGTCTAAGAAGAAGGAAAAGCCTTTGGGTGATGCTTCAAAATTTAGTTCAAAGTCTACATTTTTGGAAAATGAACATATTTTTGATTATGTTGCTTCAAGTTCTTCGTCTGGAATCGAAGAAGAAAAAGTTTTGGTGGAGAAGAACAAACTGAAAGATATCAAAGCAAAATTCACTAGAGAAGCTAAGGGGAGAGAAGCTTCTGGTTCTTCAAGTTCATCAAAATCTTTAGGTTTAAAGCACAAAGGCTTGTGATATGAAGTGAAGGAAGCACTGCTTCAAGCAAAGAAGCCAGTAAATGCAAAGCAGAATTCAAAAGTTAAAGTTCCAAAGAAATCACCTCCTTTGAAAGAACAATCTTATTATTCTGGAAGGTCATCATCTTCAAGGAGTCCATCTCCTAGGTATGATTCTTCTGATGGTTTCTTTGATACTTTTGATTCTGAACATTCATCTGGTTTTCAAAATTCAAAGAATTATTCAAATATTTTTCGAGAAATACTTTCTTATGCATGTCGTCAACCAGGACATCTTGTTGTTGATTGTCCGACGACTGCATATATCCACAACACTGCTAAATATGTGGATAACAAAGGTCAAATTTTTGATGAACCATGGTCTCCAAAGCTCAAATCAACTCGTAAGTCGTCATGGTCTAAACCAAGTATGTCGGTTGAATCTGATTCTGATTCTGATCAAAGATTAAAAATTTTACAAATTTGGAAACCAAAAGTTGCTTCCAAGGCCAACAACGACTATGTGGAAGACACCGGGCGACCCGACGATGTTGAATCGGGTCGATCCCAAATCGACTAATGATTTATTTGGTGTCAGCAGGTATTTCAGGAAGACATTTCAGTAATTGAGAAATTGCTGATTGTGAAATATCTGTGATAACTTAATCTGAATTTCAAAATCAATCTGATTTTAAAAAATGCTTAACTGACAGTATTCGTGTTGGTTGATTAATTTCTTTGTTTTTCACTTCATCTCATTTTGAGGGGGAGTAAGCAAAAATACAAAAATAGTGTGTTGTTTTTCAAAATGTTAAAAATGAAAATCTATAAATAGAGTTGTCATTTTTTGGGGGAGAAATTTGAAAAAGACAAAACATTGAAAAATGCAAAAATCCATAAACATTAAAAAAATGGGAACTAGTATCCAACATGATTGGGAAATGATGTTACATTGACTGACATCGTCTGACTCATGGATAAAATAGATGAAAACGCCATAAGACCATTTGATCGATGTCTAAGATAGACTCGGCAAATCAGAAAGTATTCAAATGTGATATACACTAAAACTAAAATCTGATGCTTGACCTAGTGGACAACATCTTGATGCATATCTCACGATATATCAAGAAAAAGATATGTGAAACATAAAATGAGAAGTCACTGTGTATACATGTGTTCATTTTGCAAAGATTTAAACTTGTTTGATTTTCTTTATTTTGTCAAACGATCAGACTTTCTTTGTGTGCTCACAAGGCCGACCTGATTGTTGTTCGTTTGACGTTTTGCTTTATTTTCATTGGTGTTTCGTATAACTCATCGGACTTTCTCTGTGTGTCCACAAGACCGACCTGATTGTTGTTGAGTTATACAATTTCAACTTGTTTTATTTTCTTATTATGTTAAATTCGAGGCATTATATGCGTATCGAAAGATCGCTCTTAAGGTAGACGATTTAACGTTCTTATTTCTTTTTTCATGGAACACAGTTCACTATATCATGAATACAATCATTATGTGATAAATCACAATAAAATCACAAATATGTGATAAGCAAAGCATATCTGAGTATGTCTGATAGTGTGGGGTACACTAGTCAATGCTAATATAATCAATACCTTAACATATCCAGATGTTATGAGTATGATGCTGCCTGAGTTTAAAGTTGGACAAATTATATATGAAATCGACATGTCTTATGTGCTACAATAATCGAAATTGAAATGTAGTTCAGCATGTTATATCCAATATGATCCCAAGTCGTGATCTTTCTCGCAAAAGACAAAAATAGTGTCTGGTTCTATATTGCATTTATTTTTTATATCATAAAAGACCAAAAAGATTTCAGGAGTTTTTGATGTAAAGTTTCTAAAAGTCAAAAATATTTTGTTTCTGATTTCTTTTTGATTGATCAACACGAAATACAAAATCATTTTCAAAATCAAAATATCTTGGAGTCTCAAAGAGACGTTTTGCGCCAAGATTATTTATGTTGGCAGGTTGCTAAGTGGAAAGAGAACATCACAACTTCAAGTCTTCTGAAGATTGTTGATAAAGAGATTACACATGATGTAATATCAAGTATTCAAGATTGAACTCATCGTCAAGATCGAGAAAGAGTTTGATTGAAGATATAAGATACAAGTTTTAAGTGGAAGATGATACTGCACATGTCGGGGGGGGGGGGGTTGTTGATACATGATTCCTGATCGTCATGTGAAGTATCGAATACAAGATAAGGATGTGCTAGATAGTTGCTGGCCGAACTCCTGGCAAACTCCAAGTTCGGACAGGTCCGAACTTCTCCGAACTAGAGGTTCGGACCATCGGGATTTCAGCTTGTATATATAGTTTGTCTTGTGTAGAACTTAACACACTTGTACGTTTGAGTCTTACTTTCTATCAAATGTACTCGATGGTTCTCTGTGGTCTAATACAAGTTTCTTTGTATTTACTCTTGGTGTTCTTACTCGTTTACATTGATTTCGTTACGACTTAGTAGACGATCCACCGCTCACCAATTTTCAGTTTCAATTAGTGAATCAATAAAACCAAAGCTTATTTACTTTCTTGTTCACTAGATTGATCAATCCACCAGTAGTAAGATCCTTCGAGGTACTTATAAGTGGTATCAGAGTTATCCAGGTTGCTCTACCGGTCTTGAATTGGTCAATCTCGCAAATTCTAGTGAGAGAAAGTGGGTTTTCTTTCAATTTTTCTCAAATCTGAGTGTTTCTGGTGACAAATGATTTTTAAAAATTCCTTGAGTGTTATTCTTGCTTATTGCTGCAAATCATTGTCCAAAATGTTGAAATTCATCAAAATTAGAATTTCTGAGTTCAATTCGTCGGGTGATAGTCACAGATCGCCGGTTGAATTTTCTGGTTCGCCCTTTATAGCTTCATCATCGGTTCGACATTCTTTGGTTCGTTGGTTGAGTTTACCCTTTGGTTCATCCATGCAATATTCATTCTCCGGTTTGTGACAATTAATCTTGGTTCGCATCAGTTATTTCTCCGAACCATTGGTTTGGTGACAGTCATGGTTCACTCAAATACTTGGTTCGTTAAAGGTTTACGGTTCACTGAGGTTTTCCATCGGTTCATCTAAAGGATTTTAGTTTGTATGGTTTGTTTGCCAATTTCACGCAGCTATATTAGTCCGGTTTGTTGGACAAAATTTAATTAAAATTCAAGATGTCTGGTTTTCAAGCTTTTGTTGTTATGTAAAACGCAATGCAAACATTGATCAATTATGGTAATGAGGTTGGAACAAATCATAAAGTTCCTAAGTTGTTACAACTAGAAGATTATCATAATTGGAAACAAAGATTCTCAGCATATATCAATTCAAATGATGTTGATCTATGGATTCCAACTGAAGATGGTTATAAGAAACCAACTGATGCTGAAGGAGAGAGCAAAGAAAGAAATGATTTTACATCTGGAGAAAAGAGAAGTTATGAGCTTGAAAAGAAAGCTTATGGTTATCTTACTATGGCGTTGCCAAAAGAATTATTACATCAGCTTAACACATGTACTAAATCTAAATCATTGTGGGATGCTTTGGCACTAAGATGTGAAGGCAATGATCAGTATAAGAAGAGTAAAAGAAAGGTTCTGAACAAAGTTTGAAATTTTAAACATTTTGATAAATAGAATATTGTTGCTCTAGTATCTAGATTGTCACATCTGATAAGTGAATTGAAGATGGTTTATGTTGAAAAGACCAAGGAAGAACGAAAAGAAAAATTGCTAGAAGCGTTACCCGAAAAGTGGGAGATTTATGTATTGTTGCTTACTCATGATAAAGGATTCTCAACTTTGTCATTTCATGCATTGACGGGAAAACTTCAAGCCCGGGTAATGGAAATGTTGAATGCTAAGAAATCAACGGCTCAATGGCAAAATCCTGAATTATATCATGGTCAAATTTTCAGCAACTATCAATGCAAAGTCTAAACCACTTGGTTTTTGTTTGTCCCCGACAACAGCATTTCTTTCTGGACCTGGATCTGGAAATTTTGTAGATCCTAGTTATTCAAAAGGTTGTAGTTTCACTATTCCAAATCAATCAAGTCAAACTGCATTTTCTGCTAAGACAAGTGATGAACATTTGGCATTGATTTCTAGTTTATTATCTTCATATTATGGACTTCTGACTGGTAGTATACCAACTACTGATCTACTTGAAGAAGATATAGCTCAGATAGATCCAGATAATCTTGAACTTATGTATATTAACTGGTCTATGGCAATGCTAGTACAGAGAGCTAAGAAGTTTATGAAGAAAACAAGGATAAAAAGTTTAGATCCAGAAGGTAAATTTGGGTTGGATAAATCTAAGGTAAAATGTTTCAAGTGTTCTAAGTTTGGTCATTTTGCTAGAGATTAGGGAAAATCTGCAAGTGACCAGTCCAAGTCTTGCAATCAAACTCATGAGTTAAAGACTACCACAAATAATTCAAATAAAAAATCAATGGTTTCTCAAATTGGTCAAGGATATGACTGGTCAAAATTTTTTCCTGATGAATCTTCATTTGCATTAACTGAAATTCATGCTCCAATGAGTTCTCTTGATTCTGAAATAGTAGATGTTCATTATGCTTTTATGGCTTAGATTGAACAGAGTGATTCTGAAACTGAATCTAGCGGATATGAATCTGTTTGTGAATTTTGCTCACAAAAGGATAAGAAGATTCAAAGTTTGATTAAAGAAAATGAGTTGTTGATTGCTGAGAACAAAAGGAAGGCAAAAGAATTTTAAGAATGTAAGAGAAAGTTGGAAGATTCAAACAAAGAGTTGTTATCTGAAAAAGAATTGGAATTTCAGGGGGAAATTGATGAGTTTGTAAAGAAAGTTGAGAAGTTGTCTGAAACGAATGATATTTTGACAAAAGAAGTCGAGAAGTGGAAAAGTGAAGCTAAAGAAACTGAAGCCGATTTTAATGATCTTTTCGAGAAATCAAAGATTAAACTTGATGTTCTTAACACGACTTCTGATGAACTCGCTGCTAAATTCGTGGGTTATCAGAATGATAATATCCGATTCCTTGAAGATCAAAAGGAAAACGTTCATCAGAATAAGTTGCTGAATGAAAATATTGATATTCAGAAAAGATATGAGAACAAGCTTAAGAAATAGTTATTTGATGAGCTGGATAATCTGAGATTGCAGAAATCTGAAGCAAATAGAGTTGCCAAGAAGTTAATTGCAATAGAGAAAGCTTTGTCTGAAGCACAAAAATATTTCTGATTAGCAAATTCAAGTCATTGATGTGAATAGATAGCTGAACAATATCACAAATTCACAATCTTTCACAAGTTTCTTACGTAAGGATGAGAATTTAGAGAAGGTTTTCAAAAAGATAGTTCCACGCCCTGCTATATTTAAATAAGTTGTCAATTTGTGAAAGAAAAGGTTGACGAGTGTGATTATTCAATGTTTTCTAGTTCAAGCACTAGGGAAGAAAAGAATGTAACGCAAAAGAAAGTCAAGAAAGTTTGAAAGACGCCTGAAAAGAAATCTGAAGTTCCTGTAGTAACAAAGTTTGTGTCTGGTTCTTCGTCGACTGAAAATGAGAAGTCCGGTATTTCAATTGAGAAGATTATTTCTCATACAAATATTGATGAGACTATCTTCTATCAACAAAAAGATGTTGGTCAAGTGAAAGCTAAATTTTCTCGTCTAGCAAGGAATGGGCATAAATCATCTGATTCTCAAGAAAAGGTTTATGGAAAACAAGCTAGTTTAGGATTCTCAAAGCAAGAAGTTGATGATCGCAAAGCACTACATCAACAACAATTGAAGAAGCTTAACATTAATCAAGTTAAAAATGATACTTCTAAGGCTGAAAAAAGTTCAACCCGAAAGGTTTTACAAAACTTAAGGGTTCGAAACAAATATTTTCTGACAAAGCATGTCCACTACATTGTGTGGACGCTTAGAAAATTGCTGAAGTATTTTTGATGAATGGTGGTCCAAAGAACAAGAAGAATCAATTTGCTCGATTTTCTTCTGGTGGTCCTAATCCTAATCCTAGAAGCCCAACATCAAAATTGGTACATGATCATAGGCATCAGGTATATGATAATTTTTATGATCATTTTGGAGCTAATGATTTTTGTGAAGCTTTGCAGAGGCCGAAAAGGAAGAATATAAACAATCGGTCATGCTACCAATGTCGCCAGAAAGGGCATACGGCACAGGATTCTCCTACCACTGTTGCTTCAACAAAAGCAAGGGTAAAGTTCCATTTGTTGCTAAATCTGCCAAATACAAGTTTATTGATGAAAATGACAGAGTATTTGATGAACTTTATCCTAAGTTTTTTAAAAAACAAGCAAGATTTATTCCTAAATTTCAAAATGTAGGTGATACATCACATCCTACTGTGATTGTTCTTCAAATACCAGTTTACCACAACAACAATAGAAACCTAAGGTGGTTTCAAAAGGAAGTGTTGACACTGGTCGACCAGAAGCAATACGCTTCGGGTCCTTTATAAACTAACGTGTTTGACCAGTGTGTAGGTACTTCTAAAAGACTTATCAGTGATTGAAAAGTTGCTGATGGAGGAGTATTCTGCTTAATTTAAGTTTCAAATATTTAAGTTTCAAAACTGATTTTTCTGAAAGTTAAATCTAAAAGATATTCGTATCGATTGATTAATTTTCTTTCTTTAATGCATTTTGTTTGTGGTTTAGGGGGGAGAAAATTGCAAAAAACCAAAAGTAGTGTCATTGTGCTTATTAAAAATGAAAATCCAAAAATAAAGTTTTCATTTTAAGGGAGATAAAAGTCATGAAAAATACAAAAACATTGAAAAATGAGAAATCGATCCGACAAAATTGGGGAATGATGGTACATTGGCTTACGTGTCTAGCTTATGGATAAATTAGATGAAAAAGCCATAAGATCATTGTTTGATGTGCTACGTAGGCTCGCAAATCAGCAAGTATTCAAATGTGATATACATTAAATATTTTTGCTTGACCTAGTGGACAACATCTTGATGCATATTTCAAGATATATCAAAAGATATGTAATAAAGAAAATCTGAAGTCACTGTGTATATGTGTGTACATTTTGCAAAGATTTAAACTTGTTTGATTTCTTTCTTTTCTTAAATGATCGGACTATCTCTGCGTATACGGGGGTACCAATTTGATAGTTGATTCATTTAACGTTCTGATTTATTTTCTTTGGTGTTTCGTATAATTCATCGGACTTTCTATGTGTGTCCAACAAGACCGACCTGATTTTTGTTGAATTATACAATTTCAACTTGTTTATTTTCTTATTTTGTTAAATTTGAGGCCTTATCTGCATATCGAAAGGTCGAACTTAAGGTAGACAATTTAACGTTTTAATTTCTTTATGCATGGAACACAGTTGACGATATCATGAATATAATCACTATGTGTTAAATCACAAGTGAAATTACAAAATGTGATATGAAAACATATCTAAAATATATCTGATAGTGTGGGGTACACTGGTCAAAGCAAATAAATAATACCTTAATATATCCAGATATTTTGAGTATGATTCTGCCTGAGGTTAAAGTTTGACCAATTATACCAGCAATCATGGCTTATGTGCTGAAGTAATTGAAATTGAAGTGTAGTTCAGCATGTTTTGACCAATATGATCCCAAGTTGTGATCTTTCTCGCAAAATATCAAAATAGTGTGTAATTCAGTATTACATTTTTGTATTGTGTTTAAGTTTCATTTCAGAAATCTCAAAAAGTTGCAGGTATAAAGAAAAGACTCTAGCATGGTGAAAGGGGGAGATTGAAGTATCTTTTATAAAGTGGATCTTGAAGTTCAAAAGTTGATCAAGTACTGATCCAAACATGCAAGCTCTATAACTAACAAGAAAGTTCAAGTTGAAGATCTGATGCATCTATGTTAAATATTAGAGACTAGAGATTTAGTTAGTACAGATACACCACACATTAATGGGAGTCTGTTAGAGAATAATCCTATGCTACAGTGTGTCTCGTGTGTTGTATCTAGTCAAGATCTAGATTATGAGTTTAAAGTTCCACGAACCAAGTAAAGAACCAAGTGTCAGGACCAAATTTGAGCCTTTACTCATCCAATACACAGATTCAAGTGCGGAAATCATGAATCCATGATCAAATCATGTGATTTGCTTGTTGAAATCTTTAGATTACATGTCTGAAACTCAAAAACACGAGGGTTTTTCACACACAATTGCTCTCTCTCTTCAAATAGCCGTCCAGGAGCTTATTTAGGGTTATTCTAGTGTTGCTATTTATACTGGAGAGAGCACAGGTCGTGATTGCACTGAAATCAAGAGAATGTTATTGAAGTTAGTGAAATTATAGACATCAGACTGACGAGATCGCCAAGAACAACTCCGAAGTCGCCAAGAACAAATTTGAAGTCGCCAAGACTGGTTGGTGACCTCGCCAAGGCTTGGTGAGGTCGCCAACCTTAGTGAGGTCGCCAAGGGTTGATCCCAAATCGCCAAGACAAATTCCAGATCGCCAACATTCTTGGTAAGGGTTGGTCCCAAGGTCGCCAAGACATGATTGGTGAGGTCGCCAAGAAAGTTCAGAAATCACTAAGTACACTCCGGAAATGTCAATTATCATTATTTAATCACTAAGGGTTGTTATTACAAAGACACATTCAATTATTAACATTTGCCAAGTAGATTATCATGAAATGACCCATAATTTGGATTCAGACATTCACACTGCAATTGAAATGTACAAGGGCAATTTCTTCAATATCAATAATCAACACAAGTTAAGACATTAAACATGAAATACAAAACATCAAATACTTGAGTGATTAATACAAACATCAAGATAATTGTCCAAGTACAAGATACAAGCAAAGTGAAAGATATACAATTGAGCACAAAAGCAAAGGATGCTATGTTTGAGTTGCCACCAACCCTATAAAGTTCTTACAAATTCCCCCTTTGGTGGTAATACAAACATAAAAGGAAAACTAGACTTCTATCTGAGTTGGCCAAGCAGCTTCAGCAAGAATCTCCAGTACTTGCGGGCAAGGTACATGTAACGATCATCTTAGCAGACGATCTGTGCATCGTACAGTATCCATAGATCTTCTCGCGAAAAATTCTTCAAGTCAGAATAGTGCCACATTTCTATCATCCTTTCATTACCACGAGAGAGATAACAGATCCCGCGACCACCCATGGCCCAGTATTTTAAGGTACTCAGGCTTTCCGTTGTCATCTTCTTGGCAGCAATGCACTCCCAGCACCACCATCTTAGAAACAAACCAAAGTAGTTTGCATCCACTATCTCGTATGGCCTAAGCCTTCGAGGGATGGTGTCCATGCGACTGTAGAATAACCATTTAAGGTAATATCTATGCAGCAGTCTCAGTTCAATTGCCGCGAAGAGCCTTATTGTATCGCCATTCTCCCTTTCAATTACTAGTTCATGAGTGTCCCCACTGTAATACCAACACCTTATTGGGTTGCTTTTCTGATCTCCCATTTATTTCTTGGTAACTAAATCCTTGCTGATACTTTTGTACATAACCTTGTGAGGGACTTCAGCTCTTTGCCTTCTGAAAGTTTTGTTTTTCTTCTTTTCTGTCTTGATGGGACGAGTAGAGCTTACATTATAGATAGATCTTATTTGTTCTTCAGCATCTCTACCCACTGGATCATTTGAGTGATTGATCAGTGGTCGCCATCTGAGCTGCTTCAGTTCCCAAGAGAACAGATTTAGAAGATCCTTTATTTTGGCAAAGAATTGAACGAAACCGTTTCTGCGCTTGACAATGAATGCCTTGAATTCGTGATCATATTTCCACCCAAGGATTTTCATCCCATCATCTGATTCGACGTTTGGAGGCATATCTTTAAGCTTTTTTGAAGTAAACTGCACCAAGGCTTTTCGATATGGTTCCATTTCCTTCCATTCGTCAACCAAGGTAGGGGCGTCTTTCCTTCGGTGTTCCTCTACCCTTATTGCTTCACGTTCGTCCTGCTGACGCTTGACTTTCTTGTTTTCTTCAATTATATGATTTTTTACCATAGTTCGTAGACCGGGAATCTGCTTTCTGCTGTAGCTTTTGCGAGCATATCCCCTTAAGTCCAGAAAGTCTTGTAATTCTCTCTTGGTCATTTTATGTACTCCAAGCATAGCTGTAGTTGGACTGGGCGGAGGTGAAAACCGATCAAAAATCTCTGGAGGGGGAGGCATATACTGTGCATGCATCTCTCGGATCTTTTCCCGCAGATTATCGTTGAATTGCACATATTCAAACTTCTTGTCAGTCTCAGAAAATGGATTTGTACGTGGATCAGTAAGCTTTTCTGCAAGTTTGTAGTTGTAAAGATGTTTTTCCATGTCTTGCTCATCAGTATACAGTTCAACTAGTTGTGCATCCGTGAGATTCATCAAGTAGGATAAGGGAATCCCACGAGAGATTAACTCTCTGACATACTTTGCAATTTCTGACATGTCTGATGGATCAACATTGTCTCCAGCTAGGTTAGGGATTATTCTTATTATGGGTTCTCTCTCTTCAGAGTTCTGATCTTCTGGCTCAAAGTAATCTGATCCAAGGCCAATTTTTTATTGAGGACGGCTGGATTCTTCCAACTGTTTGATAGCCTCTTGCCTGGCAATCTCATCCAGCGTCCTTTCAAGAATTATTTCTTCCTTAGCAGCCCTGATGGATTCTTCCTTCTTTCTTTGTTTTTCCATTTCCTGCTCATAAACCTCTTCAGGAGTCAGTTTTCTTTTGCCTTTGTCAGGTCTAACTGAAGGACCAGCTTCTTGTGATTTGACTGGATCATTTGCACCTTGACCACCACTTGCACTTGTTATTGGATGAGTCTGAACAGTTTCAGTAGCTGTGCCAGTGGTGGTTGCAGTAGAATCTGGCATTGAAGGTTGGGTTGGAACTCCTTCTAGGTTTACTTGTTCTCCTGAGTGATGGACTGGTGAAGGAATTGATGATCTGTTAACATCATCTACCGTTTGAGGCTCGCTTTCCACTGGCTCAGATCTAAGAGGAGTTGGGGAAGTAATCTCAACTGGTTCATCTTTGATCTCATAAATGATCTCCTCGTCATACTCATCGCCAGTTGTGAATTCCAAGTTTATGAAGTTTGTAGCACTGGAGTCATAAATAAGGTTATTTAGACGCTCAGCCAAACTTATATCATTGAAGATCTCATCTGGAATCATGCTGAGAGGTTGAATTTCCAAGGCTTCTCTGGCTTCAATATTTTCCTCAGTAACAACCACACCGCTTCTGGTACTAGGATCAGTAGCCAGGGTGTTTGCATAAAATTCTCAAAATGCGGTTCTTCCGAGATCTAGAAACTCACTTTCAACGTGTAAGTGTATCAGTTGTTCAGAAATCTCAGATACAACAGTTTCAGGCATAACAATGCTTATTTGCTGTTGCACTGGAGGAGCCAACTGGAGTTGCAATGAAACTTCAGGTATGACAGGAAGTTCATCTGGTTCTCCCATGGTTAAAGCAAGTACCTCTCCTGAAGACGATTGGTTTGCTTCAAGTGCAGCCCTTGAGAATCTTGGAAGTTTGAGATTCTCAGGAGGTGGCACTAAGCTTATTACAGATTGATAAATTTCATCTTCCTCTTCATCATTCGGTTCATCATTCAGAAAGGTGTCTCCATAGGAAATGTCAACTTCAGGTTCGGAAGATTCATTGTCATCAGATGGGAAATCAACAAGATGAGTGTCATCCACATCTTGTTCTGTGACAACGGTAAGAGTTATTGCATCTGAAGCTTTGCCAGCCTGGCTAGGACTTGGCTTTTTATTTTTTTGAATGTCTTCAGCTGAGGGAGGTTGATCTAGCATCCGATCATCACCTTGATTACCACTTCCATTACCACTTGCATCACCATCATTGGTTCTGGTAGTTTGATTATTTTGGAGAGCTTCAGCCAATAACTTTTTCAGTCTTTCAATTTCTTCTGCTTGCCCTCTTATTTTCTCATTGGCTTTAAGAAGTTCTTGATCTTGTTCTTTGATCCTGTCATTAGCTTCTTTAAGCTTGTCAGCAGCAGAAGTGTTATAGACCTCAAGATTTTGTTCCAAGAAAACCTCTTGATTAATCAAGGAAGTATCTGCCCTGGACACAATTTCTTGAGCAGGAGCAGTTGTAATAAGCTGAGTCTCAAGTTGAGTTACCGGATCCAAACTTGTGATGTTGATTTCAGCAGAGGCGTCAATTTATTGAACTGTAGCTTCAGCAGTGGTGATGGGAGTAGATTGAGCCTTTTGTTGCTCAATGTCTTCTGGTTCATGTTGTGCTGATAATTGTAAAGCAGTAGCAGTTCCAGATCCAGAGACTGGCCCTCTTCTTATTTCTAGTTTCTTTCTTTCTTAAGCATACTTGGATCTTGACTCTCTATTATAGTGAGGCACCACAGTTCCACCTTCGTATACCAATGAGGCTGATACAGGTGGAGGTGACTCAGGTTTTCAGGAGGCAGAAGAGATGTCGTCTTGAGTTTGCCTTGACTTTATTTTCTTTGGTTTCTTATGGCTTGAACCTTCAGGTTTCTCACTAACTTTTGTTATTTCTCTTGTTTGAAGTTTCTTCTTTTTGGGACCCCTAGCATCTGAACTAGTAGAGTCAGAGCCTGATTCTGATCCAGGTTGGAACCTTGACCCTGATTCATGTTTGGATACAGAAGCATTTGAGTTACTTTCTTCATTATTTCCAGAAGCATCATCTTCACTATCAGACCTTTCATCTTTATCTCCTGACTTGTCTGATTCGGATGCACCTTTGGATGAGGCTCTGTCTTCAGGTTCAGATGGCATAGGGTCATCATGAATTGGAGAATTGATTGGTTGATTATCTTGGAGATTAGCTACATTATTATCAGGTTCAGCAGCATTAACATCTACCATATCAGCATCAAGATGATCATCTTGAAGATTTTCTGCATTATTGTCAGGTTCAGCAGCATTGACATCTGCCATTTCAGCATTAGCATCAGCATTTTCTTGATCTTCATCCATGTCTTCATCAACCTCAATACCTTCAATCATGTTTAGGAAAAATGGGACTTCGGGTCCATTATAACGACCAATCTGGTACCGTGTGTAAGAACCGGGTATCATCCTCCTAGGAACCAAGTATGGTTCAGCCTTCAGTAAGTTCGGGTAGTAGTGATCAAGAATGGCCTGTATGAATCTGGGATACATTAGAAATTTCTCTGATTTTCTAGTGGGATGAAGGTTGTAGTTCATCCATTCGATTATTTGCCTTGAAAGATTGAAGCCGGCACCGGAAGCTAAACCATGTAGTGCCCAAGCTGTCTCTTCCACGAAGTCATCAGTTCCCGACTTTCTTGGAGCGAAAGCAGATATGAAAAAGGTGATGATACATCTCCAGTTATCTGAGAACAGTGTCTTCTTTATCTTTTCGTTTGTATTCACTGAAAGATCTCCTTGATATCCCATCATGAGAATTGTATTTTGCCATTCTTCTTTTGGAAAAGAGACAGGGTTATTTGCATCATTAAGTTGTAGAACTTCTCTGACTCTTTCTTCATTTATTTCAACATACTGCCTTTGAATCAATGATCTGATAGACTTGGAACCATTATCAGCCACAAACGTGTGTGCATTGTTCCAGAAATCATTTATTATACCCGAGCTTATAACTGGCTCCAACCGGATACTTGTGATCCAATTTGAGTTTTCTAGGATTCTGAAAGCTTGTTCATAACGTCCAGCATCAGTCCAGCTTCTGTTGATTTCACAGTATTGATTGTGAGATTTTGAGAAATCCAGAGGGGCATTGGCTGCTCTTTCCTGTCTGGGAGCCATCTGCACATAAGAAATAACATGATTACATCAAATTTGACGAGTCAAATGAATGTCATGTCACACTAAATTCGTGATAGTGACAGAGCTTTTCAAATTAACCTACAAAGATATAAAAGAAATTTACTCAAGGCATAGGCTTAAATTTCTTCAAAATTCAATCAATTTAGTTCAACAGAGTACATTAGTGAAATTGACCCAAATTCCTGTAATTTCCCTTGAAATAGTAACTTTATTGTAGATGTTGACTTTGGCGAAGGACAAGGTGAATTTTGACTTAAGAAAGCCGTTTGACGTTTATTTGATGAAAAACACAAGTAATGACAAATTATGATAGAATTTGAGAAATTTGTGCAAAATTTTCACTCAGATGTGTGGACTCTTGTTAAAAAGTTAACATTTTGACTCAAATGACTCAAAAGTTTTAGAAGGAATCAAGAAGTGATTCCCCCTAAACTTGAGTTTTTTCACAATTTGGTTTATTGATTTTGGGGTCAAACAAGATTCTTGAACCAAGTTTTCCTAATCTAACATGATTTGAGCAATAGGAGACACTTACCAACACATATATTCTATTTAACTACTTGTACGGGAGCAAGATGAAAAATTTCACTTATGCATATACAAGGTGTCAAATGATGTAACAGAATACATGTGTGAAGTTCTGACATGCTTAAATCACATAACCACAGTCAAATAAGGTCAAGTATAGGAACAAGAAGCAATCAATATCAGATATGAGCATCAACATCAAGATCATAGACAAATAGGAACAATCAACCCTAAATTCTAACCTTGCTGGCATTTATTCTCTTATAAGTGTGATATGAGCTTCAATAGTTCCTATCCTAAACATTTATTTTGAATAAAGGACAATGACTCATAAAATCAATGACTAATGTGCATGTTGTTTCATTAAATCAGGTATGTTTGTAAACCATACACACAATTGCAAAAATTTAGCATAATAGGTCATATATCATGAGATTTATTGAGTTTATTGCATAAAAGACAAGTGGGACAATCCTCCTGAATAGACAGAAGTCAAATATCCAACAATTTATTAGAGATCAGAAGTCATACCTCAGAGAAGATCTAAAGTTTGCTAAGATCTAATTAAGAAATATCAAGAAATCAACAGGTTCAAAGCTTGATCCTGTTTGTGATCAATCAAACATAGATTAGAGATTTAACTGAGGTTATTCAGGCTGATTGGAAGAGTTTAATGAATTGCTCCTGTGTAGCGCAATAATTGTATATCATAAGTTGCCAAGAATTCATGAAACATACCTCTTTGATGATCTAATTTGAGCTAAGATCAATGTAAGAGAAAAGAAGATCTTGTAGTGTTTTTGGACAGAATCTGTTATTAAATCAGGAAAAATTTGTTAAACAATTGATTGATAGCCACACACAGCCAAAATAGAGTCAGATTCATTAAACAAGAATGAATTGCACCAAATTTGACTTAAAAAGTCAACTATGCAAGCATTTGTCAAAAAACCAAGTCAAGACAAGTTAAACATTGCAGATTTGACCTAAATTAAGTTCAAACCTATGTTAGACAACTTAAAGTCCAGAACTTGACTTATTTTATTAGTTTGAGTTGCATATCCAGTGAAATTCAGTTGAAGGAAGAGATCTGACAAAATGGTCAACGGTAGCCTTCATGTTGTAATACTTGGTCAATTTTATTCTTGAGCGAAATAAAAGAAACAATTGTTACCATTTCACCTCAAGGATTTCATTCCTCAAGTTGTTTGAGTCAAAAGACTTTTATTTGATTGAGTTTAAACCATTTAACGTCCAATTTTGGTCATACGGATAAATTTGAGAAAAATTTACCATGTGAACCAATATGATGAGATTAGCATTCAAGTTTATCTCATTTAGGACTTAAACCATTTACTAAAACTCATTAATTTTGTTTCTTTTCAAAAATTTTGCATTTCGACATGGAATGATCCAAAATTCAACTTATTACCTTAAAGGGTTAAACTAAGACAAAGTCTAGTTTAGCTTCCAATTTTGAGGCTTTTGAAACCCGGATTGCATTTAGAAACATCCTAAATGCAACACATCTGTGTTTTGGAACAACCATCATCAAAACATCTCATTCATAGTTCAGAATTTAACCAGTTTGAGAAATCAAACAGTGAATTATTCAAAAACTACACTACAATATCAATTTCAACCTACTTAGCATAGAACCAATAATAGGTTTCAATCAAACAGCAAGTTTACATCACAGTTACCATTCTCAAACTAGTTTTTGATTCCAAAACAAACACACATTGTAAAATAACACTCTCAATTTATTTAGAATTTCGGCCCTGTTCAAGACTAAATACTCAAAGTGAACTTCAATTTCTTTTGAGTGAAATCTGATTGCTTGGACTTGATTCATTTACAATGAGTTATCCTAAACAAACGAATTCTTTATTGAGATCTCAAGAGCCCATAATCAATCACCGTAACCAACCCCTGTTTACGGTTCACCATCGAGTGGGAATGAAGAATTCAATTACCTTAATTAGCTTAGAGGTATTGTTAGACACGAGATAGATGAAAGAATCTGTGTAAACAACAACCAAAAACAAGCAATAAGAACCCTAATTCGAATTCGGAACCATCGGCCTCAAAATTTTATACCCGAAATCAAAACTCTAAATTAACCTTGAAATCGACTTGGTGACTAACCTGATGGTGCTAAGAGGGTGTGTGAATCAACCCTAGAGCCACGAATGTCAGATTTCGGTTGACGAAGGGAAGAAGATCGGAGGTTCGGCGGGGAAGGGGGCGGTAGACGGAGGTTCGCCGAGAGTGAGGAGAGCGTGTATATGTTTTGAATGAGAAGAACAAGTGAGTCCCCTTTTATTTGAACAGGCGAGGTCATAATAAAAACTTAGGGTTTTTGTTACTTACACGAGATCGCCAAAAGTTTGGCAAAAAAAACGAAGTCGCCATGATCAACTTACCGAGATAGCCAAAAGTTTGGCAAAAAGCGAAGTCGCCACGAGCAACTTACCGAGATCGCCAAAAGTTTGGGAAATGGCGAAGTCGCCAAGAGCAATCTTACCGAGATCGCCAAGAGCAATCTTACCGAGATCGCCAAAAGTTTGGGAAATGGCGAAGTCGCCAATAGCAATCTTACCGAGATCGCCAAGTCTAAATTCCCCTTTTGCGAGATCGCCAAAGAGGGAAGCTGGTTCAGACGAGATCGCCAACACCAAATGATGGTTTTATTTTTCTAAATTCGCCTAAGTGTCCAGCAAGATCGCCAAAAGTAACCGAGAGTCAAGCGAGATCGCCAAAGGTTATTGGGTTAAGGCGAAATCGCCAAGGGAAGCTTCGGTTAAGGCGAGATCGCCAAGGCCAAAATTTGAGATCGCCAAGGCCAAAATTTTGCCTTTAGCGAAATCGCCAACAGTAAAGGATCTAACTGAAGAAATTTGACAGCAAGTTAATTTTATGAAAACTTTCTGGTTTATGATCAATTATTAACTAAAAAGAGAACACCTGAAGCAAAAACACTAAAATATTCAATTCTGAACTCAGTGATTTGCAAATACTTTAATGAACTCTTAAGGGCAATTTGGGAATTTATGAAATTTCTAAGTGCATAAACATGTTAAAAAACACCAATTTGACTCAGAAAATTTAAAATTCACATACTTGACCAAAAACCTTATTGAATCAACATAATTTGAGTCAGACCAGCCCAAACTTACCACAACGGTTGATTTTTACATAAAATTGCAAATGGACCTCAATTTTGACTAATTTCTCCCAAACTTGATGTTTTTAACCACAAAGCACCCAAATTCACGTTTTATGAGAAATTTGGTTATATCAAAGCGTAGTGCTTTCATTTTCACCGTTAAAGCCTTATTTTCTGGCAATTTCCAGTTATTTGCTTAATTTTGCATATTTTTGGTCGGTAAAGGTTGGACTATGTTAGGAATCAAACCGGTCAATTTCGTGATCACAAACACTTACAAGTCAAATCACCTCACAGATTCAGTAACCTAAGTCAGATTGTCGGTATTGTTTTCCACTTAAGCTCAAGCAAGGCAATATTCAGCAAAATCTTTGAGATGTCATTTATCATGTTTTAGTCGGTTTAATGAAAGTTGTGATTGACCTTTTATTCTACTAAGTCAAACAGTTATCCTAGCTTTGTCTGTTTAGCACTTCAGTCATGCACAACACACATATGGAACTTCTTCCCCCTATTTCTTTAGAGGGAAGTACTGATTTCAAGATGAATGTGTATTTTTGATTCGCGTGAACACAAGGTCAGAGTTTCCTCAGTAGATGTGTCACGGAATGTTTTCAATGATAATGACGGGACGCGTGATCACAAGGTCAGAGTTTCCTCAGCAGATGTGTCACGGTCAATGGATGGATGTGAGATATTTCTCACTTATTGATGGATGTGTGATGATTCACACTTATTGTATTGTTTGAAATCAGCACTTTCCGCAAAAGAAATACTTGAGTGTGTTGGTTAACTTACTTAGCACAGACTTAAGCAAATTTAAAGGATTTTGCTAACTGTTTTGACTTAAAGACCACAATTTCATGGTTTTAAGAGTTTAATCACAGGATTTGCATAATTCTTATTTTGCTGAGCCTACCGACACATCGAATGATAGAATTGCTGATCGATTGGATCATATCCTATGGTCAGATCACAAGACCAGAATTATATCATGTTCTTCATAGTTTGCCCAACCAAACCCAAAATTTTCTGGTTTTCTTTTTCAAAGATTATTTTAAGCATTGCAAAATTGCAAAGATCTTGTGCTTAGACTCAAGTGCCCATCAAGTTCCTTTACAAAAGTTGTTGGGAATCACTCGATTCTAATTTATATGATTTTTATTAATTTTTTCAAATTTTTGTATTTTTCTCCATTTTTTTATTCATTTATTGCTACATCACTAAAAATTCAAGTTTTTGACTTTTTCATCAGGTATTCAACAACTGTCTTCACAGAAGTTGTTTGAAATGACCTGATTCTATTTTTAGTGATTTTTATTTATTTTTCCAAATTTTTTGTAATTTTCTTCAATTTTTCAACCGTAAGTCGGTTTAGGCCAGACCAACTGACACAAAGGCATAAAATTAAAATAAAATAAAATAAGATAAAATATTTTTGGTATTTTCTGAAGATTTGATTAACACTTAATAATATGTTTTATTGATGGTCAAGAAAAGATGACCAAGAACTTAAGAAGACTCAAAGAAACTAAAGTTTAAATCTTTTTGTGTTTTTTAGAAAAAATTTGAAAGATAAAATCTTTTTGGTTTTTCACTTTGGGATCTGAAAAAATAGAAAACAAGGTAAAATCTTTTTGTGTTTTCAAGTTCAAATTATTGCAAGGTCATGGAGCAAACAGAGACAATACCTCTAAAACCTACACAACCTAAGACTAAAGCATTTTTCTAAAAGGAACCTAGTGATGAGCTTACTCAAAGTTAATCATTCCTACTGATTGTACAAGGAAGTTAAACCTAGAAACATCAAATCCCTTGGTGAAGAGATCTGCAAGCTGATTCTCAGAGGAAACATGAACTAAGGTAATCAGCTTTTTCTCATGACAGTCCCTAATAAAGTGATGCCTAATCTCTATGTGTTTGGTCTTAGAGTGCTGAACGGGATTCTTAACAATGAACATGGCAGCAGTATTATCAATGTTAATAGGGGTGGACATAAAATTCAAACCGTAGTCCAGAAGCTAATTCTGGATCCAGAGAACTTGAGAACAGCAGGAAGCAGCAGCAATGTATTCTGCTTCGGCTGGCGAGGTAGACACCGTTGATTGTTTCTTGCATTGCCACGAAACCAATCTGTTCCCCAAAAATTGAGCTCCACCAGTGGTTGACTTCCGATCCATGTTGCAACCCCCGTAATCACTTTTCGAGAATCCTCTAAGATCAAAAGGCTCATCCTTGGGATACCACAACCCTCTCTTTGGATTGGACTTCAGGTATCTGAATATTCGTTTCACGGCCGTCAAGTGTGACTGTTTCGCTTTGGATTGAAATCTTGAGCAGAGACACACGGCAAACATTATGTCAGGGCGGCTGGCTGTCAGGTACATGAGTGACCCGATCATTGATCTATACAGGTGTTCATCAACACATTCACCTTCAAGATCGGAATGAAGCTTGACACGAGTCTCGACAGGAGTAGAAAAGCCTTTGGAGTCGTGAAAACCAAACTTTTTCAGCATCTAAAGATCTCCTTCCCCTAACCTACTGTTTGATGCTAGCTGAGCCACTCATTAGCAACCATTGGTCACTCTCATGTTAATTGTTGAGATAGAAGCCATATAGGCTTTTGTTTCCTGAAAACAAGAACGAGCTGATTAAGCATAGAATAAAAATGGCAGTGGCCTAACCAAGATGTTGGGTTCAAGCTTCATCTTTTCCCTACCATGTCACCCTTGAATTGAGCTATGGCCTTCTTCATACCCAGGCCACCCGTAATTTGACTTGAAAGTATAGCACATCATATCGCCAGCAAGTTGCATCATATACTTTGATTTGTGGACTTCTTTGAGAATTCTTTCTAATAATCCTCCCTCTTTTGGTATCCATATTCGATTTCCTAACTGAAGTATACCATTTGACCCTTTGGTCAGATTTTTCTCAATCATGATTTTCTCTTCCTTATCCAATCACGGATTCTCCAATTGTTCCTTCTGAATTCTCAGAAAGTCATCGATCAAATCTAAGTGTACATCCAACCTCATGGCACGTACTCGTAATAGTTTTACTCGCTCCTTTCTGCTTAAAGCATATGCCACAACATTGGCTTTTCTAGGATGGTATTTAATTTCGCAATCGTAATCACTTAATATTCCAATCTAACGTCTCTGCCTCATATAAGTTCTTTCCGATTGAAAAGATGTTGAAGGCTCTTGTATTCTGAATATACTGTAAACTTTGTCACATAAAGATAATTCCTCCAAATCTTTAGGGCAAATACCACTGCACCTGATTCCAGATCATATGTGGTGTAATTCTTTTCATAGTTCTTTAATTGTCTTGAAATATACATGATGACATTGTCTCACTACATAAGTACACATCCTAATCCGTTGATTGATGCATCACAATTAACAATGAAATACTCTGACCCGTCGTATAATGCAAGTATAGGAGTAGAACTCAGTTTCTGATTTAAGAGCACAAAAGCATCCTATAAAACGTCTTATTTCTCTTGGTGACTTGGGTTGGTCCCGTTTCATAATTGCTTCTACCTTGGATGGATCAACTTAAATACCTGCTTCACTCACAACATGCCCTAGGAATTGGACTTCTCGCATCCAAAAATAAGATTTTGAAAACTTGGCATAAAGTTTCTCTTTTGCTTAACAATCCAAGCACTTTTCTTAGATGTTCTCCATGATCACTCTTAGATTGTGAATAAATTAAGATATCATTGATAAAGATAATTAAGAATTTATCAAGGTATGGCTTACACACCCTATTCATTAGATCTATGAAAACAGCCGGTGCATTTGTCAATCCGAAAAGCATAACTATGAATTCGTAATGTTCGTATCTTGTTCTAAATGTTGTCTTAGAAATATCTTCTTCTTTAACTCTCAACTGTTGATATCCCGATCTCAAATCTATTTTGGAGAAATAACTGGCTCCATGCAGTTGATCGAATAAAGTCATCAATTTGGAGTAACGGGTGTTTGTTCTTGATGGGACTCAATTGAGATCACGGTAATCGATACACATACGTATTGACCCATCTTTCTTCTTTACAAAAAGCATGGGCGCTCCCCAAGACGAAGTGCTAGGCCTAATGAAACCTTTGTCTAATAATTCCTACAGTTGACTTCTCGGTTCTTGCATTTCTGAAGGTGCCAATCTATATGGTGCCATCTACGACAAAAACAGCTTTCTTGACTCGCAATGCGTGTCAAGAAAGGTGCCTAATGACGCGCATTTGCGCATCAAGGATGGCCATGTCAAGAAGCTTCTTGACGCGCAAAGTGTGTGTCATCCCTTTTATGACGTGCGAACGATCACGCATAAAAATGCGCGTCATAAATGTGTGTCATAAAATGAACGTCAAGGAAGTCGCCGTCATAAAGGTAGATGACACACATTTTTGCGCGTCATGGATTTTTTTTAAATATAGAATCACTAATTTTTACATTAAATGACAATTAACCTGATAGTGCAAAATAAAATACATATATAGCAAAACAATGCTTTCATATATAGCAAAACAATATGTTTCATACATACTAACAAGTGCTCCAAAACTCATCTCTAAGGTAACAATAGTCAATCACCCTATCAACCTAATTAATTTTAATAGCAACCTCACGTTTAGTAGCAGAAGCTCTATCCAATAAAGCTTCACGTTTAGTAGCACCAGCTTTATTTTACACGGAAATAGACAAACACATAATATTATGTGTTATTGTTTAAACAAATGTCTATTGCAAGTTTGATACTAAAGACTCTAAATTCAAATATCAGAGACTATTTTAACATAGCTTATATCAATACGCAATAAGCAGATGGACGGTTTTAATAAGCCATACCAACCACTCCCCCCCCCCCTCCCTAAATGAAGCTGCTAAAGAACATTTATAGACTAAGAACTAACCTTACTATTAGGCTAGATGGAGATTCAAAACTCACCAGCTCAAAGAAAAATAGCAAGTAATTTTAGATTAATTTGAACAAGTGATAACTATGATGATATAAGTAAACGAGTGGTAATTTCAGATTAATTTCAACTTAGATCTATGTATGTTATTGCTATACGTTTGTCTACTGTATTGAAAGGTAGAAAATATACCTCAGTGATCCCTGCTCGTGCCTGCATTGTGACGCCCACTCCCAGTCTTGGCTCTAGGAGGGGTCACGTGTCGGATTTACTCATGAACACATGGTACAACAGAGATAATCAAGCAGCGGAAATTAAAAACTTTTCCTTTATATATATAACGAGTTACAACAGTAAGGAAGATAACAACATAATCTATAACTAGATCTTATCTATAGCTATGCCAGTCTACTACCGAGTCATTCCCGATAGCTTGCCCATCTAATCTGCCCTTGCTAGAGCCATTCGCTTGCTACTTTAAACATCACCGATACCTGACATACATGCTTTTAAAGGTCAGCTTACGCTGGTGAGTTCTAAGTATTTAAAACTTTTACCTTTCCTTGAAAGGTTACCTTAAACATTTGGGCCTAACGACCCTTTCTTTATAAACATTTATCAGGTATAAAACATAACAAAGTTATACCAAAACATTTAATCATTTATCCTTTATCAGGTATAAGACATAACAGAATTATACTTTATACCAAAACATTTAATCATTTATCCTTTATCAGGTATAAGACATAACAGAATTATACCAAAACATTTAACCATGCATTCTACTAAGCATTGTCTATTGGAACCACGTTAGTTCCTCGGGCAACCGTCGCCACCCGAAACCTTTCATAGAGTAACCGTCGTTACCCCGGGGAACCGTCATTCCCCGCTTCTAGTTGCACAACCACCTTTTCCCTTTTCACTAGACAATATCTGCTTAGATTAAAACCTTTTCAACCTTTTAAACCTTTTCATCATTTTCAAAAGTCCATTTCAATAACTCTTGTATTCGGACTCATAACCGTTTCAACACCAGTCTATTACCCGTATATGGAAATAAGCGTTTCATAAATATAATGTTATGGGTCTTGCATAACAAGGCTAATAAGATCATATTTACCCGACACTTAGTCCTATACATAGGCTTGGACCAAACATTCACATTTTTCATTTCTCAAAGCTTTATATAAAAGTTTCATCCTTTATATTACCCGTTTATTATAACATTCCCGAAAAAGTAATAACAGGTAATAATAACTTTAAAACAGTTATAAGTATTACAACTTTTCCACGTATGTGTATCAACACAAAACAAGTAAAGGCATTTCAAATACTTTTCAAGTAAACAGTTGAATATATATCATTGCATGTATATCAGCCCGAAAACATTAAAACATTTAAAAACATTTAAAAGTGGGCTCATAGAACTCACCTTATTCTCTTAAGCAGTTAATTCAGAGAAAACTTCCGCCATGCCTTCCAATTAAACCTAATCGCGTATTGTACGGCGTTAACGCAAGGTTTAATATAATAAACACTTCCTATGTTTATTTTAATACTTCATTATCTTAATAATATTTTATTATTAAGTTCATTCCTTTTCTTTTGTTGATAATATGAAGACACGCATTCCTATAAGTAAACGCTCACTCCGGGATCGCCCAGTGAGGGATGCCATTTCCCAGTTGGGATTTATGCGACACCCTCGCTTTTGCCAGAAACCCCAGTGTACAGGCGTCTACCCTTCCGGTCCGCGCGAACTTCTAAATATCCGATTAACTCGGTATTTTAAATACCTTACCATTTATCCATTTTAACTTCATATATACTTATTATGTATAAAGACGTGTTACCATACCAAAAATCAAGTCTCCATACCCTCCGGATTATTTTATATTAAATAATCATGTTTGGAAACCCTAATTTCCCGTTGTTCTCATTTCTTTATCAAAACTCATTTTTATTCAAAACTGACTTAGGGTATTATCCGTTATAAAATTTTATAACATGCTTTAAAACTTCAAAACTCGGTTCATTACCGTTTACTCGGTATTGACAGAACAGTGTCTAGAAAATCCTAATTTTGACATTAACACTTTATATATATTTTTCAATATATATATTAACATTCTTTAACCCGATAATTACTTTATAATTATCGTTAACTTTTATATTAAATATATATGTATTTATATATATACATTTAATATTTAAATATAATATTCCTTTAATCAATTTTAATAAAACTGATTAATAATTATATATATTTATTCGTCTTAAATATATATTTATATTATTTATCTCGTTTTATTATATAAACTTTAACTTAACAATAATATTTGTAATAATAACAAATATATAACGTGATTACCTTCTTGACGGGTCGTGAAACGAGTCCAAAATAACCGAATAATAAAGTTGTCTGATTTAGACAAATAAATAGTCCTTCCCGACTAGCTCCTTGCCACGAGCATTTCCCCGTTGTCGGTTTGTCGTTTGGACCTCGTTACGCCACCGAAACGTCGTCCGAAAGTGAAAACGGCTTAACTCGTCGTCCCTTTTTCTAACTTGAATTACGACCGCCTACGACTGCCGTTAACAACCGCCAATCACCGCCACCATTCTATGCTATCCCGGTAGCCCATTGCCGCTTCCGCCATCCCCCGGCGCCAAATAACCGTTACCGACAATTAACCGAAAGAGAGCACGTTGGTGTCGGGTTTTACCGGGTTTTCTTCCTGTTTCATCATCATCTCGACCTCCACCACCATTTGTCATTGACTACCTGCTGCCACCACCATCAACTACCGCTAGCCGTCCGTTCCCGCCACCACCTCCGCCATTAATGTCACCGAGCCAGAACCGAGGTTACCGGAAAGATGATCCGGAAAGAAACGAACGGGAACGAGGCTGCTGGGTTGCCGGGTAAAACAACGGGAGGGTGCTGCGAGGTTTGCCGGAGAAACGAGGGTGGAGGTCGCCGGTTTCCTTCGGTCGGAAAAAGAACGGGACAGGGATGCGAGGTCAGAGGTTCGCTGGCCGAAAACAACAAGGGCAGCAGTTCGCGAGACAGCAGGCCGCCATGCTCGCCGGGTTTTTGTCCGCCGGAAATACGAGAAAGCGAGGAAGAGTGGGTGCCGGCGTTGGCCGGAAAATCGGGAGGGACGAGGGTACTGCTGCGATGCAGCTTTCTTCTTTCTTTTCTTTCTGACATTCTTTCTTTCTTACTATTTCTTCTTTTGTCGTATGTATATATTGATTTGAGAATTGTGTGTGTTGTGATTCAATTGGAATGCAAGTGCATGTATATATACAAAATTTGATTGGTAGGATCCTTCCACGTAACCATAGTGAGCAATCAAAATATTTGCTGAATCACTTGATCAATTTCGACACACAGCATTTCAAGAGTAGGGAGCAAGTAATATTTATAATATGATATACTATAAATAAGTAGGTATTATACCCCGTAATCTAGACCCGTTAAATAGTTTAATATTTCATTAACTGTTTATAAAAATTCCCGAACATTTAAAATATTACGGGAGTCTAATAAATATACTTATAATATTTATTCTTTGGTTAAAACGTTAACCGGTGAGCATTCAGTTATTACGCGGTAGAGAGCGTGTCTAATCGGCGTCGCGGTCTCGTCCGTTTCACACACCGAATCATCTCGTCTGAAATACTTAATTATAGTAATTATTTATACTTTGCCGAGGCGTTATAATTATCTCGAACGGCTAACCGAACTGATTTCGGCTATTATCGCGTAACAATACCGGTTACCGATTTCATCGTTTTTTGTGTCGAACGTTGCAAATATATTTTATAATGATTATAAATCAAGTATTTAACAATACCTGATATTCTACTTTCGATTCAGTGTTATTTTAGTGACGTTCGTGCTTAATTACGGTTTATTACAAACCGGGCCCAAATCACTATTTTGCATTTTCCCGCTTTGTCATAACTCGGATTTGAGATCCGTCTGCGCCCATGATCTTTATTTTCCGTTATCTATCATATTCTATAAATTTGTCTCTTGACGTTTCCTCGAATGTTGTGTCGAATATTCGTACGCGAATCGTGGTGTTTCTCTATTCTACATATATATATATTATATCACATGCATTTCAGCTATTTAACAAATATAGCACACGTATATAATTTAAGTCATAAAATTTTGGGGTGTTACAACTCTACCCCCCTTAAAAAGGTTTCGTCCTCGAAACTTGCTCAAACTGTGATTTAACTCACAATGAGATCATTACCTTTTCACCTTTCTTTCCTTTCCCGGATTAATCCGGAAACTTTTCTATGCATCTAATGCATCCATCTCATATGAACCGCTTGGTTCCTAGGCTACGATTTTAACATAGTAACAAACTTTCTATGACCATCTATCATTTACCTCTATTACCTATAAGGTAATATCTCAGTTATTCTATTCACGAAATCTTATTCACAACTTAAATGTGAATCGCATTTCTATAACTGATGCTAGTACTCTTAGGAACGTATCTCTAACGAACAGTCTAGCTAACGATTTGGGACAATATGTTTCTCAAAAAAAAGAAACTCTTCCTTTTATCAATCACATACTATCTAGGTGGTGTCATAACTCTTTAGCTACATATAGGGTAGCCTGATTATGAATCCCATCGGAATTTGCTTCGAATTTCCTAAAGTTGAAATTTATCGCGAAGCTTCTTTCATTCTGCTTTAACCTTCTGCGTACTTTAAACATTTATCCGTATGCTATAAGATTTGAACTTCTCTTCGGGACATCAACAGTCCCTCAGTCACTCGTTAGTAAGTGATATGTATTCATGAATGCTACTTATTCGTTTTCCATAGTGGCCCGTAATATCTACTTGCACGAGACTAATTCTAGTGCCACTTCTGGTTGTACCTTAGGTGTATATATATAGGATGTACCAGCGGCGTATCCACCACACCCTGGATACAACTAGAGGCGTACTATTATTAGTCTGGTGTAGGGCGATATTACTATTCTAACCACAACAAAATCAGTATAATTCATGACTATCTATTACTTACTTAAATAACTAATTTGGACATTCTGCGTACAACCTCGTTTGTTGTTTGCATCTCTTGAGTGTAAACACTACCGCTACAATTCTCTCTTCACTAGGCCTAATCGGTAATGATTTTTACGATGCCCGTGTTAATCCGTTCATTACTTCATTTCATGCATGTTACTCGTTAGGATTCCAAAAGGACTTGACATCTTCTTAGTCAACCTAATGGCGCTACAATCTTTGAAAAATTCTGGCGGCTTCAGACGTATTAATATAGCCTCTTTCTTTTTCTGATCTTCAATGCTTCCTTCTAATGTTTCATGCATACTTCACCATCCTTGAGAACCTTCGAACGTCATTTGTCAGCATGCATAGTTACGAGATTTCTGGGATTGAAGGAGCGTTCGTCATTCCAATCAACACTACTAATCACTTGTAATGATTATTTTGCTTCCGAAAAGCCGTTCTCTTACAGTTTCATTCTTACTCCTTTAGCTGGTGCTAATCTGATCTCAGATCATCTTTGGGGAATCGTCTTGCTCCTTGTAGTTGTTTGAATAGTTTGTTGATCCTTAACAAAGGATATCTGCTTCTTACTGACAGCTTCTTCTTGCAGTTTATGCATGTCCTTGGCTTCCGTCTTTCTTCTTGAAATTGCTGGAGTATCCTAAGGCGATATATTTGGTCTAAAGAAATCTTCTGGCTTCTGTTGGAGATAACTGGTACGGTGTTTCTACTTCTGGCGTTGTTGCTTCTAGTGTTGTTGCTGCTGGCGTTGTTGCTTCTGATGTTACTCCTGACGTTACTGTCTGCGTCGAGTTGATTATGGAAACCCATTTCTTGATCTGACGAGTTGCTCATTGGATTCACTGGTACGTTCTTCGGCTTCTTGGTTTTGCCTCTGAGTCAATGGCATACATCGAGTATGACTTACCTCTTGACCCATGTACTTCCACGTTTTGTAATGTTTACTGCCAACACGATCCCTGTATATGAAGTCGAGTCTTCTTCTGGTTAAAGACAGTTTGCGCGTAGTATCCTGCGAGTCAATTCATTTAACGTCTAAATTTATTTATGGTCATCCCTAGCTTTGACATTGATCTTAAGAAGAACATTTGTCAAATACTGATCATTTACTCGCATCGGTGTAATACACTGTGTGACAATTCCTAATATCGAATTCCGACTTCTAAGTTTGCCATTGCTGTTAGTTTCGAATCGGCAGGCTCATCTGCGTATCAACCTTTGTCTTGAGGTTATTTATCTTGATGTCTTTGCATTTGTCCTAAGGAAAACGTAATCCTAAGCTGTCTAAGGTAGCTTGACTACGGGATTCCTTGACAATGCTTTTCCTCTCCTTATGTTGAAATTGTTCTTCGCGTAGCTCATCCAATCATCGTGTGTGCTATCATCCTGCCATTTGAGGAAATAATATCCCTTAGGACGTAAGTTCTTCTTGGCCTACTCTAGACCTTCATACTCCTAAACTTGTTGATTCTCGATTCATCTTGTGGTAACCTTCGTCATTCTTCTTAACTTCAAACAATTTCTGCTTCGAGTCTCCCGACCTATCACCTATAGTGATGGTCTTCTGAAGGTAGCAACGTAGCTTGGAACGTTGTTTCCACTATTTTCGCCATAGCAACTTTCATTTCTTCTTTACCGTGATAGGTCTATCACGTCTACAGTTTCCTTGCTTTAAGGCGACATTCTAGGCTTGTCTACACCTCTTTTCATCTTCAACGGTTCCTGAGTTCTCCAATGCAATTCTTATGATGACGTTTCTCGCACATCTGGCATATCGGCCTTCTTTGTTCAGAAGCTCCCTTAGCCTTCTTGTGGAATTCGTCGTCATTGTCTTCAAGACATTCTTCATCCTCGTACCGTTTTCGTTTGTCTTTCATCGAGAATCTATTTCTACCAAAAGCTTCCTTGGGACCAGTACTACTAGCGGTCGCTTTACTGGACATTCTTCTTGTCAACGATTCCGGAAGTTGATTAGCAATTGATAGCAACGTAACCTTCAATGGTTCTGCCACTATTTCTAAGATAACAGCTTTCATTTCTTTGCTGAAGGTACTCGTCTTTACTGACATCAGATTTCGTATCGGATGTCCTATTTGCATTCCTATCATGACTATGATTTCTAATCTTCTGATCTTACGATCAAAATAGTCTGACACTTCAGAACTCATGTGACGTGAAGTCTCCGAATTTTGAATTCATGATAATTATATACGTGCACTTATATAATTATGATGCGTTCAAAACCCAGTTATTCTCATCACAGTCATCCCTGGTGTTCATACTATTCCTTTTATTCTTTACCGGAATTTTAAAAATTCCGGTCCTTTAAAACTACCTTTCTCTAGGCATTCTTTACAAGTTATTGACCACGTATCTCACTGTCAATTAACCTACCCCGCACTAGGCCACACTACAGTTAGAACCTATGATATGTTTGTTTGGGTAAAATACCAAATTTGCAGTAGCTAATTGCAATCGGGTATTCTCCGCACTTGCATACCTTAAGTCCTACCTCCTATGTTCCTCGTGCAACATTTTTCCTATGGGCATGACTATCCTGACTGGCATTTACATTCCCTATCTTACCTTACTTTGTTTACCAAGAGTCCTAGTTTAAGTCTAGATACCATGCTAGTATCTAAATCTCTTAAACCAAGGCTCTGATACCAACTTGTGACGCCCACTCCCAGTCTTGGCTCCAGGAGGGGTCACGTGTCGGATTTACTCATGAACACATGGTACAACAGAGATAATCAAGCAGCGGAAATTAAAAACTTTTCCTTTATATATATAACGAGTTACAACAGTAAGGAAGATAACAACATAATCTATAACTAGATCTTATCTATAGCTATGCCAGTCTACTACCGAGTCATTCCTGATAGCTTGCCCATCTAATCTGCCCTTGCTAGAGCCATTCCCTTGCTACTTTAAACATCACCGATACCTGACATACATGCTTTTAAAGGTCAGCTTACGCTGGTGAGTTCTAAGTATTTAAAACTTTTACCTTTCCTTGAAAGGTTACCTTAAACATTTGGGCCTAACGACCCTTTCTTTATAAACATTTATCAGGTATAAAACATAACAAAGTTATACCAAAACATTTAATCATTTATCCTTTATCAGGTATAAGACATAACAGAATTATACTAAAACATTTAATCATTTATCCTTTATCAGGTATAAGACATAACAGAATTATACCAAAACATTTAACCATTCATTCTACTAAGCATTGTCTATTGGAACCACGTTAGTTCCTCGGGCAACCGTCGCCACCCGAAACCTTTCATAGAGTAACCGTCGTTACCCCGGGGAACCGTCATTCCCCGCTTCTAGTTGCACAACCACCTTTTCCCTTTTCACTAGACAATATCTGCTTAGATTAAAACCTTTTCAACCTTTTAAACCTTTTCATCCTTTTCAAAAGTCCATTTCAATAACTCTTGTATTTGGACTCATAACCGTTTCAACACCAGTCTATTACCCGTATATGGAAATAAGCGTTTCATAAATATAATGTTATGGGTCTTGCATAACAAGGCTAATAAGATCATATTTACCCGACACTTAGTCCTATACATAGGCTTGGACCAAACATTCACATTTTTCATTTCTCAAAGCTTTATATAAAAGTTTCATCCTTTATATTACCCGTTTATTATAACATTCCCGAAAAAGTAATAACAGGTAATAATAACTTTAAAACAGTTATAAGTATTATAACTTTTCCACGTATGTGTATCAACACAAAACAAGTAAAGGCATTTCAAATACTTTTCAAGTAAACAGTTGAATATATATCATTGCATGTATATCAGCCCGAAAACATTAAAACATTTAAAAACATTTAAAAGTGGGCTCATAGAACTCACCTTATTCTCTTAAGCAGTTAATTCAGAGAAAACTTCCGCTATGCCTTCCAATTAAACCTAATCGCGTATTGTACGGCGTTAACGCAAGGTTTAATATAATAAACACTTCCTATGTTTATTTTAATACTTCATTATCTTAATAATATTTTATTATTAAGTTCATTCCTTTTCTTTTGTTGATAATATGAAGACACGCATTCCTATAAGTAAACGCTCACTCCGGGATCGCCCAGTGAGGGATGCCATTTCCCAGTTGGGATTTATGCGACACCCTCGCTTTTGCCAGAAACCCCAGTGTACAGGCGTCTACCCTTCCGGTCCGCGCGAACTTCTAAATATCCGATTAACTCGGTATTTTAAATACCTTACCATTTATCCATTTTAACTTCATATATACTTATTATGTATAAAGACGTGTTACCATACCAAAAATCAAGTCTCCATACCCTCCGGATTATTTTATATTAAATAATCATGTTTGGAAACCCTAATTTCCCGTTGTTCTCATTTCTTTATCAAAACTCATTTTTATTCAAAACTGACTTAGGGTATTATCCGTTATAAAATTTTATAACATGCTTTAAAACTTCAAAACTCGGTTCATTACCGTTTACTCGGTATTGACAGAACAGTGTCTAGAAAATCCTAATTTTGACATTAACACTTTATATATATTTTTCAATATATATATTAACATTCTTTAACCCGATAATTACTTTATAATTATCGTTAACTTTTATATTAAATATATATATATTTATATATATACATTTAATATTTAAATATAATATTCCTTTAATCAATTTTAATAAAACTGATTAATAATTATATATATTTATTCGTCTTAAATATATATTTATATCATTTATCTCGTTTTATTATATAAACTTTAACTTAACAATAATATTTGTAATAATAACAAATATATAACGTGATTACCTTCTTGACGGGTCGTGAAACGAGTCCAAAATAACCGAATAATAAAGTTGTCTGATTTAGACAAATAAATAGTCCTTCCCGACTAGCTCCTTGCCACGAGCATTTCCCCGTTGTCGGTTTGTCGTTTGGACCTCGTTACGCCACCGAAACGTCGTCCGAAAGTGAAAACGGCTTAACTCGTCGTCCCTTTTTCTAACTTGAATTACGACCGCCTACGACTGCCGTTAACAACCGCCGATCACCGCCACCATTCTATGCTATCCCGGTAGCCCATTGCCGCTTCCGCCATCCCCCGGCGCCAAATATCCGTTACCGACAATTAACCGAAAGAGAGCACGTTGGTGTCGGGTTTTACCGGGTTTTCTTCCTGTTTCATCATCATCTCGACCTCCACCACCATTTGTCATTGACTACCTGCTGCCACCACCATCAACTACCGCTAGCCGTCCGTTCCCGCCACCACCTCCGCCATTAATGTCACCGAGCCAGAACCGAGGTTACCGGAAAGATGATCCGGAAAGAAACGAACGGGAACGAGGCTGCTGGGTTGCCGGGTAAAACAACGGGAGGGTGCTGCGAGGTTTGCCGGAGAAACGAGGGTGGAGGTCGCCGGTTTCCTTCGGTCGGAAAAAGAACGGGACAGGGATGCGAGGTCAGAGGTTCGCTGGCCGAAAACAACAAGGGCAGCAGTTCGCGAGACAGCAGGCCGCCAATGCTCGCCGGGTTTTTGTCCGCCGGAAATACGAGAAAGCGAGGGAGAGTGGGTGCCGGCGTTGGCCGGAAAATCGGGAGGGACGAGGGTACTGCTGCGATGCAGCTTTCTTCTTTCTTTTCTTTTTGACATTCTTTCTTTCTTACTATTTCTTCTTTTGTCGTATGTATATATTGATTTGAGAATTGTGTGTGTTGTGATTCAATTGGAATGCAAGTGCATGTATATATACAAAATTTGATTGGTAGGATCCTTCCACGTAACCATAGTGAGCAATCAAAATATTTGCTGAATCACTTGATCAATTTCGACACACAGCATTTCAAGAGTAGGGAGCAAGTAATATTTATAATATGATATACTATAAATAAGTAGGTATTATACCCCGTAATCTAGACCCGTTAAATAGTTTAATATTTCATTAACTGTTTATAAAAATTCCCGAACATTTAAAATATTACGGGAGTCTAATAAATATACTTATAATATTTATTCTTTGGTTAAAACGTTAACCGGTGAGCATTCAGTTATTACGCGGTAGAGAGCGTGTCTAATCGGCGTCGCGGTCTCGTCCGTTTCACACACCGAATCATCTCGTCTGAAATACTTAATTATAGTAATTATTTATACTTTGCCGAGGCGTTATAATTATCTCGAACGGCTAACCGAACTGATTTCGGCTATTATCGCGTAACAATACCGGTTACCGATTTCATCGTTTTTCGTGTCGAACGTTGCAAATATATTTTATAATGATTATAAATCAAGTATTTAACAATACCTGATATTCTACTTTCGATTCAGTGTTATTTTAGTGACGTTCGTGCTTAATTACGGTTTATTACAAACCGGGCCCAAATCACTATTTTGCATTTTCCCGCTTTGTCATAACTCGGATTTAAGATCCGTCTGCGCCCATGATCTTTATTTTCCGTTATCTATCATATTCTATAAATTTGTCTCTTGACGTTTCCTCGAATGTTGTGTCGAATATTCGTACGCGAATCGTGGTGTTTCTCTATTCTACATATATATATATTATATCACATGCATTTCAGCTATTTAACAAATATAGCACACGTATATAATTTAAGTCATAAAATTTTGGGGTGTTACATGCATAAACAAAATTAATATTCATGTAAGATATCATGAAAAATAAGAATATTACTACTACTACTATTTGTAGACAAAACATAAATGTAAAAAACAGACCTGGATACCTCATGTATGTATATAAAGACTATATACCCTTGTCATATTTATTCTAAGGATATAACCAATAAGTTGTGTTTACGACCAATTATGGCACAATAAGGTGTGTTTAGTTCGGACCAATGAGTCCCACTAAGGTGTGTATATAACAAATACGTTTTGTTTAGGACCAATGATGGCCCAATAAGGTGTGTTTCGGGGCAATGAGGGTTAGTTGGGACCAATGAGTTCCAATAATGTGTGTATATAAGCAATAAATTGTGTTTATGACCAATTATGGCCTAATAAGGTGTGTTTAGTTGGGACTAATGAGTCCCACTAAGGTGTGTATATAACCAATATGTTGTGTTTAGGATCAATGATGGCCTAATAAGGTGTGTTTAGTAGGCAATGAGGGTTGGTTGGGAACAATAAGTCCCAGTAAGGTGTGTATATAACCAACAAGTTCTGTTTAAGACCAATGATGGCCCAATAAGGTGTATTTAGGGGCAATGGGGGTCAGTTGGGACCAATGAGTCCCTATAAGGTGTGTGTATATAACCAATGAGTTGTGTTTAGGACCAATGATGGCCCAATAAGGTGTGTTTAGGGGCAATGAAGGTCAGTTGGTACCAATGAGTCCCAATAAGGTGTATATATAACCAATAAGTTGTGTTTACAACTAATTATGGCCCAATAAGGTGTGTTTAGTTGGGACCAATGAGTCCCACTAAGGTGTGTATATAACCATTACGTTGTGTTAAGGACCAATGATGGCCCAATAAGGTGTGTTTAGTAGGCAATGAGGGTCGGTTGGGACCAATAAGTCCCAGTAAGGTGTGTATATAACCAATAAGTTGTGTTTATGACCAATTATGGCCCAATAAGGTGTGTTTAATTGGGACCAATGTTTCCCACTAAGGTGTGTATATAACAAATACGTTTTGTTTAGGACCAATGATGGCCCAATAAGGTGTGTTTCGGGGCAATGAGGGTTAGTTGGGACTAATGAGTTCCAATAATGTGTGTATATAAGCAATAAGTTGTGTTTATGACCAATTATGGCCTAATAAGGTGTGTTTAGTTGGGACTAATGAGTCCCACTAAGGTGTGTATATAACCAATACGTTGTGTTTAGGATCAATGGTGGCATAATAAGGTGTGTTTAGTAGGCAATGAGGGTTGGTTGGGAACAATAAGTCCCAGTAAGGTGTGTATATAACCAACAAGTTTTGTTTAAGACCAATGATGGCCCAATAAGGTGTGTTTAGGGGCAATGAGGGTCAGTTGGGACCAATGAGTCCCTATAAGGTGTGTGTATATAACCAATGAGTTGTGTGTAGGACCAATGATGGCCCAATAAGGTGTGTTTAGGGGCAATGAAGGTCAGTTGGTACCAATGAGTCCCAATAAGGTGTATATATAACCAATAAGTTGTGTTTACAACTAATTATGGCCCAATAAGGTGTGTTTAGTTGGGACCAATGAGTCCCACTAAGGTGTGTATATAACCATTACGTTGTGTTAAGGACCAATGATGGCCCAATAAGGTGTGTTTAGTAGGCAATGAGGGTCGGTTTGGACCAATAAGTCCCAGTAAGGTGTGTATATAACCAATAAGTTGTGTTTATGACCAATTATGGCCCAATAAGGTGTGTTTAATTGGGACCAATGTTTCCCACTAAGGTGTGTATATAACCAATACGTTGTGTTTATGATCAATGATGGCCCAATAAAGTGTGATTAGTGGGCAATGAGGGTCGGTTGGGACCAATAAGTCCCAGTAAGGTGTGTATATAACCAATAAGTTGTGTTTACGACCAATTATGGCCCAATAAGGTGTGTTTAGTTGGGACCAATGAGTCCCACTAAGGTGTGTATATAACCAATACGTTGTGTTTAGGACCAATGATGGCCCAATAAGGTGTGTTTAGTAGGAAATGAGGGTTAGTTGTGACCAATGAGTCCCTATAAGGGGTCTGTATATAACCAATAAGTTGTTTTTAGGACCAATGATGGCCCAATAAGGTGTGTTTAGGGGAATGAAGGTCAGTTGGGACCAATGAGTCCCAATAAGTTGTGTATATAACAAATAAGTTGTGTTTACGACCAATTATGGCCCAATAAGGTGTGTTTAGGTTGGACTAATGTGTCCCACTAAGGTGTGTATATAACCAATACATTGTATCTAGGACCAATGATGGCCCTATATGGTGTGTTTAGTAGGCAATGCGTGTTAGTTGGGACCACTGAGTCCCTATAAGGTGTGTGTATATAACCAAGAAGTTGTGTTTAGGACCAATGATGGCCGAATAAGGTGTGTTTAGGGGCAATGAAAGTCAGTTGGGACCAATGAGTCCCAATAAGGTGTGTATCTAAACAATAAGTTATGCTTACGACAAATTATGGCCCAATAAGGTGTGTTTAGTTGGGACCAATGTTTCCCACTAAGGTGTGTATATAACTAATACGTTGTGTTTATGGCCAATGATGGCCCAATAAGGTGTGTTTAGTGGGCAATGAGGGTCGGTTGGGACCTGAAAAACCGAGGTGGTGGGCAAATATATAAATAATGCTACCTTTACCTTGGTTGCGGAAGCGGATCGAGTCTTTGTGTGACTCGTTTTTGAGAAAACAAATAACACCGAGATATAGAGTTTATGGTGTTTGAGATGTGATGATGATGAAGAACAAAGCTAGTAGAGACATGGATATGAATAGCAAGATAGATCAACGATAAACAACATGAAAGATAGATAACAAAAGATAACCAAATGATTAACAATAACCGAATGATTACATTACCTACCCCACGCATTCCCGGGTTTCTTGAGCTTACTAGGTAAGTTCAAGAACCCTTGACAAGCTTCAAGGAACCATGACTAACTCTATCTCTACACACATCATCATCAAGTCTTTCACATGAGAAAGACTTGCTATATATACTACAAACTCACTAAGGGCATAATAGTAAAACTACCAACTAGTGACAATATTTAAACAATAAATAATATTCACTAGAGCCATCTTCTTTAGTTGAGTCTTGTAGCTTGAGTTGTCATGTTTCTTCACCGTGTTGTCGGGACGGTAAACGTCAAATGGCCGTTGAGTATTATCACATCTATCCAAATCATGTTGGGTCGGAATCTCGATTCCCAACAATCTCCCCCTATTTGGTAGATGGTATACTCAACACTTGTGACATTAGTTCTTTGTATTCTTGCAACTTGTCTTCAAGAAAATCTTCATGTGGTTCCAAGTCTTTTGTTCTTCAATTCTCCTTTGTGAAGCTCCCCCTACAATAAACATTCTTCAACCCCAAACCATAGGCTGTAATGCATAGGGTGTTCACAAACTTCAACACAATGGCAAGCTACTTGAGGACTAAGTCATAACTCAAGGTACCAATATTGTTAAAAGTAAACAATATAAAGGATCTATGAAAAACTCGAGAATTAATTCCACAATTCAACCATCTTGAAATACTTGGCCGAATACCAAACCAATGCTTTGCACGAAGATAAACCACTTCTTTGTGCTAATAATCTTGCCTTCGATTTTTACCGCAATGGCAATGTTGCAACTGTTACGGCTTGAGGACGCTTTGAAGATTAAAATTCACGTTGCTTTCTTTTGCTAAACACGTTGCCAAAAGTCTCATCAAATCATCACGTTTTCTCCCCCTAGACTGAAATGTTTGATAAATATCGGGATCTCGATAGTACGAATAGTGTTGGAGAAAAATTATGAATTGGTTGATGTGGATCCTCATGGCCTCAATCATGGTTGCTACCGTGTGTTGACAACAAAAGAAATATATAACAGTAGCTCACTGTTATAAATATTCATCCCAATCTGTCTTCAAATTTCTACTCAAATCTGTTAAATTCGCATAGTCCAATCTGACTCAGACACATAATTTCGCAGCCCAGCAGAGTTAATAAACAAGCATGGCCCAGCAGCCCATAAAAACGAGATGCAGATCTGGCCCATTCTCTTAAATGAAGAGAAAACCCTACTAGATGAGCTGGAAAATAACATGCGTACAGGATTTCACATCGGCGCCTCTTTCACTCTTCATCTCAATTCTGTCTACATCTAGCAAAAACCGGCGGCCTGACGGGCGTTTTCCGGTGGCCTAATGATGAACAGAACCAAGACTCGGCGACCTGAACTTGAGTAATTTCGAATACCGGTGGCTTCGATTGCGAACAGAGACGGATACCGGTTGAACATTCCGTTTGAAGTTGGTTGGGCCGGAGCAGTGATCTTCCAGTTGAAGCTCGCGATTTCCGCTTGAAGTTCAGAGTTCCGGTTGAACTCTCGAGATCTGGTTCAAGCTTGAGTTCCGGTTGAACTCGAAATCTCCGGCTGAACCACGTTTTCCGGTTCAAGTTGATTTCCGCTTGAATGTTGAAGCGGACCAGATTTCCGGTTGAACGAGATTTCCGCTTCAAGTTCATTTTTCCGGTTGGTTTTCGTTTTCCGGTTGAACCTCAAAGTTCCGGTTGAGACCTGTTTTCCGGTTGTCACTCATGTTTTCCGGTTGACACCGAGATTCCGGTTGAGAACTTCACTGTTGACTTCACGATTTCCGGTTGACCTCGGGTCTGACCGGAACGATTTCGTTTTTCCGGTTGAGCCGAACTGTTCGGTTTAACTCATCGATTTTCACCTCAGATCTGGTTTTCGTTTGTTTTGACAGATATTTGTTCCGTTGAACGGTGGTGGTTTCCGGTTGAATCTGTGACGGGACTGTTCCGTCTGAAAACAGATTCGTCGCTACCGGACAGAACCGTCATCGCGTCCTTCACCGACTTGTCACATTAGGAACCTTTGTCTTCATACTTGAACTGAACAGAAAATGGGTAACGAACGTGCTCGAGCTGCAGTCTCGTGTTCGTTTTTCTGAGTTCATCATCTTCATATAACCTGTAACTCACTCAATATTTTGTGTATATTTTGGTTCTTCTAATTTTCAAGAGAGAGAGAGAGTACTATGGTTGACTTGAAGCATGTGAATGTGACATGTAGGTTGCTTATGACAGAAAAAGGAAACAGATAATATGATGATTTTGGTAAAAAGCACACTTGTTTTGTGGAACTCTAGGAAAGTAAAAGTCAAAAAGCTAAAAAGCAAATTGATTTATACACACAAAGAGACAAAGTGTGATGTGATAAGAATAATCACACCTTTCAAGACTTTCTTGAGATTGACAAAAGGAAAAGTTTAACCATGAATTCAAATTAAACAAAAAAAATGCATACGTGAATATGCAGAATATTCATGTTTGAGGTGGATTTTGATAGGTAGAATATCAAAGATCCTTTTGTGTTTCCCTGGCTAAAACACAAACACTCAAGAAAACTTCTTTTCACAACTCTAGAATATATGAACAAACAGGTTTGACTAATCTAAGAAAGAAAACTTCAAAACCTTTTTCACAAACTTTGAAAGACATGGAGGGGAGTTCAAAATCTTTCTAAAAAGTTTACATCTCCATTTGTTTACAAAAACAAGCATATGAACACAAAGTTGAGATATCAACCGTGAGGTTGCATCATCTCGA
>JBCNJP010000012.1:64353314-64397072 GCA_039602395.1 Deinandra increscens subsp. villosa | reverse complement strand
CATGTGCTCGCTCACCGGTTGACCGTCTGGATCTCTGGTAAGAGCAGGCCTGGCCGCCATGGGTGTGGAAACATGCTTCGAATCCATCATCTTGTATTTTTCCAACATTTCTGTGACATATTTGGCCTGGTGAGTATCCCACTGTCACTTTGCTTCACTTGTAATGCGAGGACAAATTCCATCTCGCCCATCTGACTCTTTTTAAATTTTGTGCGCATCACCTTCTCAAACTCTTTGCACAAATCTTCATTAGTTGACCCGAAGATGATGTCATCAACATATACTTGCACCATGATTATGTCATGCTCCACCTCCTTTCTGAAAAGCGTTTGATCCACTATGCCTCTTATATACCCGTGTGCTAGAAGACGATCAGTCAAAGTCTTGTACCACGACCGAGGGGCCTGATGTAAGCCATACAATGCCTTGTCTAGCTTGTACACATGATACGGGTGTTCCTCATCAATGAATCAGGAAGGTTGAGTAACATATACTTCTTCATCCATATCAGCATATAGAAAGGTCGTTTTCATGTCCAATTGGTAGACCGTGAAGTTCATGTAGGATGCGTAGGCTTAAAAGACTCTTATTGCCTCTAATCGAGCAACGGGCGTGTACACTTCATCGTAATCAACTCCTTGGATTTGTTTGTGCCCTTGAACCACCAACCTAGCCTTGTTTCTGACAATAATGCCATTTTCATCCTTTTTATTCTTATAAAGCCATCGAGTTGTGATGACCTTTTTGTCAGCTGGCCTTTCTACTAACCTCCAAACTTGAAGCCGTGAGAATTGATTCAGTTCTTCATGCATTGCTTCTACCCAACTAGGATCTGTCAAAGCCATAGTAATGTTGGGGGGCTCAACTTGAGAGATGAAACAGGAATACATGTAATTATTGATGTCCCCTGACTGGCTTCTTGTTATCACCCCAGATGCTAAGGGTGATATTTATGGATCCTTGTCTCCGCAACGGCTTGAACGGGGATTACAGGAGTTAGATTTGGTTGATCTGGTTCGTCATTTGTTTCAGCTTCTCCCTCTGCATCAGCTCCCTGAGTTTGAGCAGTGTATGTACCAGGGTTGTTTTCTGCCTCATGGTCACCCTCAGTATCAGCTGCTTCCTGTACTGGTGTAGTATATGTTTCAGGGGCCATGCCCAGAGCCTTTGTAATGGAGTGAGTTATTGACGGTCCTGAGATTGTGTCATCAAAGAGTTCTTTGGCTATGACTGGTTCCAATCCTAACGGAAGGAAGAATTGATTGTAGTTAAAAGCTTGAGGAGGACCCACTCCACCATCTGATGGATTTTCCTCTAGCCAATCCACATTGGTGGACTCCATCACTATCCCGGTTGTTTTGTTGAACACCCTGTAGGCAGAGCTGGCAGAGTAACCTACAAAATAATATTCATCAGATTTAGTAGCAAACTTTGGTACTTACGTATTTACTAAAAAGTGCAAAGACACCCAAAAGCCCGAAGGTGCCCAATTCTGGGCTTGTCATGATAGATTAGCTCATAAGGGGTCTTCTGCTGCCGCTTATTGATGAGCTCCCTGTTCTGGACATAACAAGCAGTGTTAACTGCCTCTGCCCAAAACATGGTAGGTAGCTTAGAATCACACAACATAGTACGAGCAGCTTCAATTAACGTGCTGTTGCGTTGTTCTGCTACGCCATTCTGATTTGGCTTTAGGTTTGGGTGCCTGACCTGCTGCTCCAGGTGTCGATGGGACATAGTCTCCCAATTTAATAGATCGCATGATCTTGGAATCATGATAGTTCACATAGTTCACGAATCTGTATTCCAGCTCATGAAGTCTTTGCCAGACATTAGACGAGGTGGTCTGGCGTTGGTTCCGATCTTTGCATCCATCTCAAGGGTTGCACTTGACAGACTTGACATGTCAAAGGCCATTGTAAACACTGAGAGACAAAAATAGGGGTTTTCAATCAAAAAGAGGGTGGGTCGAAAAGAGGTTTTCGGTTGGAGGAATCTGGTCGAAAAGTACTTTTCGATCTGACAAGGTTTCAGCCAAAAAGTACACTTCTCGATCGAAAAGTGCTTGTGGATCGAAGAGTCTTAGGAGGGGACTTTCCGATTGGACCGAGAAGCTGATCGAAAAGTCACAGGGGGACTTTCCGATCGAGATGGCTGATCGAGAAGTCACAAGGGGACTTCTCGATTGAGGGACGACTGATCGAAAAGTCTCAAAGGGGACTTTCCGATCGTAAGTGCTGATCGAGAAGTCACAGAAAGGGACTTCTCGATTGAGGGCGGCTGATCGAAAAGTCTCAAAGGAGGGACTTTTCGACTGAGGGCAACTGATCGAAAAGACACGAGGGGTCTTTCTCGATCACAGAAAAGCGACAGAAAGGGCTTTTCGACCAAGAGGTTGATCGAAAAGTTGTTGTTTATCGAAAATTGTTGTTCACGGATCAAAAAGTCTCAAAACTTGTGTAAATCTCCACAAGAACTCCCGTTTTGTGTCCAAACCTGAAAAATACTTCCGAGAATGCTAAAAGCTGAAAATCACCAACAAAACTCAAAACGTTAGATCACAAGAACTTGAATCTGATATCACCAGAGCCTCGAAACTTGCGTTTCTTGGCTCTGATACCAATTGTAAGGATCGAATTAACCCACACGCGATATCAAAGTCTACAATCACCGTGCGGAATTCGGTGACTATAGATGATTCAAGAATAATCGAGAAACAGTAAATAATCAAAGAAATTAAGATGAAAACACAAACCACAATGAGACCCACTTGAATGACCACCTTGGATTGCAACACTTGATTCGAAATTCTCTAAGGAGAATTTCGTAAACACCAGTTTACTAGAACACCTAAAACAGCAACCCTAAACAACTAGATTAGCTATCCTTTATTGGAAAGCTTATGCTTGGTAAACAAGCAATAGAATTCAGCCTATAGGGCCTAATACGACCAAATCAAAAGCCCACCCAACCCATTTACAAGTTTATAGCCCAATTACATTTAACTAGCCCACAAATATTTCTAATGCAAAATCCTCACAAAGTATGGTCTCTACAAATGGAGAAAGGTGGGACGCTGAGGAGCCATTTCAGGGCTGATCCTGTGAGCGTGGATCCAAACCCTTTACACAGGCATTCCTCTTTAATTTCAAGAGGCATGTTGATAACTTCCATTCTTTCTCTGTAATGTGCCACATTCTCCTCAGGGTCCGTCATACCGTCATAGAGTTTCATGTTGGGTGTTTGAAATATTTTTGGAGTTTCAGTATCGCATATGGGGGGGTGCAAATCTTGAAAGCCTATGACTCGAAGGTGCCACTTTCGGGATGGGCTGAACCATACTAGGCACACTCGAGATCATCTCTTTAAGCCTATGAAGTTCCTTGGCTACTATCGGGCTAACACATGTATCCTGCACAGATTCGTTAGTATTGAGATTGAATTTTGAGTTTCTTAGGATGTTACCGACATCCTGGGTAGCAGTGCCCCCCGGATTCACAACCGAGACAGTTGACATTCTGGGCATGTTGGCCAGATCCGAAGCCGTAATTCCCTGATCTAGTTGGATGACATCCCCTGGAGGATTAGATCCGTTTCTGGGGGTGTTGAAGTTCAACGCAGTGGGACGAATTGGAGACACAGTAGTCTAATCCCTGTTTCTCACTTCTGACCTCAACCTTGCCACTTCTTCCATCATATCTTCGTTTATTTTTTGTTGTTGTTCCATGCAATGTTGTATTTTGGCAAACATGGTGAAGAAGTCATCATTTGAGACCATTATTGGAATCTCCACACCACGTCCAGATCCCGTGACACCATAGCTGACTGACGGGCTTGTGCTGCGATTCATGACGCTTGTTGATGATGTACTGAACCTTAGAGGTGGTGGAGGAAGGGCAGTGTTGGTTAATGAAGAAGTGTTCGCAGAAGCAGATGCGTTCGAGGAATTCAATTGTGTTGCCAAATTTTTTGATATATTTTTTTAAAAAAAAAATAAAGTTTAGAACAAACCTAAGAAGAATTTGGAAGAAAATTGACACTAGTTGCCCCACGGTGGGTGCCAAATTGTTTTGGCTAAAAATTTCTAAGAACAATTTCGTTACCAAATTAGTTTGTGAGGTTAGGTGCCCTGGATGTAAAATGTATTAAGTTGATAAAAACGGTATGAATCTTAGGATAAAATAGATTAGATGCAAACACAATCGAAGAATTCCCTGGATGCAAGTAAAAACACCAAGATTTTTTAGGTTAAAAAACCCTTAAGCTCTGGATGTCTCCAAGAGCCGCCGGCAAAAAAAACCCCTTGGCAACGATAACACACGTTTTCCGTTTATTTCATAATAAGTTGGTTCGAGTACAATTGTTTGCGGCTGTTTTCTAAGTGAGTCAGTGAGAATACAAGTGATCGTAAGTGTCAAAAATAAGTCCTAAGCCGTGTATAAATACATGAGAAACCTAACTAACATCCCGAGATTCTGGGGATCTTCCTTCCAACGACATTTGATACTCAAAAACCGAGTTTAATGATGACTCTTCTTCCACACGTTTATACCAGACTTTGAACAAGTCCATATGACTGTTATCCACACATTCGTATCTGGCTTGCTGGGCTACCGTGCATGATGGATCGGGTAAAATAACTAGATAGTCTGCGGATGCATGACATCCTGGGATATAAATCAAGTAAAAAGTAACGAAAGTGTAAATGGAAATCCAGGGTATAACGATTGGAATCTCCACACCACGTCCAAATCCTGTAACACCATAGCTGACTGATTGGCTAGTACTGCGATTCACAGCATTTGTTGGTGATGTGTTGAACCATGGTGGTGGTGGAGGAAGGGCAGTGTTAGCTGACGAAGAGGTGTTTGTAGGAGCAGATGCATTCGAGGAATTCAATTGTGTTGCCATCTTTTAATAAATTTTTGTAAAAATCAAGTTTAAAACAAATCTGAGAAGATTTTGAAAGAAAATTGACACCAGTTGCCCCACAGTGGGTTCCAAATTGTTTTGGCTAAAAATTATAAGGCTAAATTTAGTAACCAAATTCGTTTGTGAGGTATGGTGCCTTTGATGTAAAATACGTTAAGTGAATTAAAGCGATAAGAATTCAGGTTTAAAATGGATTCAACACAAGCACAATCAAATAATTCCCACGATGCAAGTAAGAACACCAAGGTTTTTTTAGGGGAAAAAGCCCTTAACCCCTAGATGTCTCCAAGAGCTGCCGGCATAAAAAACCCCTTGGCAACGACAACACACGTTGCCCGTTTATTTCACTGAAAATAGGTTTGAGTACAATGGTTTGCGGCTATTGCTAAGTGAGTGAGTGCGTATACAAGTGATCGTAAGTGAATAAAATAAGTCCTAAGTCACTTTTAAATACATAGAGTCTGAATCTATAATTCCGAGATTCTTAGGATCTTCATTCCAACGGCTTGAAGCTTTTATTGACGGAGTTTGGTGGCGAGTCTTCGTCTCCACGCTTATTCCAGGCCTTGACTAAGTCTATTCGACCATTATTCAACCTTTTGCACCTGGCTAAAGTCAAAGGAAATTGTTAGTAACGATGACCTGCATGTTGGGTTACCGCACATGCTGGGGTCAGGTAGTGTAAATATGCAGTCCCTGGAGGCTGGACATCCTGGGGTTTAAAACTGTCAATGAATATCAATAAAATAAAGCCGAAATCTAGGGTATAACAACTTTCACCCTTGTAACTTCCCCTCTCTTAAATAACCACCCTACAGATCACTTTTACCCACATTGCGAGAGAGAGAAAGCTGAAACCATCACCGTAGCTCCATTATTCACCTCCGATTAGGTAATCGTCTCTTCCTTATTTCAATTTCTGAACACGATCATGACCAAGAGACGCATCCGACACGAATAGGCAGTTACCTCGGCCAGGATTGAGGACTTCATAGACCAGAAGTTCCTATAATATCCTGAGCTAGAGACATGCAGCTTTACCTAAGCTGACATTGCAGTCGTTAAGGCTTCAGGACTGCTTCCCCCATCTGCCGAAATTCGTGCATTCGACCCCAGGTTGAGGTCGGATTTTTCATCCAGGACCTAGGTATGTTTCCCCTGCGTTCCTTTCAGCATCGGCCTTTCTTACCCCTTCACTGGTCTCATCGTCGATATCTTTAGGGCCACCGGTCTTTCTTATGCCCAAACCCTTCCAGTAGCTTGGCGCATCCTGGGTACGCTGCATCGCTTAAACTGTTCAATTGAGTCCTGGCTTGGCGCATCCAGTGGCTCAGGCGTACGAGTTGAAATCCCATGGTTCCAACTGTTTTCTGTTCAAGTCATTGTCCAAGGACCTATAATTGGTGCCCGACGCTGCCCAACGTGACGAATGGAGAGGCCGATTCTTTTTTGTGAAGCACTTAAGCATACCTGGGGGTGAAGAGCTCCCTCATAGATGAACTGTGATGGGTAGGATGACCTGCCATAGATGTTAGGGTTTATGTATACCTTGGACATTTACTTTTGCAGTGCCTAGCTTGCTGGAGATTGGTCTTGAGGAAGAAACTACTAAAGCTAAGTTGGGGAAATTTCTGGGAATCCCTGAATTTGAATGTGCATTCCGTTCCGACGAGCAATCTGCCGCTTCACACCATACTCCTAGCATGTCAAGCTGTAAGTATCCCTGGATTCCGCATATGTTTTACTTGTATCTCTTGTCTGACATCCTGAGATGTTTTCTTAACCACCACCCCCAAATTTGACCTTGACGACATGGATGCGGTCATTGGCTCTGGGTCCGACATCGAGGATGATTTGCTGGTCCTTGGATCCGTGAAGACTGAGCCTACTCCCCTCACCAGGATTCCGCCAACCAGGGCCTCCGGTACCAAGAGGAAGACCCGTTGATCCAGTGCTACTACTGCTGCTCCTCAAAGTCCCCTTTCTAAGCTTTCGGCCTTGGATGTCGAATCCGTCGTTCACCAGGTAATTACTGAATATTTCTACAAGGCAGAGTAAACTTATTAGTCTTAATATGAATATTGACCTTGGATTCTTCCTTTTTATTAGGCCACCTCCCGTCTCATGGATCTTTTGGCCACCACTGAAAAGGGAGCAGCTGATGCTGAAGCGGCAGCCAAGGTGAAGGTTGCCCAGGCATCCAAGGAAACAACCAAGGCCGGGCTCGTGCATGAGAAAGCTATGAAGCTCATAGCCTAGAATGAGAAGAAGGTTGTGGAGACAAGGATCGAACACAAGGCTGCCCTACTGAGAACCGTGGAGACAACCAGCGTGTCTGCTCTGATTTTTGTCCTGCAGGCTAGGCTAAAGATGGTGAAGGAGGCCAGGGATCTGAGCTTTGTAAATCCCAACGGGAACCATAAGATGTGGCTCAAGAGGCTCCGTGACCTGGGTGGCAGTGTTCCTGAGGGATGTGACCTTGATGCAGCCTAGGATGCAGGGGAGTCGGCCTTGGCCACTGGTGGAGCTAGCAAGGAGATGGAGGTTGATCAGTCCAAGGTTTAGGATGCTGAGGGGGAAGGTGAAGCAGGCATGGATGAAGCTACCAAGGAGGGAGATGCTGGGGCTGCTGATGCAGCAGCCATGGGTACCGTTCAATATCCCATGGTCCTTCATTTTCCTTCCTGTCTTTCAATGAAAATATTTTAATCTTTTGTTTGTAATGGTCGTCGGATGGTGTTTCCCGATTATACAATGCTCCACCCACGGGCTACATGCTTGTGGTTTTTGACGTGCCCCATCCTGGGGTAGGTGGACGTTCTTGCTCCGACCCCAGGGTGGTTATAAATATAACTGCTATGTGTTAGAGCATAATGTAATTTTAACACAAAACAGTCAAGTATTAGAAGAAAAGATGAGACACGTCCTTAGAAGAGAAAGGATACGAAAGTCTTTATGAATTACAGATTTTTGCATGATTTCTGTATTCATACAGAACTACTCCGGAAATTCCGAAGTAGTTCTGTACAGACTAAAATCTACAGAAATCCTCATTTATGTAGAAAGCTTCTAATGGGAAGCATCAACCGTCTTCAAAGAACTGTCCAGAAGGAGTTCTGGATTATCAGAAGATAAAGATTACGAGAAGAACAATTTCTACCTTTGTGTGAAGAACAAGCAAAATTAATGCCAACTTGGCATTAATCAAGAAGGCAGTTGAAGACAGTTAAAAAAACTATAAATTGAATATGTTCAATTTATCTCTATATACTCTGACACACTCCAACATCAACCGTCCTCAACCACCTTATCCAAATACAACTTGTTACATCTGCTTATAAATAGCAAGCTGAATTCACCAAACAAAGTAAGACATCAAGCATACAATTCAATATCTTCTCAAAGCAATTACAACATCTATCCCATAGAAAAGTTATTTCTGTTGATACATAGTTATACTATAAACTCGTGTAAACCATTATTTACATTTGAGATATATAGAATACCCTTTTATGAATTGTTGTCTTCTAATTTGATTTACTTTCCGCAACTTATTTATCTTGTTTAAATCAAATTGTGTCAACATTGTTAAAGAGCCCTTCAAGGAACCCAACAATTGGTATCAGAGCAGATTGAATAATTAATATTTAAAGTTCCTTCTCTTTAACATCTTTTCTTAACTCTCCCTCAAAAATGTCTTCAAGCTGGAACAATGAAAAATCTCTTGGCTCATTGGCAAAAACCCCCTATGCTTTATAGGGAGGAATATCCACAGTGGAAAATCAAAATTACCAACTTCCTAAAAGAAGTTGATAGCTCCCTATTGGAATGCATAGCCAAGGGACCCTATTGCCCCACAGTTGACATTCATGAGATAAAAGAAACTGAAACCTCAGCTGGTGTGCCCGCTCGCACCATTCCTAAAGAAAGGAAATGGTGGAGTGAAGAGGACAAAACCAAAGAAATAATTGAGGACAGAGCCAAGCCAGTCCTTATCATGGCTCTTCCTCATGAAATATTCTGTCAAGTTGGCTGCAACACCTCATCCAAAGCCGTATGGGATGCTTTTGAGAAACTCTTTGATGCGGAGGGGGGGGGGGATCAAATGAAAAGAAACAAGAGAACAAAAGAACTAAATGAATATGAATCTTTCAATTCACTTCCAAGTGAGTCACTTTTAAACACTTACAATCGCTTTGCTACAATAATAAACAACTTAAGGAAGTTCAATGTTTCTAAATCTAATGAGGAAACAAACATCAAATTTATCAAAAGTCTTCCTCATGAATAGAGAAGTCTAACCATGACTCTTCAATCAACCTTGGATTTAGAAGAAAAAAGTCTTAATGATCTCTTCTGCATTCTAGACTCTCAAGAGTCTGAAATACAGGACATCTGAAAATCCGAAGTTGACCCCCTGGCCCTTTACTCTGAAAAGAGAAAAAGAAATATCAAATTACAGCCAAGCCACTCAAAACGAAAGGAACTAAGTGGCTCGGAAAATGAATATTCTGAGTATGAGACAGAAAATGAGTCATTTGAAAAATTACTGGCACTACTGACCAAACAATTTGGAAGATTCAAAAAGAATCCTTCCTGGTCAACCAAAAACAATTTTTCTAAGCAAAACCCGGTCATCTGAACACAACAAACCTGAAGTTGACAAGAGTGAGATAAAGTGCTTCAAATGTGGAACAATGGGATACTATGCTTCAGAATGCAAGATAAAAGACTCAAAGATGCTGCATACTACAATAAGAAGTATGAACAAGCCATGCAGAAAGAAAAGGCATTAATGGCTGAAGTTGAGAACTGGGACTCTGAGTCTGTTAGTGAAAAATGTGTGTGACGTGTGTGTATTTCAGTTAGTATAGTTAGTTGTTTGTTAGAATTGTTAATTCTTGTATTTCGTAGTTATTGCCATTATTCCATAGTTGAGGGTTGGTTTATAAAACCAATTAATCATAAAGTGTATGGAGGCTAGCAGATCATCGAATTGAGAAGAAGCCGAACCTTATGTTCGGCAATTACGATCTTCCTCCGAACTTCAAGTTCGGCACTCAACTGGTTTCCCTATATATATGGAGTTTGGAGCTCGGACGAAAGAACACACCTCGAATAACCGTATCTATGAGTTCTATCTTCTAGAGGAGGAGTTTTTGATTTTCAATTTTTAGAGAGAATTGATGTTAGGATCATGATTAGCTGCTGTAAACGAGTTTATTCATGTAATCGTTGATCCGATTCGAGCTATAAACAGAGTTTAATACACACTTTTGTGTTCTTAAGTTTCGGGTTAACTTTCGGTCTAATTTCGGTGTACAAATTCCCTAGATCGGGACGAATCGCGTTTTCATTTGATATCAGAGCATCAAGGCCGTGATTCTACATCGTTTTCTGATATCGAAGCTTAAATTGATCAATTCATCGAGTTTGACTTTTGGAAGTCAAACTTCTTGATTTTTAACCGTGAAATTGGAACAAATTACTGTTTTTTGGTGTTTCTAATCGGTACAGTAAGTTTCAACACTTAAATGCACATCTATAGCAAGTTACATAATTCGTTTTGGTTAAGATTTGGTGAAATCGCATTATCACAGTGAAGGTTTAAGTGTTCTTCAAGATCATCCATGGTGAGTTCCTTAATTCTTAATTGTTTTGTGTGAAATCAGTTGCTACAAGTTTGTTTTGATCATAGGAAGCTAATGCAACAATCCGTTTTTGATTTGGTGTTGCTTTGAGAAGATCACAACTTCACCATCTTCTTCATTCGCCGGAGGTCTTTCGTTCGGTGCTTTAAGCTCATCAAAACCTATCAACAATGGTGCTAGTTTGATTCATCTCATCGATACGAGTTGAACGCAACTTTCGGATTCGATTTTCGTTAAGAATTGCAAAAGTTATGGTCATTTGAAGTTTATGGTTTGGTGCTAGCCGGAAAAACTCATACTCGCCGGAAGCTTTAGTCGACGGACAAGAGAAAAAAAGGGGGAGGCCATAATACGGCTATTTTGTCATTTTGTTGATAATTTTTCATTCCATTCCCTCTATTTTTGAAAGTTATTACAATAGTTACATATTTAAAAAAAAAAACTAATAAGATTATTATTATAAAAAAAGCTTTTTCTTAAACAAACTAAAACAATTTTTTTTTAAAATTGTCACTATTTTTAAATAAATAAAAAATTTAAAAATTTTTACACAAAGTTTTTTTTTTTGTGTTTGTTGGATTGTTTCGTGAATGCAAATTCTTTTTACGTTTGTTGAATCGGTTAACAAACATAAACACGTTTGTGTTTTTTTTTTGTTTGTTTTTTCCTTGTTATTTTTCATTGTTTAGTTTCTTTTCTTAAAACAAAACAAAAACTATAAACATTTTTTTCTCAAAGTTCTTTCATAAAACAATTATACAAAAAATATTTTTTGAAACTTGGCTTCGAGATTTAAATTCACCAATTTCACAAAGTTCAAGGTATAAGATTCAATGATTGATATTTTTTTTAGTGTAATCACAATGAGTAAAGTTCACGCGAGTTCGGTGGTTCCCAAATTATTAAAATGTGAAGATTATTAAGAATGAGGAAAAGATTTTGAGATTTTTTATCAAAGCTAACTTTTATGAATTTTGGAAGGCGATTGATAAAAAGTATTCGTATCCGAATGATCGGCATGATGTTCCTAAATTTCAAAGAGATATTTCATTTGAGGAAGGGGAATGTTATAAAATAGAATTAAAACTTATGATATTCTCACAATGGCATTGTCAAAAGAATTACTGTCTCACTTCAAGACTTGCAAGGATTCTAAAATGTTATGGGATGTTCTTGCTCAGAAATATGTTGAAATGAATAAATCCAAAAAGAAGTTTGACACTGAGGAATCTAAATTTTGTGCAAATTGTAAGATTCTGACAAAAACGTGTACTGAATATACTACCAAACTTGACAGTTATCAAGAACAAAACACAAACTTGCTTGCTTATCTGAAGAATATGAGTTCAACATACAAAAAATTGTTGGAGGATGAAAAATTATACAAAGAGAAAATTGATGCTTTGACAAAATAAGTGTCACAATTGAAAGTCAAGCTTGAGATCAAGAACGAGAATATAAAAGGTGTCATTCTGGAAGAAACAACGATGTTTCCAACTCAAAGGTCATCTTCCTTCTGACATATCATTGACATTCTTTGAAAGGATTGCATTGAAAGAGAACAAAATTTTTCAGAATATAGATAGACTTGTCAATGGTATTCAAAATGACAAGGAGAAGATCGAGATAGAAAAAGTGTTTGAGGATGTCCAGGTTCACAAAAACAAAGACATTCCAATTAAAAAAGTTCAAAAAGATGGTTCTTCAAAATGTGAAGCTGCTGAGAATGAATTGAAGCTTAAGCATGAGAATGCGGAGTTGATTGCAAAAGTTTCAAAGCTGACTGAAACAAATGATGATTTGATAAAGGAAGTTGAGAAATGGAAGAAAGAAGAAAATGATATGGCTGCAGCTTTTGATGATTTGTTTGCAAAATCAAATATCAAACTTGAAGGTCTAGAAAAGGAAGTTGCTGATCTTACTACTAAAGAATTAAATCATCAAGAGGACAACACGAAGTTGTTAGATGCTAAGGTGAATTGCTCCGTGAAAACAAGCTTTTGAAGCAGAATGTTGAGATTTATAAACAGAAATGGGAAAAGGTTGTTCAAGAAACATATGATGCTCATGATCAGTTAAGGAGATAAAAGTTTACTCTGAATAGAACAACAAAAGAACTTATTGCAACACAAAAAGAGTTGGCTGAAGCGCAAAAGAAAGTTGCAGACATGAAGATTGAGGTCCGTGATTTCAAAAGACAGTTGCATAATCTCAATAATTCATCATCTTTCATGAATTTTTTGTGCAAAAAGGAGAATTTTCAACAGACTTTTGGTGATTTTATTTTGAAAAATGTTCCACCTCCTGTGGTTATTGAAATTCTATCAATACTTTAAAAGCAACGGAAGAATTTCATGATTATTCAAAGTTTGCTGATAATTCTTCTGAGAAGAAAAAGTCAAAGTCACAGAAGAAAAATGAAGAGCATTTTGATGCTAACAAGAGAACTAAATTTGTCTCAAGTTCCATATTGCTTGATAAGGAAAAGGTTTTTGATGGCAATCCAGGAAGAGTTAAAATTGACAAATTTTCAGAGATTGTGATTGATGAATCTTTGCTTTCCAACAAAGATGATTTAAATGCCATCAAGGATGAGTTTTCTCGACTGGCTTCACAAGGTCATGAGAAATCTAAGTCGGTACCAGATAAATCTAAAAAGAATGGTGGTCTGGGATATGAAAGCAAAGACGAGAACGTGAATTTTGGAAATGATCTTTAAGATGTGCTTGAGATAGAAGAAATTGTCGAGGATATCAAGGTTCACAAAGAAAAGGAGATTCCACTTGAGAATCATATCTTGTGTGAACCTGAAGCTGAATTTCTATCAACGAATTCTAAGTTAGAGTGCCAAGAGAGTGATTCTTCTCAACATTCAACAATGTCAACAGAATCCATGTCATCTCCTAAGTTGGCTGATATGAGAGCTTGCTTTTACTGCAACAAGACGGGACATGTGATCCGTGATTGTGTTACTCGAAAAAGATTTTCAAGTGGTTCATATCGATCGTCATCATCTGATTCAATGATTCTCAATGAGGTACCTATTAGCCAAATTCAGAAAAACCAACGACAGCCAGCTTATAAGAAGCCGGTTGTTGGTAAAATCTCAAATTATGATGCTTGGTCACCACAATTTTCAAAACAAAATCAAATTTTCCAGAATGAGTTTAAAATGCCTTACTCAAATGATATTTATTACTATGGGCCTAGACAACATCACCAACGTCATCCAAAATCTGAGAAAATGTTAGTTGGTGAGTTGTTAAATATTGTTTCCAACTTGTCACGGTATGTCAATGGTTCTGATTCACATCGGGCGAAATCGTCTAAACCATTTCGTTCTTGGAAATAGAAAATGGCAACCTCAGCAGGAAACAATTTTGTTGAGGATACGGGACGAGCCAAGCTGGTTTGGATTCCCGTATTTAACTAAAAATTGTTTGAGGTTGTGTGCAGGTACTTCAAGAAGACCTATTAGTGATTGCAAAGTTGCTGATAGTGGAGTATTTTGCCTAAGTTAGCGCTTAACAGAGTTGATATTTCACAAACATTTTTGGGAAAAATGGTTTTTCAAAATCTAAAAAAATCCGAGGTATTCGTATTCGTCGATCAATTTTATTTTCTTTCCTTTTACTTTCTTTCATATCTTTAGGGGGAGAAAAATTTGGAAAATTAAAAAAAAATAGAGTTTGTTGAATTTTAGGGGGAGAAAATGCAAAATATAAAAAAATGAAAAATGTTAAAAAGAGAAATTGATCCAACCATGTGAGAATGATGGTACATCAGCATACGTTATCTGCCATGAATAAAGTAGAAAGAAAGGCTGTAGGTGCTTGCTTGACTTGACTGAATGTGCTGAGTAGTCTGATATATGCGAGTACGATATAAAGATAACGCTTGCTTGATAATTGTGGTTACAAATCATGATGGGTACTGTGCATATCTGGCAAAATAAATTGAGAAAATACCAAAAACAGAATAAAGAGATGTTCTGGTGTATGCTTGCTTTATTTTAAAAAATTTCAATTTGTTTGATTTTCTTTATTTTGTCAAACGATCGGACTTTCTCTGTGTATCAAAAGATCGACCTGATTGTTGTTCGTTTGACGTGCTGCGTTATTTTCTTTGGTGTTTCGTATAATCCATTGGATTTTCTCTGCGTGCCCACAAGGCCGACCTGATTGTTGTTGGATTATACAACTTCAACTTGTTTAATTTTTTTTTAATTTATTTTCTCAATACTTATGCATTCTCTGCGTGCTCACAAGGCCGACCTGATTGCTAAGTATTTGAGGCTTCTGCTTTCTTTTTGCAAGAAACACCATGAACTTGATATCTCTGTGGCATTTGATTCTGTATAATCAAGTTTACAATATAAGTATGAGAAATCTGCTGCGGGTAACTTGGTATGAATAAAAGAAAAATACAAAAATATGAAATAAGCGGATTGCCAGTATTCCTGATTGTGTGGGTACCAGGTTATTAATGCTCGATAAATACACTTAATTTCATATCAGAAAGCTATAGACAATGACCTGCTTTAGCTGAAATAAACCAAATGGTTGTATTATCAGTCAGCTTGGCTTGCATGCTTAGTATTTTGAAATTGCAGTGTGTATGATGCGTTATGTCTGATATGATCTCATGTTGTGATCTTTCTCACCAAAAACAAAAATAGAGTTTAATTCTATAATGCATTTATGTTTCAGTTATTGAAAAATCAAAAAGATTTTCAGTGTGTTTTGATATAAACTTTGTAAAATCCAAAAAGATTTTCTTTCTTCTTTGTTTTTGATCTGATCGACACGTGATACAACAAATTTTCAAAATTAAATGTCTTGGTTTCTCCAAAGGAGAGTTTTGTTTCCAAAATTTAAGTTATGTTTGAAAAAGAAAAACCGCACTTTTGTCTTCTGAAGATTGCAGGTTGAAATCATCAAAGTCTTTCAAATACTGATCTCAGAATGGATTGCAAGCATGGCTATGAAGCTGTTAAAGAGTTCATTACTTTCAGAAATGGTTCAGTTGACACAGTCTTGTTCCTGTCATGCCTACCCTACAACAACTAACAACAGATTCAAAGTGTTGGAAGATCTGATACTACACAAGTCAAGGGGGAGTTTCTTAGTGCAAAATGTGTGTGACGTGTGTGTATTTCAGTTAGTACAGTTAGTTGTTTGTTAGAATTATTAATTCTTGTATTGGGTAGTTATTGCCATTATCCAATAGCTGAGGGTTGGTTTGTAAAACCAAAAAATTAATCATAAAGTGTACGGAGGCTAGAAGATGATCAAACTGAGAAGCAGCCGAACCTTGTGTTCGGCAATTACGATCTGCCTCCGAACTTCAAGTTTGGCACTCAACTGGTTTCCCTATATATATGGAATTTGGAGCTCGGACGAAAGAACACACCTTGAATAACCGTTTCTATGAGTTCTATCTTCTAGATGAGGAGTTTTCGATTTATAATTTCAGAGAGAATTGATGTTAGGATCATGATTAGCTGCTGTAAACGAGTCTATTCATGTAATTGATGATCCGATTCGAGCTATAAACAGAGATTAATTTACACTTTTGTGTTCTTAAGTTTTGGGTTAACTTTCGCTCTAATTTCGGTGTACAAATTCAAAGAATATGAAGATCTAATACAACACAAGTCAAGGGGGAGTTTGTTGGTGCAAAATATGTGTGTCGTGTGTGTATCAGTTAGTCACGTTAGTTTTGTTAGTTGTTTTAGTTAGAATGGTTAAATCATGATATAGGGTAGTTTGTGTCATTCTATTATATTTTAAGGTTCTAGATGTGTAGTTAATGAATCTCACAATTGAGATTCATATAGTTGCAAATGAATATAACCTGCTAAGCAACAAGATTCGAAGGAGGTCCGAAACTCAAGTTCGGCAGTCACGAACTGCCACCGAACTTAGAGTTCGGCACTCTCTATCTGGTATTTATATATATATTATGGTTTGGAGTTCGGAGGAAGAAAAGAGTTCCCATAACTATTTTTTCTGAGATCGATTTCTAGAGGGAGGAGTTTTCAATTTTGTTTTTCAAAGAACCAAATCTTCTGGCCATCCGGTAAGGCTAGCACCGAAGCTTAGGTCAATTTAGTCTTCAACTCTTCAAAGCATTCTGCTGACTTGCACCCCATACAAAATTCACATATTTCTTTGTCAATTTCGTCAATGGGCGTAGCAATCTTTAAGAAATGTTGAATAAACCTACGGTAATAGCCCGCTAAACCCAAGAAACTACGAATTTCCTAAGGTCTTTTCAGCGGCTTCCAGCTCATTACCGTTTTAATTTAGATGGATCTACGAGAATACCATCTGCATTTTTTTTCACATGACCAAGGAATTGCACTTCCCTTAGCCACGACGCACATTTGGAAAACTTTGCATATGGATTCTCCCCTTAAAGTCTCTAAGAACTCTTTCAGATTCATAGCATGGTCAGCTTCGCTTCGAGAGTATACTACAATGTTGTCAATAAACACAATTACGGACCTATCTAGCATTGGTCGGCATACCCGATTCATGAGTTCCATGAAAGCTGCAGGGGCATTCGTCAACCCCAATGACATCACTAGAAACTCATAATGACCAAAGCGCATTCGAAATGCCGTCTTCGGTATATCTTCTTCTCGAACTTTGAGCTGATGGTATCCCGACCTCAAATCAATCTTGGAAAACCAACTTGCACCTTGCAATTGGTCAAAAAAGTCATTGATCCTTGGCAACTGATACTTATTCTTCACTGTCAGCTTGTTTAATTCTTTGTAATATATACACATTCTCAAGCTTCCATCCTTCTTTCTGCAAAAAGCATTAGAGCACCCCAAGGCGAGATGCTCGGCCGAGTAAACCCCTTATTGAGCAATTATTGTAACTGAGACATCAAATCTTTCATTTCCGAAGGAGCCAATAGATATGGTGCTTTTGCCATGAGTTTTACACCCACAACCAAATCGATCTTAAATGGCCAAAAATGGTCAAATACACATTTTTATACTTCTTAGACCGATACGGTCGTATCGACTTGAACAAATATGGCCGTATTACGGCTCGCGGGTGTATCTGTCCGGATCCTCACCACTCAATACGGGTGTATCCAATTTACTGGATACGGCCGTCTTCCCTCATAAACCTAGAAAATCACCCATTTTTAAATTTCTTGATCCATTCCGACGTTCCGTTCAATCTCCCTCCTTCATATCCGTTCTAAAACATTCTCGAACATCATTCTTATCATGCTTAGGAAAACTGGGGTGTTACAGACACACTAAGCACCATGCACTAACATTACTTTTTGAATAGTTCAACATAAACTTAAAGATTCCATTACAACTACTAGTACATCCAATCATAAAGAACCAATCATATACTAATGGTGTAACAATCATTTCTATCAATAATATAAATGTATTATATTATGTTTGAACAAAATCTATGAAAAACATTAATGAACAACATCAATCTGTACCAACATAGGTACTATAAATTTGAAAAAAAAATATATGAAATTCACAATATACAATGGATATAACTATAAATAAAAACCAACAAACTACATACAATTAAAAAAAACCAAGCCAATTTCAGTAAAAACACTTGATATAACATTGTTAGAAAAAAGAAAACAAACTATCAACATAACACAGACTGTATAACAAAAGGCCTAATTTTGGTTTCTTTTTTTTATTATTTTATTTAATTATCCATTATAGGAAAATGGATAATATTCAACCTAAACAACAAAATCAAAACCAATTGCATGCTTAATCAATGAAGAAAACAATGAAATTTCATCTCGAGTATCCAAATCCATTACGTTTAACACATACATAACAACGCATACGAAAATCTTAAAATGAAAATGTGAAATAAAGAGTAAATAATAAAACATAGTTTGATTAAAAGTTAAAAAGGGTGTGTGGAAATTATAAATCAAACAACGTACATACCTTGTCATGGAATCCCTTCAACCGTCTTCATTGGTATGCTCTGTTTACTTTCTGTCAGCGTTGTAAGTCCAGAATCCTTGAACCTTACACGATATCTTCACACTAAACCGTGTGGAATCCGGTTTAGTATGTATCAAGTTGGAGGATACAATAATAATGAATAATAGTAATCAAAACAAACAATAAACGATGAACTTACAATGTATTTCAGATGATTGAATGATTACAAGTTGCTAAGCCAATATCGTAAACCCCCCTAGCCACCCATGTCAATTTCTAACCTAATCACATGGAGTGATTAGGTTTATATACTTACCAAACAAAACAATGAGGTCCACCCTCCCTAAATCGTAAATCCCACTAAGCCGACAAACAAGCCCAAAACACACAACACAAAATACTAAGTCTAATGTACAAGCCTCACAAATTAGTTCTCTAGAATCTTCCCCTAGTCTTGTACCATTAAGACTTCAAGGCAGACTCAGGTGAAAAGAGATTTTTCCTTTCTTTTTGTAGAGTTCCTCAGACACAATCTTCTCCACAAGTTATCTAAAAGCAATCACTCGAAGATTAATCTCCTTACGGAAATAGACTTTCTCAATTGGGTTTGCAGCAAGAGTCTTGATCTCCTTTTCTTCAAAACGCATCAGGTCCTGTGTGTCATAGAACCTATATTCTTCATCTGAACAAACAACTACCGCCTCTCCGGTTGTAATATCATAATGCCACCCTTTAAACGAGGATAGAGAACCATCACGAATATTTCTTCCTAACGGAACATCTTTCACCTTCTTTGTAGGAGGGCACACAAGATACTTGGAAACTTTTCCAGTCATAGGGTCAGTCTTCTTGTGCCACTTGGATGTCATTGTTTTAAAATCTTTGAACCCATTTGATGCTGCATTTGCCTAATACCTACGCAGCTGAGATGCCCTGTCACCACTAGAACGATTGATAAAAGGAGCATTAACCAAAGCATTAATATCTACCATTGTCCACGAGTTAAAGTAATTTATATCCGCATAGTACTCAACAGGTGCATGACCATTGCGAATGACAGTGTGTAGTTTCTTGTCATCGTCATATATCCATGATATTATCCCAACTTGATTGCCATACTTGTCTGATTCATTAACATCCAATCTGAGATAATACTGAGGAGGAGGCACAATTAATTCTCTAAACCAATTCTCAGAGAGCATTGATTGAGGTGAGATTACACTTCTGGACACCTGAGGTACCAAGCTGTCAGACACAGTACTATCATCAAGATCCTCAAACACATCGTCCAGAAAGGTATCCAAATTGGTATTCTCTAGATTTCCTTCACTACTGGCTTCAAATTCTTTTTCCAAATCAACTAATCCTTCATCATTTCCAGTACCGGACATATCTGCAAGACCTCTTGACCCACTAGCTCCAACACCTTTATCATTACCTTCATTTGCGGTGGCTACTGACTTATCATTCTTGAATTTCATAAACAATGAAGTCAGATAACCAAGATTAGCATTACATTCATCAAGTTTTTTAGTTAGCATGGCAATCTGAGTCTTTCCTGCCTCAACTTCAGAAGAAAGATTGATAATTTTAAGAGTCTGACTAACTTCATAGGCCATCAAATCGGTAATCTTTCTACCGCTTGATCTCGTTTTCTTCTAGCAAAAACTTTATTTTTTCAGTTTTGGAAGCATCATCTGGCAGAAAGGCCTCTTACCTTTGTCTAGAATATCCTTAACTACACTTTCAAAGCATACATTCGGAGGAACTTATATTTGTGCGCTTTCCTAACCTTCAATCACATCAACTATTTCAGGTATGGGATAAGCTGAAGATGATGTACCTGATTCACGTAGTACCACACTTGAACGAGATGTTTTAGATTGAAACTTCAGCTGCTTTTTGGGTGGGCTTTGGCTAGAACTATCAATATTCTCAGAACACGAGACTAACTGAGAATCTTCTGAGGGAGGATTCAGAAGATCTCTCCTTCTCTTGGTCACAAGGGGAACACAATCATCTAATTCATCAGCTTCAATATCAGATAACACAATTCTGGCACAACATAGACATCTTCATACAAATTAAAATCTGACTCAGAGATTGTGAGTTCACAACTACTTGTACATCAGATGGACCATCTTGATCATCTGCAACACTTGCATTTATTGCAGGTTCACTACCTTCAGTCTCCGGAAATGCACCAAGTTTCACAAATTCTTTTCTTCCTTCAAACACAAGCTTTCTAGTTCTAGATGTTTTCAACAGATTGAAAACATTGCATGTCATAGGTTTCAGCTCAAACCTGTCAACTCTTCTTTCAAGACTTGGGTACTTCTCATTCAAAATCATTTGCACAAATCTAGGAGTCATTATAAAGCGTTTCGAACTGTCTCCAGTTACATTCATGACCCAATTCATTAACAGCATCTTTGAAAAATAAAACTCACAGTTAAGAGCCAATTCAACAAAACCAGTACCATGTTGCTCATTTAACTGGTCTGTTGATGTCCATTTTCCCATAAAGCATAATTGGAATTAATGTGCCAATGCTCTCCGATACCCAGGCAATAGCTTCATCATTATTAGAGGAAACTTGGTACCCTCATATGCCATCACATCCAATCCATCCATAATAACTTCTGCAGAGTATTTAATTGGATCTTCTGGTTTATCGGCAATATGTAGTACATCTCTAATCACTGTCTCATTCACTATGATGTTGGTATTCTGAACACGCGCTCGAATCTCAATCTGATTGCTGTTAGAACTAGCAGTATTCCAGAATTCTCTGATCATCTGCTCATCAAGCTCTATCTCCTCTCTTAAAGCATAAAATTTTTTGCAAACGTTCAGCCCAAAAATCAGCAACTTGAAAACATCTTTCACATTCTCTGGTGGGTCTCCCAAGTATGCAACCTGGTTGTGATCAGAAGCAAATAAAAGATCCATGGCTGCAAAACAATTATCAGATTTAGATACAAGATACATCAACACTCAACAAATCTCAAAACTTTTACAAAAATAGTCAAAACATCATTCAATCGTTTGAAAAATGATCCATTTTTAGTTTGATCGAAAACCAGTTTCTTAATTAGGGAAAAATGATTTCTGGTGAAAGCAATTCCATTAAAAAACCAATTCAAAATAGCTTTTCGATTCAACATATTGATTTTCGACCCCATGAATGGTTTTCGATCGAGCATTGGAACTCGATCGAGAACCAGGAAATCGATCCGGTTCAAATTAAGAGGAAACCGATCAAGTTTTCGTTTCTCGATCCAGTCTACGATCCAGTCCAATGAGATTTTCGATTCAACAGCCTCTTCCGGCTTACGATCCGGTTGAATAAAAAAGGAATTCGATCCATCTGACGGTTCTCGATCCGGTTCAATCAAAGAGGAATTCGACTAAGTCGTCGGTTTTCGATCTGGTTCAATCGAGAACCCTCGTCTTCTTCATTGGAACCTGCAACTACACAAATCAACTTAAAAATCCAAGTATTTCATTATTTAACCGCAACCAACCTTAAAATCAAGAAAAAAACTCAACAGAACTGAAGGTTTTTATCGAAAAACCCAAGAAAACTTCGACTGATGGTGGCGAAGTAAGGAGTTGCAGGAGACGGTGATGGTGCAATCGACGGAAGGAGAGACTTACGGTGGTGAGTGGTGTTGCAGAGTCGAGAAAGGACAAGAAGTGCAAAGGTTGTGATGGTGTGCGGTTGTGGCTGACGGTGGAGATTGGTGGTGGTTGGTGGCGATAGGACGGAAGAGGGAGGCGGAGAGAGTGGCGGAGAGAGTTGAGGGAGGCGATGGTGGTTTAGGTTTAGGAGACCGACACCCCCTTTTTCTCCTTTTAAACATTTTAACAAATTTTTTATTATGCCCCTCAACAATTTCCATGTTACAAAAATAACCTCAAACCTTTCAAAACTTATGCAAAATGCATTTCCAGCCCCTTGACTTAAAAAAACGATTATAAGACCACTTTTAAATATTTTCCTTCATTACTTCCCCTGAGACCGAGCATGAAATTTTTTTGACTGAGCAGAACCAAACAATAGAAAATAAAATAAAATTTAAATAAAATTATCTAAAGCAAAATAATAATAAAAAAAACATTTACAGACACACAAACACCAAACCTGTTCTGAGATGGTTCCTAGGGATCAAACTGGCCTCCTTCAAACTGAAGCACGTTGTTTTAGTTTTTATTACTCGAACATGTCCAGGGGATTGCCAGTATATTGTCCTTCTTAAACTCATGTCCCTCATTTTCCCGGTTGTTTGTCACTTATTTTATCTTTTAGGTTCATTAATTATGAACATTTGAAAGTCACACACAAATCCTAGGTAATTTAACATGTAGTCGATCAAGCACACACATTCCCTACCACATATTTTCACAATCCATATCCAAGGTTTTGAATCATTTCTCCAGACTTGGTTGAGAAAAGAAAAGAATAGATCACAAGAGATGGGTATAATATACACAGACTCATTTGATTTCAACTTAGAAGCATTTTTCAGTCAGGTGTCAACCTTTCCTCAAACACATAAGTATCATCACAAGTTAGGGCTGAAGGGTCTCTTTTAGTGTGCACTATGGCATCTTTTGGGTTTAATCAAATATACAACGATCTGCAAGCACGTTAGCAATCCTAACCAGGTCATTGCTCACGCAAAGCAGAGGTTAGGTTTACTAACACGTCGGTACAGTCTACACCAGGTCATTGCTCACGCAAAGCAGAGGCGAGACTGACTAACGACTTAAGCATCCCCAGGTCTTTGCTTACGCAAAACAGAGGAGACGCAGATTTTTGAAAAATTTGATTGAATACCTTAGAGTCCGGTGTGTGTATCGGGAACACATGTGCAGTCAAATAGAACATACACCTAACATAAGTGTGTGCTTCCTGTGAAATGACATACGTTATCTTTACGTGTGTAATGCATACCTTGTTTTGGAACTGAGCCTGCTGAGCATATCACGGTGGATCACGTCTTTCACTTTAGCCGTACACATGTCGGTCATCAAGAGCCAGAAATTCATTTCATTTCCCACCAATACACAGAAACAGGAAAAATTAAAATTAAAAAGTCTTATTTAGGAGAGACATACAGACTTATCTTCCCCTGCTTTTTTATTTTAATTACCTAGAAATTTTTATTTTTTTACTAATAAAACACTAAACAAAATAATAAAAATAAAAAACATTTTGGTCTGCCAAATCAGTCAGTAAAAGAAATCATTTTTAGACCCTCCATGCACATTTCAAACTTAGTTCGGTCAAGGGCCTTTGTGAACATGTCAGAGACATTTTGGTCACAGTTCACCCTCTCCATACGAATTAAGTTTCTCTCAAAACAGTCACGGATAAAATGGATTTTAATGTCAATGTGCTTGGTTTTGGAGAATATTACCGGATTCTTCACAATTTGCACAGCAGCATTGTTATCACAATAAATTGGAGAGCAATCAAAGTTCATACCGTAGTCAAAGAGCTAATTTTGAATCCATATCACCTGTGAGCAGCATGCGGAGGCTGCTACATACTCAGCTTCTGCGGTGGAAGTTGACACCGTCTGCTATTTTTTACACTAGCAAGAAATTAGCCTATCACCCAGGAATTGACATCCAGCCGAAGTTGATTTCCAGTCAAGAGACATACCCCCATAATTGCTGTCACAAACACCATATAAATGAAATTCTGAATTTTTAGGATACCAAAGTCCAAGCCGAGGCCTACCCTTTAAATATCTAAAATTCTTTTAATAGCAGAAAGATGAGAAAATTTAGGTTTGGACTGATATAGTGCGCACTGACAAACTGCGAACATAATATCAGGCCGACTTGCCGTTAAATACATGAGTGATCCACTCATTGATCGATACAGGTTCTCGCTCACATCCTCCCCATCTTCATCCGGAAGTAAGGCAGGCCTGGATGCCATAGGAGTTGACATGGGTTTGCAATCCTTCATATTATATTTCTCCAAGATTTCATCCACATACTTCCCTTGATAAATGAGAATCCCGGTTTCATCCTGTTTCACTTGCAAAGCCAAAAAGAAATTCATTTCTCCTTGCGCACTCATTTCAAATTTCTTCTTCATGACTTCTTCAAATTTCATGCACAAGTCTTCATTTGTTGCACCAGAGATGATATCATCAACATAAACCTGTGCCATGATAAAATCATCTTTGACCCTTTTTATGAACAACGTATGATCTATTACTCCCCTTGTATATACATTCTCCACCAAGTGCTTTGTTAGCGTATCATACCATGATCGTGGTGCTTATGCAACCCATAGAAAGCTCTATCCAATCTATACACATGATCTAGATGTTCAGCATCCACAAAACCTGGAGGTTGCGCCACATATACGTTATCTGCCATCTCAGCGTACAAAAACGCCGCCTTCACATCCATTTGACGCAACGTAAAATTAAGATATGATGCCACGTCAGAAATATTCGAATTGCCTCCAAATGTGCAACCGGGGCATATACCTCGTCATAATCAACGCCTTCAACTTGCTTATATCCCTGCACAATGAGTCTTACTTTCTTGTGAACAATTACCCCTGAATCATCCTTCTCGTTCTTATATAACTACCTAGTCGTAATGACCTTCTTATCAGTTGGCATCGGCCCTAATTCCCACACTCCCAACTTAGCAAATTGATTCAGTTCTTCATGCATTGCCTCCACCCAATTCAAATCTTTCAGCGCCATAACAATGTTGGGAGGCTCAATCTGAGAAATAAAACAAGAGAACAAACATTTGTTGATGTCCCCTGCACGACTTCTAGTAACTACACCTGAACTGACTGGGCCGATTATATTGCTTATAGGGTGATCCTTGTGAGTTCTGAGTTCCCCAATAACAGGCACAGAGGACACAATTCCCAAGTTGACTTCCACATTTTGTTGATCAATTGAGCTACTGCCAGCAACTGCATCAGCAATCACATCTTCAATAATAGATTCTTCACATTCATCTTTCACAGTGCTCGATTCATGTACTCTTTCTTCAACCTTCTCTGTTCCAAAAGCACTTTGAATATCAGAGGGATTGATTATATCAGGATGTCCTGCAGGTTGAGTGTCATCAACTATGTCTTCTTCTTCTAGAAATATTTCCGACAATCGAAAGGGTTCAAAGACTGATCCATAATTGAAAATCCAGTCAAGCCCAGATCCAGCATCACTAGGATTTTCTTCCATCAATTCCTCATTCGTTGACTCGATGATCACTAAAGTTGTCTTGTTGTAAACTCGATAAGCACTGCTTGCAGAGTAACCTACAAAATAGCAATCATCAGCTTTTACATCAAATTTACCAACATCAGAAGAAATAAGTACAGTGCAAGGACATCCGAAAGCCCTGAAATGGCCCACTTTAGGCTTTTCATGAAAGAACACTTCATAAGGAGTTTTCTGCAAACGCTTATTGATCAACACATGATTTTGTACATGATATGCAGTGTTGATTGCTTCTGCCCAGAAGAATATAGGAAGCTTTGAGTTGACCATTATTGTTCGAGCAACTTCAATCAATGTATGATTTCTTCTTTCAGCAACTTCGTTTGGTTGTGGAGTGTATGGTGCACTATACTGATGTGCAATCCCTTTAGAAGCACAGAACTGGTTCATATTTGCATTCTTGAACTCAGTGCGATTATCACTCCGAATAGCTTTCACATGTTCGTTTGATTCTCGATTAAGGTAATAATTTTCTTGATTAGATCTGGTGCCTCATACTTATTTCACATGAAAAACACCCATGTGTATCGAGAGTAATCATCAGTGATGACAAGGCAATATGAAAACTTGCTAACACTCTAGACCAACATTGGTACAAATAAGTCCATATGCAAAAGTTGAAGGACTGCAGAGATTGAATTAAACATCTTTGGTTTGTGAGGACGTTTGTGTTGCTTCCCCTTGGCACAAGCTCTGCATTTCTCTACAGATGTGAACTCAGAGATTGGGAGATTTCAAACATGTTCCCCTTTAGCCAACTTGTTTAAGCTCTTCAAGTTCGCATGACCCAATTGTCTATGCCACAATAACGCCAGCTGTTCATTTGCTTTAGAGAGATGACATGCCGCATCTGATGCTGGAGGCTTATTCATGTTCAGAACATAGGAGATTCCTTTCCTAGGGGGTTCGCAGCAACACCCACTCATTAGGAACCTTGAAGCCAGGTCGCAAAATTATACACTCCTTCTCATCAAACAGCACCGGAAACATTCTGTCGCAAATTTGAGACACACTGAGCAGACTATGATTAAGCTCCTATACGTAGTAGACATCTGAGAAACTGAGACAACCATTCTTCACTTTTCCTTTATTTGTAATTTGACCTCCATTTTCTCCCGCAAATGATACATATCCATTATTGAATTCATGAACATCTTGTAACAGGGATATGTCTCCGGTCATGTGCCTAGTACAGCCACTATCAACATACCAGAGATTGTTGACAGTCCTCCCTGATTGTACCTGCACAACATGCAAGATTAGTTAGAAATGCGTACCCATGCCTTAGCATATCTGGGTACTTCTTTCTTCACATGTTTCTTTCCAGAACCATATTCAACCTTTGGTCCATGCTTTGGTCTCCACACAGAAACTTGTTTTTGATTAAGTGGAATTTTGTTTTGTGATGGGAGAACTTTAATTCTTTCAGGCAACTTGTAATTTTTAAAATTTCTTTTAACCTGATTTTGATGAACTGTCTCTTTAGCAATTTTCTGTTTCTTATTATAAATGCCCTTTTGAACAAAAATGTGTTTTTTGGGATTGTTAACATTCCACTGTTCTTCAGACTGTTTTGTCTTAAATGTAGCACTTAGGTTTGCCTTGGAGTTTTGCATCTTCATTGGCTTCAAATCATGCTTCCCCTTAGACAAAACTTTCTGATAGTTCACTGTGTACTTGGCATTCCCAACAATTATGTTTTTACCTCCTCGATGTGATTGAGGAAAGTATGGTTCATAAGCTCTGTTTAAACAAGTAGCAGCAAAATGTCCTGGTTTACCACAGTTATGATAGTTTAACTTTCTAGGACCATTTGCTACCACATTCATATGATCGTCTTGGGTAAGACGATTTCTAGGAGGGCTTGTCATCCCATTTGTGGATTTTAAGCTTATTTTCCTCAGGTTGTGTCAATTAACAACATTGATTAGACTTAGTCTTATTTGACATGTTAAATGTAGTCACAACCTGAGGATAAGTCACAAAATCATTGGGTCGGGATTCACGCATATTTTTAACATTCATCACAAGCAATTTAGAACCATTAATTTCACCACCAAACAAACCATTCAAATTTTTAACATTTGACTTGTCAGTTTCAGTTTTATCTGACTTATTAGATACACACACTAAAGGTTTAGAAATAGAAACCGACTCAAAAACTTTGTTTCCAGTTAAACAAATTTCATAAGGAATAGATTTATGACAAGCTTCAACCCATTTGCACCCATCATCCTTTAACAAAATATCCTTAATTTTCACATCATCTGCATATGAAACAGAAATCCTATAACAAGGAACTGTAATTTGTGAGGGCATTATAGGTTCAGTGGGGTTCATTTCAACTTCAAAGTTTGACATTTCAGTTATTGAACCTATACTGGAGGAGTTCATCCTATCAAATTCTTCCTGGGTTTTGGGAGACACTCCCACCAACACACTATCAACAGGCGGAGCTACTTCTTTATAATCTAACTGTGATCTTTCTACTTGATCATCACCTAGCATGGCTCCTATAATGTCTCTAGGAATCAGAGGAGGTACATTTCTCTTATCTAGAGTTGATCTGTCCTTTCCAAGGCCTGACTTATCCCAATCATGTCTGCCTTTCAACAATAGCTACAGATAGACCTTTACTCTGCTCCATCATTCGTTTTCTTCTTCCTTTGTTAGTTTCATACTTAACTAATAATTCATCATACTTATGTTGTAGATCATCTAATTTTTGTTTTAATTTTCCTATTTCAATTTTAGATCGATCATACAAAATGGATTTCTCGGTGGCTAAGCTATGATATTTCTTAATGTCCTCTAACTGAGCTTTTACCTTTTCTTCACTCTTAGCTAGCCTACCCTTAAACGAGCTAGTAGCACATTCAGAGTCAAATAATTGCAATACAAGTTTTTTACGAATTTGTCTCAAACCAGGAATTAATCGTGCACAAGTGGGGTTTATACATACCTGAGTTCCAGAATCTGCATTTTCAGCCATGAGAGCATGATGTTCACATTTGACATTCACCTGAGCTTGAAAAGCGTGAGATATACTCAGGACTTTCATCTGATTACTCCAATCATAGCCTCCAGATTCTTGTACTACTAACACTTGCCCTTGATCAACATGCTTCTTCTTGGTATCACCAGTTTCCTTCTCTTCATCTCGATCCTTCTTTGGCTTGGTACACTCCCTTGCGAATTGTCCATATTCATCACAATTGTAACATCTGAGCTTTGACTTGTCAAAACCCATTTTGATCTTGTTCTGATCCTGTCAAATGTTCTTTCCTGTCTTAGCCATGAACTTCTTAGCTCGAAAAATAGCCATTGCCCTCTGCCACGATACATCAAGCATTTCCACATCTTATGGATTAATTTGATTTAATTCTTTAGAAATAATCTCAGACGGCACCAACTTTCCTGCAACCAATGCTTGATAACATGACATAAATCCTGCACCCATCGCAAAGTTAGGGTCAGTAGCAACATTTGCAACATTCTCAGAAACACCAGATGAGGAACTAGGCACTGAAACAGAAGCAACAATAGTAGAATTCTTTGACTCTGAGATGCCAGGCTTCTGCTCAGACATTAACGCTTGATTGACCTTTCCAGCCATGCCTATACTGCTCAGATGATTCAAAGCACGATGTTTGTCATCCAATGCTTTAGATCTCAATTTTGCCATAATTTCAGCTAAGGATAATTCTTTTAGGTTCACTGTATTCTTGATGATTGAGATATCCATGTTCCAACTCTTCGGCAAACTATTTAGCAATTTCAGATTCTGCTCTACCACTGCAGGCTCTATATTCTCATTGCACTTTCAGTGATCAAGGTAATGAATATTTGGATATGTGTTTCAAGGTTCTCACCAAGTACATGATTGAACATGTTGAATCGTTGTTTGAGAATTTCTTGACGACTTGCCATCATATCTTCATTTTCTGAAAACACGATTTGTCCCGATCTAGTGATTTGTACATCGAAATTGAGATCGAAAGTTACTCCGAACTCAAGAACACAAAACTTAAATTAAACTCAGTTTATAGCTTGGATTGGATAAATGTTTACATGAATCAACTCGTTTATAGAAACTAAACATGATCCTAACAATAAATCTCTCTGAAAAAAGAAATCGAAAACTCCTCCCTCTCTATGAAATTGATCTCAGAAACAGTTATAGCCAGAGCTTTTACACGTCCGAACTCCAAGCACACTATATATATATGATCCTGATCGAGATTGCCGAATTGTAAGTTCGGACTTCATTCGACAGATCAAGATTTTTGAACTCTAAGTTCGGTGGCCGTACATGAGTGCCTTCATACGTATCACATAAAGTGAGTTATACTAAATCACAATCAAGCCCTCTACTTTAAGAGATTGACACAAACTACCCTCTAACTTGATATAACTATTCTAACTATCTCAACTAACGACACTAACTGGAATACACACACGTCACACATATTTTGCACCAACAAACTCCCCCTTGATGTGTGCTGTATCAGATCTTCAAACTCTTTGAATCTGTTGTTATTTGATGTAGGGTAGACATGGCTGGAATAGGACTAAGTCAACTGAACCATTTCTCAAAGTGATAAACTCTTTGACAGCTTTGCAACCATGCATGTAATTCATTCTGAGATCAGTATCTGAGAGACTTTGATCTTTTCAACCTGCAAGCTTCAGAAGACAAAAGTGCGGTTTTTCTTTTTCAAACATAACTTTAATCTTGGAAACAAAACTCTCCTTTGGATAAACCAAGACATTTAATTTTGAAAATTTGTTGTATCATGTGTCGATCAGATCAAAAACAAAGAAGAAAGAAAATCTCTTTGGATTTTACAAAGTTTATATCAAAACACACTGAAAATCTTTTTGATTTTTCATAAACCGAAACATAAATTCAATATAGAATTATGCTCTATTTTTGTTTTTGGTGAGAAACATCACAACATGAGATTATATCAGACATAACGCATCGTACACACTGTAATTTCAAAATACTAAGCATGCAAGCCAAGCTGACTGAGAATACAACCATTTGATTTATTTCAGCTAAAGAAGGTCATTGTCTATAGCTTTCTGATATGAATTTAAGTGTATTTATCAAGCATTGATAACATGGTACCCACACAATCAGGAATACTGGCCATCCGCTTATTTCATATTTGTGTATTTTTCTTTTATTCAAGCCAAGTTACTTATAGCAGATTTATCATATTGATATTGTAAACTTGCTTATACAGAATCAAATGCCACAGAGATATCAAGTGCATGGTGTTTCTTGCAAAAAGAAAGCAGAAGCCTCAAATACTTAGCAATCAGGTCGGCCTTGTGAGCACGCAGATAATGCATAAGTATTGAGAAAATAAATTAAAAAAAAATCAAACAAGTTGAAGTTGTAAAATCCAACAACAATCAGGTCGGTACTCACGTACACGCAAAGAAAGTCCGATGGATTATACGAAACACCAAAGAAAATAAAGCAGTACGTCAACGAACAACAATCAGGTCGATCTTTCGATATGCAGAGAAAGTCCGATCGTTTGACAAAATATAGAAAACCAAGTTGAAATTTTTCAAAATAAAGCAAGCGTACACCAGAACATCTCTTTATTCTGTTTTTGTTATTTTCTCATTTTATTTTGCCAGATATGCACAGTACCCATCATGATTTGTAACCACAATTATCAAGCAAGCGTTATCTTTATATCATACTCGCATATATCAGACTACTCAGCACATTCAATCAAGTCAAGCAAGTACCTACAGCCTTTCTTTCTACTTTATTCATGGCAGATAACGTATGCTGATGTACCATCATTTCTCACATGGTTGGATCAATTTCTCTTTTTGAGATTTTTCATTTTTTATCTTTTTCAATTTTTCATTTTTTATATATTTTTCATAAAGGAAACAAACATCACACTATTTTTGTGTTTTTCAAATATTCTCCCCCTAAAATTCAATAAACTATATTCATTAATTTTCCAAAATTTCTCCCCTTAAATATATGAAAGAAAGTAAAAGGAAATTGATCAACCAACACGGATACCTTGGAATTTTAGATTTTGAAAAATCATTTTTCCCAAGAATATTTGTGAAATATCAACTCTGTGAAGCGCTAACTTAAGCAAAATACTCCACTATCAGCAACTTTGCAATCACTAATAGGTCTTCTTGAAGTACCTGCACACAACCTCAAACAATTTTTAGTTAAATACGAGAACCCAAACCGGCTTGGGTCGTCCCGTATCCTCAACATGATCGTTTCCCGCCGAGGTTGCCATTTTCTGTTTCCAAGAATAATATGGTTTACACGATTTTGCCCGATGCGAATCAGAACCATTTACATACCGTGACAAGTTGGAAACAATATTTAACAACTCACCAACTAACATTTTCTCGGGTTTTGGATGACGTTGGTGATGTTGTCTAGGCCCATAGTAAGAAACATCATTTGAGTAAGGCATTTTGAAGTCATTTTGGAAAAATTGTTTTTGTTTTGGAAATTGTGGTGACCAATCATCATAATTTGAGGTTTTACCAATAACCGGCTTCTTATGAGCTGGTTTTCATTGGTTTTGCTGAATTTGTCTAACAGGTAGAATCATCGAATCGGATGATGTGATTGATATGAACCATGTGAAAACCTTTTTCGAATAGCACAATCACGAATCACATGTCCTTTCTTGTTGCAGTAAAAGCAAGCTCTCCTATCAGCTGACATAGGAGATGACATGGATTCAGTTGATATTGTAGAATGTTGAGAATAATCACCCTCTTGACGCTCTAACTTAGAATTCGTTGACAGAAATTCAGCATCAGGTTCACACAAGATATGATTCTCAAGTGGAATCTCCTTTTCTTTGTGAACCTTGATATCCTCCACAATTTCTTCTCTCTCAAGCACATCTTGGAGATCATTTCCAACATTCACGTTCTCGTCTTTGCTTTCATATCCTAGGCCACCATTCTTTTTAGATTTATCCGGTACAGACTTAGGTTTTTCTTGACCTTGTGAAGCAAGTCGAGAAAACTCATCCTTGATGGCATTCAAATCATCTTTATTGGAAAGCAAAGATTCATCAATCACAATCTCCAAAAATTTGTCGACCTTCACTTTTCCTGGATTGCCATCAAAAAGCTTTTCCTTATCAAGCAATATGGAACTTAAAACAAATTTAGTTCTCTTATTAGCATCAAAATTCTCTTCATTTTTCTTCTGCGACTTTGACTTTTGCTTCTTCTCAGAAAAATTATCACCAAACTTTGAATAATCATGAACTTCTTCTGTTGTTTTCAAAGTATTGATAGAATTTTCAATAACCACAAGAGGTGGAACACTTTTCAGAATAACATCACCGAAAATCTGTTGAAAATTTTCCTTTTTGCACAAAAAATTTGTGAAAGATGATGAATTATTGAGATTATGCAACTGTCTTTTGAAATCACGAACCTCAATCTTCATGTCTGTAATTTTCTTTTGTGCTTCAGCCAACTCTTTTTGTGTTGCAATAAGTTCTTCTGTTGTTCTATTCAGTGTAAACTTTTCTCTCCTCAATTGATCACGAGCATCATATGTTTCTTGAACAACCTTTTCCCATCTTTGTTTATAAATCTCAACATTCTGCTTCAAAAGCTTGTTTTCACGAAGCAATTCAGCTTTAGCATCTAACAGCTTTGTGTTCCTCTTGATGACTTAATTCTTTAGCAGTAAGATCAACAACTTCCTTTTCTAGACCTTCAAGTTTGATCTTTTATTTTGCAAACAAATCATCAAAAACTGTCGCCATGTCATTCGCTTCTTTCTTCCATTTTTCAACATCCTTCATCAAGTCATCATCTGTTTCAGTCAGTTTTGAAACTTTTGCAATTAACTCTGCATTCTCATGTTTAAGCTTCAATTCATTCTCAACAACTTGACATTTTGAAGACCCTTCTTTTTGAACTTCTTCCATAACAGATTCATTCAATTCATCATATTTCTGAGCAAGAGCATCCCATAACACTTTAGAATTCTTGCAAGTTTTGAATTAAGACAGTAATTCTTTTGACAATGCCATTGTGAGAATATCATAAGCTATTAATTCTCTTTCATAATATTCCCTTTCCTCAAATGAAAGATCTCTTTGAAATTTAGGAACACCATGCCAATCAGTCGGATATGAATACTTTTTATCAATCGCCTTCCAAAATTCTTCAAAGTTAACGTTGATAAAAACCTCAAAATCCTTTTTCCATTCTTGATAAGCTTCACATTTTTAAAACTTGAGAACCACTGAACTTGATTGCATCTTACTCATTGTGATTACACCGGAAAAATATCAATCGATGAACCTTGTATCTTGAACTTTGAATTTTGTGAAGTCACCGAATTGAAATCATGAGGCTAAGTTTTTTTTTTTAATATTTTGTTTAAAAAAAAACTTAAAAACAAAAATGTTTATAGTTTTTGTTTGATTTTAAAAAAATAGCACGGTAAAAACAAAAACAAACACGAACGAGTTTATGTTTGTAAACCGATTCGACAAACACAAAATAATCTTTCGTTTACGAATCAATTCAACGAACACAAAAACTTTATGTAATTTTTTTTTGAAAATAAAATTTTGTGGTTTATAATCTTGTGAATGCTTTTTTTTTTAAATTTGGTTTCTTTTATTTAAAATCTTTATGTAAAAAATTTCTTTAAAAAAATGTTTAGTTGTGTTCTTATTAAAAAAAACTTTATAACCTATTCAAGAAATATTTGAAATTTAATGGACTTAAAATGAAATTTCTCAAATAAGACAAATTAGTCGAGACTTCCTCATTTTCTCCTCCTATTTCCGGCGAAGAACCAAATATTCCCGCCAACCTAGATTTTTTCCGGCGAGTGAAAAACCCAAACCAACCACAAACTATAATCCTTCATATATCCTTTTATTCTTGACGAAAGTTCGATCCGAAAGTTGCTACGGATTCGTGAGATCGAGAGGAATCAAACTAGCACCATTGTTGCTAGGTTTTGATTAGGTTTAAACATCGAACAAGAACACCGGATGAATGAACGCTTTTGACAAAACTGAAATCGATTCAAATGCGGATGAAATTCAATTCCGATTGTTGCAATAGCTTCGTATGATCGAGAGGAACTTGTAGCAACCAAAATTACGCGAAATGATCAAGTATTATGAAAATCACCATTGAAAATGATGAAGAACACGTAAAGCTCACTGTGATTTTGCGATTTTCACAAATTAGAACCAAAACTGATTCTGTAAATTGCAATTTGATTCGTAATCACCTTATCAAACTTCCTGTAACAATCATAAACACCAATACCGAAAAAATTGAGTGAATTTTGAAGTCAAAGTTCAAGATATTTGACTCGAAAAAGTCAAACTACATGAATTTGCTTGAATTAATCACTGATTTTGATCAAAAAACGATGTGTAATCACGCCTGGATATGCTCTGATACCAATTGAAAACACGATTTTTCCCGATCTAGTGATTTGTACATCGAAATTGAGATCGAAAGTTACTCCGAACTCAAGAACACAAAACATAAATTAAACTCAGTTTATAGCTCGAATTGGATCAATGTTTACATGAATCAACTCGTTTATAGACACTAAACATGATCCTAACAATGAATCTCTCTGAAAAACGAAATCAAAAACTCCTCCCTCTCTATGAAATTGATCTCAGAAACGGTTATGGCCAGAGCTTTTACATGTCCGAACTCCAAGCACACTATATATATATGATCCAGATCGAGATTGCAGAACTGTAAGTTCGGACTTCATTCGGCAGATCAAGATTTCTGAACTCTAAGTTCGGTGGCCGTACATGAGTGCCTTCATACGTATCACATAGAAGTGAGTTATACTAAATCACAATCAAGCCCTCTACTTTAATAGATTGACACAAACTACCCTCTAACTTGATTTAACTATTCTAACTATCTCAACTAACGACACTAACTGAAATACACACGCGTCACACATATTTTGCACCAACATTTCCTTCATAGGCTTTTATTAATGCATCCCAAAGATCCTTAGCAGTTTGGTATTTCCGTAAAGCTTGTGCAATTTCTAGTGATAAGGCCATGGTCATGATTGCATACGCCTTTTCTTCTTTAGTGATTCTTTCCCAATCAGCATCATCAACTTATCCTGGTGTTTTATCCTGTCCATCTTTAGTTCTAGCACCATGTATGGGTTTAAATGGTCTTGCGATTACTGAGCGCCACAATTTGAAATCCACACACTTCAAATGATTTGTGAAGCGATACTTCCAGCTTTGAAATCCATCAGGTGACATCAATCTATGTGGTCATGTGGTAGTTCCTATCTCAGCATCTAGTTTCTGATACACAGATGATACAGCATTAGCCATCTCATAATCCATTGTAATGAGATAAAAGAATTTCTTTCCGATCGAATACCAAAAACAGAATTCGAGAACCACAGGCTGACTAGAAAACCAAGTGTTGAATCGAAATTTAAAGGCTGAATCGAAAACCAATTGATCGAAAACCAAAAGAAGAGTCGAAAACCAAACGTAAAATCAAAGTCCAAATGCTGAATCAAAAACCACAAGCTGAATCAAAAAACAAATCAAACTACTTCCGATTGAGAACCACAACCCGATCAAAAACCGTCAATCGCAAACTCTGAGCTTTGATCGAAAACCCGAGACTTAAAATGAGAATTTTCACGAGATTGAGAACTACATTTGTAGTCGAAAACCACTCTCCAAGTTAACAATCTCGATAATTTTGGACACCGTTGACTTTCCAAAAATCGCTTCTCGATCGAGAATCAGTAAACTTGATCGAGGACCAGTAAACTTGATCGAAAATCAGATATCTTGTTCTATAAATCACAATCTCAACACGTTGGCAATCAAATACTTCCCGAAAATTGACTTTTCCAGACGAAATCCTAAACTCGATCGAGAAACAGCAGAGCTTGATCGAGAATCACCTGTTAATCCACGAAAACCACTACAAAATACCAAAAATGATTTTTCTACACAAAACTAATCAAGTTAGAAGCAATAAGCTCAGAAAAACACAAGAACAGAGGATCGAGAATCACTTTCCAGAATCAAACACCTGTATCAACTTAAAAATCACGTTAGAACACTTGACCAGATATCGTGTGAGCCACGAAACAAGTGTTTCTTGGCTCTTATACCAATTGTAAGTCCAGAATGCTTGAACCTTACACGATATCTTCACACTAAACCGTGCGAAATCCGGTTTAGTATGTGTGAAGTTGGAGGATATGATAATAATGAATAATAGTAATCAAAACAAACAATAAACGATGAACTTACAATGTACTTCAGATGATTGAATGATTACAAGTTGCTAAGCCAAAATCGTAAACCCCTCAGCCACCCACGTCAATGTCTAACCTAATCACATGGAGTGATTAGGTTTATATACTTGCCAAAACAAAACAATGAGGTCCACCCTCCCAAAATCGTAAATCCCACTAAGCCACAAACAAGCCCAAAACACAAAATACAAAATACTAAGTCTAATGTACAAGCCTCACAAATTAGTTCTCTACAAGCGGTTTCTTTTCTGGTACTTTAGCTTTCCTTTGACTTCCAGCACGCAAGTACCGTTTTCTTATAATGGAACTTCATCTTCTCCGACGACACACTACATAATATTCCTCCTTCAGGAGTTGTCGCTCAATCAATTATAACACTCCGTTAACCGTCTTAAATTCCCAATCCATTCTTTATTCGCCCCTCCGTAAAACGCTCTCTTCTCTCTCGCTCATCCCTGATCCCCTCAAGAATAGATTGTCTCACGAATTAGGGGTCTAGGTGAGAATTCTATATTTATTTTTAACCCTTGATGGTAGCCTGATATCTGCAAACTATATAGAAAAAGAAAACGTACGATTCCATTTGAAAAACCAGTATAGAAGTTTAAATATGGTTGTTGGCGGTAATGAAATGAAATTAGGTATCATTTTTTACAGGTGTGAATTTTTCAACTTATGAAATTGAAACGATGAAGGAAACACCGGAGAAATAGAGAAATTAGAAGAGAGACGAGTATTAATATTGGGATGTCACGGCGAAAGGAAGTGACGAATCAGGGAACCGTTGAATTTGGGGGGTTCGGGTTCGGAATTTAGGTATAAACGACAACTGAAGGGAAAGGGTGTCAAAATTAGGGCTTTGGAGGTGATGGTTAGACCATTGCGATGGGTGTGAATGGTCGAAAGGAGGGGTGTGTCACACCCTCCCCCCCCCCCCCCATATCCTGCAGGAGCGGGGAGAGCGGGTGGGGGACTGGTTTCCTGTATCGGTTCTGGCGAAAGCTTCAGATTAAGTCAGAGTGCGTAACAAAATATAAACATACAGTCCACTAACTACAACGATAAACCACTTATTTAAATTATACAAACAATGGTTCCACATAACAGAATATGTCCCAGGGTACTATAAGACTTTACATGAAAACATAACAAAAATGACAAATGGAGAACATAAACGAACTTAGGCTGTGAAGCCTATCCAAATGTCCCATAATCCAATGACATGTCTTTTGCACCCACGACACAACCACCCGGCTAATTACCCGCAATTTGAACTAAAGCATGTTAACAACATAAGTTGTTGGTGAGCCGCAGCTAGTGACTCCCAACTAAATTATTTATATCATTATTAAATATACATATGCCCGTTGTGATTCCTGGGTCCTACCTAAGGTCAAATCTCAATCCAGCAAACATAGGCGTGTGCCCTGTATTCCCTTTAAGTACACAACACATAATGACATACCTTTCCCTAATAACTTAATATTAGAACAACACATAGATATGAGGTAGACCTGCCTACCAATACAGCTGTAAGGCTCACTTATATGTCTAGCGACCCTGACTAGAGACCTTAATGACCCGAGTAATATCCCCTTGAATGAATATTACCCAGCAGTATCTAACCAACTCAATACACAACAATAAAACAAATTGGAACACAAAGCATAGCATATTGAGAATAAATAATTTAAAACATTTCATACGCAGCCCCAAAATGCATCTTTGGTTATTTACTCATTTTTAACTGTCTTTCATCACTGTTTTCTTTACCAAAACCTTTGTACACATTAACCAGCCCATATCATCTGTCCAGATGGTTCCGTAACTTCCTTAAAACCCTTCTAATGACTAAAATAGATGCATGCATATATTTTTATAAAATGTATCAAATCTATGATCTAACCTCAAATAGGCCTCTCTCTTCGATTCTAGAACTCAAGGCTAGGCTGTTTAATAACCTATAACTCTCAGATTGTCCCTGCATGTAATGGTCTTGAGCTTAGAACACCATTTTACCAACTTTCCAAGAATGGTAAATTTTGTTCATTCATGCATAATCTAATCACATATCTTGATAATGTTTATCCTCTGGAACACCACAACCTCCCTGGATGTTTCCTAATCCTCCTCTATGAATAAATCCATAGCATAACATCATATACTCATGTTTTCATTCATCAAATCTTAATGTGAATGGGATTAGAAACTTACCACATGATTATCACACTTGAATCTTGTAATTTGGCTCAATTCTTTCTCTGGAACCTCGCTGACCGTACTAAGGAAGTGGGAGCAAGTGGTTTTGCTAAAAAATGCTACACCAATGACCAAAATATGCTTAATTGTCATTTATATCGCCCAGACTCGATACATGCATATTGCCTTTATGCGATAGGGTCGTATCACGCGGATCCTGATCCAAATTCGAGCCGACCCAAGCGTATTCCTTTCAAACTTACATGGTACGGTCACCAATACGACCGTATTACCTAACGTGATATGGTTATATAGGCTATAATTATTACAAAACTTTTAACTTTCTCTTTTATCTTTCTCATAATGACGTGGCTTCATCAGAGTTGATACGTTCTCCCCCTCCCCCCCCCCCTTCCCGCCTTAAATGAATTCCGTCCTGGAATTCTTTTAATACTCGAACAGCTGGGGATACTTTCTTCTCATATCTTCCTCTGATTTACAAGTTAGTTCTGGACCTCAGCGAGCATTCCATTTTTTCACCATAGGGATTCGTTTTCCCCGCAACTTTCTTACTATCGGCTCCATTATCTCAATGGGTTATTCCGTGAAATGAAGTTTCTCATCTATTCTAACTTCCTTCAATGGAGTTATCAGTATTTCATCAACTACACATTTCTGAAAGTTTGAAACATGAAACACATTATGAACTCCACTAAGCTCTTCTAGTAGTTCTAACTTATAAGCAACACTTCCAATTTTGTCAAGGATCTTAATGTACCAATATATCGAGGACTCAACTTCCCTCATTTACCAAACTGAATAATTTTCTTCCAATGAGAGACTTTTGACATTAATTTTCGCCCACGACAAATTCTAAAGGCTTTTGGCGCTTGTTTGCATAACTCTTTTTCCTATCTTGTGTAGCTTTAAGCCTTTTACGAATCTATTTAATCTTTTCAGTTGTCACTACCATAATTTCCAGTCCCGTGAATGGAATTTTACCAACTTCTGACCAACAGACTGGTGTACGACACTTTCTCCCATACAATTCTTCGAATAGTGTCACCTTTATGCTTGAGTGCTAAATGTTATTATAAGAAAATTCCATCAAAGGTAAATGTTTATCCCAGCTTCCACCGAATTTAATGACGTATGCATTAGCATGTCTTCCAATGTTTGAATCGTCCTCTTACTTTACCCGTCCGTCTGGGGATGGTAGGTTGTACTTAAGTTTAACTTTGTTCTCATAGCTTGCTGGAACCTTTCCCAAAAGAGAGATGTATACCGACTATCTCTATCTGACACAAATGACAGTGGCTCACCATGTAGAGAAACAACTTTATCAACGTACAACTTGGCAAGTTTATCGGTTGAATAAGTTTCTTTTATTGGTAAGTAATGAGCCGACTTAGCCAGGCGATCCATAATGACCCTATAGAATATTTGTCACTACTTGATTTGGGCAATTTGGTTATAAAATCCATTGTAACCAACTCCCATTTCCACACAGGTAATTCTAGCTTCTACATATATGCAGATGCTTTTTGATGTTCAGCTTTTATCTAGGTAGAATATCTTTCCACGAAACTATCAGACTCATTCGTTTCAGAATGTTTCTCAGCTTCTTTCCGTTTCAGCTCTTTCTCTGCTTGTTCCTCATCATCTTTCCCCAAGAAATTGAAACCAGTAGAAGTATCATCATCCTTGAAATTTCCATACATTTTCGAATCATCAGGATAATCTTCAGCAGTTATTGTAGGGATATGATCACATATTAATAAGCGTATGTCCGGAAAGTATTTAAGCCTACGGGATTACACGTCTCGACACTAATGTATTTGTATTAATTAATTAGTTAATTAATATTTATCACGAACATTTAACGAGGTTTCGTTAAAAACTGACAGTTAATTGTTAACAGGGGTGTTAGTTGTAATTAGAGAGAGTTGTAATTGGATTACAATTCAGAGAAGGGTTTGGATAGGGCCTCTAGGCCGAATTCGGCTAGGGCTCCTATGCCAATCCTTAACTTGTTTTCCAAGTCTTTTAAACCCATAAATAGACCCTCTGGGTTTAAGGTTTAGTTGCTGCATTTATCTGATAAAAGTGCAAACCCTAATCTCTCTCTTTCTCTCTAATTTTCGGCAACAAGAAAGAACCCTGGGGGTTTCGATTTCTTGTGTGGTTCGACCAAGCCATCTTCTTCAAGAGGAGTTCGTGATCAGTACTAGCATACGTACATCGGTGTGTCGTGTGTACGATCGTAGAGGGATTTACTTCAAATCCTAGAAGATTTTCTCTTGCCGAGCTAAAAAGGTACACATCATCTATCCGGTTAGTTAGATTAATTCATAGGAAAAATATCCGCTGCGTACTCGTGTTTTTGTTAATTAGTTATATAACCCAACAGTGGTATCACGAGCCACCTATGATTTTAATTAATTACCGGGGAATAAAACTTGGAAGGGGGGTAACCAAATCAAGATTCTAGCTTTTCGATCCACTTAAAATCGTGTTTTACAATTAGAAAAGGTTTCGCAATTGGTAAAAACGAAAAACACTAATCCTGATCGAAAACCGGTTCTCGACCCGTGGCTTGGTTCCCAAAACGAAAACTGGATATCGACCCGTCGCTGCTTTCCGATCGGAAACCCTTGCTTTCCGATCGAAAACCACACTTTTCGATCCAAAATCCTTGTTCTCGATCGTAAATATGTTTCCGATCGAGTTCAATTCGTAAACTGTTTACGGCCCGGTCGAAAAGTACCGATCGGAAACCCTGTTTCCGGATCGTAAACCCCATTCCGATCGGAAACCCTTGTTTTCCGATCGGAAACCCATGTTGGATCGGAAACCCGTGTTTCGATCGTAAACCATAACCGAAAAGTGATGTTCTCGATCGGAAACCCTGACTCCGATAGAAAACTATATAATGGATCGAAAACCTCTAGCCGAATCGGAAACCCTAATTTTAGGTCTAAAATTCGATTCTTGTGATCTAAAATTAAGAACCCAAGTTTTTGTTATTTGATAATCAACGTGTTGTACCTTTATTTAAAATGTTAAAAAGAAGTAAAAACCATGAAGTTTCATGCAAATCGTTTATGGTTATTACTTATATCGAAGAGGATTAAAAGTAAAATTATATTAGATAATTAGAAACCCTAAGATTATGTGATTATTGTGATAATTGTGACATAATAAAAGGTTTTAATGCAAATTTGTTTTATGAAAATCGAAATTTGCTTAAATAACTATTGAAATATGATTTTGTTTATAAAATAAAATTTGTGTCCTAAAACTCAAAAGAAACACCGGCTCACCCCATTTGAACACACTCTAAGAGAGGTATAAGTCGGGTCGCCATGCTTCCCTAAAGTGGGTAGGTTTTTAATTGCAAAGTGCAAACCTCACCCCTACGCTTCTTTGTGTGTTGCAAATGGAGCTACCGAGCTCTTTTGATATGGAAGACAAACTAAGAATTTTATAAACACATTATGTGGTGAAGGTGTGCATGAACCTTCACACATAACATTTTTTATCACACATCAAAATTGTTTTGACCCAAACCAAACTTAAGTCTTTGCCATCCACCTTGAAAAGGACACTTGTGGATGTCATCTTACTCATTGGTACACAATGGTAAAATGGCATTTACATGGCAAATTCCCACTCATTGGTACACAATGGTGGACAATTTGTGCGTTCTTAGTTGGACGACTTAAAGCGAGCTAGGCGGTGAGACCCTTGGCCCGTGGCAAAAGATGGGATGAAACATGACTACAAATTACTTGGTGCAAGATTCACAAGTATTATTTGTAGGTCCCATAAAATCTAGGAATTGTACTTGGAGTACAATTATTGATCGTCACTTACCTTTTGAATGCATCATTTCTAGCAGATCAACTGATGAAATGATGGCATGTCGATTGGATCCTAGCCTTAATAAACTTAATTGTTTAAAGTGTTTAAACATTGGGTAATTAAATTTATTAAGGAAAAGATTATCGAAAATACTGATTTTTGAACTTAATCTGTTTTGTAGATGGCAACAAACCCTCCTCAAAACAATGTTGGTCATGCTTTTCGTCAAATGTTTGAAAGAGAAAAGCTGAATGGATCTAACTTCAATGACTGGTACCGTCAACTGAGGATTGTCCTTAGAGTTGAACGAAGGACCGATGTCCTTGAAAATCATTGGCCGACCGAGCCAGCTGCTAATGCTTCTGATCAAGAGAAAGCGTTCTACAATGCAGAGTATAGCAGATACGATGAGGTTGCTTGCATGATGATCTCGAGTATGACTCCCGATCTTCAGAAGCAATACGAATTTCATACACCTTGTGATATGATCAAAGAGCTAAAGAAGATGTATGAAAAACAAGTTGGTGT
>JBCNJP010000012.1:64301067-64352814 GCA_039602395.1 Deinandra increscens subsp. villosa | reverse complement strand
AAACAGTAATTTGTTCCAATTTCACGGTTAAAAATCAAGAAGTTTGACTTCCAAAAGTCAAACTCGATGAATTGATCAATTTAAGCTTCGATATCAGAAAACGATGTAGAATCACGGCCTTGATGCTCTGATATCAAATGAAAACGCGATTCGTCCCGATCTAGTGAATTTGTACACCGAAATTAGACCGAAAGTTAACCCGAAACTTAAGAACACAAAAGTGTAAATTAATCTCTGTTTATAGCTCGAATCGGATCAACGATTACATGAATAAACTCGTTTACAGCAGCTAATCATGATCCTAACATCAATTCTCTCTGAAAATTGAAAATCAAAAACTCCTCCTCTAGAAGATAGAACTCATAGATACGGTTATTCGAGGTGTGTTCTTTCGTCCGAGCTCCAAACTCCATATATATAGGGAAACTAGTTGAGTGCCGAACTTGAAGTTCGGAGGAAGATCGTAATTGCCGAACATAAGGTTCGGCTTCTTCTCAATTCGATGATCTGCTAGCCTCCATACACTTTATGATTAATTGGTTTTATAAACCAACCCTCAACTATGGAATAATGGCAATAACTACCAAATACAAGAATTAACAATTTTAACAAACAACTAACTATACTAACTGAAATACACACACGTCACACACATTTTTCACTAACAGACTCAGAGTCCCAGTTCTCAACTTCAGCCATTAATGCCTTTTCTTTCTGCATGGCTTGTTCATACTTCTTATTGTAGTATGCAGCATCTTTGAGTCTTTTATCTTGCATTCTGAAGCATAGTATCCCATTGTTCCACATTTGAAGCACTTTATCTCACTCTTGTCAACTTCAGGTTTGTTGTGTTCAGATGACCGGGTTTTGCTTAGAAAAATTGTTTTTGGTTGACCAGGAAGGATTCTTTTTGAATCTTCCAAATTGTTTGGTCAGTAGTGCCAGTAATTTTTCAAATGACTCATTTTCTGTCTCATACTCAGAATATTCATTTTCCGAGCCACTTAGTTCCTTTCGTTTTGAGTGGCTTGGCTGTAATTTGATATTTCTTTTTCTCTTTTCAGAGTAAAGGGCCAGGGGGTCAACTTCGGATTTTCAGATGTCCTGTATTTCAGACTCTTGAGAGTCTAGAATGCAGAAGAGATCATTAAGACTTTTTTCTTCTAAATCCAAGGTTGATTGAAGAGTCATGGTTAGACTTCTCTATTCATGAGGAAGACTTTTGATAAATTTGATGTTTGTTTCCTCATTAGATTTAGAAACATTGAACTTCCTTAAGTTGTTTATTATTGTAGCAAAGCGATTGTAAGTGTTTAAAAGTGACTCACTTGGAAGTGAATTGAAAGATTCATATTCATTTAGTTCTTTTGTTCTCTTGTTTCTTTTCATTTGATCCCCCCCCCCCCTCCGCATCAAAGAGTTTCTCAAAAGCATCCCATACGGCTTTGGATGAGGTGTTGCAGCCAACTTGACAGAATATTTCATGAGGAAGAGCCATGATAAGGACTGGCTTGGCTCTGTCCTCAATTATTTCTTTGGTTTTGTCCTCTTCACTCCACCATTTCCTTTCTTTAGGAATGGTGCGAGCGGGCACACCAGCTGAGGTTTCAGTTTCTTTTATCTCATGAATGTCAACTGTGGGGCAATAGGGTCCCTTGGCTATGCATTCCAATAGGGAGCTATCAACTTCTTTTAGGAAGTTGGTAATTTTGATTTTCCACTGTGGATATTCCTCCCTATAAAGCATAGGGGGTTTTTGCCAATGAGCCAAGAGATTTTTCATTGTTCCAGCTTGAAGACATTTTTGAGGGAGAGTTAAGAAAAGATGTTAAAGAGAAGGAACTTTAAATATTAATTATTCAATCTGCTCTGATACCAATTGTTGGGTTCCTTGAAGGGCTCTTTAACAATGTTGACACAATTTGATTTAAACAAGATAAATAAGTTGCGGAAAGTAAATCAAATTAGAAGACAACAATTCATAAAAGGGTATTCTATATATCTCAAATGTAAATAATGGTTTACACGAGTTTATAGTATAACTATGTATCAACAGAAATAACTTTTCTATGGGATAGATGTTGTAATTGCTTTGAGAAGATATTGAATTGTATGCTTGATGTCTTACTTTGTTTGGTGAATTCAGCTTGCTATTTATAAGCAGATGTAACAAGTTGTATTTGGATAAGGTGGTTGAGGACGGTTGATGTTGGAGTGTGTCAGAGTATATAGAGATAAATTGAACATATTCAATTTATAGTTTTTTTAACTGTCTTCAACTGCCTTCTTGATTAATGCCAAGTTGGCATTAATTTTGCTTGTTCTTCACACAAAGGTAGAAATTGTTCTTCTCGTAATCTTTATCTTCTGATAATCCAGAACTCCTTCTGGACAGTTCTTTGAAGACGGTTGATGCTTCCCATTAGAAGCTTTCTACATAAATGAGGATTTCTGTAGATTTTAGTCTGTACAGAACTACTTCGGAATTTCCGGAGTAGTTCTGTATGAATACAGAAATCATGCAAAAATCTGTAATTCATAAAGACTTTCGTATCCTTTCTCTTCTAAGGACGTGTCTCATCTTTTCTTCTAATACTTGACTGTTTTGTGTTAAAATTACATTATGCTCTAACACATAGCAGTTATATTTATAACCACCCTGGGGTCGGAGCAAGAACGTCCACCTACCCCAGGATGGGGCACGTCAAAAACCACAAGCATGTAGCCCGTGGGTGGAGCATTGTATAATCGGGAAACACCATCCGACGACCATTACAAACAAAAGATTAAAATATTTTCATTGAAAGACAGGAAGGAAAATGAAGGACCATGGGATATTGAACGGTACCCATGGCTGCTGCATCAGCAGCCCCAGCATCTCCCTCCTTGGTAGCTTCATCCATGCCTGCTTCACCTTCCCCCTCAGCATCCTAAACCTTGGACTGATCAACCTCCATCTCCTTGCTAGCTCCACCAGTGGCCAAGGCCGACTCCCCTGCATCCTAGGCTGCATCAAGGTCACATCCCTCAGGAACACTGCCACCCAGGTCACGGAGCCTCTTGAGCCACATCTTATGGTTCCCGTTGGGATTTACAAAGCTCAGATCCCTGGCCTCCTTCACCATCTTTAGCCTAGCCTGCAGGACAAAAATCAGAGCAGACACGCTGGTTGTCTCCACGGTTCTCAGTAGGGCAGCCTTGTGTTCGATCCTTGTCTCCACAACCTTCTTCTCATTCTAGGCTATGAGCTTCATAGCTTTCTCATGCACGAGCCCGGCCTTGGTTGTTTCCTTGGATGCCTGGGCAACCTTCACCTTGGCTGCCGCTTCAGCATCAGCTGCTCCCTTTTCAGTGGTGGCCAAAAGATCCATGAGACGGGAGGTGGCCTAATAAAAAGGAAGAATCCAAGGTCAATATTCATATTAAGACTAATAAGTTTACTCTGCCTTGTAGAAATATTCAGTAATTACCTGGTGAACGACGGATTCGACATCCAAGGCCGAAAGCTTAGAAAGGGGACTTTGAGGAGCAGCAGTAGTAGCACTGGATCAACGGGTCTTCCTCTTGGTACCGGAGGCCCTGGTTGGCGGAATCCTGGTGAGGGGAGTAGGCTCAGTCTTCACGGATCCAAGGACCAGCAAATCATCCTCGATGTCGGACCCAGAGCCAATGACCGCATCCATGTCGTCAAGGTCAAATTTGGGGGTGGTGGTTAAGAAAACATCTCAGGATGTCAGACAAGAGATACAAGTAAAACATATGCGGAATCCAGGGATACTTACAGCTTGACATGCTAGGAGTATGGTGTGAAGCGGCAGATTGCTCGTCGGAACGGAATGCACATTCAAATTCAGGGATTCCCAGAAATTTCCCCAACTTAGCTTTAGTAGTTTCTTCCTCAAGACCAATCTCCAGCAAGCTAGGCACTGCAAAAGTAAATGTCCAAGGTATACATAAACCCTAACATCTATGGCAGGTCATCCTACCCATCACAGTTCATCTATGAGGGAGCTCTTCACCCCCAGGTATGCTTAAGTGCTTCACAAAAAAGAATCGGCCTCTCCATTCGTCACGTTGGGCAGCGTCGGGCACCAATTATAGGTCCTTGGACAATGACTTGAACAGAAAACAGTTGGAACCATGGGATTTCAACTCGTACGCCTGAGCCACTGGATGCGCCAAGCCAGGACTCAATTGAACAGTTTAAGCGATGCAGCGTACCCAGGATGCGCCAAGCTACTGGAAGGGTTTGGGCATAAGAAAGACCGGTGGCCCTAAAGATATCGACGATGAGACCAGTGAAGGGGTAAGAAAGGCCGATGCTGAAAGGAACGCAGGGGAAACATACCTAGGTCCTGGATGAAAAATCCGACCTCAACCTGGGGTCGAATGCACGAATTTCGGCAGATGGGGGAAGCAGTCCTGAAGCCTTAACGACTGCAATGTCAGCTTAGGTAAAGCTGCATGTCTCTAGCTCAGGATATTATAGGAACTTCTGGTCTATGAAGTCCTCAATCCTGGCCGAGGTAACTGCCTATTCGTGTCGGATGCGTCTCTTGGTCATGATCGTGTTCAGAAATTGAAATAAGGAAGAGACGATTACCTAATCGGAGGTGAATAATGGAGCTACGGTGATGGTTTCAGCTTTCTCTCTCTCGCAATGTGGGTAAAAGTGATCTGTAGGGTGGTTATTTAAGAGAGGGGAAGTTACAAGGGTGAAAGTTGTTATACCCTAGATTTCGGCTTTATTTTATTGATATTCATTGACAGTTTTAAACCCCAGGATGTCCAGCCTCCAGGGACTGCATATTTACACTACCTGACCCCAGCATGTGCGGTAACCCAACATGCAGGTCATCGTTACTAACAATTTCCTTTGACTTTAGCCAGGTGCAAAAGGTTGAATAATGGTCGAATAGACTTAGTCAAGGCCTGGAATAAGCGTGGAGACGAAGACTCGCCACCAAACTCCGTCAATAAAAGCTTCAAGCCGTTGGAATGAAGATCCTAAGAATCTCGGAATTATAGATTCAGACTCTATGTATTTAAAAGTGACTTAGGACTTATTTTATTCACTTACGATCACTTGTATACGCACTCACTCACTTAGCAACAGCCGCAAACCATTGTACTCAAACCTATTTTCAGTGAAATAAACGGGCAACGTGTGTTGTCGTTGCCAAGGGGTTTTTTATGCCGGCAGCTCTTGGAGACATCTAGGGGTTAAGGGCTTTTTCCCCTAAAAAAACCTTGGTGTTCTTACTTGCATCGTGGGAATTATTTGATTGTGCTTGTGTTGAATCCATTTTAAACCTGAATTCTTATCGCTTTAATTCACTTAACGTATTTTACATCAAAGGCACCATACCTCACAAACGAATTTGGTTACTAAATTTAGCCTTATAATTTTTAGCCAAAACAATTTGGAACCCACTGTGGGGCAACTGGTGTCAATTTTCTTTCAAAATCTTCTCAGATTTGTTTTAAACTTGATTTTTACAAAAAATTATTAAAAGATGGCAACACAATTGAATTCCTCGAATGCATCTGCTCCTACAAACACCTCTTCGTCAGCTAACACTGCCCTTCCTCCACCACCACCATGGTTCAACACATCACCAACAACTGCTGTGAATCGCAGTACTAGCCAATCAGTCAGCTATGGTGTTACAGGATCTGGACGTGGTGTGGAGATTCCAATCGTTATACCCTGGATTTCCATTTACACTTTCGTTACTTTTTACTTGATTTATATCCCAGGATGTCATGCATCCACAGACTATCTAGTTATTTTACCCGATCCATCATGCACGGTAGCCCAGCAAGCCAGATACGAATGTGTGGATAACAGTCATATGGACTTGTTCAAAGTCTGGTATAAACACGTGGAAGAAGAGTTATCATTAAACTCGGTTTTTGAGTATCAAATGTCGTTGGAAGGAAGATCCCCAGAATCTCGGGATGTTAGTTAGGTTTCTCATGTATTTATACACGGCTTAGGACTTATTTTTGACACTTACGATCACTTGTATTCTCACTGACTCACTTAGAAAACAGCCGCAAACAATTGTACTCGAACCAACTTATTATGAAATAAACGGCAAACGTGTGTTATCGTTGCCAAGGGGTTTTTTTTGTCGGCGGCTCTTGGAGACATCCAGAGCTTAAGGGTTTTTTAACCTAAAAAAATCTTGGTGTTTTTACTTGCATCCAGGGAATTCTTTGATTGTGTTTGCATCTAATCTATTTTATCCTAAGATTCAGACCGTTTTTATCAACTTAATACATTTTACATCCAGGGCACCTAACCTCACAAACTAATTTGGTAACGAAATTGTTCTTAGAAATTTTTAGCCAAAACAATTTGGCACCCACCGTGGGGCAACTAGTGTCAATTTTCTTCCAAATTCTTCTTAGGTTTGTTCTAAACTTTATTTTTTTTTAAAAAAATATATCAAAAAATTTGGCAACACAATTGAATTCCTCGAACGCATCTGCTCCTGCGAACACTTCTTCATTAATCAACACTGCCCTTCCTCCACCACCTCTAAGGTTCAGTACATCATCAACAAGCGTCATGAATCGCAGCACAAGCCCGTCAGTCAGCTATGGTGTCACGGGATCTGGACGTGGTGTGGAGATTCCAATAATGGTCTCAAATGATGACTTCTTCACCATGTTTGCCAAAATACAACATTGCATGGAACAACAACAAAAAATAAACGAACATATGATGGAAGAAGTGGCAAGGTTGAGGTCAGAAGTGAGAAACAGGGATTAGACTACTGTGTCTCCAATTCGTCCCACTGCGTTGAACTTCAACACCCCCAGAAACGGATCTAATCCTCCAGGGGATGTCATCCAACTAGATCAGGGAATTACGGCTTCAGATCTGGCCAACATGCCCAGAATGTCAACTGTCTCGGTTGTGAATCCGGGGGGCACTGCTACCCAGGATGTCGGTAACATCCTAAGAAACTCAAAATTCAATCTCAATACTAACGAATCTGTGCAGGATACATGTGTTAGCCCGATAGTAGCCAAGGAACTTCATAGGCTTAAAGAGATGATCTCGAGTGTGCCTAGTATGGTTCAACCCATCCCAAAAGTGGCACCTTCGAGTCATAGGCTTTCAAGATTTGCACCCCCCCATATGCGATACTGAAACTCCAAAAATATTTCAAACACCCAACATGAAACTCTATGACGGTATGACGGACCCTGAGGAGAATGTGGCACATTACAGAGAAAGAATGGAAGTTATCAACATGCCTCTTGAAATTAAAGAGGAATGCCTGTGTAAAGGGTTTGGATCCACGCTCACAGGATCAGCCCTGAAATGGCTCCTCAGCGTCCCACCTTTCTCCATTTGTAGAGACCATACTTTGTGAGGATTTTGCATTAGAAATATTTGTGGGCTAGTTAAATGTAATTGGGCTATAAACTTGTAAATGGGTTGGGTGGGCTTTTGATTTGGTCGTATTAGGCCCTATAGGCTGAATTCTATTGCTTGTTTACCAAGCATAAGCTTTCCAATAAAGGATAGCTAATCTAGTTGTTTAGGGTTGCTGTTTTAGGTGTTCTAGTAAACTGGTGTTTACGAAATTCTCCTTAGAGAATTTCGAATCAAGTGTTGCAATCCAAGGTGGTCATTCAAGTGGGTCTCATTGTGGTTTGTGTTTTCATCTTAATTTCTTTGATTATTTACTGTTTCTCGATTATTCTTGAATCATCTATAGTCACCGAATTCCGCACGGTGATTGTAGACTTTGATATCGCGTGTGGGTTAATTCGATCCTTACAATTGGTATCAGAGCCAAGAAACGCAAGTTTCGAGGCTCTCGTGATATCAGATTCAAGTTCTTGTGATCTAACGTTTTGAGTTTTGTTGGTGATTTTCAGCTTTTAGCATTCTCGGAAGTATTTTTCAGGTTTGGACACAAAACGGGAGTTCTCGTGGAGATTTACACAAGTTTTGAGACTTTTTGATCCGTGAACAACAATTTTCGATAAACAACAACTTTTCGATCAACCTCTTGGTCGAAAAGCCCTTTCTGTCGCTTTTCTGTGATCGAGAAAGACCCCTCGTGTCTTTTCGATCAGTTGCCCTCAGTCGAAAAGTCCCTCCTTTGAGACTTTTCGATCAGCCGCCCTCAATCGAGAAGTCCCTTTCTCTGACTTCTCGATCAGCACTTACGATCGGAAAGTCCCCTTTGAGACTTTTCGATCAGTCGTCCCTCAATCGAGAAGTCCCCTTGTGACTTCTCGATCAGCCATCTCGATCGGAAAGTCCCCCTGTGACTTTTCGATCAGCTTCTCGGTCCAATCGGAAAGTCCCCTCCTAAGACTCTTCGATCCACAAGCACTTTTCGATCGAGAAGTGTACTTTTTGGCTGAAACCTTGTCAGATCGAAAAGTACTTTTCGACCAGATTCCTCCAACCGAAAACCTCTTTTCGACCCACCCTCTTTTTGATTGAAAACCCCTATTTTTGTCTCTCAGTGTTTACAATGGCCTTTGACATGTCAAGTCTGTCAAGTGCAACCCTTGAGATGGATGCAAAGATCGGAACCAACGCCAGACCACCTCGTCTAATGTCTGGCAAAGACTTCATGAGCTGGAATACAGATTCGTGAACTATGTGAACTATCATGATTCCAAGATCATGCGATCTATTAAGTTGGGAGACTATGTCCCATCGACACCTGGAGCAGCAGGTCAGGCACCCAAACCTAAAGCCAAATCAGAATGGCGTAGCAGAACAACGCAACAGCACGTTAATTGAAGCTGCTCGTACTATGTTGTGTGATTCTAAGCTACCTACCATGTTTTGGGCAGAGGCAGTTAACACTGCTTGTTATGTCCAGAAAAGGGAGCTCATCAATAAGCGGCAGCAGAAGACCCCTTATGAGCTAATCTATCATGACAAGCCCAGAATTGGGCACCTTCGGGCTTTTGGGTGTCTTTGCACTTTTTAGTAAATACGTAAGTACCAAAGTTTGCTACTAAATCTGATGAATATTATTTTGTAGGTTACTCTGCCAGCTCTGCCTACAGGGTGTTCAACAAAACAACCGGGATAGTGATGGAGTCCACCAATGTGGATTGGCTAGAGGAAAATCCATCAGATGGTGGAGTGGGTCCTCCTCAAGCTTTTAACTACAATCAATTCTTCCTTCCGTTAGGATTGGAACCAGTCATAGCCAAAGAACTCTTTGATGACACAATCTCAAGACCGTCAATAACTCACTCCATTACAAAGGCTCTGGGCACGGCCCCTGAAACATATACTACACCAGTACAGGAAGCAGCTGATACTGAGGGTGACCATGAGGCAGAAAACAACCCTGGTACATACACTGCTCAAACTCAGGGAGCTGATGCAGAGGGAGAAGCTGAAACAAATGACGAACCAGATCAACCAAATCTAACTCCTGTAATCCCCGTTCAAGCCGTTGCGGAGACAAGGATCCATAAATATCACCCCTTGGACAACGTCATTGGTCCCTTAGCATCTGGGGTGATAACAAGAAGCCAGTCAGGGGACATCAATAATTACATGTATTCCTGTTTCATCTCTCAAGTTGAGCCCCCCCAACATTACTATGGCTTTGACAGATCCTAGTTGGGTAGAAGCAATGCATGAAGAACTGAATCAATTCTCACGGCTTCAAGTTTGGAGGTTAGTAGAAAGGCCAGCTGACAAAAAGGTCATCACAACTCGATGGCTTTATAAGAATAAAAAGGATGAAAATGGCATTATTGTCAGAAACAAGACTAGGTTGGTGGTTCAAGGGCACAAACAAATCCAAGGAGTTGATTACGATGAAGTGTACGCGCCCGTTGCTCGATTAGAGGCAATAAGAGTCTTTTAAGCCTACGCATCCTACATGAACTTCACGGTCTACCAATTGGACATGAAAACGGCCTTTCTATATGCTGATATGGATGAAGAAGTATATGTTACTCAACCTTCCTGATTCATTGATGAGGAACACCCGTATCATGTGTACAAGCTAGACAAGGCATTGTATGGCTTACATCAGGCCCCTCGGTCGTGGTACAAGACTTTGACTGATCGTCTTCTAGCACACGGGTATATAAGAGGCATAGTGGATCAAACGCTTTTCAGAAAGGAGGTGGAGCATGACATAATCATGGTGCAAGTATATGTTGATGACATCATCTTCGGGTCAACTAATGAAGATTTGTGCAAAGAGTTTGAGAAGGTGATGCGCACAAAATTTAAAAAGAGTCAGATGGGCGAGATGGAATTTTTCCTCGCATTACAAGTGAAGCAAAGTGACAGTGGGATACTCACCAGGCCAAATATGTCACAGAAATTTTGGAAAAATACAAGATGATGGATTCGAAGCATGTTTCCACACCCATGGCGGCCAGGCCTGCTCTTACCAGAGATCCAGACGGTCAACCGGTGAGCGAGCACATGTACCGGTGTATGATCGGGTCACTGATGTATTTGACCGCCAGCCGTCCAGATATCATGCTCGCAGTGTGCCAGTGCACACGTTACCAGGCTAATTCTAAACTTTCTCATCTATCTGCTGTTAAACGTAGTTTTAAATATTTGAAGGGTCGGCCACGACTGGGCCTCTGGTACCCTAAAGAGTCAGGATTTATTATGTATGCTTTCACTGACAGTGATTATGGTGGTAATGAGCTTGACAGGAAATCCACATCTGCCGGAGCTCAATTCTTAGGTGACAGGCTGGTGGCATGGCAGAGCAAGAAGCAGCACACGGTGTCACAATCGACAGTCGAAGCAGAATACATGGCTGCATCTGCATGCTGTTCACAGGTGGTATGGTTGCAGCATCAACTAGGAGATTACGGTTTGAATTTCTTTGACACTCCCATTTTCTGTGATAATAATTATGCGTTACAAATCGTAAAAAATCATGTGCAGCACTCGAAAACCAAGCACATTGACATAAAAACGTACTTCATTCGAGACTGCTATGAAAGCAGGCTCATTCATTGTAGAACGGGTGTAGTCGGATGACAATGTGGCGGACATGTTCACAAAACCCCTTCCCAGTGCCAATTTTGAAATGTGTCTCAAAGGCCTCCGGATGATAGCCTTTGATGAGTAATCTGGCAAGTGTTTTTCATGTTCTTGTTAATTTTTTAAATTTAAAAAAAAATCAAAAAAACATTATAAAAATCAAAAAATTGGAAAAATGAAAAAAATCAAAAATAGTGTTTTTTTATTGTTGTAAAAAGAAAAAAAAATCTAAAAGCAAGGGGAAGATATAAAATAAACATCTGTTGTTTCCTCTAAATTGTGTGCTTTTAAATTTTTTCTGGTTTTGGTGGACCAGGTTGGGAAGTGATATAAATTTCCAGGTGTTTGCTGACTGACACATGTAAGGTGGAGGTGAAAATCTGTGATTCATGGCCGATATGCTTGGTAGGCTCTACTGTCAATCAATTAAAAGGTATGCTTTATCACAGCACTTGAAGATAACGTATGATGCTTGATAGGAAGCACACACTTAGGTTAGTAAAATTTCTATTTGACTGTGCACCAGGAATCCTGAGACACACGCCTGGTTCTAAGTTTTGACGTCATGCTCAAAAAACTCTCATTCCCTCTGCTTTGCGTAAGCAATGACCTGGGAATGTGGTACGTGAGTCAAGACTCCTCTGTTCTGCGAAAGCAGAGACCTGGAACCTCCCTGATCAACTTACAGTTAAGATCACATTGTACATACAGTTTAAACCCAAAAGATGCCAATGTGCACAACCAAAAGAGACCCTCAAGTGTCCAAGACCCTCAGCCTTTGTCACTGATGAGAGCATTATTAAAAAAATGTTTCAAAAATTCAGTTGACTATGTATATTATCCAACAAAACCTCCGTGATCTATTCTTTCTTTTCTCAACCCAGTCTGGAGCATGATGTTAGGCTTAAGGAAATGTGTCATGAAAAATGTTGTACGGAAACCAGGTGTACTTTATAGAATGTGCAAATTATACCTAGGACTTATGTGTGTGGCCTGGACAGATTTTCATAATTAATAAACCTTAAAATATAATTTATGTGATGAAACTGCCTAAGTAAGCGAAAGCGGCATGAGTTTAATAATGGACCAAAAATACCGGCAATCGCCTGAACACGCGAAGTAATTGAAGCTGAAAAGGGTTCCTCAGTCACAGACTATCTGGTATGATCCCTTATAATGCCTCTTCACTCAAAACTCAGTTGGTTAAGATTTTTAGTTTATTTCTTTTTATTTTTTTTATTTATTTTGTTTTTTGTCTTATTTTATTTATTTTTAAAAAAAACAAAAAGGGTTGCCGGATCACGAGCAATCTTTTTCTGCTCATATGTGCTTAATTTGGAAAGCTCAGATTTAATTTCTCTGAATTTGTATTTTAAGATAAGCTCTTCCTAATTAGGTTTGGAAACAGTTTTGACCGACTCAGGCTCGGTTTCAGAAACTAAATCATCTATTTTGTCAAAATTCAACACATTATAAAACAGATCTTCAACCTCAAGATCAAGAGCAGATTTATCGTTTGATTGATTATCAGTTGCGGTGGATGATTGTGATGTAACAGATACTTCCTTTTTATACAAAGTATAATCACAATTTTCATCAATTGGAACACACGATGGGCTATTTGTGATTACCATGGGAGCAGGAACTTGTTTAAAATGATTCGACCCATTTACGTTTTCAGAATTGTAAAGAAAATTAGTGAATGGCAAAGGAATTTTAAACGTATCAATCATATTTGTCAATTCAAAATTTTCAATTTTTAGTCAGAAACAATCTTTTGATGATTTGCCAAATCTTTTTTTTGTTTTCACGAGCATCTCTGATTGCTGAGTAAACTCATACTTTTGTATGCGTAATTGCTCGTGAACCGACAACAGTTCCTTCGTGGTACTCTCCCATCTAGTTTTGTAAATTTCCATATCATCCTTGGTCATAGTAAGCTGATCTAACAACTTGGTTTTCTCATCTAAGAGATCACCTTTGACCTTACCAAATGAATCACAATTATCACAAAAAGTAGAAGAAGATACCTTCGTAGTATCAGCCATCAACGAAACAATAGATTCCTTAAGATTATTTATTTTCAATGCTCCATTCTCTAGCTTGAGACTGTTGTTTTCGTAAGATAATTTCTTCATTTCTTCTTGTAATGCAATAATTTTATCACTTGCATCCAAAGCAGACTTGTGTGCTTTCTCATATTTCTGCTGAAGTGGATAACTCCTTTGATATAGAGCTACAAAGTCATTTACAACGTCTTGCGCTTCAACTTTTGCAGTTTCACATTCTTTCAGCAAAACCTCCTTTTCTTTTGTCAGAACTTCTAACTCCTTCTTTAAAACCAAGATCTCATCAGAATCATCATGTTCATGTATATTGTTTGCCATAAAAGCAAACTTTTCTTTGAGAAACTTTTGAACATCCTCGACTGATTCGGTAATATCATTTGCTTCATCTTCTTCCATGGTAGATTCGGTCAAAACATCTTCTTCCTGCACATGTTTCACAATCAAGGTAGATGAATCAGCAAATTGATTACCCCAATTATAAGTTTTGTTATCTTGAGACACTAAAGCTTTTGTATTATCAGAATTTAGGGTTTGAGTGAGAAGAACTCCCTGAATTTTTGACATTGTTGTTCCCAGAATCATATGGCTTTGAAGTATACTTTTGATACTCTTGCTTCTTAGGCTGTGAACATTCTCTTGCGAAATGGCCAAAATTCGAGCAGTTATAACACCTTACTTTCAATTTATCAAAACCGATACGCCCACCCGAATTGAGATCTTTTCGGCCAGTTTTCTTAAGACTTCTCTTTACCCGTCGAGCTAGCATTACTTACTTTTCCGTTATGACTCCATAGTATGATGAAAACAATGCCGATACCAAGGCCATATAATCTTCCGTTGTTGTAATAGACATAGCCATCTTTCTAGCATTCACCATATTCCTTGCTGGTATTGACACATTACATCCTGAAGATCCATAACTTGATTCATAACTTTCTGAATTTGACATATTCCCCGAATTTGACATATTTCCATAAACATTTCCAACCACATAAGCATTCGCCAGAGCAGAACTTGTAGCTTTCCCATACTTTCATGATATAGTTGTAGCATTTGAACCATAGTAAATATCAGGATTTTGAACCTTAATAGGGGTATTGTTAACATTCTTCATCTCTAAGTCTCTAGCTTGCAATTTTCCCAACAACTTCACAAAACTCAATGTCGAGTATTCCTTATCATTCGTAAGCATCAAGACATATGGTTCCCACTTTGATGGAAGTCCTTCTAGTAATTTTTCTTTTAATTCATCATCGTCCTTCTTGATTTGAATAGTATCCATTTCAGACAAAAGATGACAATATCTTGAAATTAACTTAGGAACACCTTCTCCATCAAAGTGTTTGAAATTATCAAATTCTTTCTTCAAAACCTTCTTTTTACTCTTCTTATACTGATCATTTCCCTCACACCTTTCTTTCAAAGCAGTGCACAAATCATGAGAGTGTTTGCACATTTTAATTTGATGTAGCAGTTCTTTGGTAAAGCTTGTGTGAGAATTCCATAAGCTTTATGTTCTCTTGTGTAATCTGCTTTTTGTAGCAGATCCAGGTTCCTTTGCATAATGGGTACATTATTTTTGTCAACAGGATAGACGTACAGTGCATCCATTGCAATCCATAGATCACAATCCGTAGTCCCAACATAAGCTTCAAACCTTCTATTCCAGTTATGATAGTCCTCAAGTTTGAAAAACTTGGGAACCTTTTGACTTTTCCCAATTTCGTTGTCATAGTTTAACAATGTCTGTATTTGTGATTGAATCACGGCAAATGCGTGTAAATCCGACATTTTGAATTTCTTGAAAACACTATTTATCCGAACTATATCAGAACTCTAAACAGTTGTCCGAACTCTTCAGAACCAGATGCGAACACAGAAAATCAGGCGAACAGCAGCCGAACTCTTCCGAACTGTAGTTCTATTAAACCTTACCAGATTGTTGTCCGGACTCAAAACCAATCGAACACCTTCCGAACTTCAACCTATGAACAGTACCTGAACTATTTTTGAACTCTATCCGAACACGACTTCGTTTGACCGAACAGAAGCCGAATTCTATCCGAACAGAACCGAACTAGATCTTTTCAATCAAACTGAAATGAACTTAGGAGAAATCAGGTTCGGAGCGGTTACTGGGGCGAACTCTAGGTTCAGATGACGGTTATTTGGCAGACGTGCAAACTCTCTATAAATGACGTTTTCGAGCAAAAAACGACTCAACCGAAACTGTTGGACACGAATATGAACATTTTGAAGTGTATAGTGTGTAGAAATGATCAGAAGTTTGAAAAACAAATGTTTTTGAGATGAAAAATACAAAGAAAACACCAATATACTTTGTTTATCGACACAAAAGATGAGTATCGAGGTTATCAATCACCAGATAGCTCTGATACCACTTGAAAGAGCGTGGGACGTGCGAATCGTGATCAACTCATAATAATTGGGTAAACAAAGTAATCAAACGCAAAGGTAAATAACTCAATCTTGTATTGCACTCAATATCAGAGGTTACAAGACTCAGAGAATACACCTTCAGGTTCACTCACACTAAGAAAAACGTTACAAAAATTACAAACCTATCAACTATATATATAATAGCGCGACTGTCTGAACCTGGCCATGGTCCAAACTGCAGTTCGCCCAAGTTTGGACAGGGCTCGCCTAGTCTAGTTTATTTCTTGTTTTTCTTGATTTCTTCCAAGTATTTGTCTGATCCAGCATGTTGCCAAATTATGTATCAACATCTTTTGTTGATCATCTTTCTTCTTCTGACTTCTAGAAAGAGGAGGAAGAGCAGGAATGGATGACAAAGCAGAGGTTGAAAGGGATTTCGGTTGGGTCGACATTCATCAAATTGGAAGTCAAAGAAGATACGAATTTTGAAAGTTTTGGCTAGATCAAAACACCACTTGCCCTACGGTGTGCGCCAAACTGTTTTGGTCAAAAATTACCAAAGTAATTAAGTAATCAAACTTAGATTGTAAGGTAGTGTACTTGATCAAAGAGGTGATGAATTTTCAAGAAAAAGTAAGGTTGACACGATGATGTTACGAGGGAAAAATCCAAGATCCTGTGAGTATCCTCAAGGATCCCGACAAAAAACCCTCAAGAGCTAGCCTGAAGAGCCTGCTGCCTAAATATTTTATTGAATACGTAAAAAGGTTACAAGTGTTGAGCTAAAATTGTTGAATATTGCTAAGCGTTACAAGTGTTTACTATCAGAGCTAATCGGTGTGAGTTATGTGTTCTAAGTTCGATCATTAAGCTAGTTTAAATAGTTAAAATGATACAACAAACTATCCGATATTCTTGGTATTCTTCAACCAAGTCAAGCTAAACGTTATAGTCCACTTAGTCCACGATCTCAGGACTCTGGCCGAGTCTTTAGGCTCAAATAACATGTGAAAATTACCTGTAAATGGATAAACACAAAGGGAAAACGAAGGAATTAGTTAATAACTGTAATTCAAGACACCTAACATGTCAGGATACTGAGTTGTGCGAGCATCTTCCGGGATCCGAATGTTGAGCCCTAACAGTCACATTGCTATAAGTTATCATGAAAATATTCTGAAAAAGGGTAAGATGCCATCTATTGGTTTGCTTACTGATTCAGTCAAGATTTTTAAATCAAACAGGCATCGTTTTTAATGATTCCAAACCTTTCAAGTTTGTCATAAAGCATGCTACTAAAGAACATGTTGGTCATTTCAAGGTTAAATCTGTTGCTGACTCGTCAAAACCTGTTACACCACAAGTGATGTGGAAACTTAAGGTGGTTTCTAAGGGTAAGGAGGACACCGGTCGATCTGCCGCCAAGGGCTCAGGTCAGTTAACAAACTAATTGGTTTTGGCTGGTGTGTGCAGGTTTTTCAAGAAGACCTATTGGAGGCTGTGAAGTTGCTGATAGTGCTTAATTTAAACTTCGCAAATTTATAATTTCAAATTGAACCTTTTCAAAACTTAAAACTAGATGATATTTGTGTCGATTGATCAATTTTCTTTCTTTAATTTTAGTTTATAGTTAAGGGGGAGAAAATTGAAAAATCAAAAATATTGTTTTGTTATTGAAAAATGAATTCCAAAAATAGAGTTTTCATTTTAAGGGGAGAAAATGGAAAAATAAGAAAACATGGAAAAATTAAAAAAAAATATCATTAGGAAATGATGGTACATTGGCTGATGTATCTGACTCATGGATAGAGTAGATGGAAAAGCCATAAGATCATTGTTTGATGTGATAGGTAGGATCGGCAAATCAGAAGGTATTCAATGTGATATACATTAAATGTCTATGCTTGACCTAGTGGACAATATCTTGATCTGTATTTCATGATATAAAAAAGATATGTGAAAAAGAAAATGAGAAGTCATTGTGTATACATGTGTTCTTTTTGCAAAAATTTCAACTTGCTTTATTTTCTTTGGTGTTTTGTTCAATCATCGGACATTCTCTGCGTGTCGACAAGACCGAACCTGATTGTTGTTGATTGAACCATTTCAACTTGTTTTATTGTTCTTATTTGTTAAATCCGAGGCATTATCTGCATATTAAAGATCGACCTTAAGGTAGACGATTTAACGTTCTTATTTCATTTTGCATGGAACACATTTGACAGTATCATGAATAAAAAACACTATGTGAAACTCACAAGTGTAATCACATGAAAATTATGTGAAGCATACCTGAATATGTTTGATAGTGTGGGGTCCACTGGTCAAAGCAAATAAATAATATCTTAACATATCCAGATGTTATGACTATGATTCTGCCAGGGTTTTAGATGGACATATTATACCAGTATGGCTTATGTGCTAAATTTGTTATAAAATTGAAGTGTAGTTCAGCATGTTACGACCAATATGATCCCAGATAGTGATCTATCTCGAATTAAAAATAGAGTGTGAATCTGTATTGCATTTATTTATTTATTTTAAAAAATTCAAAAAGATTTTCAATGTGTTTTAACATAAAGTTTAATAAAAGATTTAAGGAGTGTTTTTATATAAACTTTGTAAAAGCCAAAAAGATTTTGTTTCTTATTTGTTTTTCAACCGATCGACACGTGATACAATCAAATATTCAAAATCAGATTTCAAAATATCTTGGTTCTCCAAATGAGATTTTTGCCCAAGACTAAAGTATTTTGGTGAAAAAGGAAAACTGCACCTCTGTCTCTAAAGATGAAGTTTAAAGACATGACTCAAGCATGGAGTAAGGGGAGTTTGTTAGAAGCAAACGAAGATCTCATTTCCCAATGGTTTAGTGATATGATCATGTTCCAGCCATGCAAGCTCTAGTGCAACTCGATTCAAGTATCAAGGTTGATGATTAAGTATTGTCCTAGAGGGAGTAGTTGAAGATCAGCGTTTAAAAAATTAAAAAGGAGTATGGCGGATACACCACATGCTAAGAGGGAGTTTGTTAGTGCATGGTGCTTAGTGTGTCATATGATGTATCGTGTCATTACTGTAATAGTTGCTAGAGTGTTTGGTTTGTGTCATTGTGTTTTGTATGGGAGAATGAGAACCACCAAATGAGTGGCGAATGACCACCAAATGAAGTCATTCTGTGGCATGTCATTTTGTGGTAGTCCTTGCCACACCCCAACCGACGGTGGAATATGTCGGGGTGAGATGATTGTCCAGATCCACACAACACTAATTTAGGTTGCGATATTTTTATTTAAAACTCATTTCATAGCATATCATAAAAGCATAGTTCAAATACGATTCAGGAATTACAATCCAAATAAACAACCAGAATAATCAATAAAAAGTATGTGATTTTATTAGAAGGTATCTTAGGCCATGCCTTCTTAATGTTAATAATTACGTTTGTAAACACATGAAGGGATCGGTCTACTGGATGTGAAGTTAAACGAGTAATCCGAATCAACACACGAGGTACATAACACTTCTTGTATCAACAATCAGTGTACAATAAGGATTCAGAATGCTCTCTCAGAGACACACATTTAAACTCTCAGTTCTCACAGTTCTAACTCTTCTAAACAAAGTGACTTGACCTATTTATAATAAACTGGTCGACGTACCATTGGTACACTGCGGCGTACCAACTAGTCCGCCTCATGGTACGCTGGAGAGCATTGTTAGAAAATCAACAATATGAACAACAAACACCTAGACCTAGCATTAGACATCAAAACGTGTCTTAACAAACTACCCCTTGTCTCATGCTAGTCTTCAGAAGCTTTTGTCTCGGTCTTCTTCTAAAATCTTCGTTTGTTTTCCTAGAATGAATTCCAAAAGCATAACATAATCGTATCACCTTCTGAAATTGTAGTACTTGTTCTGAATCATCAACATGATACAAAATGTTGTTGTGATAGAGCTTGTCGATGTCTGCTTCAGACAGATTTATCAAGCACATCAGATCAAATATCCGAACTACTTTGTTATTTTCTTTAATCACAATCACCACTTCTCCTGTCATCGTAATACCACCACTTCAATGTCTGGATAAAATTCTATTCAAGCTTCTTCAATAGAATTTTCTTAAGCTGCATTGGTACACTGCGGCGTACCAACTAGTCCGCCTCATGGTACGCTGGAGAGCATTGTTAGAAAATCAACAATATGAACAACAAACACCTAGACCTAGCATTAGACATCAAAACGTGTCTTAACAAACTACCCCTTGTCTCATGCTAGTCTTCAGAAGCTTTTGTCTCGGTCTTCTTCTAAAATCTTCGTTTGTTTTCCTAGAATGAATTCCAAAAGCATAACATAATCGTATCACCTTCTGAAATTGTAGTACTTGTTCTGAATCATCAACATGATACAAAATGTTGTTGTGATAGAGCTTGTCGATGTCTGCTTCAGCCAGATTTATCAAGCACATCAGATCAAATATCCGAACTACTTTGTTATTTTCTTTAATCACAATCACCACTTCTCCTGTCATCGTAATACCACCACTTCAATGTCTGGATAAAATTCTGTTCAAGCTTCTTCAATAGAATTTTCTTAAGCTGCATAGGCTTTCTGTATTTCAACACGATGAGCGGCTTTCCTGTTATTGAATGGACTTTAGTTGGATGGTTTTCATACTTTGGTCTCTGAGGCTTCAAATATCTGAAACTACCCTGACATTCTTCATGAAGTCTTTTTTTGAAAAATTCAGCAAGACCATCTTTACCATGATTTATAAATGGTCTTCTTGCCAGTTCCCTCACATCACAGTGCGGTAACGTATCAAATATTCATGCATTCTTCAAGTAAATAATCCCAAACTCCTTCTTGACTGCATAGCACTTCAATTGTGAGTCATACATCCAACTAATGATTTTTTCCAACAGCTTCCCCTTTATTGTCGATGTATTGCCTTTGCTTTACAGGCTTTGCAGGTTTCACTGGAGGTACATAATTAGCTTTATACTCCTTCATCCATTCATTAAATAACTTTTTCGATCCTGTTCTTCTGAGACCAGCAGCAGAACTAGAAGTACCTGTTCTACCGCCACCAACACCTCCTACTGGGTCTTCCTCTTCATCAAAATTCCAGACCATCTCCTTTACAAGATTCTTCGGGATCAGGATTAATCTCCCCCTGAGTAGGTAATGATTTTAGTAGAAGGCTTAGCTGCTCACCCAGAGATGCAGAAATTTGCAGTAAACGACCAATATCTCGATCTTTGTCTTGATCCCTTTCCTTCAACATCTTAACAGTATCCCGTAACTCTTGAATTTCCAAAAGAGCTGACGATCCGTCTCTTGCAATGTAATAACTTGAGATGTAAGCAACGCAAGTTAACGATCAATTGGAATTACATTTGATGAAGCGGGCTGAGAAGTAGTTGTTATTGTGGAAGAAGCAATAGCCGCAAAAGCTTTTAAAGTAATCTTTCAAACATGTGGATTAACAGAACTTTGAGTTTCAGCAGTAGTGGTTGTGGTTGTAACTGAAACATAAAACTTTGTACTCGAGACCTTTTGATTCTTGCTAGGTGAGTTACCAAGATAAGCTCTTCTTGAATCAGCAAGAAATGTACCACGTTTCACCAACATTTTTTTTTGTCTTGACATGGTCTTTAGACGCTTTCCAGTCGCTTGCATAGGAGCTTTACCCTTTCTGGTAACATCAGCTCTAGAACCCGATTCTTCCATTTTAGGAGCATAGGATTGGATCAGTATTGGTTTCAGAATCATCAGGCTGATCTTTATGTTATTCATACATCAAAGTATCTTGATTTTGAGACTATAAATAAGCTATGTGAGCTTTTGAACCTTTCTTCAAGAGAATACCTCTGGTATTATGCAAAATTGTGACATAATCACCAGAATGTGACTCAGTGTCAGACGAACTCAAGTCATCATCATCTCTATCAGCATCAACATCATCAATCAACTCATCATCTTGAGCATTAACAGCCACATGCTCAACTCCCTCATCATGAACAATTGGATCTTGAATGATTTGATCTTGATTTTGTTGTTGTTGTACATGTTCTTGAATAACAAATTCTTGATTCTGGATTTGTGGTTCGGGGTTTGTAGCTTGATTTTGAACCACCTCAGCAGGTTCACCATTATCATCATACTCTAACTCATCATCTGAACTATCATCATGTCGTGGAGCACCATTTTCAGGAGCCACATAATCTGCTTTAGCAAGATGTCCAATCAGTCTCTTAACAGGTGGAGGTATATTTGCTCCTTTTAGCTTTTGATAAACTGGCAATTACTGACAGTCAATTCATTCTTATGCTTCAGCGGCATAGCAAAATCTGAATTCTTCGGAAGTGCATGATATTTTGCATCAAGTATCATTTGAATAAACCTTAGATACATCAGACTTTTCTTTTGCTTTACCAATATGTTCTCCTTCATGTAAGAAAAAATCCAGCCAGAAAAGTTGAATGTTCTATTCATCACCAAGGCTGTGAAAAAGGATAGAATCTTCATATCAAATTGTTAGAGCATATTCCTATGCTAGCGTGTGTCTCGTGTATTGTATCTAATCTAGAGCATCTGTGTGAGTTTTATAGTCACTGGCCGTACCAGATGCACCGCCGGACCAGATGATCCGGGCGGACCAGATGGTCTGCAGCTGGTACGCTGGCCTGTTACTAAGTGACTATAAATAGCTTGTTAGAGAGAGTGTTTAGAAGTTCTGTCATTTTCATATCTCTTAACTGTGTGTTCTTAAGGTGTTTTTTCTCTCTACATTGTATTCTCTGAGTGAATCAATAAAGCAAAGCTTTATTTACTTTCTCGTTGTTATCCGATTACCGAATCATGCTGTAGTAAGATCGTCTCAGTGGTTTACACAAATTCCTCATGACCTCTTAATCTGTTCCCGAAACATCTGATATAACATGAAGCAGGATTTTGTATGGTGGGAGCACATTCGACTTGGTAAAGCATTTGGCAGTCAAATTCCCATCATATTTGATTCTTCTTAATACCCCGATAAGATCTGATTCGTCAACTTCCTTTGGATATGCTGCTTGATCATTAAATTAAAGAACTCGACGAACGTCATTCTCAGAAATAACAATATTAGTCTCATTTATCCTTGACTTGATAACTTGTGGCACAACCGAGCAATCTACTTGAGCTGCATTCCAGAATGTATTGAGAATATCCTTGTAAGGTGTACAATCATGCGTTGCTGCACAAAAGATACGCGATCTTTGCATGAATTCAAAGATGTTCCCAAACTGAGATCTCCACTTGGCAGACGCTCCAAGATACGCACGGATGTTATGTGTAACAGCCCAGACCCGTCGCAACCAAAATATTGTCCGCTTTGGCAGCCGGCATGCCCTCAGGCATCCGCCCCTCACGGTTTTAAAACGCGTCTTGGTGGGGGAGGTATCCACACCCTTATAAAGGCATGCTTAGTTCTCCTCCCCACCAATGTGGGATGTTACAATCCTCCCCCCTTAGGGGACCAGCGTCCTCGCTGGCACACTGGCCGACGACCGGCTCTGATACCATCTGTAACAGCCCAGACCCGTCGCAACCAAAATATTGTCCGCTTTGGCAGCCGGCATGCCCTCAGGCATCCGCCCCTCACGGTTTTAAAACGCGTCTTGGTGGGGGAGGTATCCACACCCTTATAAAGGCATGCTTAGTTCTCCTCCCCACCAATGTGGGATGTTACAATCAATTGTCACACCCCCAATTTCCACTAACGGAGTATAACCGTGTGGGGTGTGATCCAGACCAGGATCCCAGACTTCAGTTACAACCAAACCATAACAGAGTTTAAAAATTAGCATAAGGTTTAAGTTACAGTCCAAAACAGTAAGTTTAACAGTTCAGCGGAAGCATAAATAAAGTTTGCAGTTATGGTGTTACAAAACGATGGATTTAGATATTTGAAATTCCGGGTTTTTCAAAAGGTATCCATAGGAAGTACTGCCGCCTCCGGTGCTGTCCATGATCCTCCTAACGACCTGAAAAGAAAACAACAATCAAGTGTCAGCCAAGGCTGGTGAGTTCACCAAAGCGGTCTACACGCCACATGTAGACCTAATGTATGAATAAAGACAGGTAAAACACAATCATTAATTATAGGGCCAGTAAAGTTCCATATCGTAGGTAGCTAGCCTATAGTTATGCACACCTGAATTGTTCGTAACCGAAGCTGACAATGTTTGGATAGGGGATACCTATGAACCTTGCCTTCCCGTGTCCATCCGGATCACGTTGGGTAGGCTAACATTGATCTCAGTCCGACCGCCAGTCAGAGGGTGCATCCCGTGCACCGCTGAGCGGGGGTGTCAATCCCCAGTAGTACTACTCAACATTACCTCGCTATTGTATATTAACGGCCCGAATGTAAGGACTTTTTATAAATAAAGCAATTCAGTGCAACATATGATATTTTGTCGGAAAATTACTCAAGTAAAGAAATACCTTTACCGTTGGGTTGCCAATCTTTACCGGATGCAACTATCTGTGCGTTATCATCCTAAACCGGATATAACAATAATAGTAAGTGAAACTCACCTTAGGGTGCACTGGTACCTAGCACTTGGTTCAACAGGTTGGTCAAAGTCAACCTATTCGGATAAATGTGGCCTAATCAAATTAGAAGGTGTAGCTAGGACGAAATTAGCACAATATCACCTAAACATGTTTCATGCGGTCATACCAGTCATACAATGCACATACGAGTCCCAAATTGGGAGGAAATCAAGCAATTTCAATTTAAGTCAAAGTTGACCCAGAAAGTCAAACTTCAAGCACTTAACTAGTGGCATAGCTAAAATCCACAATACTTGGAATTAGCTCCTTAAATTTTACAGGCATGTACTACATGTCATTTAGGAATTGTAGCAAAAAGAATCAACTAAAAATGTTGAGAAACGAAGAAGTTATGCACATCGGAAGTTGGCACATTTTAGCATTTAGCAAACTAGTCAAAGGAAATGGAAACTTGCATATCTCATTCAAAATTTGGAATTTATGAACCAACATCTCCAGATCTTACTTTTAATATATAAACATCATTTACGGATAGCAAACACACCATTAGAACAAGATTAACATGCTCAACCAAAATGAAAAGTCCACTTTTCACAGAAAATGACAGCTTTGAGTACCCGACTTGCAGCTGTGTTTTGAGTGACCAAACGGAGGTTTTAGAAAGTGTGCGAGTAGCCGTTGTAAAGCTAAGACACAATACTTTACTAGGGAAAAAGAATCAACTGATTTCGATGAAAATTGAGTAAGTTATGACAGCTGCAAGTTGACCAAAAATTCTGGTCAAAGCTGTTAGAAATTTCCAAGTTTGCCCATGACTAGCATTTCAACTTTATGCTAACATTTGATCAAATTAACACCTACCAACAAGTTTATAACCATAATATCATGCAATTTCTGTTCCTAACAAGATCATACCATATTCATATCAAAATCTCAACCTTGAGCTAGCAATTAAGCACATTACACCCAAATTCCATAACCAAACACCCAACAATCATACAAAAGCACACATAGCAGATTTCAAGCTCAAAACCCAGCCCTAAACTCGAGTTCAAATCTGTCCCAAATTAAGAATTAACATATCTTGAGCTAACACAAGTTTCAAGAGCATACAAACTCCACATTTAGCACAAAAACACTAGAAAACACACATGCAACTAGGAATTTCGGATTTCAAAACTTAGGGTTTACCAATTTGGGGAAGAAATCGCAGATTTGAGAGAGAAGAGGGGATGATGAAGCTTCCTTGATGTTGTTGGAGTTTGATTGAGCTTCCAAACTCCGGATTTTAGCTCCTAGATGCTTGATTTTGCGAAAATCTCAAGTGTGTGTGTGTGTGTGTGAAATCGTGAAGAAGAGAGGAAAGGATGAAGCTGATGAATCGTGAATGAGGGGGAGGAGGAAGATAAAATGCAGATTTGTCTTTTAATTAAATGTTACACATTTGGTCCCTCAAGTTTTTTTTTAGCATATAAGGCATAAAACTCATTTAAGTGGGTTTTTACTAAAAAGTTGTAAGGTAAAAATTCTAAAAATATTTCCAAGTGCTTTTAAATCATTTAGCATGTAAGATTTTGTCGGGTTATATAAATTTATCATTTGTACCTAAAAATCCAAATTTACACACGAAGCCCGGTTTCGCATAAAAATGCAAATTTTCACAACTAACACATAAGATCAAGAAATAAGTTCACAAAACAAGTTACTAAAATTAATTAGCAAATAAACATGTATAAAAATGTAATCATTCAAATAACGGGTCTCGGGTTCGGTAACGGAACTAACGGAAAAACTTAACGGGGTTAACTTGGGAAGTTACAGTTGTCACATTATGATCCAAAATCGATGGTAGCATAGCCATTTCTGTAAATTCACAAAAACAAGTATCGTTAAATTTATGTTGAATAACCAAAAATGCTAACGATTGACTCAAAGTAGACCCGAAACGCTTCAACTATGAAGTTTTTGAAAAAGCAAGGTCAGCGTACCACATTGGTATGGGCGTACCAATGAGTCTAACATACCATTGACCAAACCAAGTTGGTCAAACGTACCAAGTTGGTACGGGTGTACCAACGAATTGAGCATACCATTGACCGGACCAATTTGGTCAAACGTACCAGTATGGTACGGGCGTACCAATTGGTACGGTGGTAGAACAGCATTCGAACGGTTCTTTTGATTTTAAGCATAATCGAGACAAGTTATGTAAAATCGGTCACTGAGATTTGATTGTATATCAAAAACCGAGTCTACCGGTACAAACAAATCTCATTAACATTTTCTAAAACCCGTTTAACCAAAGGTTGTTAAAGTTTTTGAAAAAACCGAGCCTGTAATCGTCAAAAGTCAAGCAACTTATTGAACCAAACACAAAATCAAAACCATGAGCATGTGCGGAATTTGATTTCCAGCCTGTAGCAACAAGAATCACGAGCAACAGTTAAGTATCGAGGGAGAAATCAATGAAAAACGAGGATCGGAGGTTAGGGTTTCGTTCAGAGAGGTTTGGCTGTGGTATGGTGGAAATGAGCAACCATACCACCTCAACCTATTTATATGGCCAATGGTGCGGCCCAGCGTACCAATTGGTACGGGCGTACCATTGAAATTTTCAATTTTAACCCTAAAATTTTCAGTTTTCACAATTTTCATCCAAAAGTCAATATTTTCAGTTTCACTCAATTTGGTGTTGATAACTGATTCAAGCTTCGATTATGGTTCCAAAAACATGAATTTGCCATTTTCCGTATTCAATTGATCTAAAATAATACAGAAACAAAATCTTTTTGTATTTTACAATTTTATATCAAAACACACCAAAATCATTTTGATTTTTCGAATTTATGCTAAAACACACCAAAGATCTTTTTGAGATTTTCTAAAAAGAAATAAACCAAAAAATCAAAATTTAAATGCGATAAATTATATTTTTGTGAGAAAGATCGCAACATGAGATCATATCAGTAATATGTACTAAACACACTTCAATTTCAGTATAATCAGCATGCAAGCCAAGTTGTTCATGAATACAACATTTTCATGTTTATTTCAGCCAGATCAAATCACTTTCTATAGCGTTCTGATATGCATTACGTATTCATTTATCAATCACATAAATCATGGTTCCCACATATTCAAGTAATTGATAACCTGACTTATTATATTTTTGATTTTCTCTTATCCGTCATAGAATTTATACACAGAGACAAGCTGTTCATAGTGTTTCATGCAAAAAGAAATAAGAACGTTAAATCGTCTACCTTAAGGTCGATCTTTCGATACGCAGATAAGGCCTCAAATTTAACAAATAAGAAAGAGAAAACAAGTTAAAGTTGTATAATTCAACAGGAATCAGGTCGATACTCTCGTATACGCAGAGAAAGCCCGATGAATTATACGAAGCACCCAGAAAAATAAAGCAGAACCTTAAACGAACAACAATCAGGTCGGTCTTGTGGACATGCAGAGAAAGTCCGATCGTTTGAGAAAATAAAGAAAATCAAACAAGTTTAAATCTTTCAAAAGAACGCATGCATACACTAGAACAATCTCTTATTCTATTTTTGTATTTTCATATAGTATCAGCATTATACAAAAACAAGAACAGTGTTTCACCACAGATTTCAGGCCAGCATTATATTTATATCATATTTGCATATATCAGATTTGATTAGCACATTCAATGAAACAATTAAGTACCTACAGCCTTTCTTCCTACTTTATCCATGGTCATTATCATAAACTGATGTATTATCATTTCTCATAAGGGTTGGATTACATTTCTCTATATTTTTTGGATTTTTCAATTTCTGACTTTTTCTTATACGTGCCCTTATGACGGTCAGAAGACCCAAGCAAGTTCTCGGTGAACTTAGAGTAATCAAAGAAAACTGAAGGCCTGTTTTCAGTCTTATGGGTTCTAAGCCGTGAGAAATTGGTGGTGGAACTGAATTGCACCCTGACTCTTTAAACACTTCTTTCAAGGTTTCATCTTTGCACAAATAACTTGAAAAGGAAGCTGAGTTTTTGAAATTCTCAATTAGTCATTTAAGATCCAAGATTTCAATATTCAACTCTGAAATTTTTTGCCGTAGCTTCTAAAAGCTTTTTTCTCAAAAAAAAATGTATTCCTCAGTTTTATTATTCAGTTTAACTTTAGTGTCAAGAGTCAAAGCGTGTTCCTTTTTCAGTTCAACTTTAACAACCTCCCACCTTTGTTGGAAAATTTTCATATTTTCCTCGGCTAGCATGTATTTATCATAATACATCACTTTCTCATCAGAAAGTTCTTTTTAATTGAGTAGCAGTTAAAGCACAAAGATCACAAGATTTAGAGTCAACCTGTATATCAGCCATAAATGCTTGATGTGCATCTCCAAGAAAATCGTCTCTATGAAGTTTAGACTTTTCTTCACCCACCATATTTTCAGAAACAGAACTGCTAAGAAAGCAGATTCATCAGGAAAATCAGTACTCTAATCATATCCTTCACTAGTTTGAGAAACTAAAGCTTTAGTTCCCGAACTTGAAGCATAAGCATTTGTAGTAGAAGTAGAAGGATTATGGTTACTTCCTGAAGTCTTTGCACTTTGTGAAACATATTTCTGATACAAACGAGAAGTTTCTTTCTTTTTAGCTTGAGTGCACTCTTTTGCAAAATGACCATAATTTTGACAAATAAAGCATCTGACTTTAGCTTTATCAAACCCAAGTTTTCCTTCAGGATTCAAGTCTTTTCTTCCCGTTCTTTGCATGAACTTTTTCCCTCTTTGAACCAACATTGCCATAGACTAGTTAATATCCATTAATTCTAAATCATCAGCATCTATTTGTTCATAGTCTTCATTTGTTAACTCATCATTGGTTAACTTTCCCGCAATCACTCCATCATATGAAGATACCATGGCAGAGAACAATGCCATAAAATCATTTGTTGTTTTTGTATAAAATGGACTTTGACTTGAAAGAAATGCAGATTGGCTTGAATGAACTGGATATGTAACTGCAGCATTTTGAGTATAAGATCCCATAGATGGTCCTATAGACACGTTTGAATACCTAACTAAAGAATTTTCCACATACAAAGCAGTAAGACATTGATTTAAACTTGTTTTCACCTTTGCATGAATAATAGAAGCATTTTCTCCAAAATAGACATCCGGGTTTTGTACATGTGCAAGTAATGTCTTAACCCTCATCATATCTAATTCTCTTGCTAACAGATTCCTTGTCAATTCATCGTAAGATACATAATCAAATCCTTTGTCATGAGTTAACAACAAAATGTAACCTTCCCACTTAGCAGGTAATGCATCCAACAACTTTTCTTTTAATTCATTGGCTTCTTTCTTTACTCCAACTATCTCTAGTTTGCTCACCAAGTGTGAAAGCCTTGAAACCAAGTCATTAATAGTTTCATTTTGAACATGACAAAAATTGTCAAATTCTCTCAATAAGACCTTCTTTTTGCTCTTTTTGTATTAAGCATTACCTTCACATCTATTACATAGAGCATCCCACAAAGCTTTAGACGTTGTATGCATCTTGAATTGATGTAAAATGTCTTTAGGTAATGCCATAGACAAAGTTGCATATGCCTTCCTTTCCAATTTAAAAGCTTCTTTTTTTGTTTCATTCATCTTACTGAGCGGTTTGTCTTCACCATTAATTTTTGGCATGACATATCCATCTAACATGGGTGTCCAAACACTTACATCAGTTACTCCAATGTACGATTCGTATCGTGTTTTCCAATTATGAAAATCTTTAAACTTCATCAATTTAGGAACCTTGTTCGTAGTTCCAATCTCGTTATCGTAATTGAGCAAAGCTTGAACAAACATTAACATTGCAGCAAACGCTTGAAACGGATCCATTATGAAAATTTGTTAAAACTGACTCAGCGTACCAAATAATCGATCTCCGTACCAATTAACCTCACCAGACTAACAGTGTACCAGTTCTTTAGCGTACCAAGAACCGGACAAAACCAAACGACGTACAAACTGAACAGTAACGTACCACAATGGTACGGCGTAACTGTTGCGGACCACACTAATAACTGCCACGTATAACCGTTGAAGATTGTCTTCCGTACCAACATAGCGTACCAAACTACCTATGAAGATTTTCCTACGTACCAATAGATCATCGGGTGTACTAGTGTGTTCATCCGGCTTACCACGAAATTCATCCAACGTACCAACAGTGTACCAACATGAAATCGACTGATATTTTGAATTTCAATGAATTGACACAAACTGAACCTTGAGCATGTGTTTCTAAGAAAATTAAACCATTCTATTGGATCAGAATCTCACAAACACTCACAGAAATGAAGAAAATGAATGAAAAATGAGTTTGTGAACTCTTTTAACTCAAAAAAAAACACCCAAGTAGATCAGAAACAGAGCTATGATACCACTTGTAAGCACATGAACGGATCAGTCTACTGGATGTGAAATCAAAAGAGTAATCCGAATCAACACACGAGGTAAATAACACTTCTTGTATTAACAATCAGTGTACAACAAGGAGTCAGAATGCTCTCACAGAAACACACAGTTAAACTCTCAGTTCTCACAGTTCTACCTCTTCTAAACAAAGTAACTCGACCTATTTATACTAAACTGGTCGGTGTACCATTTAACTCAGCGTACCATTGGTACGCTGCGGCGTACCAACTAGTCCGCCTCATGGTACGCTGGAGAGCATTCTTAAAAAATCAACAGTGACATCCGAGAATTCCAAGGTTAACTTCCGTTAGACAACCTCCGTTAGTTACGTTATAAGTATTAACTTAGTAACTAATGCTTAACTAGGCCGAATACGTCCACGACCTTTGGTTGATCACCGAACCCGTCCATATGTGTTATGTGTTTATTTATGGTAATTATGTGCAACGTGATTTAAACGCATGATTATTATTAAAAGCATGACTATTTGTTTAATTGCTTAATTGTGTATTCACGTATTTATTATTATTAGCATGACAAATTATTTAATTGTGTATTTATGTGATTAATCGAGTAATTAGAATGTATGCATTTATTTTAATCATGGGCTAATGATGGACTAATCATTGGGGCCCAAATCCCAATGAAAGCCCACCAAGCCTTAGTATTTAAATGAAAATAAAACCCTAATCTCCATTTAATTCATACATCACCACAAAACACACACACACTCTCCACCTCCTCTCTCTCTCTCGTTGGATCATTGCTGATCAGCCAAGACCAGCTGTGAATCACCGTGATCTCAGCCTTGAAGATCATCCATCGAGCCCGGAAATCAAACCGTGAGTCCCCAAAACCATTTTTCTTGCATTTCTATGTGTTTTCTTAAAAAGCATGTGTAGATCTTCATGAAATCGTGTATGCTTCTGATATGATGCTTAGGAATGTTAGATCTAGCATTAAGCCTGCAACTTTACGTGTAAAATCATGCCATAATGAAGATTCATGCTAGTTAGGTCATTTTATGCTTAAAAGTGTTCTTGGAGATTTGATGGTGAAAATCCATGTTTAAGGTGTTAAATTTGCTTGTTTAATGTTGGTAAATGTTTATGCATGCTAGATACAGAATTACATGAAGTATGGAAGCCATCAGAATGTTTTTTTGTCAAATTTACGAGTTTTCTGCGACCAGCGAAACTGACAGATTCGTTAGGCGAAACTGTAGTTTCGCAAACTGTTTGAATCTCCTTCCAGCGACACTATACAGCGAAACTATAGTGTCGCCTGTGAACTAAGTGTATTGCTCGAACGAAACTACCGAGCGAAACAACCATAGACTCCTGAACGAAAGTTCAAATCAGTTTCGAGCGAAACTAGATAGCGAAACTATGCCATCAGTTTCGAGTGAAACTATCTGGCGAAACTGTGCCTTATATGAACGAAAGTTCAAACCAGTTTCGGGCGAATCTAGCCAGCGAAACTGTGTCATCGGGCATTCCCTAGCGAAAGTGCTGCCCGTGCATATAGCGAAACTGTGTAGCGAAACTGTGTAGCGAAACTGTGCCAGACCTAAACCCAAACTTGTGCAACTTATTTGAATGTTATGCCATGACTTACATGTTTATGCAATAATGAAACATGCTTTGATTTCTGAGTAATGTGAACCCTCGTTTATGATCAACCATCGGTGTCGTGTGTCGGTATGTCGAGTCGTAGTTCCAACGTGCTATGTTATGGGCCATAGTGACGTAGTTAAAAGTTTAGACACAACCTAACACCTAAGACCTTAATGTGATTATTAGGTCTTCGTTAGCAAATATAATTGGATTATTTGAAGAATAAGCTGAGCAACCTAAGGTGAGTTTCACTAACCCTTTAATTGTGAGCCCGTTTGGGTCGCAACGAATTTACTTAACGGAAAACAATGCTGACATTTTGAGGTATTGCCAAATGGGATATCTGTTATGGAAGTTGGAGTGTTTTATGGAAAGCACTTGCAACTGTCCATCCTTGGGGTTTCAAATGAAATCCGCAACCAACTATTTAATACTTAAACTCATTCGGGATTTCAAATGAAATCCGGAACAACCATTTTGACACTTAAACTCTTTTTAGGATTTCAAATGAAATCCAGAATAAACGGTTTTAATATGACTAGTGTAGGTTAAAGTCTAAACCAAATGATATCACATGATTTCTAAGGATGCCTTAAAACTTAAAAGTCCTCAACAATTTAGTACCATTAATTTGCGAAGCGAGGGGATGTTGGGTAGATCTACTGAGGGTTTGACAAACCCTGCTCCGCGGTACACAAATGTGTAGCCAACCGGTTGGAGGCCGAACGGAGTTCAATATCAGCCTATTTTAGTTGTGGGTCCCATGAGGAACACAACTGGAGGCACAAACCATCGGCAAATGCCGAACTCTGTTACGTCAGCTTTGGTACGAACTTCCTTAGTGCATGGAAACCGGATTAGCTACCCGCGATATCGGTTGACCGCTTTAATCTTTACTTAACTAGTACATATTCGATAATTCAGCACTTAGCATTGTTTTGCAAAACTACTACTTATTTATATGTTGGTACATACGCTTATGAGACCGGGCCGCTGCATGACATGCCCGCTGTGAACTCACCAACCGTTAGGTTGACACTTGTGTGGTTTTCACTTTTGCAGATCGCTGAGGAGTATCCACCGGAGGTTGGCATGGCACCCGAAGTTACTTATTTCATTTTGAACTTAAATTTGGGAATTGAATAACAATTTATGTTTTGTAAATTTAAGCACGTGGTTAGTGCTAAGATACTCATGTTTTTCTTTCCGCTGCAAACTTTTAAACTGTTTTATGATCGAATGTTTGGACTTTACTCTGATTCGTTTAGTATTTGTAACTAATGGTTGTGGTCCTGGTTTGCTCGCACCCCTTAACGGTATAAACTCCGTTAGTGGTTAATTTAGGGGTGTGACATCAACAATATGAACAACAAACACCTAGACCTAGCATGACATCAAAACTTGTCCTAGCAACATTCATCTTTCAACTGTTCATCGTTCAATCGTTCATCGTTCAATCATTCAATCGTTCAATCATCACAAATTATACAAGTTTGAAACACATATCGAACATATAGTACGCTTGTAAAATCAGAGTTTGGATGTTTGTACATGTTGCACTCCAAAAATATTAAAGTAAAAGGGGCTATGAAAACTCACATGATAGTAGTGATGAGAATTAAGAAAACTGACAATAGCGGGAGAAGAAACTCAAATCCGGAGATCACCTTGACGATCGATCGTGATAGGATAAAATGAATGAATAAATAAGTAAATAGATAATATTTCAAGACTTGACACATACTTTGGGCACGGTGGGAAACATGACTCGTTGGTGACTTGATGTAGTGATACGTACGGGTCGATTTATCAATCAATAGGGTCAAAACTAAGTCAAAGTCAATGATAGCAAAGTATTTATTTATCTCATTATTCATATAATAATCTATTTTTATGAAACTCAATTAAAGTCAATCAATGGTTAATGGTCTAAAGTTAACCTAATAAGTCTAATCATGGATTCATCATGCAACATAACCAATCTAGCATTTTGGCATGGGTAAACCCTAAATCTATTCATTGAGATGATCACTTTCATGGCAACATTCAAGATCTAACATCAATTAGTCAACTTTCATGGTGAAACCCTAGATCTCGCAAAAATCGGAGCATGATTACATCATAAAAAATCCAACATTTACCATGATATCACTAGATCTACTAAGTAGGAGCATGCATGACAAGAATCTAGTCCTTTTACATCATAAAAATCTAACCTTTATGTTCATAATTAAAGATCTAGCCCTATGGAGCATGCTTAACATAGATCTCATCAATTTGAAACATAAATATCAATTCTTGACATAGAAAACTCTATATCTATAACATGATGATACATTCTCAAGTGAAAAGCCTAGATCAATAATTAAGACAACATTGTTCATGATACACAAAAACTCATGCATAATAAAGATCTATGAAGATCTAACATGAAAATCAAGAAATATGGAAACTTTAAGCATAAAAATGGTTCCTTTGTTAATAAAAACCCTAGATCTATAAATTATAACAAAGATCCAAGCAATACAACAAAAAAGTTCAGATCTAGATGGAGAAGAAAGAAGGATTCAAGGTGATAGTTGCATGTTTTTTGAGATTATATACTGATAAGGAAAAAACGACACAATCCTAGGCAAGTAAGCACCAAACTTGAGCTCAAAATCTTCAAAAATGTTGGTCTCCTGGGTTTACAGCCTTTTTTGGTCGTTTAGGGACGATTTGGTGTGAAAGTGAGGAGCATGGAGGCTCAATGTGTTTAAATAGGAGGTTAATTAGGGTTTTGCTGGAAAACCAACTCCAGGCATATCGCTTGGAGCATCTATATACTGCAAGCGATACGCGCTGGAGTGTCCTTGAACATAAATTTGCTGATTCCTTAATTCGTGTGCTCGATTCTTCGTTTTCAATGTTTCTGAGTCCCTCTTTCACCAAAATATTATCCCATCATGTTAACCACATTAAATCCACACAAAACGAATATAAATACGTCACGTAACACATAAGAATACACAAATTAGGTCAAATTATGCGTTCTTGGTCAGTTTTGGCGTACGTATCACTTTTGGTCAAATCACATGTTATTGTATGAGAGGTTCTTCATGTGAAGTATCTGAATAAGACGAAGTGGTGCAAACTGGCTGTCAAATAAAGTGAAAACCAACTTACACGAAGTGTCAGCCGAACTCACAGTTCAGGTGAGTTCGGGTTCACACGAACTGGCAGTTCGTGTGAGTTCGGCAGGCTATAGTATATATAGCCGTTTTGCATTGTAATTCATAAAAGAGGGTAGAAGAAGCTGAGAGAGAGTCTAGAACTGAGGGTGTGTTTTCTGTGGTGTTTTCTCTGAGTGATTCCGATTGTATTGTTGTTCTTCGTTGTTCAATAAAACAATCATTTTAATTACGTTCCATATCCAAAATAGCTCGATCGAGTAGGCGGTCCGACGCTCTCGTATTTACAAATGGTATCAGAGCTTTCTGGTTCACTTTACTGATCTATGGTTGCTATTTTTGGGATTTTTGAAACAAAAAGTGTCGTTTTTGGAGTGTTTTTGAAAGTTTTTGACCATTTGAGTCGAGATTTTTGTGAAATTTCACTCCTAAATCTTTCCTTATCACTTTTTCTGATCCACTGCCGAAAATCTAGTTCAAATCTATCCAAAATCGTGATTTTTGCGTGAAAAATGTTCGGTGCGTTCCAGTTCGGGTGAGATTCTCATATCTGAAAAATAACCGTCAACCAAAGTCACAGTTCGCTTTAGTTCGGACATCCAAAGTCCTAGTTCTGTTGAGTTAGGTTCGCTTCCTTTCGGTCACACGAAGTTCAGGTTCGGACAATTTCGGATCTTGGCTCGTTTGATTTCAGTTCGGATAGCTTTGGTTTAGTTTCATTCTGCTTCTCACTTCGCTTTGGTTTGGATATATATTTCATTTCAGATAAGCATCAGTTCGGTTGGGTTCAGATCAATATTTTCTGTTCCGGTTCAGTTTGGATAACAGAATTAAGAAAATTTACGAGATGACGGATTTCCAAGCTTTTGTAGTTATGCAGAATTCAATGCAAGCAATGATCAATTTCGATAACGAAATCGGATCAAGTTAGAAAGTTCCCCAAGCTATTAAAATTGGAGGATTATCAAAATTGGAAGCAATGGTTTTCTGCTTACATTAGCACGAATGATATCAATTTATGGATTCTAATTCAATAGCTTTACATGCATCCAACTGATCACGGGGATTATAAGGAAATCAAAGACTTTGATGTTGATGAAAGGAAAAGTTATGAGCTTGAACAAAAGGTTTTTGGTTATCATACCATGGCATTTCCTACCGAGTTGTTACATCAATTCAGCACTTGCAAGAAATCTAAACAATTATGGGATGCTTTATCGGCAAGATGTGAAGGTAATGATCAATACAAGAAGAGTCGACGAAAGGTGTTGAACAAAGAGTTTGACAACTTTCAATATTATGATAATGAAAACATCACGGCTCTTGTATCAAGATTTTCACATCTTATCAGTGAACTGAAAATTGTTGGAATTGAGAAAACTTATGAAGAATTGAAAGAAAAGATATTGGAAGCTTTGCCGGAAAAATGGAAAATTATGTTTTTTTATCACATATGACAAAGAATTTTCTGCATTATCATTTCATGAGTTAACTGGTAAACTTCATGCTCGAGAAATGGAGATGCTAAATTCAAACAAATCAACAGCTAAATTGCAAAATCCATAATTATATCATGGTCAGAATGCCGCAAGCATCAATGCTAAAGCTAAACCTATCGGTGTCAGTTCGGCACCAAGTACTGCTATTATTGGCAATGTGTCTCTAATTTCAGAAAAATTTTGATTCTTCAAAGGGTTGCAATTTTACCATTCCAGGTTTAACTAATCACACTACATTTTCCGTTCAAAGTACTGATGATTGTGCTTCTTTGATATCTGCTTTAATTTCATCTTCTTTTGGAATGATTATCAATAATATTGGTAATGCTAAGATGATTAAAAAAGATCTTGATGAATTGATGACAATTATCTGGATGAAATGGATATGGCATGGCAAATGGTTATGTTAACTCAAAGAGCACGAAGATATCTGAAGAACACTAGAAAAAGATCTATTAATTTAGATGGAAAGTTGGGACTCGACAATTCAAAGTGAAATGTTATAAATGTTCTAATCTTGGACATTTTGCAAGAGAATGTTAGCAATCTCAAGAAAATAAACCTGATTCAAAAACTACCAATGGTTCGCAAGCTTCATCAAGTTCAAAAGCGTTGGCTATTCAAAAAGATGAACTTATGATTGGGGTAAAGTTTTTGATAAATCAGCATTAATTGTCACACATGAACAAGATGATTATTATTATTCGGATTCAAGTTTCTATTAATCAGCTGAGAATGAAAATTCTAAAGTTAAGATTGAAAATTTGCTAAAAAAATGATTCTTTGATGAAGGAAGTTAAAATGCTTACCGAAGTACTTCAATTGATAAAGGAAGAATTGGAGGTGTCTAAGAAAGAATGCAAGGAATCTGATTTGAAAGTTACACAATTATTTGAAAAGAATGTTGGGTTAGTTCAAGAGGTAGAAAAATGGAAGGCTGAAGCAAAAGATGTTGAAAATGATTTCAATGATTTATTTGAGAAATCCAAGATCAAGCTTGATGTGCTCAATAAGACTTCTGATGAATTAGCAGCTAAGGCAAAAAGTTATTCTATTGAGAATGAAGCATTATGGGAGGAGAAAAATGAATTAACAAGGGTTAACAAGTTGTTGAACACAAATCTTGATATTCAGAAAAGAAATGAAGATAAGTTGAATAAGGAATTATTTGGTGAGCTTGACAATCTTAGATTGCAAAAATCATAAACAAATAGGGTTGCTAAAAGGTTAATTGCAACTGAGAAAGAATTGTCAGAAGCACAACAAAAAATTCTGATTTGAAAATTGAGGTGATCGATGCCAAGCGTCTTCTAAACAATGTCACAAATTCACAATCACTTACAAGCTTTTTAGCCGAAGATGAGAATTTTGAGAGAGTATTTGATAGGACAGTTACACCACCGACTAGTATTAAAGAAGCCGTCAATGTTGTCAAAGAGAAAGTTGAAACTTATGATTATTCAAAGTTTTCATCCTCCATTACTGAAGAAGAAAAGGTTGTAAAGAAGAAGAAAAATAAGAAGGCTGGTAAGAAGAACGAGAAGAAATTTGAAGTTCCTAAACTTTCAACATTTGTGTCTGGTTCATCATCAACAGAAAATGAATGGTTCATCATCAATAGAAAATGAACATTCAGCTACTTCTACCGAGAAGATTCGTACTCATACTGATATTGATGAGACGATTTTCTATGCAAAGAAGGGTGTTCAGGAAGTTAAAGCTGGATTTTCTCGTTTGGCGAAGAACGGGCATAAATTATTTAGTTCTGAAGAAAAGATTTTTGGGAAATGTGTTGGTTTGGGTTTTAACTCAATAATTGTTGGAAATGTTGGTGTTCAAGCTTCAAAGCAACAAAATTTGAAGAAAATTAAATTGAAGCAAGTTAAAAAGGATGTTTCAGGCTGAAAAAAATTCAACCCGAGAGGTTCTACAAGCTCAAAGGTTAGGAGCAAATTTTTTCTGATAAAGAATTTCCACTTCATTGTGTGGATGCTCAAAAGATTTCTGAAGTGTTTGTAAAAGATGTTGTTACAATGAATAAGAAGAATTAAAATGCAAAATTTTCTTCTGGAAGTTCAAATTCTACTCCAAAGAGCCCGACATCAAAATGGGTTCATGATCACGACATCAGGTATTTGATACTTTCTATGATCATTTTGGACTTAGTCATGTTTTTAAAGAAATGCAGGTTCCTAAATGGTGGGATAAGAGCAGTCGGTTGTGTTACAATTGTCGTCAAAAAGGATATATGGCACAAGATTGTCCGGTTCCTACTGTGTTTACTCGATTCCAGTTTTTGGTAAACCTGTCAAACAAAAATTCATTGATGAACATGGCACCGTTTTTGATAAATTTCAGCCTACATCTAAAAAAAACAAGACAGATTTATTCCAAAGTTATAAAAAATTCAAAATGTAGGTTGTTCGTTACAGTCACCTGTGATTGATTCACCAAAAACTGATTTACCAAAACGACAACAATGGAATCCTAAGGTGGTTTCGAAGCAAAACCAGGACACTGGTCGACTAGAAGCGATTCGCTTCGGGTCATTTAAGAACTAATGTGTTTGACCAGTGTGCAGGTACTTCTAGAAGACCTATCGACGATTGAAAAGTTGTTGATACAACAGTAAGGAAGATAACAACATAATCTAATAACTAGATCTTATCTATAGCTATTGTCAGTCTACTATCGAGTCCTTTCCTGATAGCTTGCCCATCTAATCAGCCCTTGCTATAGCCCTTCCCTTGCTACTTTAAACATCAGCACTACCTGATATACATACATATATTTTTGAAAAGGTCATCTTACGCTGCCGAGTTCTAAGTAATTAAAACTTTTACCTTTACCGTGAAACATTTAATAGGTATAAGACATGATAGGATTATACCAAAACATTTAAACCTTCAGTATTAAAAATCATTTAATACTCTAACATACGTCAAACCTTTGGGCCTAACGGCCCCCTCTTTATAAACATTTAACAGGTATAAAGCATAATTGGATTATACCAAAACGTTTAACTCATCAGTATTAAAAATCATTTAATACTCTAAAATACCTTGGGCCTCCGGGACCCATCATCTGTGCAAATAATCATTACGTATAAAAGAGTCATACGAAACATTATAAGCAAAACCTCTTTTTACTAAGCATTGTCTATCTTGGGACTACTTTAGTCCCTTTCGGTCGGTCGTCGCCTCCCGACCTCTTGAGTAACCGTTGTTACTCCAGTGGCTTTATATCCCCTGCTTGGATTGTACAACCCCTCTCTTACCCTCGTCTTAGATAATATTGCTTAGATTAAAACCTCTTCGAAAATAACCCCAAGGGTCATTTCATTTACCTTTAAAAACTTATTTTAAACTTTACTTTAAAAGTTTATCATCTTTATTACCCGTTTATTATAACCTTCCCGAAAAGAGTTTATAACACGTAATAACAACTTTAAAACAGTTGTAGATATTTATAACATTTCACGTATATGCATCAACACAGAACAAGTAAGGGTATTTCAAATACTTTTCAAGTAATAACATTGCATGTATACTAGCCCAATAACATTAAAACATTTAAAACATTTAAAAGTGGGCTCATAGAACTCACCATATTCTCTCAAGCAGTTAATTAAGAGAAAACCTCCGCTATGCCTTCCAATTTTAACCTAATCGCATATTATACGGCTTTAACGCAAGGTTTAATATAATAAACACTTCCTATGTCTATTTTAATATCTTATTATCTTAATAATATTCAATTATTAATTTTATCTCTTTTAAAGGTCAAAATGACCAAAATGCCCTTTTGGCAGTTATCTTTTTCTTTTAACGATAATGTGAAGACGTGCATTCCTATAAGTAAACGCTCACTCCGGGATCGCCTAGTGAGGTATGCCAGGTCGCAGTTGGGATTTATGCGACACCACTGCTTTGCCAGAAACCCCAGTGTACAGGCGTTTACCCTTTCGGTCTGCACGAACTTCTAAATATCCGATAATTGATTTATCGTTAACCTTTATATTAAATATATATACGTTTATATATATATATATATATATTTAATATTTAAGTTCAGATATTCTTTTAATAAATTTTATTATATAAAACTTATTAATAATTTTATATATATAAATACATATTTATTTGTTCTATTAATATTTTATATAAACTTTTAACTTAATAGGGATGTTTGAAATAATAATAATAATATAACGTGATTACCTCTCTAACGGGTTGTGAAACGAGTCCAAGATAACCAAATAATAAAGTTGTCCGATTTTGACAAATGAATAGTCCTACGTGATAAGCTCCTCGCCACGAGTATTTTCCCGTTGTCGGTTCGTCATTTAGACCGAGTTTAACCACCAAAAAAATAACCGAAATAGACCGGGTTTCATGTCGTCTTTAGTCCAGACACCCACTTCGTACCACCAATATCATCAGCATTCATCGCTATATAACCGATTACCACCGCTATCCTTACCGCTGTCCCGATAGTTCACTACCGTCACCGCCATCTCCCGACATCAACCACCTGCCACCGAAACAGCAACTAAACATCATCGCCGTATAATAACCAAACACTAAGAGTGCTTATCTAAACATCATACCTACATCATTTACAGATAACAACAATCTCATCAAAGATCACAGTGGGGTTAGAGATGAACTTAAGACGTTGTTCCTCTGCTCTCGTGAGGTCATGAGACCACCGCAGTCGCCGGAGTTGCAGGTTTGGGTTTGAACAGGGTCCCCTAGGTCGATCGAACAGGGAGGTTCAGAGGTGGAATGGCACGCCGGTGACAACAGCATGTCCCTTGGGTTGATAGAACGGAGGTGCAGGGATGGTTTCCAGAGGTTGTTGCTGGTGAAAAGCTCGCCGTGGCAGGTTGGTCACCGAGACAGCGCCGACAGGAGGTCGCACGGAGGGGGAAAGAGGAGAGCAGAGACTAGGAGGGTGGTTATAGGGTCGCCGTGAGGATCTCCGGGTGAGGTCGTCGGCTTCGATCGGGCGGAACGAAGGGGCTGGTGGCGGGGATCGGAAAATCGAAGAGAGATCGAGGGGGAGGGGGGAGACTAGCCAGTTCTTTCCTCTCTCTCTTTCTTCTTTAATTATATTCATTTTTTCTTTTATGAATTTAAATTTGTATGTGATTTATGTGATTTTGATAGTAGGTATGCATGTCTATTTATATACTACACAGATTGATTGGAATGGTGAGTACAATCAACACAAGGAATTAAACACGTATATGATGAGTAAGATTTTCAAATGGTGAATCATAGAACATAAATCCTTCTTTCAATTCATATACATATGTATATTTTTAATCATAAGTTAAGTATAGATATTTTCTTTTAATATGGTATAATATTAATAAATAGGTATAATACCCGGTATTCCAAACCCGGTAAATAATTTAATATTTCATAACAGGTTCAGATAAATTCCCGAACGTCTAAAATATTACGGGAGCCTAATAAATATAATTTTTATATTTATTCTTCGGTTATTACGTTAGCCGGTGAATATTCATATAATTACGCAATAATAGCGCGTGTCTAATCGGTGTAGCGATAACGACCGTTTTACAAACCGAGCACGTTTTTCTGACTTTAATACTTAATAAATATTATAATAATTTTATATACTTCACTGAGTTACTAAAATCATCTCGAACGACAAGACGAATTAGATTTGGCTAATATCGCGCAACAGCAACGGTTACCGACTTCACCGTTTTTTGTATCGAATATCGTAAATGTATTTTATAATGATTATAAATCAAGTATTTAGCAATACCTGATATTCTAATCTCGCCTTGGCGTTAATTTAGTGACATTCGTGGGTAAAATACAGTTATTACAAATGAGGCCTAAATCACTATTTTACGTTTTCCCGCTTCGTTATAACTCGGGTCTAAGATCCGTCTGCGTCCACGATCTTTATTTTTCGTTATCTATCATATTCTATGAAATTCGCCTCTTGACGTTTCCTCGAATTTCGTGTCAAATATTCATATGCGAATCGTGATGTTTCTCTATTCTACGTATATATTACTTCACATATATTTCAATGACTTAATAGATATAGAACACGTATATAACTTAAGTCATGAAATTTTAGGGTGTTACAGATCACTTTTCTTTCTTTACATTTAGTTTTATAGTTTAGAGGGGGAAAATTGAAAAAATAAAAAAAAAGTGTCTTGTTTTTATAAAAAGATAAATCCAAAAATAGAATTTTTCATTTTAAGGGGGAGAAAAACCTAAAAGGCATGTTATGGGGAGAAATGCAAATCTATTGAAGGTGAATGAATACATGCAAAATATATAAAATTTTGAGAAATTAATCATTGGGAAATGATGCTACATTGGCTTACGATCCTGACTCATGGATAGAGTAGATGAAAAATTTTGATTTGCTTGGTAAGCTCGGAAAATCATAAAGTATTCAAATGTGATATACATTAAATACTATGCTTGATCATGTGGATAACATCTTAAAGTGTATTTCATGACAAACATAGAAAAATGTTTGAAAAACAAAAATGAGATGTCGATGTATATACTTGTGTTCATTTTGCAAAGATTTAAACTTGTTTGATTTTCTTTATTTTCTCAAACGATCGAACTTTCTTTGCTTATCGAAAGATCGACCTGATTGTTGTTCGTTTCAGGTTCTGCTTTATTTTGTTTGGGGGTGTCGTACAATTCATCGGACTTTCTTTGCGTGTCCACAAGACCAACCTGATTGTTGTTGAATTATACAATTTCAACTTATTTTATCTTTCTTTTTTTGTTAAATCCGAGGCCTTATATGCGTATCAAAAGATCGACCTTAAGGTAGACGATTTAACGCTCTTATTTCTTTTTGCATAGAACACAATTGACTACATCATGATTACAATACATTTTGTGATAGTCACAAGTGTAATCACACAAGAAAAAGAAAAATGTCTGAATATGTCTGATAGTGTGGGATAAACTGGTCAAAGCAAATCTAATCAATACCGTAACATATCCAGATGTTATGAGTATGATTCTACCTGAGTTTCTTATGGACAAATTATACCAATATTCAACATGGTTTGTGTGCTTCAATTAGTTGAGATTGAAGTGTAGTTCAGTATGATATGTCCAATTTGATCCCAGATACTGATCTTTCTCAGACCAAAAATAGAGTTTGATTCTATATTGCAATTTCATTTCATTTCAGAAAAGACAAAAAGATTTTTGGTGTGTTTTAGCATAAATTTGAAAATCCAAAAGATTTTAGGTATGTTTTGATATAAACTTTCTAAAAGCCAAAAAGATTTTATTTTTGCTTTGTTTATGATTGAACAGGTACTAAGTGGGAAGAATATCGCAACTTTAAGTCTTCTGAAGCTGTTGATAAAGACAGAGACACACTGTGCTTCGTTAAGTATTCAAGATCAAGCTACCATCAAGTTGAGGGGGAGTTTGTTCGAAGATACGTTTTAATTGGATGACCAGATACTGCACACGTCAAGGGGGAGTTTGTTAGTGTATGAGCGGTTCGTCGTGTGAAGTATCTGAACAAGAGGAAGTGGTGCAAACTGGCTGTCAAACAAAGTGGAAACAAACTGACACGAAGTGCGAGCCGAACTCACAGTTCGGGTGATTTCGGGTTCACAAGAATTGGCAGTTCGTGTGAGTTCGGCAGGCTATAGTATATATAGCCATTTTGCTTTGTAATTCAGAAAAGAGGGTAGAAGGAGCTGGGAGAGAGTCTAGACTGAGTGTGTGTTTTCTGTGGTGTTTTCTCTGAGTGTTTCAGATTGTATTGTTGTTCTTGGTTGTTCGATAAAACAATTATTTTAATTACGTTCCATATCCAAAATAGCTAGATCGAGTAGACAATCCGACGTTCTCGCATTTACATCACCTACGTTTCATGACTCGATTTAGTGTGTGACGACTTGTGAAATCATTTGTGATCATAAGACTCATAAATATCATAAATCTGACAGACAATACTAAAAAACGTGAGCTCCAGGTTAAAATCGAAACTGCGCGAGATTTACTGAACTTTCACCATTTGTGTTATAAACCTCGAATTCTCGCACGTCTTCACTTGTAATTACTTGTATCGTAACTAGTTTTACATACAAGTCTCATACATGCTCAGTTTGCTTGTATTCCCGGTTAAACGTAAATATCAGTGCGTTTGTGGTAAAATCCGAAATAGTGATAAATCGAACATTGATGAGGAGTTAAAATGTACTCTTTATTTTATATTAATCACTCCCTCTACACACCAAATTGTGTATAAAAGATATTATCTTAATGAGTTTTTTTTAATTAGTATGTTGTGGTGTAAATGAGTTTAATTTGTTATTATTACGTTGATATGAATCGCACCAATTAAGGAATTAATTTGTTAGTTATATTATTTGGAATTACTAAGTTGTTTGAAATAATAATCACTTCATTTTCATCGTGTATAGGAAAAATAAGAGAAGAAATAGCACATAATGATGATGCATTCATATGGGCTCCACATGAAATGATGGTATGATGATGAAATTAGTATGGGTGCATGTGTACGTGAGATTGGTACAAGAGAAAGTGAATTTTGAAATAAAACAAGATGGTGCAGGTCACGTGGAGGGCACATGGTCCACAATTAAATATTTTACCTTAGTGTGGACACACAAGAAGAAAAGCAGCAATGTGAAAGTCGAGTATTTGGAATTTAAAGATCGGGCGTACCGCCCAACCCAAGTCAATTTAGGGTGGTACGCCTCAGGGTTAAGTCGGCAGAATTTAATTATTTTTATTTTCTTAACCTATTTAAAGGGTGTTCAGTCATTATTTCGAACCCTGATTACAACCAGCTGTTTCTGGGGTGAGAATTATGAATTTTAGAATTTTCTTTTCATCTTTTTCATATTTGTGATTAGTACGATTTCTTGCTAATTCATTGTAACTACTTTTGGTGAACGGTATGTGGATTCTTTCTGTTTTTAGTCTGTTGTTGCTAATTGATCCGGTTTTCCTTGCAATTGTTGAGCACCCGCATGCTGAATTCATTAGATTAACTAGTAAACTAGGGTTTTACTAGTCACCTGTCGTGTTCTAGCCTTTTCTTGCAGTAGGAACTATGCAGCCCATTAGAAAGCTAGGTTATTAGGTTGATTAGGCAGTTGGGGACTATGTCTATGTAATATTAGCCTCTGGTAGGTTTTACCCAGATAGGTAGCATACTAGGATCCAGAAGTAGTTATCTTTTGATAATAAATGAGTTAGTTCACAATTCCAAACAAAAACAGCCAAGAGGTAATCTTAGTTAATTCTTTAGATAAATTAGTTTAATTTAATTTAGGTCAATTCAGATTAGTGACAGTAATCTCTATTTAGATAGTTAACTTAGTTAGGAAGTAAAAACCTAAAGTCACTAGTAACCACCAACTCCCCTACATTGACACCCTACCTTACCACTACTACATTTAAGTTAGGTATTTGTATAGCAGTCACGACACCCGTTATCAAATTGGCGTCGTTACCGGGGAATTAGTGTGCCTTTAAATTAGTTGACTTTCATTTAAATTTGCATTTTTAGTTGATTTTTCAAAAAAAAAATCCCAAAAAATAAAAAAAATAGTGTCTTTTATTTCAGTTCTAAATTTCTGCAACTAAAAAAATAAAAAATAAATTTTTTTTATTTTTTTCAGAATTTCTTCTTGAGGAGGTACGCCTAGAATTTCACAGTTTGAGGTGGTACGCCTTGGGCCATTTTTGAAAGAAAGTTTTTCATTTTTTTTACTTCCCAAGTTTTTATTTTTTTCCTTTCTATTACATTATTTTCATCTCCTAGAGCAGTGCTACTTGATTGTTTTTTGTTTTTGTGTTTGTTTTGCAGGAGTTTATGTTTATGCATACCCGGAAGTCGGGACGATGCTCACCTTTGATTTTTGATCCAGAAATTGAGAGAACGGCTAGGCAGAACCGAGCCAATCAGTGAAATCAAATGGGTGACCCATTTCCACAGTTTCGACCACATTTTCAAGAGTCAGTAGTTCAAGCCATGGGAGCACGAGATCGAGACCAAATCAGCAACCGGATGGATACGAGGCATTCCCTCGTAATAATGAAGCTCGAAGTGAAGGTACATGGGAGACAGGGTGGCGGAATGAACCCCCAACTTAGCAATATGAAAATAGATACGAAAATTACTTGTATGAGGATGAACAAGACGATGACATGGGTTTTGGATATCCACAGCAGCAACCACCACTAGTGTACCAAAATCAGCAAGTGAATCAGCCACCAGTTCAGCAGTACCAGTAGGATAATCAACCGCCCCGGGGGGTCCCAGAATTTAATGGAAATTATCATAATAGGGACTGTCTTGAGATCATAGACGGTGTTCCAAGAATTCAGAGACAAGCACCGGCCCGAGGGGTCGAGAGTCTTTTTAAGCCGGTGGTCATGCCGAGTTCGTCTACAGTGGTGACTCCTAGTGTCACACCCCCAAATAACCACTAACGGAGTTTATACCGTTAAGGGGTGCGAGCAAACCAGGACCACAACCATTAGTTACAAATACTGAACGAATCAGAGTAAAGTCCAAACATTCAAAATAAAACAGTTTTAAAAGTTCGCAGCGGAATATGACATAAGCATCTTAGCACTAACCACGTGCTTTAATTACAAAACATAATTTGTTGTTTGATTCCCAGTTTAAGTTCAAAATAAAATAAGTATCTTCGGTGCCATGCCAACCTCCAGTGGGTACTCCTCAGCGATCTGCAAAAGTGAAAACCACACAAGTGTCAACCTAACGGTTGGTGAGTTCACAGTGGGCATGTCATGCAGCGGCCCGGTCTCATAAGCGTATGTATCAACATATAAATAAGTAATAGTTTTGCAAGGCAATTTTCCAAGTGTTGCATTATCGAATATGCACTAGTTAAGTAAAGGATTAAAGTGGTCAACCGATATCGCGGGTAGCTAATCCGGTTTCCATGCACTAAGGAAGTTCGTACCAAAGCTGACGTAACAGTGTTCGGCATTTGCCGATGGTTTGTGCCTCCAGTTGTGTTCCTCATGGGACCCACAACTAAAATAGGCTGATATTGAACTCCGTTCGGCCTCCAACCGGTTGGCTACACATTTGTGTACCGCGGAGCAGGGTTGTCAACCCTCAGTAGATCTACCCAACATCCCCTCGCTTCACGAATTAATGGTACTACATTGTTGAGGACTTTTAAGTTTTAAGGCATCCTTAGAAATCATGTGATATCATTTGGTTTAGACTTTAACCTACACTAGTCATATTAAAATCGTTTGTTCTGGATTTCCTTTGAAATCCTAAAAGAGTTTAAGTATCAAAATGGTTGTTCCGGATCTCATTTGAAATCCCAAGGGTGGACAGTTGCAAGTGTTTCCCATAGAACACTCCAACTTCCATAACAGATATCCCATTCGGCGATACCTCAAAATGTCAGCGTTATTTTCCGTTTGATAAATTCGTTGTGACCCAAACGGGCTCACAATTAAAGGGTTTGTGAAACTCACCTTGGGTTGCTCAGCTACACTTGCTAAATAATCCAAGTATTTGTTTGCTAACGAAGACCTAATAATCACATTAAGGTCTTAAGTATTAGTTTTGTGTCTAATCTTGACGTCACTATGGCCCATAACATAGCACGTTGGAACTTCGACTCGACATACCGACACACGACACCGATGGTTGATCATATACGAGGGTTCACATAAATCAGAAATCAAAGCATGTTTCATTATTGCATAATCATGTAAGGCATGGCATAACATTCAAATAAGTTGCACAAGTTTGGGTTTTAGTCTGATCACAGTTTCGCTAAGCAGTTTCGCTACAGTTTCGCTATGCAGTTTCGCTACAGTTTCGCTACAGTTTTGCTATGTGCATGGGCAGCACTTTCGCTAGGCAGTACCCGATAACACAGTTTCGCTAGCTAGTTTCGCTCGAAACTGTTGACACAGTTTCGCTAGCATAGCTTCGCTCGAAACTGGTTTGAACTTTCGTTCAGGGACAAGGTCTATGGCTGTTTCGCTCGGTAGTTTCGGTCACAGGCGACACTATAGTTTCGCTTAATAGTGTCGCTGGATGAAGATATACATAATTTCGCTGAATAGTGTCGCCTATTGAATGCACAGTTTCGCTAGTCGCTAAAAACCCGTAAATTTGACTAAAAATCTTTCTAACAGCTTCCATACTTCATGTAATTCATTATCTAGCATACATGAACATTTACCAACATCACAGAAGCATTTTTAACACCTTAAACATGGTTTTTCATCATCAAATCATCAAGAACACTTTTTACACAAAATGACCTAATCTAGCATGGATCTTCATTATGGATCAGTTTCACACGTAAATTTGCAGACTTTATGGTAGATCTAACATTCCTAAGCATCATTTCAGAAGATCAAGTGATTTTATGAAGATCTAGGCATGCTTTATAGTAAAACACATAGAAAAATGCATAAAATATGGTTTTGGGACTCACGGTTTGATCAAGCTTGATGGATGATCTTTACCAACAGAGATGATGGCTGCTAATGGTGGTTCTAGGCTGGTCCAGATTTCACGAGAAAGAGAGAGTGTGTAGGAGAGTGTGTGTGTGTTGTATGGTGATGTATGGAGAAATGGGGATTAGGGTTTAACTTCTCATTTAAATACTAAGGCTTATGGTGGGCTTATCATGGGGATTTGGGCCCCCAATGATTAGTCCATCATTAGACTAATTACTAGCCCAATCATTAATCATGTATGCATATACTTAATTATCCGGTTAACTTTAAATACATAATTGCAATTTCACAATAATAAATAGTCATGCTTTTTAATAATAATCATGTATTTAAATCATATTGCACATAACAACAATAATTAAGTAAACATATAACACGTATGGACGGGTTCGGTGATCAACCAAAGGTCGTGGGCGTATTCGGCCTAGTTAAGCATTAGTTACTAAGTTAACACTTATAACGTAACTAACGGAGATTGTCTAACGAAAGTAAACTTTGAAATTCTCGGATGTCACACCTAGAGGGCGAAATGGGAGATTATTTGAAGTTCGGCCACAATATTTGAATTACCTGCCAGAGTTCTTTGGGAAGAAACATGAGGAGCCATACTTACACGTCTTAGCATTCGAGTCAATGAGCGGGTTGATTGGAGGATTAGGATTCACACCAGACGAGGTAAAACTTATGTTATTTCAATATACACTAAAAGATCATGCTCGTGTTTGGTTTGAAAGTTTACCGGCGAGAATCGGTGAACTCAACAATCGTTTGGTTGACAAAATCTTTTTAATGTATTTTCAGGTACGTGATGTCTTGGCTCAGGATCTGGACTTAGTGTATCTACATCGGGGATGAAGTCGTCGTGTGGGTTACCTTTTATATAATGTCATGTTTTAGTAGCTAATGTATGAGACCTGAAATGGATGACTACTTTATGTCATCCTTTGCTTAATAGAATAGCATGTTTCAAACTTTATAAAATTTCTAGTTACTAAAACTCATAGGTAACCAACTTTTAATCACTGCCACGTGTTGCTTCCACAAAGCTAAACATTTTAGGCTGTGACAGCAAATGCTTGGAAATTCGACATCTTTTCCAAAATGTGATGCTCCAAAAACTTCCAACTCAAAAATGAAGGTCTTAAAAGTGGATTTTGGGTATCAAAACGGAGGGTACCGGCTGTTTGGCAAGAAAAAGTGTAGATCTCTTCGACACGGTCATTTTTGCTAGTATTGGGTTCCGTAACTCTTAACGGTTCTCAAGTTACGTCAGTTTCCGTAAAACAACTCAAAATACCCAATCTGAGCCGAACTTGAACAGAACAAAAACCTTTAGCCGAACTGTAGCCGCTGAGCTGATCCGAACTGAACAATCTATCCGAACTTGTCCCGAATTGAAAATGATCCGAACCGAAACCGAACCTTATCCGAACTAAAACAATTGAAACGAACTCTAAACAAACTTGAACGAATTCAGACTTCGGACGAGATGAACAGGAACCGAACCGTGAGTTCGGATGACGGTTATTTCGAATAGGAAGATCTTCAGCCGAACTGAAGCATTTTCACTCAAAAATTTAAAATTTGGACAAATTTGAACGAGATTTTCAGCAGTGAACCAGAAAAGGTGACGAGAATTGATTTAGGAACACATTTTTCATGAAATTCTCGACTGAAACACTCAAAAACTCACAAAAACACTTCAAATTTTTGAAAAACGACACTTTTTGTTTCAAAAACTCCAAAAATAGTAACCATAGATCAGTAGAATGAACGAGATAGCTCTGATACCACTTGAAAGTTCGTGAGTATCGGATCGTTTACTCGATCTAGCTATTTCGAATGAGAAACGTAATTAAACTGATTGTTTTATTGATCTAGACGAACAATGACAATCAGAGAACACAAAGAACTGACACAGAGAAACACCTCTCAGAACAACACTTAAGCTCATAATCTTACACGCTCTGTTACAGAATTACAAAGACAAATTCCTATTTATACCTGACTGGCCGAACCTCAGGTGAACTAGTGGTTCGTCTGATCCGAACTGGCAGTTCGGATCCAGTTCGTTAGGCAGCAAACTTGTCTTGTTTTGATCTTCACATCGTTTTGTTCAGATACTTCACACGACGCTCAGAATATGCATTAACACATTTTATAGTGGTTAGGTGCACAATAGGGTCTAGACACGTCCTAGGGTGAGTAATCAGCTGAATTCGACACCTAGGTAAGTCAATTTCGTCAAAAAGTGGAGCAAAATTCGAAGTCGTGGCTTAATCTGACCCAGGTCCGGGCTGCGTATCGCAAAGGGATGAGGCCAAGGCTTCGCGTACCGCGAGCCATTTTGGCAGATTGACACCTTTGGTCCGTCTAACTTTTAATTACAGTTTTAA
>JBCNJP010000012.1:64280747-64300567 GCA_039602395.1 Deinandra increscens subsp. villosa | reverse complement strand
TCCCTTCGTTTCTCCGACGAAGCAGCTCGCAACACAGCCGGCGATTCCACCCGGCGTTCCTCCGCCCTCTGGCGACCTTGTATCCTCGATGAAAGCTCTTCACGACGGCCAACCGGTGAGATCGAACCAGTGACCGAGCATGAGCAGTTCCGCCTCCAACAAACCAATGACCCACCATCGACTCCGGCGAGCTCCCTTGGTCCCTGTCTTCTTCTCTTACCGGCGAGAGCAGGAACCCATCAACCACCGTTTGATGGTGGTCGTGGATGGTGGTAACAGTTGCAATAGAAGGTGGTGGTGGTTTGTGTGAACTTAAAACCCGGTAAAAACGACACTAACGTCTCCTCTTTTGGTCTATGTTTCGGTGGCAAGCGGTTGATGATGGAGCATGGCGGTAACACCGATCGACTGCCGGGATGGTGGAGAATGGTTGCGGTGGTCGACGGTCGTTGCAGGTGGTCCACGGTGGCGACAAACGGAGCGTAAACTAGGGACGGCGAATTAACCCGTTTACACTTTCGGACGATGTTTCGGTGGCGTAACGAGGTCCAAACAACAAACCGACAACGGGGAAATGCTCATGGCGAGAAACTAGTCGGGAAGGACTATTCGTTTATCTAAAACGGATCACTATATTATTCGGATATTTTGGACTCGTTTCACGACCCGTCAAGAGGTAATCACGTTATATATTTGTTATTATTACAAATATTATGGTTAAGTTAAAGTTTATATGAAATAATAATAGAACGAGATAAATGATATAAATATATATTTAAGACGAATAAATATATATTATTACTAATCAGTTTTATTTAATTAAAATTGATTAAAAGGATATTGTATTTAAATATTAAATATATATATATATATATAAATATATATATTTAATATAAAGGTTAACGATAATGATAAAGTAATTATCGGATTAAAGAATATGTTTAATATATATTAAAACATATTTAAAATATGTTAAAATATATGTAAGGAGCTTAATGTTGAAATTAGGGTTTTCTAGCCGCTGTGCTATCAAACCCGAGTAAACGGTAATGAACTAAGCTTTGAAATTTTAAAGCATGTTATAAAATGTTATAACGGATAATACCCTAAGTCAGTTTTGAATATAAATGGATTTTGATAAAGAAATGAGAAAAACGGGAAATTAGGGTTTCGGAATATGATTGTTTAAAATAAAATTATACGAAGGGTATGGAGACTTGATTTTTGGTATGGAACTATGTTTATATATATAAAAAGTATATATAAAGTTAAAATGAATAAATGGTAAAGTATTTAAAATACCGAGTTAATCGGATATTTAGAAGTTCATGCGGACCGGAAGGGTAGACGCCTGTACACTGGGGTTTCTGGCAAAAGCGAGGGTGTCGCATAAATCCCAACTGGGAAATGGCATCCCTCACTGGGCGATCCCGGAGTGAGCGTTTACTTATAGGAATGCGTGTCTTCATAATATTAACAAAAGAAAAGGATAATGGCCTAAAGGGCATTTTGGTCATTTTGACATTTAAAAATGAATAAACTTAATAACTAAGTATTATTAAGTTAATAAAGAGTTAAAATAAACATAGTAAATGTTTATTATATTAAACCTTGCGTTAACACCATACAATACACGATTAGGTTTAATTGGAAAGCATTGCGGAGGTTTTCTCTTAATTAACTGCTTAAGAGAATAAGGTGAGTTCTATGAGCCCACTTTTAAATGTTTTAAATGTTTTAATGTTTTCGGGCTGATATACATGCAATGATATATATTCAACTGTTTACTTGAAAAGTATTTGAGATGCCTTTACTTGTTTTGTGTTGATACACATACGTGGAAAAGTTATAATACTTATAACTGTTTTAAAAGTTATTATTACCTATTATTACTTTTCGGGAAGGTTATAATAAACGGGTAATATAAAGAATGAAACTTTTATATAAAGCTTTGAGAAATGAAAACTGTGGATGTTTGGTCTAAGCCTATGTATACGAATAAGTGTCGGGTAAATATGATCTTATTAGCCTTGTTATGCAAGACCCATAATATTATATTTATGAAACGCTTATTTCCATATATGGGTGATGGACTGGTGTTGAAATGGTTATGAGTCCAAATACAAGAGTTACTTAAATGGACTTTTGAAAAAGATGAAAAGGTTTAAAAAGGTTAAAAATGTGGAAAAGGTTGAAAATGTTTTAATCTAAGCAGATATTGTCTAGTGAAAAGGGAAAAGGTGGTTGTGCAACTAGAAGCGGGGAATGACGGTTCCCCGGGGTAACGACGGTTACTCTATGAAAAGGTTTCGGGTGGCGACGGTTGCCCGAGGAACTAACGTGGTTCCAATAGACAATGCTTAGTAGAATGAATGGTTAAATGTTTTGGTATAATTCTGTTATGTCTTATACCTGATAAAGGATAAATGATTAAATGTTTTGGTATAACTCTGTTATGTTTTATACCTGATAAATGTTTATAAAGAAGGGGTCGTTAGACCCAAGTGTTAACGGTAAATCTTTCAAGGAAAGATAAATGTTTTAAATACTTAGAACTCACCAGCGTAAGCTGACCTTTAAAAGCATGTATGTCAGGTATCGGTGATGTTTAAAGTAGCAAGGGAAGGGCTCTAGCAAGGGCAGATTAGATGGGCAAGCTATCAGGAATGACTCGGTAGTAGACTGGCATAGCTATAGATAAGATCTAGTTATTAGATTATGTTGTTATCTTCCTTACTGTTGTAACTTGTTATATATATAAATGAAAAGTTTTTAAATTTCCGCTGCTTAGTTATCTCTGTTGTACCATGTGTTCATGAGTAAATCCGACACGTGACCCCTCCTGGAGCCAAGACTGGGAGTGGGCGTCACACCAGGGGTCTCACCGCCTAGCTCATTTTAAGTCGTCCAGCTAAGAACGCACAAATTGTCCACCATTGTGTACCAATTAGTGGGAATTTGCCATGTAAATGTCATTTTACCATTGTGTACCAATGAGTAAGATGACATCCACAAGTGTCTTTTCAAGGTGGATGGCAAAGACTTAAATTTTGTTTGGGTCAAAACAATTTTGATGCGTGATCAAAAAGGTTATGTGTGAAGATTCATGCACATCTTCACCACATAATGTGTTTAAAAAAATCTTAGTTTGTCTTCCAAATCAAAAGAGCTCGGTAGCTCCATTCGCAACACACAAAGAAGCGTAGGGGTGAGGTTTGCAACTTTTGCAATTAAAAACCTACCCGCTTTAGGGAAGCATGGCGACCCGACTTATACCTCTCTTAGAGTGTGTTCAATTGGGTGAGCCGGTGTTTCTTTTGAGTTTTTAGGACACAAATTTTATTTTATAAACAAAATCATATTTCAATAGTTTATTTAAGCAAATTTCGATTTTCATAAAACAAATTTGCATTTAAAACCTTTTATCATGTCACAATTATCACAATAATCACATAATTTTTAGGGTTTCTAATTATCTAACATAATTTTAATTTTAATCCTCTTTGATTTAAGTAATAACCATGAACGATTTGCATGAAACATCATGGTTTTTACTTTCTTTTTAACATTTTAAAATAAAGGTATAACATGTTGATTATCAAATAACAAAAACTTGGGTTCTCAATTTTAGATCACAAAATCAAATTTTAGACCTAAAATTAGGGTTTCCGATTCGGCTAGAGGTTTTCGATCCACAATATATGGTTTCCGATCGGAATCAGGGTTTCCGATCGAGAACATCACTTTTCGATTAGGGTTTCCGATCGGAAAAAGGGTTTTTGATTGGAACACGGGTTTCCGATCCAACATGGGTTTCCGATCGAAAAACAAGGGTTTTCGATCGGGACAAGGGTTTCCGATCGGAAAACAAGGGTTTCCGATCGGGTCGAGAAGCGGTTTTCGATCAGTAACTTTTCGATCGGGTCGAAAAGTCGTTTTCCATCGAATTTTTTCGTTTTTACCAATTTTTGAAACCTTTTCCAATTGTAAAACACGATTTTTAATTGGATCGAAAAGCTAGAATCTGATTTGGTTACCCCCCTTCCAAGTTTTTATTCCCGGTAATTAATTAAAATCATAGGTGGCTCGTGATACCACTGTTGGGTTATATAACAATTATCAATTAATCACGAGTACGCAACGGAAAGAAACCTATGAATTAATCTAACTAACCGGATAGAACATGTTTACCTTATGAGCTCGGATTGACTTGATCTCTTGGAGGATTTAACGCAAATCCCTCTACGATCGCACACACGACACAACAATGCTATGTGCTAGCACTTTGATCACGAACACCTCCACTCAAGTTGGCCTTGGTCGAACCACACAAGAACCGAAACCCCCCTTGGGTTTTCTTGTTGCCGAATTCGAGAGAGAAGAGAGAGAGAATTAGGGTTTTCCTTTTATCAGATAAAAGCAGCAACTAAACCTTAAACCCAGAGGGTTTATTTATAGTGTTTGGATACTTGGAGAACAAGATAGGGATAGGCATAGAGCCCTAGTCGAAATCGGCCTAGAGGCTTTATCCATATCCTTCTCTCAATTGTTATCCAAATCCAACTCTCTCTAATTACAACTAACACCCCTCTGTTAACAATTAACTGTTAGTTTTTAACGAAACCTCGTTAAATAATCGTGATAAATATTAATTAACTATTAATTAATATTAATACATTTGGTGTCGAGACGTGTGACCCCGTAGGCTTAAATAATTTCCGGACATACGCTTACTATTACATGATCATATCCCTACAACCTTTTCTTGAGAGTTAGTAGGACTCTGTTACAAACATGTAACGTATATGTAAGAAGACGCAACCATGTAACAGATGCCTACGATCATGCAATATAGACAACGATAACTATGTAACAGATGACTACGAGCATGCAACCATGTAAGTACTTGTTTACATTTTTGTTACACAATGCTTCAGGTTCGTAAGAAACAGCTACGTGGTTGTAGCAAGAAAATGCGTTTGCGGAGAATGTGTTTGGGCATTTACCTTGTTGATAATATGTTTACGGAATATGAGAGAGAAGAAAATGTGATATACTGATCAATGAGAGATAAATTTAAATATTTATATTTTTTAAAAATTTACATACATGTAACTGTTCGTTAATCATATGTATTTGTTCGCTACAAATATGTAATTGTTTGTTACCTACATGTAACAACATACATTAAAAAAATTATGGAAAAAATTTATAAAAAAAATAACGAGACTATAACCAAATTAAAGATAAAAAACGTCATATTGAATGGTCTAATTTAAAAAAAAAATAATTGCATAAAAAATTATTAACGATATAAAATGGAGGGGGAAAGTAGATATTAATGTCACATCACTTTATTATGTCATCTCAATTAAATAGAAAATTACGTTTGTGCCATTTTTTATATATTTAATAGTTTTTTAAATTTTAATTTAATTTAAATAAATTTAAATTAATTTAGACCATTTATTTTAAAAGGTGGTTAAGAAGTGTGGCTTATATCTATTCTCGCGGTTCTCATAATATATGTTGGTTGTCAAAAGAACATAACCCTATATATATATACCAGCATAAAAAAAATTGTGCATGAGCCAGCACCACTTTTGATCATACACCAGCACCATTTCTGATCGTATATATGTACCAGCACATATTCCCAATCATATACCAGCATTAAACTACATCGTATGACCGAGAAAATGTACTTTTAGGCGTGTTTGCACCGATCTTAGGCAGAATACATGTTTGCATTTAAACCTCCTAATATATATATATATATATATATATATATATATATATATATACTATCTTAATATATATATTGGAGAGAGAAAACTTATGTGTTGAATTTTTAAGATTTGTACAAGTTAATAAGCATGGTGTACAAGTGCTTTAAGCACAAAGTCTTAAAATTGATGTTGAAAATCAGCTGAGATCGAATCTCTTAGAAGACAACTATTCAGATCGTGAATTCGCTTCTCAGGAATGAACCGCCCAATACCTCCCAAATCAAGAAAAGTCCGGTTCCCGCTCGTGAGAATTCACAATTCCGGTAAGGTTCCACCCTTCTTTTTCCCTTTGCTTTTACACAGTACCCTAATCCAGCCATGTTTCCCATTGATGTTGAAGAAGCACAAATCGAACGGTTCAGTCAATTGGATCGATAATCCTACGGTTCATCACAATGCATTCACGCGGATTGATCTCAATTTCTAGGTTTTGACGAGGATTGAGCCTATGTTGAAGGGTATATATATTCACGACATCTCTTTCAGAAATCCGTGAGCTATCAATTGGAATCTTATGCTTCTGGTAATTGGAGTTGATTTTTCCTATTTTTGATTTTTGCTACTACTGCTAATCTTATAAGAATTGTACTAATGATAATTTTGTCTTCATTTGTGTTAAGGGAGATTTTGAAGTTCATCTCAAGTTCATCTTTATCTTTAAATCGGGAGGTATGTATTATGCTGCTTGTATTAGGCTACTTGTATTATGTTGCTGCTGCTTGTATTATGCTGTTTGTGTTTGCTGCTGCTTCATTTTTGTATATTGATTTTGAAGTATCCTTCATTGATTTTAGGACTATGTGTTATTTTCCTCTAAATGGTTTTGGTGTTCATATCAAATTGTGAGTTTGAGCTGCTGTTTCTGTTCTTATGTATGCCTACATCTGAGATGAACCATCTACTCTAAATGGTTTTGGTGTTCATTTAGTTTTAGAACATATAGGTGAAGCATAAGCAAAAAAATAAATTTGGTTTGGCATTCATTTGAGTTGTTGATGCATGAACCTTGTGTGGCCGTTACTGTTCGAATTGTCAAACAGACTGATTTGTCGGAAAAATGAACTGAGGTCCAAACCTCAGCCGAACTCCAGATTCGGAGTTGTCCGAAGGTGGTCCGAACTTCAAGTTCGGAGGAAGCTCGGAGCAGGTTCGGAAGTTACCCAGTTCGGACAGAATTAAGAAGTATAAATAATTTCGTCTTTGTATTTCTTTGTAAGTTTCTGTCTGGTGTCTGTGTGTTGAGAGGGGAGGTTCTGTCCGACCTCCCCCAGAGCTTAAACGTTTGTATACTCCTTCGTTATGTAATCATTTGACATGAATCAATGACAAAACTTCCGTCTCATCCATAGAATCGATCCGTATATGGTTTTTCATGAGTTATGGTATTTGTGAGTGGAATGGGCATCTATGAATATCTACATGTGGGTATAAACCTCTGATATGTATTAAACTTGATCACTAAGGACATATTTGTGTTTTATTATTTTTTTTGTTTAAAATACTATTAGGCTAATATATTGTTATGAAAAGGTATATAGGATAGATAACATTGTTTGAAATACTATTAGGCTAATATATTGTTAAAAAACTATTAGGCTACTGGTGAGGCATGTTAAGTAACTTCTCAAAGTTTGATTTGTTGACCCACAAACCATTTTTTTAATGTTAGATACAATTAAGATAATTTAACCTAAAAGTTTTTAATGGAACCTCAATCATTTGATCTCTTATTACACAAAAACAAACTATTTTTTTCGTAAATTTTGTATCTCTGATTTTTGGTTTATTACACTTAAGTAAACACAAGAGTGAATTAAAAGATTTTTTCCTCACATAGGCTTAAAGATCCAAACTGTGTTTGTTTATGATTGGGTTATGTTTTATCTTTTAACATGATATCAATATCTACCAGTCTTCTTTCAAAAGTTTGATCATTTTTCAAGAATCTAAATCTCTTACTTCATTGTTGCTTATATGCATTATTTTTTAAGAAAAGTAAATGGTGTTACACCATCTTTAAGATTTGTTTTAAGTGATCCGTTAAATATGAGCTTTCAAACTTTGTATTTTAATAAGTAGTGTTACTGGTAATTTTTTTGAAAACCATCTACTCTAAGTGGTCATTAAGGTAAAAGAATCTAAGTGGTATACTCTAAGTGGAGTATAGTATGAATCTGTTAAAACCATCTACTCTAAGTGGTAAAAGAATCTAAGATTTGTTTATAAAACAAGTAAACATGAGTTTTTGCTATGCTTGAATCTGCTATATGCTTGAACTATGTGGCTATGAAATAATAAATATCCTTAACAATGAAAAACACACTCTTTAATCTATTTTCTATGAAATATGTTTGCTATGATTCCAATATGTGAAATCTGTTTGCTATGCTTGAATGTGTTTGGATATAAGAAATCTGCTCATATTTTTAAAGTTGCTCCATGAATATGCTTGAACCTACTTTTCTGATATTACAAATATGTTTGTTGGGTATGAAGTTTAAGTTTGTCATAGATGGTTTAGGTTAATTGGGTTGCTTCAGTTGGTTAGATGGTTTATGGCTGTGTGTTTTCTGTCTTTAAATGGTTTAGGACTGTGTGTTTTCTTTCTTAAATTCCACTTAGAAGATAAAAGATGATGGTTAGGATGACTCACATGTTCCTAAGTTTTTAACAAGATGATGGTTAGGATGACTCAAAGCTAGGGGACTGAAAGTAGGAATCAAATGTTTAGGATGACTTAAAGCCTTGTGCCTAAGTTTTTAATATGTTGATTTAATAGAACAACATCAATACACCATAAGTAGCAGGACTGTAGTATTTTAAAACACTACACACCAATCTTTAGTTGTAGCCTTTCCTGCGTAACATTAAGTTGACTTTTAGTTTGGAATGATTCCCACTCTCATAAAAGTAGTATTAGGAGTATAAATAGATGCATGTGTGAATTTTCCTTCAAAAATTATACATGACAGTTTATAAAACTATAGGTATTTGAGATACCTATAGTGGTACATAAAACTAGAGAGAATAGATATTTGTATCATAGAAAGAGAGACAACTAAAAGCTGTATAATTTTCTTTTCTTGTGAAAGTCTTTTACACAGTCCCATAGTCCTCACTGTTAAAAGTACCTGTTTTTTCTTTTAAGTATACTGTTGCTTTTAAAGTATACTATTGGGGTGTCTTTATTGATAGTCATATTTTGACCGAGTGTCTCCATGTTTATGAAGCTACCAAACCCTTAACCTTTATTTTTGTCCCAAGACATAATCACATATTATTCCCCCTGCTGCTACATCAGCCTCTTCCTTGCTGCGTACCTACTTCTACATTAGCCGTTATTTGCATATGAAATGTTCATAAAATTGTTTTTGGCTTAGAAGATTATGTTACTTCCATCTTTATTCACCAGTAATCTGTATTTTGAATGAAATGAATCTGGTTGAACTGGTGTATTCTAATGATATATATTTAACTGGTACTTAAGATCTTCTATGTATTCACCAGTAATCTGTATTCACCACTATTCTGTTTTAAAATCAGTTCATAATGAACCAAAGACCTTTTTAGGAAATGTTATTAGAAATGATGAACTGTTTAATAATGATTATTTTCTCAAATTAATTTGCTGAATATAGGTGTATTCTAATGATATAAGTTTTCTTAAATTTCTTATCATATAGCTCTTCTAAATTGTTGGTTGGTTATTTATTTTTGTTATTGATACAAAGTTTTAGTTCATGTTTTCTTTATACTCTTATTAGTTTTAGAAGTTTAAGATTTTAAGCTTTTTCAAACCAACTGTTTTGAGCTATAAATCTGTTTTGAGTATAAATAAATCTGTTTTGTGAAGATCCAATAAATAGTACAGAAGACATAAAAGTCATGTTTTATGTTAATCCTGAATGAGTAAAAATGCAGCCCTATTTTATATAAAAACCATGTTTCATAAACTAGAAAGAAGGGGCTGGTCATTTACTGTTGGTTCACTTTAAAAAGAAGCATGACAGTGGTCTTATTACCTTGGTTCACTTAATTTGTAACTTCAGTAAAGAATTTTTATGCTTTGAACAGTAATCTGTATTCACCACTATTCTGTTTTAAAATCAGTTCATAATGAACCAAAGACCTTTTTAGGAAATGTTATTAGAAATGATGAATGTTTTGATTGTTAGTGATTTCGTTATAAAGAAATATTTCAAACTGGGACTTTATGGTAACAAGTAAGTTCTGTTTTGACCTATCTTTTTAGTGCATTTGATGTTTAGATGATGCTTGATTTGGTGAAGAAGTAGCTTTTAGATTTGAAACTGTTGCATATATGAGATAATATCTTTGAAAATATTTCTTATAAGATGTTAGTGGATTCTATGAAGTAGCATTAAGATATTCATAGTTAAAATATTTCACTTCAGAATTTATATAAGCTGATAACATCTTTAGTGGATTCTATGAATGTTGCTGATGTATGAAAGATTGGTGTGGGGGATGTTCATAATTAATATGCTAATAGATTTTACTTGTAAGGAGGCTATGGTTGCTATTATTGTTGATAGTTCTATGGTTCAAAGATCACATATTTTGTAGTCATGATTATGTTTCGGAAATCTTAGCATCATATGTGGTTTTTTAGAATCACTTTTGCTACATTTTCTTTGAGGTATCTCCGAATCATTGTGTTATAGTCTTTGAGAAGAATACAATTGTTAGTTATGTTCAATGTAGTTAAATTAGTTTTTGCGAAGAAATACTGTTAGCTTTTTGCTGTTTCATGATTTATTTGTGTCTTCATTGGTATTAGATCAGCTAATTACTTATGCTTATAGTTTAATTAGTTATTAAACAAAACTTGATACCTCACTAAATTTAAGAGGAACTGTCAAACGAGATAAACTAATTTAAAAATTAAAAAAATAGTCAGATTGTATTCCCACAGTGCAGAACCGTTGATTGTTTCCAAGCCTCTATGTTTCATTTTTGAATTCTTCGTTCCTAATATATTTTTTATAGTACAGCAACAACAAATTAGTCTTACGTTTTCAAATATACTCCACTCTAATAGCTTCATACAATGTAAAACTATTGAGTGGAAAAAGTTATCAAACAATATGTAGTAATTTTGAGTCAGTGAATTTATACTTTGGAAATAAGCCTACTACACTGAAAATATAGTTAATAATATTAAGTGATTAGCTATTAGGTTCCTATGGTGCAGTTTAGGGGCTGTAATTTGCTCCCTTTAGATAAGCATTTTATATGTGTTAAGTGATGATTTTGAGTGATTTTTGTATAAGATCAGCATAGTAGACCTACAATAGTTTATGTTATAATATTTTATGTTTGAGTACGTACTTTCATTTCCGATGGTGCTCTTGAATCAGATTTTTATTGTATAATTTTTCATAGATATTGATTATTTTTGTTTTGTATCTTTTAAATGGGATTGTTGAATTTCTATGGAAAATTTACAGGTATGATTCAAATTTTAAACTGAAGTTCTGTTTATACAGGTTGTATGGTGCATTTACTGATTTGGGACATAGCTTCTACTTTTATCAGGTTTGTTTTCTTATTGTTTTTTACTTTTATGTTTTTATTTTGAGGTTGCAGTTCGGTGTCTTTGGTTTTGCTTTTCCTATGTCTTAATAATGTTACAGTATTGTAGTCTCAAATTATTGAAGGAAACGGGGCAATGGACTATGATTTGAGTTTTTTTTATAATAGTACCAAAGTTTATAGTTTGTTCTTATTCACATACTTTGCTTAATAGTTTTTTTTTGGGTAGTTCATCTTTAGGTACATAGGCGGGTCAAGAAGCTTGAGTAATGGGTTGAAACAAGTTCAGTGGGGTTGCATTTGAAACACTTTTTGTTTGATGTATTTTTTAACCCTTCTAAACAATTAATGCACCATACACGTTTTGTTTTTTTATAATGTCGATGGTAAACTAATTTTAACTAACTTTTTTTTATTTGAACCATTTAAAAGATAAGGAAGTACATGGTAAAAAAATGCCACCTCTACCCAAATAGAGATACATTTGCATGTTACATACCTGTTCTTATATGTTAGGAAAATCATATATTTGTGTCTACAACTTGATATGCAAATCTTAATGAGATGTACATGATTAGTGTTGGGAGTAAGTTTGTAACTAGCTTATTTGTGTTAAGGAAGATTTTGAAGTTTATCAAGTCTAAGCTCAAGTTCATCTCAAGTTCATCTCAACTCAAGGTACAACGATACATTTTTCATAACTAATTTAGGATGTCTAAAGTCCATATATTCATAACAAAGTTTATGCTATTATAATTGTGTGTTACCATCATTTGTGAATGTGTGTTAATGTGATAGGTAAAAAATTCATTTTTTTTTGCATTTAGATAAGAGTTCGTTTTTAGATATACGTGGTTTTTTAAGCATATTTTGTATATATGTTCTTATGATCAGCTACAATCATGGAAAAACATTCAATTGTTGATTCATTTTCGTCACTCACACAATATGGAGATTGGTATACTGTGACTTTCGTCTGGGTTGAGTTCGTTTTGCCTTTCGTCCGTGAAAACAAATTATGGATTAGTTTTCTTGACCAAAACGTAAGATCATTTGTACATATTTAAAATAATGTCAATTTTGTGGTCAAATCACTAGATTTATTTTTGTTTTTTAGAGACAAAGAATGGTGGGTTTCGTCACAGAACCATTAATAAAACTTTACAAAAACCTAGAACTGGTAGACAACATGTTTGTACTACATCGTTTCCAAATTGAGAGTTTCGCTTATGAAGAATGGCCGAGACATGAAAACTACGCCTTATATGCGAGTAATTTGAAGATTTTGATTGGTGAACAAACTAGATTACTTCCATTTTCAAATAATGTTCCAAGAGTATTCCGTTTATATCCATTAGTGCCTTCTATAGAAACACTTGCGCATGACAAGACGTCTTTAAAACTAATTACCGATACGTATAAGTATTTTTCATACAAAAAAAATCTATAGTACACTATGTAATATCACTAATTCTTAATTTGTTGTAGATGTCTTAGGGAAGATAATACGTCATGAGCGACGATTTGCACATTTTGTTTTGGAACTTCAAGATGTTACGTAAGCCATTTTTCATATAAAAATAAAAATCAAATACTTCTTTTTAGTTTCTTTATAATTACTTATTTTATTATGAATGGCAATACAAATTACATGTCACAGCGACAAAACAATACAAATATTTCTATACGACCTGCCGGAGGATTTGTTGGTAAAAGCCTTTCGAGCAATGTTAGAGAAATCTATTGTCTATATATCTAGGGTCAAGCTGGTTCGCAAGCGTACAAGTACGTTTTAATCTACATATATATTTTTTAAATAAAACTGAACTTCTCGCATTAACCCAAATTTTACAATATATATTATATATGTGTCTTCAGTGAACATTTTGGAGTCAACAAAGTATACCAAGATCGTCTATGAACCATACATGCCAGAGGCACACCAAATTAGGATTATGCATTCTTAATACATATTAGAATGTATTGTTTGTTTGAAATAGAAGATGTGTTACAAAGTTATATAGATTATTGTTTAGTTGCTTTTTATATGTACTATGCACAATTTATGAATATTTGATGTCTTATATTATGTTTTTAGAAGTAATTTATGACTTTACTTACATGTATTTTGTTAATATCGACTAATTAGTTATTATTTGGGTAAACAAAGGTATCACAATGGTTGACCTTTCTGTTGAAATTATCGTGTTTGAGATATTAACGAGGGCGTCAGCGAAGGTTGTAGGCTGTTCTAAGTCTGTTTGTAAGGAATGGTATGCCTTATTGTCAACACAAGACTTTGCAAAAATACATTGTTCCCGCTCATTAAAGTCATCTAATCAAAGAATTCTTAATGTTGGCGAGCTAACATGCTCTGTTCATCCAATCGACATTCGGTCATGCGATTATGGGCCAGGCACCATTGTTGATTTTCCATTCAATGATATCTCTATCCATTCGCATTTGGATTGATTGTTGTGCGTTTGCTTGGATTCTACGTTTGAGTTGCTTCTTTGGAATCCCGTCACCGGTGCTTACAAGAATTTGTCAACACCTGATTTTTATTGCTTTTATGAAAATAATCTTGATGCGGTTGGGTTGTACATTGACGCTTCTCAAGATTACAAGGTCCTTCATATTAAGCGTAGGTGTGGTGTATATGGCGCCCATGTCTATTCGAGGAGACTTGACTCTTCGAGGAACCTTTCATAACAAGACCGGAGTACATTAGGCAGAGTTTCTATTGGTTATTCGGTACTTTATGCGGTGACACTCTATATTTCACGATTTCCGAAAGCTACGTTGACGGAGTAAACGTAGTGATTTGTTTTGATGTTAATTTGGAACAGTTTAAGGAGATAAGCTTTCCACCCGTTCCTTGTAATGGAATTTATAAAGGAGAATTATTGAATGTTGAAACTTCACATGTTTGTCAGCACCGGCTATCGTGAGATGTCAATCGATTTGTGGAAGCTAGAAGGGGAATACTGGATTAAAGATTTCTCATGTCCTGGAATGATAACACTTGATGAATGGTGCAGCATGTCACATTTTATGACAAACGGTAATTGGCAGTTGATGACTAAACAGGGAAAGCTTTATGAAATCCATGTCGATACGAAGCCCTTCGAGTGTTTTTATCATCCTACTTGCTTTCGCCTAAAGAATGGTGCAATGTTTCTCGAGACCGTTGTTTCACCAACACTATAGTTTCACTTTAACTTTTTGTTTTCATGTTCTCTATTAATGTATTCAGAATTTGGTTGTCTATGAGGCTTTCAGAACAATATTGTCTTTTGTAACTCTCTTTTATTTAAATTTACAAGGTAGTTTTCAATTTACAATGACTAATGGACAACTCAAAGATCGCAATGATGCTTCTACCTCAAGTTCATCTACATCATCTGAAAAAAGGAAAGAAATTAACGCACGATATTACGCTTTACGCAAAGAAAACAAAAAACCACAAGATCGCAATGTTGCTTCTACCTCAAGTGCATCTACGTCAGCTGAAAAAAGAAAAGAATGTCAGGCACGATATTATGCTTCACGCAGAGAGAATAACAAAGTATCCAAGGTTGGTAGCAACGATGTCTCTCAAAGTAATAGTAGTCACATGACGCCAGAGAATGTGCCACGTACACCAACCCTAATCGGCAATAGTACGCCGGCAACCTCACTCCCCTATCTAATTGACGAAGTCATGCCTCTAATATCACGAGGTTTCTATTCATTTTGCAATCCTTTCTCTAAAAAACTTGAATTCTTTAGAAATTCTCATCCCTTAACACAAGTATATTGTTAGGTATTCAAATTCAACTGCGTACATTATTGCCTCAATTTCGCGAAGTTATTGTCCAACCATCTATCCAAGATGTGAACACAGAAAACCCACGTCTCTTAAATGAAGTCATTCCTCGAGTATCACAAGGTTTTGTTCTATTTAACAATATGTTTTTTTTATAATAGTTGACATGTTTTGTAGCTTATTGACAAACATATAACGAATATCTTAGGTACTCGAGATGAGAACGTAGAACAAGATCCATATGACTTTGTTTATGAAGGTGTACCTAGAGACCATCGTGTTTTAAGGGATCAAAGGCCTTGTACTCATTGTGGGGCAAAGCTATTTACATTTGAATTTGCTACCTTTTGTTGTATGAGTGGGAAAACAAAGTTAGCAAATTCAGAAATTCCGAATGAGTTGTACCGGCTTTTCACGTCCCAAGATGAATGTGGAAAATTGTTCAGGAAACACATACGTGCTTATAACACCAATTTCTCTTTTTCCTCAATGGGTGTGACATTGGATGATTCAGTGAACAATAGGAGAGACGGTATATATACTTTTCGTGCTCATAAAGGAATATATCAAAAAATCGACCAATTAGTTTTGAGGGATGGAAATCCGAGATATTTACAATTGTATATTTATGATCCTGAAAATGAGTTAGATCATAGACTCGAATGGCCAAATCTTGATCGAAGTATTACTGAGATCTTGACACGAGTTCTTTCTACAAACCCATACGTCCACACATTTCGAAGTCTTGCTCAACTAGGACCTCTAGACAACTATCGAGTCACTTTGAATGCTTCGGTAGAACTTGATCAAAGGGTGTATAACCGGCCAACAACATCTGAGGTTGCCGGTATTTGGGTTGAAGGTAACGACAATATCACTTCGTACAAACGAAGTATTGTTGTGTACGGTAGGTCTGAATACCCGTCAACTATTCAGCCGTACTTTGGTTGTTACGATCCATTGTCATATCCTTTATTTTTTCCCAATGGCGAGACGGGTTGGCATCAAAACATACCGCGTCAAGGAGCATCGTTCAGTGAAGTTCACAACAATCAAGACGGCAACGACGAAGAAATGGAAGGTACGAACAATTTACATTTCTTTTGGGAAGTGAAGATCATATGATAATATCCTTTATTTTAACTCTTTTTTTTTCAAACTATTTTCATTATTCAGAGGCTAACACGGGACGTGCTAGAACAACCGTGGCTATGCGAGAGTACTATTCCTACAAGTTCCAAATCCGATCTACCGAGAACGTGCTTCTGTTTGGTTGTAGATTACTACAGCAGTTTGCAGTAGATGTTTACATAAAGCTTGAGACGTCACGTTTACAATACTGTGAACAAAACCAGGCTAAGATAAGAGCAGATTTGTACCAAGGTATTGTCGATTGCGTCAATGCTGGTGAGGTTAATCCAAGCAGAGTTGGAAGGAGAATTGTGTTGCCCGCATCTTTCATCGGAGGGCCTCGCGATATGCGTCGTCGGTTTCTAGATGCGATGACTTTAGTTCAAGAGGATGGCAAGCCTGATTTTTTCCTTACAATGACGTGTAATCCGAACTGGCCTGAGATATGTGATAACTTAAAAGCTGGCCAAACCGCACAAGATCGTCCAGAGCTTGTTACAAGAGTGTTTCGTGCTAAATTAGAGGATCTTAAGGAACAACTCTTCAAGAAACATATCCTCGGGAGAGTCAAGGCATACGTTTATGTCATCGAGTTTCAAAAGCGTGGTTTGCCGCATGCCCATTTTCTTATTATCATGTGCTCGGCAGACAAACTTGGTAATCCGGACCATTATGATAAGGTCGTGTGTGCTGAAATCCCCGACGTACAAAGACATCCCAAAATGCATGAGCTTGTTGTCAAACACATGCTTCATGGTCCTTGCGGACATTTACGATCAGGTAGTCCTTGTATGCAGGGTGATCCTCCGGTTTGCCGTTTTCGCTATCCTAGACAATTTAATGAACAGACAACACAAGGAGCTGACGCATATCCCTTATACAGAAGAAGAGACACCGGTATAGAAGTGGAGAAACGAGGAAAAACTCTTAATAACAGATGGGTTGTCCCGTATAACCCAAGGCTATTGATGATGTTCAACTGCCACATGAACGTCGAGGTTTGCTCAAGTATAAAAGCTGTGAAGTATTTGTTCAAGTATGTTTACAAAGGACATGACAAGCAGGTTATTCAAATCGGTCAAGATGAGCAAGATGTTGTCATCAATGAGATAAAGAGATTTCAAGATGCACGTTACGTCTCGCCCCCGGAGTCCATGTGGCGCATTTTTTCCTTCCCCCTTTCTCAAATCCATCCTGCTGTGTTGGCATTACAACTTCATCTCCCTAATAATCAGATGGTTAGATTTAGGGATGATGATATGATGTCTGAAATTGTTGATAGGGAAAGAGATAAGAGAACGATGCTGACAGCCTTTTTTGAAACAAATAGAGTGAATGAAATGGCAAGACAATATTTATACAAAGATTTTCCAAGACACTTCACGTGGAATGTAAGCTCGCGTCGTTGGAATCCACGTTGTCATAAGTCACAAAGAGGTCGCATTGTTGCCGCCAATCCAACAGAAGGAGAAAGGTACTACTTACGTTTGTTGTTGTCAAATGTAAAAGGTCCTACTTCGTTTGAAGATCTTTGCACAGTTAATGGTGTAAGGCACACAACATTCAGAAAAGCAGCTCTCGAGATAGGGTTAATAGAGAACGATGAAAGTCTTTCACAATGTCTCGCAGAAGCCTCCATATATCAGTTTCCTGTTGCTCTTAGAAGGTTATTCGCGACAATTTTGATTTTTTGTGAACCTGGAGATGTTCGTAAGTTATGGAATGACCACTTTGATTCATTAGCTGAAGATCATAGATTACATATTCAAAGTGACGAACGAGTTCGAAATATGGTTCTTACTGAAATTAAAGTATTTTTACAATCTATGGGTAAAAATCTCAATGATTTCGATCTTCCTATCATCACAGAAGATGTGAACTTACAGTCTCGAGGTTGTCGTGAGATGCAGGAGGAGTACGGGATAGTCGTGGAACCTGAACACTTATGTGCCAAAGATTCTCTTAACGGTGATCAAAAAATCGTTTACGATGAAATCATGAATCATGTCAATAACGATTTACCGGGCGTGTTCTTTATAGATGGTCCTGGTGGAACGGGAAAAACGTTTGTGTACAAAGCTTTGCTTGCTGAAGTCCGTTCACATGGTTTAATTGCTCTGGCAACAGCGTCATCAGGTGCCGCTGCTAATAACTTGCCGGGAGGGAGAACAGCGCACTCCAGATTCAAGATTCCTATTAAACTTGAAAATAACTCGATGTGCAACATCAACAAACAAAGTGGAGCCGCTGAAGTAATTAGGTCATGCAAAATAATCATTTGGGATGAAGCATCGATGGCTAAGCGACATGCGATAGAGGCGGTCAATCGAACTTTGCAAGACATTATAGGCGTTAGGCTCCCATTTGGTGGAAAGATAGTGGTTATGGGAGGCGATTTCAGACAGGTGTTGCCGGTCGTTAAACGTGGCACTCGAGCACAGATTGTAGACGCCAGCTTACGCATGTCGCCTCTTTGGTCTTTGACAAGAGTAATGCGGTTGACCATAAACATGAGAGCACTTAATGATCCATGGTTTTCTGATTTTCTTTTAAGAGTTGGTAATGGAACCGAAGAATCGATCGAAGGAAGCTTTATCCGCATTCCTGATTCGATGACAATTCCATCCACTATCCGAGAAAACTCTATAAAAGAATTGATCGATGCCATCTTTCCATCACTTCAAGATAATATGCATTCCTCGGATTATATAATCTCAAGAGCAATTTTATCCACTAAGAATGAGAGTGTTGATGAGATTAATGATCAGATGATTGACAATTTTGTAGGGGAGGAAAAAGTTTATTATAGTTTTGACGAGGCTGAAGACGATTGCAACAACTTATATCCGGTCGAGTTCTTAAACACGCTAAATGTGAGTGGTTTGCCGCCTCATAGACTTCGTCTAAAAGTTGGATGTCCCATAATATTGCTACGGAATATAGATCCATCACATGGTCTATGTAATGGCACAAGATTGATATGCAAAGGTTTCCAGCGCAATGTTATTGATGCCGAAATAGCCGTTGGCCAACATATTGGAAAACGAGTGTTTTTGCCAAGAATCCCTCTGTCTCTTTCTGAAGAAGACATGTTCCCGTTCAAATTGAAAAGAAAACAGTTTCCCGTTCGACTTAGCTTTGCCATGACAATCAATAAAGCTCAAGGTCAAACAATTCCGCACGTTGGTGTTTATCTACCAGATTCTGTTTTTTCGCATGGACAACTATACGTGGCATTGTCAAGAGGGATATCACGGGAAAATACAAAGATATTAGTGCATATGGCCAAAGATTTTAGAAGAGATGGGGTATACACCTCAAATGTTGTTTATCAAGAAGTCTTACAGGATCAATGAACAATCGTTGTTTTTTTTCGTCGCATGCTTGTAATTGTTGTTATTACTTCAGCGGCCCACATTTTGATTGAACTCACCTCTTTTTTATGTTCCATGTCAGAAATGATTATTATTAACTATATTATAGACATGTGTATTACATGGGTTGTACATTATAAACGATAGAATCCATAAATATTT
>JBCNJP010000012.1:64242885-64280247 GCA_039602395.1 Deinandra increscens subsp. villosa | reverse complement strand
ATCTACCCCCGGTTCTCTCTGGTCTTCTATAGATCACTCCTTACCATAATTGGTATCAGAGCGGTTTCGCTCCTGTTTACCCTACCCAAGGTTTTGGATTAGTATGCTCCGGCCCTGCAGACGTATAATATTTGTTTATTTATTTGTTTCATTGTATCATATTAAATGATGTTTGAAACAATTGTTTTTAGATGTGTACATTTGGTATTGTTTGAATTTGAGTGTTCAAAGTCAGTGAACCAAATGATGTAAGGGTAAACCAGGAGGGCGAAAAATTATGATGATTATGATGCTCTAACCGAAGAAGTGTAGTAAAAATTGGACTAGGCAGCCGAGTACTCGGACCTCGGAGGGTTGCGACGCGCCTTTTAACAAATCAGTTACGGCAACTTGGAATTGGTCAACCTCGTTCAAAATCGGTCCAACTCCTTGCAACTCTAGAAATTCGAGTGATGTGTTGCAAACACATTGGCTTTTCCCGTGTAATTTGTATAGTGTTTGAGCCGGTTTTGAGTCATTTTTATTTGGTTTTATCTATTTTATAGTATTTGAGTCCTAGTGTGTTATTGAGTTAATATTTATATATTTTGGTGTGAGTTTAATTACCTATTTGAGTTTTATGTTTATTTAGGTCGATTATGATTTAAATGTGCTCAAAATGTTTCAACTTATGATTATTTGTAGGTGGGTATAATTGGACAAGTGGTCTGCGATTTCGTCACTCAGATTTTGAGTCACAAATAAAAACATATTGGATGAGCCTTTGACAAAAATCGTTGGAGCCAAATACAAAGTCTACGTTGAACTATTAAATTGTAGTTCACAAACAATTACTAGAAGAAAAAAAACTAAATGCTTTCATGGGGGCTTTTGAGGTATTAGACGCACACAAGTAAAAATAAAAATAAAGTGGGCTTTGATTGGATTTTAAAATGGGTTAACTAAATTATAAATTTTGTCCTTTAAACTTTATAAAACTATGGATTTTGTTCTTTTTAAAAAAACTTTCAAGTATTGTCCTTTAGTTGAAAAGTTATCTCGAATTTTAACCTTTACACTAACTCCAGTTAACTTATTTAGTTAGTTACTAAAAACATGTGGGTATTCTTGTAATTTTGCACCGAATAAAAAACCCTTAAACCCTCTTCATTGATTAGCAGCATCAGACGACCTGGCACCAGCCCATAAACCCTCTTCAATCTAATTTCTCGAGTTCAATAAGTAAAGAAGGATGCTTCATATCACACAACGAGATAATGACAACTGTATTCCTATGTTCCAGCTACACATTAAACCACATATTGTCCATGCACATGATAGTTCATTAGTTTAAGTCTTATATCTAATAATTTATGTAACTTTTAGTTACTTTTTATATAAACTTATAATCATCTTTTATCTTACAATTGAAAATACGAAACGATTTTTGATCCAGTTCTTTCCCCTGAGAGCTCATTGTTTGTATTAAAAAGCAACAAAGAAGTAAGCTCATGATACTTATGATGTAAAAACAATAAATATTATAATATTCTAATTCTAAAAATGTTAATTTCTTTACAGGTGGCGTATCAAGATATCTTGAAATTACTTGATCCCAGAAAGATGGAGAAGGGAGATCGAAGAGGTTTTATGGGTTGGTGCCTGGTCTGATGCTGCTAATCGATAAAGACGGTTTAAGGGTTTTTTATTGGGTGTAAAATTACAAGAATACCCTATGTTTATTAGTAACTAACTGAATAAGTTAACTGAAGTTAGTGTAAAGGTTAAAATTCGAAATAACTTTTCAAATAAAGGATAATACTTGAAAACTTTTAAAAAGAAGGACAAAATCCATAGTTTTATAAAGTTTAAAGGACAAAATTTGTAATTTAGTCAAATGGGTTAGACATTAAGGGTGTTCAAAACTGGATACCCGGAATTTCGGATATCCGAATTTCGGGCATCCGAAAATTTTGGATATTAGTTTTCTCTATCCAAGTCCAAGTCCGAACTTTCGGATACCCGAAATTTCGGATATCCGAAATTTCGGACTTGGACTCGGATAGTTATAACGGATATCCGAAAATCTTGTTTTGTTTAAAAAACAATAATTTCAAATTTAAATAGATATGTTTCAAAATATAACATGTAGTCAAGTTAGTACCAATTTAAATAGACATGTTCCATATGGTTATAATTTGTGGATTTATGTTTCCAGTCACATTTTTGTAACTTATATATTTTTTATAATTTATTTGCTTTACAGTAACTATTCATGTTAAATGGGAAGAAAAAAGTCTTGTAAACTAATCAACATCAGGTTCGCTAGCATCATATATGAAGAAATTGAAGGTAATGTTATGCAAATCAAATTTTGTACCTAGTATATTAGGATGTGTTTGGGTTTGTAAAAAAAAAGTTACATATGGGTGTGTCAGATTATTGGTTAAAACAACTAAATTGTTTAGGTAGAAACACCTAAATTTAGTAGGGTAGATAACAATGAAATTCAATAAAGGCCCCATATTTTCAAGCTCTCTTTGGGCCTCCGTAAGTACACAAAAAAACTAAATATTAGTTGAAGATTAATGTTGGTTTGGTGAAACAAACAGTGGCCACAAACAATAGAATGCAACGAGATTTTGTTACAATTGTATTAATTGCATGACTTCAACACTGATGAAACTGTAACGAAGTTCTGGAGGGCGGAAATTGTGAAGTGGAGTGGAGTAAGGATAACCCTAAGTCCCTAATTCTATAAAAGTTCACTTTTTTTAATATAAAAATATTTTAATTTATTTAAAATTTTCGGATAACGGGTATCCGAAACTTCCGAAAATTTTATAAATCATTGTCCAAGTCCAAGTCCAAAAATTCGGATATCCGAGTTTCGGATATCCAAAATTTCCGATATTCGAAATTTTCGGATAATTCGGATACAGAATTTCGGATAATTCGGATACGGATTCGGACTCGGATATTTTTGAACACCCCTAATAGACATGACACAACAAAGAAATAAATGATATCTCAGACCATGGGCTAAAATCGAAATAGAATTAAGGTGAGGTCTACAGAATTAATTGGAAGCTTAGATGTCAAGAAAAGAATAAATAAATTTGAGGAGAACCCTACGCATTGGAGAGGCTACGGCTGACTTTGGGAAAAAGAAAAAAAGAACAGAAGCAACACTCGAAGAAAACAATTGGAGGAAGAAACAAAAATTCGAAGCCATCTACGGATGTAGGAAAGAAAAAGAATTCGAAGCTATCAGGTTACCAGACAAGCACGTCAAAAAGTTAAATTAATTATTAAGCAAGCATGCAGGCAAACTGGTAGCTGAATTATTTTATTTTCTTTCGCGATGAACATTATTTCGATTCGTGCTTTTGTTCGTGTTCATGTTTGCACTATGATTATTGGCTAGATTCCTAGTGCCGCCTAGGCCATTTGATGACTATTTTACGTCTTTGACTAATTTCGGTTTATGACAATTGATGTTGGATTTGATATTCTTTAAAGCTCATTAATTGTCTGCAATTGATGTGTGTGACTACATGTTTTAGGCTTAGAATTGTTAATCAAATCATACTTTGCTTGTGGATGTCTTCCAGTTAGAGTAGAGTAGTTGAATTGCATACTTTATGTTTGTAATTTACATGATTGCTAATTAGGGTTATCATTGATTTGGTTGATAGTTGTTTGCTTGGTCCATGTGGGCTACTATCCTTAGAAAAGCTGGAAGGTGATAAGGGTAATGAATAGTCGGGTTGGTTAACGGTTTAGGATCAGATTATCCCACAAGGAAATTCCCTAGGTTAGTTAATTAATCTGCTAATTGTGTTAGTTGTGGAACTTTAGTGAGGCTTCGTCTATCTTAAGGTGCCCTAGAGTCTGTCGAAGGTGGTTAGGATAGGTGGGTTGAGGCGAACTGAAAAGGTGAACCAATCGTTCAAGCACTAGAATTATCAGTTACGAACAAGCCGGAAGGTGACCTGACCAATCAGTGAGCGTATTTGATTCTTAGGATTTCCTATTGCGTCACACCCGGTAAATGGTTTGGGGTCCACTAGGGTATTCGTAGAGTTGTCATTAAGATCATGATTCCATCATCTTTGTCATAGCCGTTAAAAGTCAATAGCGTGATTTAGGAGTTTAGGCCTAGGTGGTAGTGTTTCTCTCATTTGGTTTTCTCTTAGGTTTCCTTTGCTTCCGTTAGTTTAGTTAATTTAATTCCTAAAATCAAAAACGCAAATTACTCAGTATTTCCATTTCTTATGTCTAAGTCAATTCTTGTTTCATAGTGTCCTAGGTTCGATATGCGGTCTTACCTTAGCTTTACTATAATCCGATAGGTTCACTGCCTTAGGGTTCAGTTCGGTTTTAGGTAGTTTCGGTAAAATTTAGGTGTGTTTAGGTCTAGGTTAGGTCTAGGTTTTAATAGTTATTTTTAGGTACGTTCCGAGCATATCAAGTTTTTAGCGCCGTTGCCGGGGACACTTGGCAATAGCAAGATTAACTAGTTCGTCTAGGAATTTTGAGTCTTTTTGGTTTTTGCGTCTAGATTTCCTTTAGGTTTATTTCTCGAGTCTAGTTTTTATATTTTCATATTTTTATTTTTTCTTAGTCATTATTTTTCTTAGATATTTATTTTTCTCTTCATGGCTGAACGACGCACCGTCCACCAGCAGGCTAGTGACGGATTCAACAATGCTAGCTTCGCTATCGCACCCACCACCATCACCGCCACTGCCAACTGGCAGATTCCATCTCACGTCATCAACGCGTTATCTAACACTGTTCAATTCAGCGGACGTGAAGATGAAGACGTGCCCGCTCACCTTTCGAGGTTTGTGCGTGTCTGTAACACATTTGGGCTCACCGGAGTTACGAATGATATTATACACCTACGGCTGTTCCCTTTCTCGCTCGCATCTAGAGCGGCCATGTGGTTGGAGACGCTTCCTCTTAACTCGATTGCCACCTGGCCAGATTTGAAGCAGAATTTCCTTAAAAAGTACCGCCCTCCAGCAAAGGCTTCGCGTACTCGGGAGGAAATCCATTCCTTCAGGATGGATCCCGATGAGCCTTATTCAGTAGCCTATGAACGCTTCAACACTCTCCTTAGTAGATGTCCGCAACACGGGTTGACGGAGTGTGTAAGGATCGATTTAACAACCAAACACGATATCTCTACCGATTACGAGTGCGGAATACAAGCAATCGGATGATTCAAGATTATAGAGAAGAAACACAAATCGAAATAAACACAATAATACTAAAAACGATTAACCTGTAAAAACGATACACACGATTCACTAAAGAACTCGTCTGGTACACCCGAAAAGCCTTCTTAGTCTCTCTCAACTAGCCAACCCCTAATATGAGTATTAGGATTTGTTTATATAGATAAACAAATCTTAAACCTAATTTTCGGATTTGACTAAACAGGCCCACTAAACACCCCTTTAACTCTTTCTAATTGGGCCCTAACATGTCCAAAATGGCCCAATGACCCAATATAACCATAACCCAGCTAATTTCCACCTATTGTATCACATAGGCCTTCAAAATAGTCCGCCAATGAACTATTTAATACACAATCCACAAATTATTCCCTTACAATCTTCCCCTTGGCTTGTGATATTAAATGTCTTCTACTTTCCATCTTCAGACTTGCAGTCTTCTCCTTGGCTTGAACATGGGTTAGTGAAGATTCTTTTCTTTAGCAATCTTCATTGGGCAACAAAAAAAAATGACTTTTGGGAGTGTTCTCTCTGTCAGCATCAGCTTGAACTGCACATGATGACCAAGTAATGAGAGGAGGATTCTCAAGTACTTGCTTCTTTTCGAAAAATGTGGATTCCTTGCTGAATCATCAGTAACTGTCTTGACTTGCTTGTCTTGGCATCTTTTCTTCATTTAGCTTCCCCTAAACTTGAGAATGGTATCTTTTGAGTCTTTGGAAGCTTTACTTGAAAAACCAACAAACTTCCCCTAAGCATAGGGTAAGTCCTTTTTCCGGCTGGTTCTTCAACTTGATCAGCAGCAGAATCTTGCTTTGGTCAACTGAGTCTTTGACTTTCTTGTCCATGAGTTGTCTTTTCCATTTAACCTGTCAAGCACAACATGGAACAAACACTATCTAGACATGATGACTGGTTAACGGGTTAGCATTATTTAACCAAAAACCCTAACATAGGTTACGGGTTTCTCACAAATACTTCCCCTGAACCCGAGGACTCTCACATTATCTCCCCCTGAGATTCTGGAGGGGTGATACATTCTTGCATAAAACCCATAAAACTTATTTAAATCTTTTAAATTAACCTGACCATGATTGAAAAATAAACAATAAAAACTTAAGATAGCCCAAAAGAAAAATAAAAATAAAAACAAACATACCAAATTACTAAACGAGAAGGTTTCTATGGGATCAAACCGTATGAATCTGACTGAGGAACCCTTTTCAGCTTCTGTTACTCGAACACGTCCAGGTGATTGCCAATATACTGATCCACTTTAAACTCTAACCCTTTTCTTAATCAGGCTGTTTGTCACTTTATTATCTTTTATGGGTGCATTAATTATGAACAGCAAGTGGGTTTCAACAAATCCTAGGTACATGTTATTACACACTATCAAGCACATAAATTCCCTACCACATATTTTCACAACCTGATCCAGAAGTTTGAAACTGAGCTCGAGACTTGGTTGAGAAGAGAAAGAATAGATCACATAGATTTTTGGGTATAATATACAAAGTCAACTGAATTTTTGAAACATTTTTAATCAATGCTCTCATCAGTGACAAAGGCTGAGGGATTTGGACTCTTGAGTGTCTCTTTTCTTGTGCTCTTTGGCATCTTTTGAGGTGTATACATGCATTTTTTTTATTTTTTTTTATTTTTAATTGCATATATTATTTATGATGATCTGTAAGCACGTATGTATGGACAACTCCAGGTCATTGCTCACGCAAAGCAGAGGAGAGCCTTACATACACTCGAAGCATCCCCAGGTCATTGCTCACGCAAAGCAGAGGGGACACCGACTTTTTGAGCTCAATTTCACACTCTTGGAGACAAGCGTGTGTATCGGGAACTTGAACATGCAGTCAAATAGAAATGCAATTAACCTAAGTGCTGTTACCCAACAAACTGCCATACGTTATCTTTAAGTGTGTAACGCATACCTTTTCAGATTTTAAGAGCTGAGCCTACCAGCATATCACCATGGATCATGTCTTTCACATCTGCCTTACGCGTGTCAGCCATCTCCAAAACGGAAATTTATTTCACTTCCCACCTTCTAAAGGAAACAAAAGATTAAAAATTAAAAAGCACAATTTAATTTTGAGGGGTCAACAATTTCATCTTTTCTATTCTTCCCCTTGCTTTTTGATTTTTATTTTTAATAACAACATATTTTTTTGATTTTTTTTTTTTTTTGATTATATTTTTTTTAACACTCACTAACACAATACTAAATATATACTAAAAACTGGCCAAGCTAACCTTCAAAGTTTATCTTTTGAAAATTTTCAGAAATGGGTTTTGTTTCATGCACAACCATACTTCACATCAAATCAGCCAAGAAACAAACAATTCAGACAGTGTTACCTTTACTGCTGATTTTCTCAGATTTACCTCTCACAAGGAAACATACCCTCCATTGAAATCTTCATGTCATGTGGTAGAGAGATGCCTCCTATCCTGTGCCTGGAACAATCACTATCACAAACAAACAAGGTTAATGAAAGTCCTCCTTGACTGTTCCTGCACAAGGTGAGAGATCAGTTAGCCATAGGTACCCAGGCCATTGTGGTTCTGGGTATACCTGAAGAATCAATGAAGGTTACTTCTTTTAAACACACGCCCTTTGAAAAATCAGGAGTTTGAGTTGCAGCTGCCTTTGATTTTGGTTTCCAAATACCAGGTGATTTGAAAGTTGTTTTAGTCACCTTTGAAGTAGTGACTTTAGGTATTTCAACCTTCTTCATTTCAGGTTTCTTTTTCAAAACAGTTTTAGTTACCTTTGGAGGAGTAACTTTAGGTTTGTCAACTTTGTGTTGTTTTGAAATCGGTTTTTCACCTTTTTATGAAAATTTTCAAAATTTGGAAAAACATGATTTTTGATTTGAAAATTTTCTTTGCTCTTTGGCAGCGCCCCAATGTTGATCAGAGGGTTTTATCGAATGAGAAACAGTCTTCATTGCCTTAGGCGGTTGCACCTTCATTGGCTTAGACTTAACTGATTCCCGAGATGAAACACTCCGACTTTGTGGATAATATGGCTCATAGGGGCGATAGAGACAATTTCGGGCAATGTGACCAGGATTGCCACAATTAAAGCAAGTCTGCTTCTTCAGATAGAAGTCAGACGTGTAACCGTTTGTCTTTAGCTGCTGAGGTGGAGCTCCTTTTGCTTTTGTTTGCATCTTTGATAGAAAGGCATTGTGATTCGGTTGCATGTCCGGAAAGACTCCAAGTCTCCAGTTCTCAGATCTTTCAGACCTTGATGCATTTCTGTTGAATCTTTTCTGGTTCGTTGAAAACTGAGCAGAACAGGGCATTTGAACTTTTGGGCCCTCTGACTTCTTAGAGAGAGTAGTGTTGTCACTGCATGAGCCCACTGATGAGATTGGAGACTTGATAGTAGTTTTGGGCCTTCCAATCTTGATAGGAACTGAAGTTGGAGGCTTGATGGTGATCTTGGGCCTTATACTCTTAATGTCAGATGATAAACCACCATCATGACCCAAGCCTTTGAACTTAGTGGTGAATGAGGGTCGCTCTTCTCCTTCAATCGGAATGAACATAGACCCTGTTGTCATGAAGATCTTACCATTGGGCCTTGTAGTCATCACCACTCGTTCCCGCTTTACCTCATCCACAACTTTGGAATAAGGAGTCTCGATCTTTGGATAAGGAGTCAACTTTTCTTCATCAGCTCTGTTCACTTCACTAGAGCTTGAACCAGCACACTCAGTAGTGTTATTAGACTGAGTTGCTTCAGTGGCTGTCTTTTCATCTTTCTGCACTGGTTGAGGCCCATATACCATGGTTGCTTCATTCTGGGACTCTTTCAACAATTCATCTGCAGTTTGGGGCACTTTTATGTATTCATGTTGCAATGGGGGAGGAAAATTTCCATCCCCGAGGCCAGATGTTTGTTTTACCTGCTCGAGTCGCTCTTCAGATTTGAATAAAGCATGATGAGAATCCATCATTTTCTTTTGTATCACTTGATGTTTCTCAAGGGCAGATTGGGAAGTGTCAAGTTTTGCTCTTAGTTCCTCAACCTCCTTGGTTAGCTCTTCTACCTTAGCGTTAGCAAGCCTTAGATAAGTGCTTTTATTACTCACCTGAGATTGAAGATTCTTAACATCAACCTGAATGGCCTCAAGTTTCTCTCTAAATATTTTGGTCTTACCTTTGGACTCCCTAAGGTCTCTAGCAGTGAATGCATGATTTTCACATTCGTTTGTAAACTTGCTCTCCCATTCTTTAATCAAAGCACAGCACGTGGGGTTTGAGCATTCCTCGCAGTTACAGATCCAAGTTCCATCAGCACGATTGATCTTCTGTTTTTCCTCCTCTTTTTCACGGAATGTCCGGAATAGATACTTCTCCTGACTAAGTTCGTTACCTAAAGACTCTATCCTCTTTTTGTAGGGTTCGACTTGTTTTAGATGATTCTTTAGTTTGTACTCTGCATTGAGACGGTCTCTTTCTTCAGTTCGAAACAGTTGCTTATAATGTTCGATTGATTCGGAGCAAGCCGAGTTCGAACATATCTGAGTTTGATCACTCACAAGAGGAGAAGCAACTTGAGTACTCGTCATTGTCGTCTTTGGATGAACTTCTGGATAAAATACGAACTGAAAGACTTGAATGGATTGAAAAGGGATGGATCGAAAAGTCTCAACTGGATCGGAAAGTCAGCTTTTCGATCGGGCAGAGTTTCGGCTCGATCAAAAAGTGTAAGCAGATCGAAAAGTCACGAAGGGACTTTCCGATCGAAATGCGAGCTGATCGAAAAGTCACGAAGGGACTTTCCGATCGAAGGGCGAGGCAGATCGAAAAGTCACGAAGGGACTTTCCGATCGAAACGGAGCTGATCGAAAAGTCACGAAGGGACTTTCCGATCGAAACGGAGCTGATCGAAAAGTCACGAAGGGACTTTCCGATCGAAACGGACCTGATCGAAAAGTCACGAGGGGACTTTCCGATCGAAAAGTGGGGAACCGGGAAGTACTCTTCGATCGAAAGTCACGAAGGGACTTTCCGATCGAAAAGTGTCCAAAAGGGTCGAAAATCCAAAAATTTCGATCGAAATAAGGGTCCAAGCCACAGATTTTCGATCGAATAGCTTATAGAACACGGGCTTCTTGCTTCTGCAACACTTCTAACCTGCACAACAATCACAAGAAACTCACAAATAAAACCGTTAGTAACACCTTGAAACACTTGGAGCAAAAATATGAAAAATAAAAAATAAAAACGAATTACTCCACAAGGTGCAGAAAAATTCAACGATCAAAACCCCGTCAAAATTAATTTGCACCAACTTGAATTGAGTGGCCGTTTAGTGCTTCAACAACCGGATGACGAGGGCCACAAGTTTTAAATAAATAGGATGGCAATTCTGGTAATTCTTTGGAAGTTCAAATTGAATTTAAGGGACTTGCTCGGGCCGAGAATTCACTTTCGATCAAGATTTCAATTCCGATCGAGAAGTCAATTCCGATTTAGTTAAAATTGATTTCGAACGAGATTGTTTCCTATAATTTAAGATTCGTCAAATCTTTTATTTTTTGTAAACAAAATAAATTCTTTGACTCACACCATTTAATCTCGGATCACACAATTTCAAAAATCAACTTAAAACAAACAATTTCAAGCACCCTGTTTTGCGACGTTAGATCAAACACAACAATTTTTTTTTAACCTGCGGTCGAATAGAGAGCCCCAAACGAAAACCTCAACTCGATTGGAAATTACCAGTTCGATCAAAAAGCTCAACTTGATCAAAATATGATGATCGACGATGATTTTCAGAATCGAAACTTTCCAGATCAAGATCGAAAACCTGCAAAAACTTTTAAAACTCCACAGAAATCGTTAGAACCACTTGAATCGATATCGTGTGAGCCACAAAACACACGTTTCTTGGCTCTGATACCAATTGTAAGGATCGATTTAACAATCCAAACACGATATCTCTACCGATTAATCGAAGTGCGGAATCACAAGCAATCGGATTGATTCAAGATTATAGAGAAGAAACACAAATCGAAATAAACACAATAATACTAAAAACGATTAACCTGTAAAAACGATGCACACGATTCAACTTAAATCGTCTAGACTCGTCTGGATACACCCGAAAAGCCTTCTTAGTCTCTCTCAACTAGCCAACCCCTAATATGAGTATTAGGATTTGTTTATATAGATAAACAAATCTTAAACCTAATTTTCGGATTTGACTAAACAGGCCCACTAAACACCCCTTAAACTCTTTCTAATTGGGCCCTAACATGTCCAAAATGGCCCAATGACCCAATATAACCATAACCCAGCTAATTTCCACCTATTGTATCACATAGGCCTTCAAAATAGTCCGCCAAGTGAACTATTTAATACACAAGCCACAAATTATTCCCTTACAATCTTCCCCTTGGCTTGTGATATTAAATGTCTTCTACTTTCCATCTTCAGACTTGCAGTCTTCTCCTTGGCTTGAACATGGGTTAGTGAAGATTCTTTTCTTTAGCAATCTTCATTGGGCAACAAAAAAAAATGACTTTTGGGAGTGTTCTCTCTGTCAGCATCAGCTTGAACTGCACATGATGACCAAGTAATGAGAGGAGGATTCTCAAGTACTTGCTTCTTCTTCGAAAAATGTGGATTCCTTGCTGAATCATCAGTAACTGTCTTGACTTGCTTGTCTTGGCATCTTTTCTTCATTTAGCTTCCCCTAAACTTGAGAATGGTATCTTTTGAGTCTTTGGAAGCTTTACTTGAAAAACCAACAAACTTCCCCTAAGCATAGGGTAAGTCCTTTTTCCGGCTGGTTCTTCAACTTGATCAGCAGCAAATTGCTTTGGTCAACTGAGTCTTTGACCTTCTTGTCCATGAGTTGTCTTTTCCATTTAACCTGTCAAGCACAACATGGAACAAACACTATCCAGACATGATGACTGGTTAACGGGTTAGCATTATTTAACCAAAAACCCTAACATAGGTTACGGGTTTCTCACAAATACTTCCCCTGAACCCGAGGACTCCATATTATCTCCCCCTGAGATTCTGGAGGGGTGATACATTCTTGCATAAAACCCATAAAACTTATTTAATCTTTTAAATTAACCTGACCATGATTGAAAAATAAACAATAAAAACTTAAGATAGCCCAAAAGAAAAATAAAAATAAAAACAAACATACCAAATTACTAAACGAGAAGGTTTCTATGGGATCAAACCGTATGAATCTGACTGAGGAACCCTTTTCAGCTTCTGTTACTCGAACACGTCCAGGTGATTGCCAATATACTGATCCACTTTAAACTCTAACCCTTTTCTTAATCAGGCTGTTTGTCACTTTATTATCTTTTATGGGTGCATTAATTATGATCAGCAAGTGGGTTTCAACAAATCCTAGGTACATGTTATTACACACTATCAAGCACATAAATTCCCTACCACATATTTTCACAACCTGATCCAGAAGTTTGAAACTGAGCTCGAGACTTGGTTGAGAAGAGAAAGAATAGACCACATAGATTTTTGGGTATAATATACAAAGTCAACTGAATTTTTGAAACATTTTTATCAATGCTCTCATCAGTGACAAATGCTGAGGGATTTGGACTCTTGAGTGTCTCTTTTCTTGTGCTCTTTGGCATCTTTTGAGGTGTATACATGCATTTTTTTATTTTTTTTATTTTTAATTGCATATATTATTTATGATGATCTGTAAGCACGTATGTATGGACAACTCTAGGTCATTGCTCACGCAAAGCAGAGGAGAGCCTTACATACACTCGAAGCATCCCCAGGTCATTGCTCACGCAAAGCAGAGGGGACACCGACTTTTTGAGCTCAATTTCACACTCTTGGAGACAAGCGTGTGTATCGGGAACTTGAACATGCAGTCAAATAGAAATGCAATTAACCTAAGTGCTGTTACCCAACAAACTGCCATACGTTATCTTTAAGTGTGTAACGCATACCTTTTCAGATTTAAGAGCTGAGCCTACCAGCATATCACCATGGATCATGCCTTTCACATCTGCCTTACGTGTGTCAGCCATCTCCAAAACGGAAATTTATTTCACTTCCCACCTTCTAAAGGAAACAAAAGATTAAAAATTAAAAAGCACAATTTAATTTTGAGGGGTCAACAATTTCATCTTTTCTATTCTTCCCCTTGCTTTTTTTTTATTTTTAATAACAACACAGATTTTTTTTTTGATATATTTTTTTTAACACTCACTGACACAATACTAAATATATACTAAAAACTGGCCAAGCTAACCTTCAAAGTTTATCTTTTGAAAATTTTCAGAAATGGGTTTTGTTTTATGCACAACCATACTTCACTTCAAATCAGCCAAGAAACAAACAATTCAGAGAGTGTTACCTTTACTGCTGATTTTCTCAGATTTACCTCTCACAAGGAAACATACCCTCCATTGAAATCTTCATGTCATGTGGTAGAGAGATGCCTCCTATCCTGTGCCTGGAACAATCACTATCACAAACAAACAAGGTTAATGAAAGTCCTCCTTGACTGTTCCTGCACAAGGTGAGAGATCAGTTAGCCATAGGTACCCAGGCCATTGTGGTTCTGGGTATACCTGAAGAATCAATGAAGGTTACTTCTTTTAAACACACGCCCTTTGAAAAATCAGGAGTTTGAGTTGCAGCTGCCTTTGATTTTGGTTTCCAAATACCAGGTGATTTGAAAGTTGTTTTAGTCACCTTTGAAGTAGTGACTTTAGGTATTTCAACCTTCTTCATTTCAGGTTTCTTTTTCAAAACAGTTTTAGTTACCTTTGGAGGAGTAACTTTAGGTTTGTCAACTTTGTGTTGTTTTGAAATCGGGTTTTTCACCTTTTTATGAAAATTTTCAAAATTTGGAAAAACAGATTTTTGATTTGAAAATTTTCTTTGCTCTTTGGCAGCGCCCCAATGTTGATCAGAGGGTTTTATCGAATGAGAAACAGTCTTCATTGCCTTAGGCGGTTGCACCTTCATTGGCTTAGACTTAACTGATTCCCGAGATGAAACACTCCGACTTTGTGGATAATATGGCTCATAGGGGCGATAGAGACAATTTCGGGCAATGTGACCAGGATTGCCACAATTAAAACAAGTCTGCTTCTTGAGATAGAAGTCAGACGTGTAACCGTTTGTCTTTAGCTGCTGAGGTGGAGCTCCTTTTGCTTTTGTTTGCATCTTTGATAGAAAGGCATTGTGATTCGGTTGCATGTCCGGAGAGACTCCAAGTCTCCAGTTCTCAGATCTTTCAGACCTTGATGCATTTCTGTTGAATCTTTTCTGGTTCGTTGAAAACTGAGCAGAACAGGGCATTTGAACTTTTGGGCCCTCTGACTTTTTAGAGAGAGTAGTGTTGTCACTGCATGAGCCCACTGATGAGATTGGAGACTTGATAGTAGTTTTGGGCCTTCCAATCTTGATAGGAACTGAAGTTGGAGGCTTGATGGTGATCTTGGGCCTTATACTCTTAATGTCAGATGATAAACCACCATCATGACCCAAGCCTTTGAACTTAGTGGTGAATGAGGGTCGCTCTTCTCCTTCAATCGGAATGAACATAGACCCTGTTGTCATGAAGATCTTACCATTGGGCCTTGTAGTCATCACCACTCGTTCCCGCTTTACCTCATCCACAACTTTGGAATAAGGAGTCTCGATCTTTGGATAAGGAGTCAACTTTTCTTCATCAGCTCTGTTCACTTCACTAGAGCTTGAACCAGCACACTCAGTAGTGTTATTAGACTGAGTTGCTTCAGTGGCTGTCTTTTCATCTTTCTGCACTGGTTGAGGCCCATATACCATGGTTGCTTCATTCTGGGACTCTTTCAACAATTCATCTGCAGTTTGGGGCACTTTTATGTATTCATGTTGCAATGGGGGAGGAAAATTTCCATCCCCGAGGCCAGATGTTTGTTTTACCTGCTCGAGTCGCTCTTCAGATTTGAATAAAGCATGATGAGAATCCATCATTTTCTTTTGTATCACTTGATGTTTCTCAAGGGCAGATTGGGAAGTGTCAAGTTTTGCTCTTAGTTCCTCAACCTTCTTGGTTAGCTCTTCTACCTTAGCGTTAGCAAGCCTTAGATAAGTGCTTTTATTACTCACCTGAGATTGAAGATTCTTAACATCAACCTGAATGGCCTCAAGTTTCTCTCTAAATATTTTGGTCTTACCTTTGGACTCCCTAAGGTCTCTAGCAGTGAATGCATGATTTTCACATTCGTTTGTAAACTTGCTCTCCCATTCTTTAATCAAAGCACAGCACGTGGGGTTTGAGCATTCCTCGCAGTTACAGATCCAAGTTCCATCAGCACGATTGATCTTCTGTTTTTCCTCCTCTTTTTCACGGAATGTTCGGAATAGATACTTCTCCTGACTAAGTTCGTTACCTAAAGACTCTATCCTCTTTTTGTAGGGTTCGACTTGTTTTAGATGATTCTTTAGTTTGTACTCTGCAATCAAAACGGTGGAGTAAGCGAATGGCCAACGATGAAGGAGATGTCGGAACTGATTTCCAATCAAACTCAAATTCTACAACATCTAGTTTCAAAGGATGAGGCGACCCCGAAGAAGTTGGCCGAGCATGATACACTTCTTAGAGACCTACAGACAGCTATTCTGGACATTCAGAGAACAGTAGGTGAATTGGTGAAACACGTAAAGGATCTAGCTAACCACGTGGGGCAATTTTCAGGTAATATCTAAAAAAACCCAATGCGTCGGTTAATGTTGTCACCACGAGGAGCGGAAGAGTTCTAGAGAGTCCATAACCGGCGGTAGTTGAGGAGGAGTCGGTCGATGAGGAGATCGAGTTAGAGACGCTGACGGGAGGGTGCATCCGAGCGTGACGCCAGCAAGTACCGTACCAAACGTCGAGGCTAAATTGAAGAAACCCACCGAGAAAGCGAAGAAGAAGGTCCGATTCGAAGAGAGACCCATCACTGCCGCGGACCTCAAGCATGTGCCATATCCCGCTAGACTAATCCAACAAAAAAATGCACGAGAGTATGGTGAGTTTCTAGAGCTTCTTAAGCAACTTAGGATTACATTGCCCTTTACCGATGTTTTAAAACAATGCCTAAGTATGCTAAATTTTTAAAAGACATGTTAACAAATAAAAAGAATCTAGAAAAGTTGTCCGATGTTACACTTGATGCCCAATGCTCCGCAATAGTACAAAATAAATTACCTAAGAAACTTAGTGACCCAGGGACCTTTACAATTCCTTGCACTTTTGGTGATTCTTCTGTTACACGTGCCTTAGTTGATCTAGGTGCTTCTATAAATGTTATGCCTTTTTCTGTTTTTCAGCACCTAGGATTAGGCGAGTTAGAGCCCACTTTGATGAACATATCTTTAGCTGAAAAATAGGTTGTTAGGCCCAAAGGAATAGTGGAAAATGTACTTGTGAAAGTTGATAAATTTTTGTTCCCTATAGACTTTGTGGTAGTTGACAGTGCATATGATGCAGGATGCCCTCTAATTCTAGGCAGACCCTTCCTTAGGACTACCCGAGCGTTAGTTGATGTGTTCGAGGGTACAATTACTTTGAGACATTACAATGAAAGTGTGACATTCGAGGTAGGCAAGTCGAGTGATAGTGGGAAAGAATCTGTGTGCTTATTGGATACCTTATTTTCCTTCATAGACTTGGTAGTTGTTGGTAACAGGTTGGAAGATGAGGATGGGATGGAGGATGAGTTAGAGGATGAGGATCCCGGGGGGTTAGATGAGATGGTAGTCGAGGTCGAGAATACGGTAGAGCCCAAGTGTGGGGAGGACTCTAGGTTAGTTGAGTTAGTTGATGAGGTGTTAGGTGACCCATTCGGAGAATCCGGAGGGTTAGTGAGTGTGGATAGTCAGTTAATAGTTGAAGAGGCAGTTAGAAAGGCCACACTTGGTGATCTAGGTGTTTTGAGTGATGATATAGAGTTTAGGCCAAGTGTGGGGAAGTTAGGAATAGTTAAGTGTGTTCATGATTCGGAGTTAAGCTTTCTAGGTAAGATTAGATTTCTTCCGGGTCGTTTTAAACATTGGAAGGTTAAAAAGATGTGGTTTTTTGTGTTTGTTGATAGTTGGTTAGTTTGTAGGTTGAGTGGTAGTTGGAAGGAGACAAACCGGTTAGTTACCAGTAGTTGGTTGTTTAGAGATGTCAAGTCTAAGCCTCCGGATGTTTTGGGAGGTTGTTTTTCTGTTTTGTGCTAAATGATCAAGTGCCTGGGCTGTATATTTTGTATATTTGTCTTTCCTTTTCTGCAATTTATGGTTTTTGTGTTTTTGCGTCTTGCGGTTTTGTGTGTTTTTCGGTGTTTGTAGGTGATTCGGGAGGCTCATGATCTTGGGAATGAGTGGAGGCATTGTCCAGGTATGATTTACAGGTCTTAAGTGCATGTCTTGACTGGGAAATTCGACCAAAGAAGGCCTTGGGAGCTAAAAAAAAAAGAGATAGAAAAATTTTAAGGCCTCAATTCTGAACTTCTCTGAAAATTCTGTTATACGCGTATCGCGTAGAATGGGGAATGGTGGTAGGCCATACGCCTGGGCTGATGGCGAATCACCAGTTCTTTGATGTTCTCGCGATACGCGAGAAGTGGCGGGACTTTTGTCGCAATACGCGATAGCGAGCCCGACCAGATATATGTGTTGTTTTATTTTATTTTGATTTGATATGGGTTGAGAGTTCTCTTTTTTCCAGGTAAACACCATTTCAACTTAAATTTTTAAATTTATTTTATTACGTCCTTAGTTTATATTTTTGTGATTTTTATTATTGTGATTTTTATTCTCAATTGCCTACCAGGTTGACAAAGAATGATGAGAATTACATACTGCTGAAGAAGGTACAAAGGGCACTTGTGGTTAGAAATGTGAAGACAGAGGAAGAGGTAGCTCGGATGCAAGTTAGGGAACTTTGCAGCTTGATAGATTCAATCTTTTATGAGCTTAAAGGAGATATTGCTGCTGTTAATCCTAACTTGATGTACAACCTCCACCTTCTTTCACTTACAACCCAAACCCAATGCCTACAACAGTTCCGTTTTTCTTACAGTCACTTGCCATCACTCCCTACAAACCTCCCTCCATCTCCAAGAAAGTTGCCACCAAACTTGCCAATCCCAAGTACAGAACAGATAATTTTACTCCCATTGCTCCCTCAAGAAAAAGCCTCCACCTACCATAGACTTCTCTGATATCTTTCCTCCTACTCCACCTTCAATCCCTACACCAGAAGTTGATAGACTACCAACACAAACTTCCCTACCTCCACTCACCTTCAAAGAACCTTCTGCCACCACCATCAAACCTACTGAAGTTCAACCCAGTCCTCCCTCTCAATCCTCAAAGGGCAAAGCTCCAAAAGAAATAGAATCAACTGATGATTCTAATGAGGAAAACAAAATGAGAAAAAGAAGACTGCTGCATCACAAAAGGAAGAGAGAACAAAGGCCAAGGAAGAAAGGCCCACCCAGGCAAAACAAAATTGTTGGGTGGACAGTTAATGAAGACACTTTTGACTTCAAATTCCAGTGCCTAAGTGGAATCACCAGAGTAGTGAATGCTCATCTTGCCACCAGAATGCTTGACATCTTCCAATTATCGGATATCTATGCTAAATTGCAAGGGATAATGAGTTTGTCCAGAGCTGAGCTCCTGCTGAGAATGAGCATAGAACCAAAAGTGCTCGAGCATGGACTGATGTGTTGCAAACACATCTCATTTCCGGTGTATTTTGTGTTTACATTTGAGTCAATTTGAGTCGGTTTGCGTTTGTTTTAGTTGTTTCTAGTTAAGTTTGAGTCTTTGGGTCGTTTTTATTTCTTTTATATGTTCTGTAGGTTTTTAATAAATTCCCGGGGCCAAGTATGAAGAGGACAAGTTTTGAAGAGAAATCAGAGAAGAAAGTGCTGAAGAAAGAGCACCAGGCGTATCGCCTGGTGAAGAGCAACCTGCAAGCGGTACGCTTGCTAGGGAAAAGTCAACGGATGGTTTAAGTCGGTTTGACCCGACTAGTTTGGCGTATTCAGGCAATAGGCGTATCGCCTACCACTTTCTGACCTCCAAGCGATACGCTTGGAGGGTGTTTTCCCGCAAAAGGAGGTTTCGCGATATAAAAGTCGATTTTAGGGTTCCATTCGAGAGACTTCGACTTCCAGACGATTGGCAGAGCGACCAGAGGCGATTTCGAAGATAGAGAGGGCTGGAATCAAGTGGAGATCAATCGGGGCTATCACTTCATCATCAAAATCATTAACCCGGTTCCATCTTTACTTTCGGTTTCCAGTTTTTATTGAACTAAAACCATGTATTGCACTGAGATTTCAGATTCTATTTGTGATTTTGCTGTTATCATGGTGGTTGGCTAAGTAATATGCCACCACCTAGACCATTATGACTATTGTTTGATGTTTACAACTTCAATTTCGGTTTTTAGTTATCTGATTGATGTCTGATAATCTTTTCAATCCCATTGACTTGCTGTGATGTTGCATATATATACTTGATTTAGATTGTTAGTTATTAGCTAGATCTTGCTTTGCTTGCGGATTTCTTCCGGTTTGGGTAAAGTAGTTAAATTGTAGGTTATGCTTGCAAATTGACATGATTGCTTGTTTGTAGTCATAGGTTTGGTTGATATTTAATAATTTGAATTTTGTGTGTAGCTAGCTAAATAGACTTAAAAGGGTGATAGCTATTGGGTAGTCGGGTTGGTTAATTGCTTAGGATAGATTTGTCCCAAAAGGAAGTTCCCTAGGTCAATTGTCTAGCTTGCTATTCTAAATCATTGCAGTGTGTTAATGGTAGCTCCTGTTAGCCTAAGGTGCCTTAGATTAGCTTCGAGGGTGGTTAGGTTTAGCTGAAGTAGGAAGCACCCAAAAGGTGAACTCTTGTCCGAGTGTAGGATTATCTGTTAGGAAGGACTTAAAAGGTGAACTAACCGCCATCAGGATTTCTATAACCGAGTTGAGTTGTGAGTGTTGAATAAGAGTCTAGGTCTAGGTGGTGCCTCTTTCTCATTTGAATTTCCCCAAAGTTTCCTGCTTTCGTCTGTTTGCTCGTTGCTTATTTAATTTTAGTTAAATCAAATCTTAAATCAAAAACCCAAATTGACTCAGTATTTCCAATTCCATAGGTCTAGGTTAAGTCTTGTCTTTAGAGTGTCCTAGGTTCGATAATCCGGTCTTACCTTAGCTTTACTATAATCCGACAGGTTCACTGCCTTAGGGTTCGGTTCGGTTTAGGTTATTTCGGTAAAATTAGGTGTGTCTTAGGTCTAGGTTTAGGTCTATTTTATTAGTGTTTTTAGGTACGTTCCGAGCACATCAAGTTTTTGGCGCCGTTGCCGGGGACACTTGGCAATTGGCAAGATTAACTTAGGTCGTCGTTAGGAAATTTTAAGTCTTTTTGGTTTTTCCGTGTCTAGAGTCTTAGGATTCCCGTTCTTGAGTCTAGATTTTTAGGTATATTTTTCCTTTTTATTTTTTCCTTTGAGTCAGTTTCCCCATTTTATGTCACACACCCGTTCACGAGGTCCCCCTGAGCTTTCACCACTTTCTGATCCCGACGCGGATATTCGTGAACGGTTTCGCCTTCTACGCACCGAGCTAGAGGCGTTCATCATTTCCACCACCACCCATTCCAAGCCATCTTCTTCCACACAGACCACACGCGACACCAAACCCATCCCATTTCCCGATCTTTCATCCATGGCGGCACGTCGCACCGTCCACGAACAGGCTAGCGCCGGAGTCACCGAGGCCCGGTTTGCTATTGCACAGCCTGCTATTGCCAACACCGCGAATTGGCAAGTTCCGTCCCACGTCATCAACGCGTTGACGCATTCGATCCAGTTTCATGGGCGTGAGGACGAAGATGCACAACGCATATCTCCCGTTTCATTCGTATCTGCAACACGTTCGGACTCACCGGAGTCGCGAACGAAATCATTTATCTGCGTCTGTTTCCATTCTCCCTTACGTCTCGAGCCGCCGAGTGGCTTGAGACGCTTCCGCCTAACTCGATCGCCACCTGGGACGATCTGATGTTAAAATTCCTGAAGAAGTATCATCCTCCAGCAAAGGCTTCACGTACTCGGGAGGAAATCCACTCTTTCAAGATGGACCCCGATGAGCCTTATTCTGCCGCGTACGAGAGATTCAACACCCTTCTGAGTAGATGTCCGCAACACGGGTTGACGGACTGGGCGATCATCGAAAAGTTCTATAATGGACTTCCTTATCCTGTTCAGAAGGATTTCAATATTTCGGCTGGAGGGCATATGATGGAGAAGCTCACGGTGGATGAATGCAAACAACTGTTTGAGAGCTTCGCACTTGCTGAACAGCAGGCACCCGGAGGTCGGAGAGCCACCTTGGCCCCGACTAGATCACTCGTTCCATCTACATCTACGCGGGGTGTCAATCACATTGGCTCAGAAACCATGTCACCTAGGGAGTTAGAGAATATTTACAAATCTTTAGAAGAAATCAAACTCCACATTAAAGCCAAGTGTGAGCTGTGCAGGGGCACTCATGACACTCGAGACTGCCCGCTTGCTCCCGCTGAGCAAGTGGATTATATTGGAAACCGAAACCAGTTCGGTAATTCGTTCCAGTCTGGGTGGAGGAGTGGCCAAAATTCAGGATGGCAAGAGGGAGGAAATCCACCTGGTTTTCAGCCAAGGTATAATCAGAATGGTGGAGGAAACGAAGGGCCGACCATGAAGGAGCTTACAGAGCTGGTCATGAATCAAACGCAGATTTTACAGCAGATGAACGCGAGAGATGAGGCCACACAGAAGAAGCTGGCAGAGCATGATACTTTATTGAGGAACCAGCAAGCTTCATTCCTTGATTTGCAGCGGTCGGTCGGTGACATAGCGAAGCAGCTGAAGGAGCTCAATTCCCGTGGGGGTCAATTTTCTGGTAGTACTTACAAGAACCCCAATGCCAATGTGAATGCCATCACCACTAGGAGCGGGAGAGTTGTCCAGAGTCCATCGCCGGCGGTAGTTGATGAGGAGCCGGTCGATGAGGAGATTGAGTTGGAGACGCCGGACGGGAGGGTGCACGAGAGCGTTACGCCAGCAAGTATCGCACCAAACGTCGAGGCTGAGGTAGTGAAAGAGAAGCCGCTGAAGTGGGAGGCTGTTAAAGAGAAGAAGAGAGTGCGATTCGCAAGTAAACCAATCACAGCTGATGATTTGAAGAAAGTGCCGTATCCTGAACGTTTGGTTCAACAGAAGAATGCACGTGAATATAATCAGTTCTTAGAGCTTCTTAAGCAACTTAGGGTCACTTTGCCTTTTACTGATGTTATTAAACAAATGCCTAAGTATGCTAAGTTTTTGAAAGATATGTTAACTAATAAGAAGAAGCTTGAAAATTTTTCGGATGTCACTCTTGATGCTAATTGTTCTGCTGTAGTTCAAAATAAATTGCCCGAAAAATTGACTGATCCTGGTACATTTACAATTCCGTGCTCTTTTGGTGATTCATCTGTTACATGTGCTTTAGCTGATCTAGGTGCCTCGATTAATGTTATGCCATATTCTGTTTTCATGCACCTAGGATTAGGTGAGTTAGAGCCGACTAGGATGACAATCTCTTTAGCAGATAGGTCGGTTGTTAGACCCAAAGGAATAGTGGAAAATGTGCTTGTTCAAATTGATAAATTTTTGTTCCCTATAGACTTTGTGGTAGTTGACTGTGCATATGATGCTAGTTGCCCTTTGATTTTAGGTAGACCTTTTCTTAGGACCGCCAGGGCGCTAGTTGATGTTTTTGAGGGTACCATAACTTTGAGGGTTGAGAATGAGAGTGTGATGTTTGAAGTGGGTAGGCGTAAGGATAAGGGCACGGAATCGGTTTGCTTGATAGGTACTTTCATGTCCTTTATAGATTTGGTGGTTGTAGGTAATCGGCTAGATGATGATGAGTTTGAAGAGGATGAGTGTGGGGAGGACACCGGGGGGTTAGTTGAGTTAGTTGATAAAAATGAGGGTTTTGACCCATTAGAAGAACCCGGTGAGGTAGTTGAGAAGGTAGGTGAGGTAGTTGAGGATGAAGTGGTGATAGTGGATAAGGCTGTGTGTAGTCATAATGCCCCACCATGGGGCATTATGTGACATGTGGCGCTGATGTGGCAAAGGGGGATTATGGGGCATGAGTGTGTAATCATAAAGCCCTTTTAATGATTAGTTTATTTTTTATTTATTTTTTTTATAGCTGAAAAAAAGGAAAAAGTAAAAGTCAAGAGGAGAAGAGGCGTTATGCCTGTCACGCCTCTCGGCCGAAAACAGCAACATGGCGCCCCGGGGGGTGCCCGGGGGCGCTATGAGGGGCGTTATGATGGGGGTTGGGGTGCTATCACGCCCGATTACACATAGCCTAAGTGTGGGGAAGATATAGGAGGGTTAGAGATCTTAGTTGATAAGAGTGATCATTTTGACCCGTTAGGAGAACCCGAGAAGTTGGTGACTGTGGAAAGTGAATTGGTGGTTGACGGGGTAGTTAGGAAGGCCACACTTGGTGATTTAGGTATTGTGCATGATGAGATAGAGTTTAGACCAAGTGTGGGGAGGTTAGATGTGATTGTTGCTACCCATGACCCGGAATTGAGTTTTCTTAGTGGATGTCGATTTTTCCCGGGTAGGTACAAACATTGGAAGGTTAGGATGTTGTTGAGAGTGGTAAAGTTAGTTACTTTATGGACTAGGAAGTTGGTAGATGGTTGGTTGGATAGGAACCGGGTGGATACCGGTAGTTTTGTAGTCAAAGATGTGAAATCGAAACCTCCGGATGGTTTGGGAGGTTCTTTTTCTGATTTGTGCTGATTGATGCAGTACCCGGTTTGTATATTGTGTAGTTGTGTTCTAATTTTCTGCAATTTTAGTTTTCGTGCATGTTGCGTCTTTTGTTTTTGTGTTTTTGGTGTTTGCAGGTGATTCTGGAGACTTGGAAATTGGCAATTGTGAGTTGTGCAGGTCAAAATGTGCAGATCGGGACTGAGATTTCGACTATAGGAGCTGCTGTGGAGAAAAGAGATAGAAAATTTTTGGGGTCCAATTCCAAAAATTCTCTGGAAATCACGCTCCAAGCGTATCGCCTGGAGGTTGGTAGGTTATAGGCGATACGCTTGCACCCTTTGGCGGGCTGGTTGTGTGCAGTTCCAGGCGTATCGCCTGGGAGATGCATGGTTGTAGGCGATACGCCTGGGGGAGGTAAGTCAGAAAAATTTTCAAACTTTAAATTTTTATTTTATTTCTGTTTACCGGAGTGCGATGGATTGTGGTGGTCGATGTGCTGAGTCTCTGGAGTTTCAGGTGAACACGTTTCAACTTCTTTTATTTTATTTATTTTATTTTCAGATTTGTTTTTGTTCCATTCCACATTGAGGGCAATGTGTGATTCAAGTGTGGGGATGGGATACTTTCGTATTTAGTCAGTCTTTTATTTTTCTTTTATTTTTGGTGTGTTATTGAGTCATAAAATCGAGAAAAAATTTGAAAAATTGTTCAAAAATGTTCGAGATTCTGGCTGCATTTAAATGGAAAATGATAGGTAAAACTGGGAATTGATTGTCTAATTTGTGCTTAAATACTAATTAATCATAATAATTTGGTAAAGTGATAAGTATGGTGAGAATGGAAAGCATTACTAGTCTATGATGTGTCGGTAGGCCCAGCTGACCTAGGAGTAGCTTAAATTGCCTGTGTGTTTATTGTTGTATAAATATGCTAATCAGTCTGCTAGTGGGTTCCCATTTTAGGAGTGATAGGGATACTGAATCTGATGATTAGGAAGGAAGAGACCGCTTTAGGCTAGATACTCCTATGTCCTTAGAATTTCCAATGAGCGTAGTAGTTAATAATCTGGTTAATGAAATAGAGTGAAGGGGCAGAATACTCATGTACGAACTAAGGATAGTATCCCGTGGTAAGTACCTCTGATGATGTTTCGGATCTCGCGGGCAAAATACTCATGTATGATTTCGGGGGTAAGACCTTGTGAAAGAATACCTCTGGTGATGTCCGTTGGTAATTTTAGGTAAAAGTGACCAAATATATATAATAAAAAAAATGATGAAAAAAATGATAACTTAGAGAATAAATGCTCAATAATTTGCATATAAATAAACAGTTATTCCTTGGACATCTTAGTATCTGGTTTAAGGGGGGTTGGAGAAAATATAAATTTAAATCATTAATACCCTTCGCTTTGACTGAATATGATTCGGTAATAGGTTGAACTTGACCTTTCTTTAGTGGGATCCATAGGCGACTGAACTTATATCTGGTAAATTCATAAACACATGGGGGCGAAAGAAAAGGTTGGTGGTTGGGTTTAATCGGATCGAAATATCGACAATTGTAGTTAGGGTGTTTTTACATTATGGAATGTGGAATTGATTGGTAGACTGTTAATTTTAATTATTGAATGTTTAGTAGTCAATTTCCTGGTTGTGATTCCATTGCAGTATTTTTCGAGGACGAAAAAAGAGTCAGTGTGGGGATGTTTGATGTGTTGCAAACACATCTCATTTCCGGTGTCTTTTGTGTTTACATTTGAGTCAATTTGAGTCGGTTTGCGTTTGTTTTAGTTGTTTCTAGTTAAGTTTGAGTCTTTGGGTCGTTTTTATTTCTTTTATATGTTCTGTAGGTTTTTAATAAATTCCCGGGGCCAAGTATGAAGAGGACAAGTTTTGAAGAGAAATCAGAGAAGAAAGTGCTGAAGAAAGAGCACCAGGCGTATCGCCTGGTGAAGAGCAACCTGCAAGCGGTACGCTTGCTAGGGAAAAGTCAACGGATGGTTTAAGTCGGTTTGACCCGACTAGTTTGGCGTATTCAGGTAGTAGGCGTATCACCTACCACTTTCTGACCTCCAAGCGATACGCTTGGAGGGTGTTTTCCCGCAAAAGGAGGTTTTGCGATATAAAAGTCGATTTTAGGGTTCCATTCGAGAGACTTCGACTTCCAGACGATTGGCAGAGCGACCAGAGGCGATTTCGAAGATAGAGAGGGCTGGAATCAAGTGGAGATCAATCGGGGCTATCACTTCATCATCAAAATCATTAACCCGGTTCCATCTTTACTTTCGGTTTCCAGTTTTTATTTAACTAAAACCATGTATTGCACTGAGATTTCAGATTCTATTTGTGATTTTGCTGTTATCATGGTGGTTGGCTAAGTAATATGCCACCACCTAGACCATTATGACTATTGTTTGATGTTTACAACTTCAATTTCGGTTTTTAGTTATCTGATTGATGTCTGATAATCTTTTCAATCCCATTGACTTGCTGTGATGTTGCATATATATACTTGATTTAGATTGTTAGTTATTAGCTAGATCTTGCTTTGCTTGCGGATTTCTTCCGGTTTGGGTAAAGTAGTTAAATTGTAGGTTATGCTTGCAAATTGACATGATTGCTTGTTTGTAGTCATAGGTTTGGTTGATATTTAATAATTTGAATTTTGTGTGTAGCTAGCTAAATAGACTTAAAAGGGTGATAGCTATTGGGTAGTCGGGTTGGTTAATTGCTTAGGATAGAGTTGTCCCAAAAGGAAGTTCCCTAGGTCAATTGTCTAGCTTGCTATTCTAAATCATTGCAGTGTGTTAATGGTAGCTCCTGTTAGCCTAAGGTGCCTTAGATTAGCTTCGAGGGTGGTTAGGTTTAGCTGAAGTAGGAAGCACCCAAAAGGTGAATTCTTGTCCGAGTGTAGGATTATCTGTTAGGAAGGACTTAAAAGGTGAACTAACCGCCATCAGGATTTCTATAACCGAGTTGAGTTGTGAGTGTTGAATAAGAGTCTAGGTCTAGGTGGTGCCTCTTTCTCATTTGAATTTCCCCAAAGTTTCCTGCTTTCGTCTGTTTGCTCGTTCCTTATTTAATTTTAGTTAAATCAAATCTTAAATCAAAAACCCAAATTGACTCAGTATTTCCAATTCCATAGGTCTAGGTTAAGTCTTGTCTTTAGAGTGTCCTAGGTTCGATAATCCGGTCTTACCTTAGCTTTACTATAATCCGACAGGTTCACTGCCTTAGGGTTCGGTTCGGTTTAGGTTATTTCGGTAAAATTAGGTGTGTCTTAGGTCTAGGTTTAGGTCTATTTTATTAGTGTTTTTAGGTACGTTCCGAGCACATCATGGACTGTTCTCTGAAACTCAGGTTGATGAAGACACTGAAGAAAACACAACCAGTCCGATAAAATTTTTGATTTGGGAAGAAGAAGAAAAACTCTTCTATGTACACAGGGCAGATAGCAGCTTCACAACCCATAAAGCAATTAATGTTCAAGATCAGTGGAATGAACAAGATTGGGAAGCTCTGCAACATGTTAAGGTCACCATGACCAGCATGAGTGATCTCTCAAAAGAGGTGAATGCAGGGGTTAAGTTCTTCGACAAGTAGGTCAAGGAGAAAATTTTTTTTGGGTACAAGTCAGTTTATTGAAGATAAACATTGAAGTTGAAGAATAATTTGACAGCATCAGCTTAGGGGGAGATTGTAAGGAATATTGCGCTTGGAAGATTTCCGGCTGAATGCCAATTTTGTATAATTCCGACTGAAGTTGAAGTTGAAGCGGAATTCTCACTTCAAGCGGAACTGGCAGTTCAAGCGGAAAGAAGCAGTTTTGTCTACTAGCGAATATTCCGGGTGAACTCTATTATCCACTAGATAATGAGTTCAACCGGACTTTTCCTGAGATGTCTTTTTAGCAAGTCCAATCCTGCAAAAGCTTCTCGTATGCTTCTATATCTGATTCATGCCGCTCTCCTAAAGTAGTATGGTGCTGCAAACACGCAAGATATTCCAATTGTTGATGTTTATTCTTTTGGTAGTTTGTATTTGACTTTTTAGTTTACGGTCTAGATTAGATCGCATGAGATCAATGGCTGTCATTGATCTCATCAGCACTATATATAGCTTAGTTAGCTCTTAGTTTACACACAGTTGTCATCTTTGTTGTTATCAGTTCTTGAACAACTTGTAATAGTGTAGCTTCGAGTTAATGCAAATAGTGCCGAGTATTTGATACTTTGTTGTTACTATATTTCTGCAAATCAAGCTTTTACATTATACACAAGAACTTAATATTGCTTGAGTAAAGTGAAATATAACTTTAATTCCGCAGGGTTATATTTACAAGTAAAGGGCTTTGTTTAAGTTTAACTCTAACTTTTAACGATCCTACAACTTTCAACATAAAAAGAAGGAAAAATGACTATACATAACTCCAACATAACAACAGTAAAAAATCAATACATAAAAAACAAAAGGATTTCAACCAAGCTGAGATTGTAAAATCTGTTACATGTAAATTGGCCTATTTACGTTATATATTATCTTCAGCTGTTCACAAGGCCTAAATTTAAATAACTAAATAAAAAAGAGATAGTTGAAAGTCTTCAAAAGTTCCAAAGTAATATAGGTACTGATCACAGTTTTACTAAAAAACAGACATACCTCAATAATTAATCGAAATACCTGTAAACGAAATAGTTGTTTTGTAATTTGAAGGCGGGAGTAAAATCAGCAGCAAGGTAGCCAAACTGTGTAGAAGAAAAGCTATTCAGCCAAAAGATATAGAGCATGTTTAAGAAAGGAAAACAACACCGCAAGGCATATTGCCACATAGAAACTATATATTCTATACTACAACAATAGAGAACCTCAGTTTGAATTGGCCTCAAATGTTATATTATTCCCATTGAAATAGACTTAGTAAAATGTTACAGAATGTGGTCAAAGCAAGATTAGATCACAAATAACACTCATGAAATTTAACATATTGACACAGGCTGACTGAGTGTTATCAATTTGTGTCATAAAAGAAAATGACTTTCATATTCAATTTATTGTATGGTAGAACCATATGCTTCCTTCACAAAAAGTATCCATGCAGTTTGAATTTTTTTTAAAGAACTAATTATTTACTTGCTTTTGGGTGCAGGTAACATGAGAAGATAGTAAATTTATAAAATCATACTTTAATCGTAGACTAAACCAAATGCAACAATTTCTACAAACATACATGCTCAATATGGATACGCATTTCATCACATTAGCCCAGTGTTGATCAATACCTATTAAATTAATTAGAACCCGTCATCAAAAACATGTTTTTTTAATACTGGCTAGGAAAAAAATTCATTGTTCAAATCGAATTTACACACACCTTTATATACGTGATCATACCTAGATTTCTGAGATGGAACAGGACAATTGACACTTGCAAAACAAAAACAAAAACAAATAAATAAACATCAACCAAGGCATAGAGCGAAAAAATGAAACCAAACGAACATAAAAAATTATAATGCACTTTGGGTTCAACCCATTTGACCCTTTTCCCGTCTAGCTATTTTAATAGAGTTCACCCGTATGATCCATCTAGTTGTTGTTGAACTGCTCAACCCGCATTCCCATGCTCACGTCTTCCACTTTGAATATCTGACAAACATGTTACATAAAGCAAATGGGTCAGACGGGTAGGAACTTGAAAATCATCTGGAAAGTGTGGCAGAAAAAGAAAGTGATAAAAGAAAATCTAAGTAGAAGTGACAAGTTCAAAAAGTCTACTTATGGATTCCAAACATCACTGGAAGGGATCATTTAGTTTTATCTTAGTAGTTTTCTGAGGAAGGAAAACCATTGCTGGCAGATTCTTCACTTGTTGGGACTGATCTGGAAGTGAGCCCATGTACGGGACAAAGTTGCAAGGAGCTGAAACAATCAGAACTTGATCAGCCCAATCTGAGTGAGAGTTTTTATTAAAAAAAAAAAGCACTGAAACAATGAATAAAGGACTGTAAATCATCATCGTCTATCAAAAGCAAATAAATAACATAGTGAAAAAAATATTGAAAAATATATAGACTCTATTAACCAAATTCCTATTGCATCATGAGAGCATACCTTTTATCACTTTTCTTTTTTAAATTGTATAATAATTTATACAATCGAACATAACCATACAAGACTCACGCACCCACGCAGGGAAGGCGGGCAACAAGCTGCGCCGCCAACCCCTTTTGAATGGCAAACCCTAGACGTATGAAAACCACGTTCTTCAATCTAGAGGTCGCGATATTCCCGTACATGACTTTTTGGATACGACGCAACATGGCCGTCGCCTCCGACTCAAGATGCCCAAATGTATCAAAGGCGAAGGGAACGAACACATGTTGGTTCTCGATGCACGCTTTCTCATGCTTCTTCACCTTCCCGGCAGCCGCCTTGGATGCCGCCTGCCCTGCCACAAAAGTACTGGCCCTCAGCCCAACAAGGGGAGAAACCCCCGTTAAATCGACACATGCGTGTTTCCCATTCTGCCAACCAAAAACCAGTATGTCGGCAGGCCTGAGGGTTGAGCGCCCATCCAAGGGGTCAGATAGAAAGTTAACAGGAGCTTCCTTCCTGGCCGAGATTCCAGCCCGCCGAAAAATGTCAAACAGAGCGTCCCTGACCAAATCATGTCGATATTTAAACCCCGGCAGCTCTTTGCAGTGAACAGCGTGCTCCCCAAACGAATCCATACAAGCCTTGTTGCAAACGGGACATTTTTCATCCACAGGGAACAAGGGGACCATGAGGCGATACTTGAGAATGGTCCGGTATTCGACGGCCGACATGTGTTGCCCCAGCCCGTCAATAGGGAGAGCATGAAGGAAATCCTGCGCATGTGGTTGTCGAAGGCATTCCCAAACAGCTTTTTGCCTGACTGTCATCTCATAGGTAGCTTCCATCTCGAGCACATACCTTTTTACTTAATCAAAATTTCCAGTCACTCTGATCTGGAAATAATCAAAACTTCATCACTCGTCTAACATCAGATAAATATATGTCTTGGAAGCCGCCAAAAAAAATACAAAAACAAAACATAAAATATAGTGTTGCTTTCACAACCTTTATTTATTTTAGAGTACTTGTAGGTTCAAATAGTTTGTGTAAGTGCAACATATAGCTTAATGAAAAGGTAGTAAGGCTTCAAATTTAGAACCATCAAAATAGCCACACATATAAATTATGAAATCCAAAACTGAATGCAATTTATCTTTTACATCTGAATTAAAACCAAGTATGTGCTACATACCTTTAAAGCAAGGATTCAAGGTCACTTCAAATCAGCAGCATACAACCTGTACATCATTAAATTCAGAATAATAAGTAAGACTAATCAAAACATAAACGACATTCAAGATATCAAGAACTGAATATCTAACAACTAACACATATTAAACTCATTAAATATAAAACTTAAACATATGTCTACGAACAGACGTATAAGAATGAATTATGTCCTATATTCTTGAACGAAGCCGGATGGATGAAACTGAGTAATTAGGGATGAAATCGTACCTAAATTCCATCGATTTGAATCCACCGTCGAAGCCTTCGCACTAGCACCACCATCATCTTATTTAGATCTGAATTAAGAAAGATTTTGAATTAGGGATGAAATCAATTGAGAAAAGGAGAACAAATTCGAAATTGACGGTGTTGATCTGAAGAAAGAGAGAGCAGATTCGAAATTCAAATTTTCATGTCTAAAAAGAAAGAGCAGATCTGAAACAAAAAAGAGGGAGAAGTGAAAAACACTAATTACCCGATTCTCCTATGCGTCAAAGGGTTATCGTCTGTTGCATCGAAAGGAAACTGAAATCACCCTCAAAAGGGAGATTCACCTCTGCATTTCTGGCTTGCGTCTGCCTCTGTTTGTTTTTTTTCTGAAAAGGTCGATGCTCCAAAAGCTCAAAAGCAAATGGTTCATGTTGAAAGCCTGGTTGCTTATTGCTTCCCTTGAAGACCGATCGAGAAATTTAGGGTGGAGGAGTATGGAAATATGATCAGATTGAACTTAAAATAGGTTTTCTTGCTGTGGAACGGGAAAGAAGGGAAAAGGGAAGATCGGATTGATGTTTGACCATAGTTGAGAAAGGGAAAGCGTCTTAATTTTAAGACGGTAAAAATTACAATTGTACCCTTTTTATCAATATGCTTTATACAATAGTATATATATATATATATATATATATATATATATATATATATATATATATATATATAGGGAAGGGTTCCGTGTAGACCCCTTAAATTTTGTAGACCCCGTAGACCCCTATAAAACTTAATAAAAATAAAACTCAGTATTGTAAATTTGGTTTTTTTATTACGATAAGCTTTTAAGAACCAAAAAAATAAATAAATAAATTAAAAAATAAGAAAAAACATTAAAAATCGAACATTTTAAGACAATGAGTTTTAAAATAATGAGTTTTAAACGCAACACTGAGTTTTATTGAGTTTATTGAGTTTTAAACTCATTGATATTTAAAACTCAGTGTCTTAAAATGTTCAATTTTTAATGTTTTTCGTTTTTCTTTTTTTTTAATTGTCTTTTTTTGTTCTTAAAAGCTTATCGCAAATAAAAAAAACTAAATTAACAAAACTGAGTTTTATTTTCAGTGAGTTTTAAGGAGCTTTATTGAGTTTTATAAGGGGTCTACGGGGTCTACAAAAAATAAGGGGTCTACACGGATCTTTTACCTATATATATATATATATATATATATATATATATATAGGATGGATATAATGAAAACATCTTTGAGTTAGAAAACCGGGAAAACTACCACAAAACGATTTTTTTTCTTCAAAATTTTTGTAGTGATTATATGCGTTCATACAATCCCTATGGTGAAAAAAAATCAAAAAAACGCCTTGTATTTTTTTTTTAAATTCCGAAATCTGACGTTACGTCATGTTACATATGTAACATTTACCTGTTACATATGTAAAATGCCTTTTAGATATGTAACAAAATCTGTAAATAATTTTTTTAAAAAAAATCTCTACGCGCTTTTTTATTTATTTTTTTCACCAAAATCATCAAAAATAAATGTAGAATCTATAAAAAATACATTTAAAAAATAACAAATTTTGAACGTCTTTTTTGGCCGGTTAACTTCTTTTTGCAAAAAAATCGGTTCTTAAAATTTTTTTTTTAAAATTTACTCGGCGTTTTTTTTAATTTTTTTCATAAATGGTGTTTTTTTTAAGTTAGAGAGTCACCATAAAAAATCAGAAAAAAAATCGAATTTTTAGCTTAGTTTTCATGGTTTTTTCAACTCATATATATATATAGGGTTAGGTTCAAATGAGAACTTTTTATTTTGAGAACTTTTGAGAACTAAATCTCAACCACAAATTTCAGGGGGGGGGGGGGGGACCACTACAATTCATGGGAGGGGGATACATGTAATAAACATGTGGCTCAAATTAGTTCTTTTTAGTTCTCAAACCAAATTGGTTCTCAAACGATCCTCTCCCTATATATATATATATATATATATATATATATATAGTATATATATATATATATATATATAGGGAGAAGATCATTTGAGAACTAATTGAGTTTGAGAACTAAAAAGAACTAATCTTAGCCACTAGTTTATATATATGGAAAACCTCCCCATGAATTTGAATGCTCCCCCCTTGAAAATTAGTGGCCCAAATTGGTTCTCAAAAGTTCTCAAAAGAAAAAGTTCTCATTTGAACCTAACCCTATATATATATATATATATATATATATATATATATATAGATAGAGAGAGAGAGAGAGAGAGAGAGAAAGGGTAAAATGAAAACCACTCCGAGTTGGGAAAGCTTTCGAAACTCTTCAAAAACGGGGTCAAAAAGTTTTTTTTTTCATTCAATTTTTTATGGTGATTCTTTAGGTTATAGGCTACCCCTATGTGGAAAAAAATAAAAAAAAACGCCTCGGGGATGTTTTTATAAAAAATATCAAAAAACGGTCTTGTTACATATGCAACATTGTATACATATATTGGTTACATATGTAACAACCGTTTTTTTGAGATTTTTTTAAAAAATTTGCCGGAGCGTTTTTTATTTTTTTAATTTTTTCCACCTAGGGGTAGCCTATAACCTAAAGAATCACCATAAAAAAATTGAATGAAATAAAAACTTTTTGACCCCGTTTTTAAAGAGTTTCGAATGTTTTCCCAACTCGAAGTGGTTTTCACCATAACCATCCCATATATATATATATATATATATATAGGGTTAGGTTCAAATGAGAACTTTTTTCTTTGAGAAGTTTTGAGAACCATTCTGAGCCACTAATTTTCAGGGGGAGCATTCAAATTCATAGGGGGGATTTCCTTATATATAACTTGTGGCTCAGAATGGTTCTTAAAAGTTCTCAAACCCAATTGGTTCTCAAATGATCATCTCCTTATATATATATATATATATATATATATATATATATATATATATATATATATAAGGAGATGATCATTTGAGAACCAATTGGGTTTGAGAACTTTTAAGAACCATTCTGAGCCACAAGTTATATATAAGGAAATCCCCCCTATGAATTTGAATGCTCCCCCCCTGAAAATTAGTGGCTCAGAATGGTTTCTCAAAACTTCTCAAAGAAAAAAGTTCTCATTTGAACCTAACCCTATATATATATATATATATATATATATATATATAGGAAGAGGATCATTTGAGAACCAATTTGATTTGAGAACGAAAAAGAAATAATCTCAACCACAAGTTTTTTGCTCCTTGCTTTTTCTTTCCAAGGGTAATTTTGTACATATATATAATATATATATAGGGTTAGGTTCAAATGAGAACTTTTTTCTTTGAGAAGTTTTGAGAACCATTCTAAGCCACTAATTTTCAGGGGGGGAGCATTCAAATTCATGGGGGGGATTTCCTTATATATAACTTGTGGCTTAGAATGGTTCTCAAAAGTTCTTAAACTCAATTGGTTCTCAAATGATCATCTCCTTATATATATATATATATATATATATATATATATATATATATATATATATATATATAAGGAGATGATCATTTGAGAACCAATTGGGTTTGAGAACTTTTAAGAACCATTCTGAGCCACAAGTTATATATAAGGAAATCCTCCCTATGAATTTGGAATGCTCCCCCTGAAAATTAGTGGCTCAGAATGGTTCTCAAAACTTCTCAAAGAAAAAAGTTCTCATTTGAACCTAACCCTATATATATATATATATATATATATATATATATATATATATATATATATGGGGAAGGATCCTGCGAAAACACCCTTTTTTTGTGAGAACTGCGTAAACAAATCTTAAAACCTACATAACTTTTTCATACGTTAATATTTTTTAAAAAAATTTGCACCAAAAGTCTTAAAATTATATTATCTTTAATCCTATAAAAGTTATAAAAAACTTAACGCTTTTTTTTATTTTTTTAAATATTTTTTTGTGTGGTGCACATGTGCATCACAAAAAAAACTCATACTTTTAGGATGAGTTAATATTTTGTTTTTCTTAGTCGCACCATATGTCATATATTTTTATCATTTTTTTGCGTTTTTATTGAATGATGCACATGTGCATCATACCAAAAAAAAACGCTCATACATGTGATATACATTAATAGTTTAAAAAGAAATTGCACCCTAAATCTTCTAGTTGTGTTATCTTTAGATTTAAAGAAAAAAATAGCATTTTATAACTTTTTTTAATTATATGATGCACATGTGCATCACAAGGGAAAAAAAACGTTCAGTTTTTTTTCTAATATTTTGCTCCAGATTTAAAGATAACGTAATTCTAAGACTTTTGGCGCAAATTTTATGAAAAATCGTTAACGTATGAAAAAGTTACGTGAGTTTTAATATGTGTTTTCGCAGTTTTCACAAAAAGATGTGTTTTCGCAGGATCCTAACCCTATATATATATATATATATATATATATATATATATATATATATATATATATATATATATAGGGAGAGGATCATTTGAGAACCAATTTGATTTGAGAACTAAAAAGAACTAATCTCAACCACAAGTTTTTTGCTCCTTGCTTTTTCTTTCCAAGGGTAATTTTGTACATCTATACTAAATCTCTTCCGGCGCTACTACTCATCTTCATCAGGGGATTCATCTACTCATCGCTCCTCACCGCTCATCGATCGTCATTCCAGCTTCATCAATGACCATCATCGAATTAGATTAACTTCATCTCAGATCATCTCTGAAATTCGAAGATTCAGGTACACAACCATGAAGGCATGAACCCTAGATCTGGAATCCAAGAGCGTCGTCGCCCAACGATTTTGATTTTAGGTTCTATTTGTCTTTGCGCATTGATGTTAGCTTCTGTATTTTCCTTCAACTCTAATTGAACGCTCCTAATCGAATGCCATTACTCGATTTCGTCATTCAATTTATAGGAAATCAAATCAGAATGTCGCTAATGGGATCTGATTTCGTGCGTTTTTGTTATGATTTCCTCAATTACATAGATTTTATGTATTTCTAATCTGATTTCATATAATACTTTAGTCATCGAATCCAAAAGTTTTCATCATACACACTATTTGATCTTTCTGTTCAGTTCTCATCATCATTGTTGAAGAAGACGTATTTTACACATGTGTAAATTTCTTAGCTGATGTTCATGTATTTGTTGAATTGCTTCTGTGTAATTTCATATCTGATTTATCCAAAACTCATATGTCAAGTTTGTTGATCAGAACCTTGCTAATTTGGAGGATTCTCATGTCAACTCCTTGTCTTTTGTTACTGTTGATGCTCCTTTTGATGATGATCATTCTATTGATATACTTTTCCTTTATGATGTCCCTTGTAATATGTGATGTGTCCAAATTGGCAAATGCTATTGTCCTTTTTATAGTGTATGTTTAACTTATTTTTATGCTAGGTTCCTCAATTCTGTTTTAGCTTCTTATTCTTCAAATTTGTAGTCATTCAATTAAAATTGAGCGCCGCTATTTGATTACGGCATTTAAATTACTTGATCGTTCGATTCTTTTTTTGAATCGTGGTTTAATCAATTTGATTTAGTGTGTTTTTTTTGGATTTTCTTATTTACAGGGTGGGTTCTTATGTATATATGATCTGAATTATTAGTTTTAATTATACAATCAGTTTGTTACTAGTGTTTAGTTGTTACCATCATTGTTGTTACCATTATTGTTGAAAAAATACATCTTTTACACGTGTAATTTACGTTCTGTGTTAGA